>JACSYO010002159.1:0-600000 GCA_016806645.1 Ophiodon elongatus
GGTTGTATCGCACATGTTTTTATGTCATAAAAAAGAAACAATGATTCCTTCACATTCATATCATTTCTCATTTCCAGGTTTTTACTGAAGTCCTTGTTGCAGTACCAGTCGTTTTCAGAGGGGGAGATACTGCCAACAGCTAGCTCAAGCTCTCATCCTCCTGGACCGCCTGCAGCAACGACCTCAGGTGCTGCAGGGGCCTCGGGCTTGTCCGGGGGCCATAACCTGGCGTCAGTGGTGTCGACAGGGGAAGAGGGACCTCTTAAAAAACCCAAGAAGGAAAGGAAAGAGCGAGGCAGGGAAAATGGAAAGGACGAATGTGAGTGCTACGGTCAAGTGTTGGTTGGTTGGTTCGCATTCACCTTTCCGGGACATTTGGCCCATTGTTTTGTTGCCTCATGTTTCCTCAGTTCCAAAGAAGATGTCTAAGAAGAGAAAGCTAGCAGACGGGTCTCGGAAACTGGTGCAGCCCATCGCTCTGGACTCGTCTGGTCGCCCCGTCTTTCCCATCGTACTGGGAGGTTTAACGGTCTACAGCCTGGGAGAGGTCAGTGTCCGGCTTTAATCACATGCCATAGCTTTATAAGCACCACGGTAAGCCTCTGAACTCCGGCCTCACATGTTATCCTGTTTATAGTTCAGTAGAATGATAAATGTACGTTTTCAGGACACCTTTATTGTTGGTACACACGTGCTCTCTTCTTGCTAAGACAAGTCAACTGTCTATTAGATGGTAGTTCAGTAGATAGAGTCTCTAACAGCCTCTCTAAAACCTGAAAAAGCTTCACCCACTGCAAACTTTCATTTGCTCTGCAGATCATCACAGACAGGATGTTGTTCAATGATGAGTGTGCCATCTACCCGGTGGGCTTCTGCAGCACTCGAGTCTTTGCCAGCATGAAAAGCCCCGACCAGCAGTGCCTCTACACCTGCCAGATCAAGGACGTGGGAGCAGGTCCGCAGGTACACACAGTTGTTATTCAAGTCATCATTCTTAGGACCTGTGTGTGTGTGTGTGTGTGTGTGTATGTATATATGTATATATGTATGTATGTATATGTGTGTATATATATATACACATAAAAAATATATGTGTGTATATATATATATATGTGTATATATATATATATATATATATATATATATATATATATATACACACACACATATGTACATATACATATGTGTGTGTGTGTGTATATATATTTATTTATTAGGTAAATAAATGTCTCTCTTTACGTCCAAGTGAATGTGACAAAATTGACGTACTACGTCGTTGATTAAGTTGTGTTCAGTTCAGTTAGAAACGGTGTGAATGAAATTAAATTGTTTACTGACACATGTAATGTAATATTGTCCCACCAGTTTGAGATTGTGCCTGAGGAAGATCCTCAGAATGCCATCGTGGCCTCCTCGGCACTGACGTGCCACGCCAATCTACTGAAGGCCATCGCGTCCGTCAGGTAAGCAAGTTCACCACAACGGCTCGCATTGTGTTTTGTGGTTGATTGGTGTTGGTCTCCAATAAGTCCACCATGTGTCCGAGACAAATATTTTCAGAAGTCTGAGTGAACTTTACGTTATGTCCTTTTCTTAGTTCCAAGTCTGTGGCGCCCATCGTGCCATCGGGGGCCGACTTCTTCGGCTTCTCACACCCCACCATCCAGAATCTCATCCAGAGTTGTCCCGGAGCGCGCAAATGTAGCAAGTAAATTCACCCTCACTCAATATGGATTAGCAACTACAAGACACGGCATGCACTTCACACCCTTTCTGATTTGCAGATTATGATTTTTAAGAATAAGAATTAATTTCTTTTGTTCCAGTGGATGTTTTCATTCGTAAAACCAGAACTTTGTGGGTTGTGTGGTAACTTTGGGAAAACCAGGACATGTGGAGAAGTGCCTCCCAGATGAGGACTATGAGGAAATTTTACTGATGAGTCATTTAATTACCGTCGATATTATAGGATGAAACATGTTTCCCAATCTTCTTTACTAGATGCGAAGCATTAATATGATGCTCTTTCATGATATCATTTAAAATTTCCCTTAGAAGGAAAACATTTTCATGGAAGTCATGGAAACATGCTGATTTAGTTATGCATGGTGAATTATGCAAAAAAAATAATATTTGGAAACCAATGCATCTAGTATTTACTTATCCAGCACTACGCATTCAACTTTGTAACTGAAGCTGACAGATATGAAGAAAATATAGTTTTACATTCAACATTGCAATCATTTTTTTAAACTTTTATTCAGCTACCGATGGATACGCTTTGAGGTGTGTCGCACTGGCGATGGCCAGGTTCCTCACAGCCTATCGGAGGACGACGCCTCGGTCAACTTTGAGGCCTACCAGAGACATCGGGGCTTCGACGAGAACATCAAGACGGAGCACATGACAGGTTGCCTAAACATCAGTTTTCCATAATCGCAGTTGTTTTTCCACTTGGCTGTAGCGCAGATTACCTCAGGTCTTGTTGCATTGATGCATGTAGTGTACGCGCAGCATAGGTCACTATGTGTCCATCAGACACGTATGAACCAGTGTAGCCTTCAGCTTTAACAGCTGGGCTTGTGGCTAGGAGGTCACAGGAGGGGAAACAATACAATCTGGTGTATTTCGACGCGTGCGTGCGTGAATAACCCACCGACTGCTCCTCCAGGCCTCTGCTGTGAGTAGCAGGTCATAACTGTATGCGGCTAGGCCGGCTGAAAGATAAAAGTGTACTCCGTTAAAGGAGTCGCAGTGTGTAATTATTAGGATTTCAAAGTAAAAGTATGCCATGTATTTCGCTGTACTTCTAGTTGTGTGATCTCTCGTGTCTTCTAATGCCGACATGATAGCTCGGCATTGACGGTGAATCTTCTATTTATTTTATCCCTGTCTCTCTCCTCAGGACAGGCACCGCAGTCCCCTAGCTCCTCTCATCAGCACCACCTGACCTCCCCCACCATGAAGCCGTCTACCTCGTATTTCAACTCCTGATCCTGAAAGTGAATCACTCCCGCCCCCCCGGTTCAGTATTTCAGGAAACCGAGGCATACAAACTCAGACTACGATATTTATTGTATGTCGTCTTCTAGCGAGTCCTAGACGGCATTACTGAGGCTGTGTGCTAATCTAGCTTTGTGCTTAATGTGCCAGGAACACAAACACAACATCTCTGTATTGACAGTTGCATTTCTGTACAAACATATGTGCTGGATTTTAGAAATTGAATCCCACAATGCTTTTCCTTACACAAGTTTTGGTACGTGGCACACTGTCGCATTGGTATTTTACTGTTGGTACCCGACTTAAAGTTGCATTATATTTTCCAGTCGATTCATCAATAATGTCATTGTATCGCCATCTTGTTTTACTTTGAAGTTAAAGCTTTGGCTTGAACTGAAACACACCCACACAAACTTAGTTGTTGATTTCTCATTTATTAGTGCAAATTCTGTTCAGTTATGAAGACTCATTTGTGTTGTAAACTTGAAGAACCAGAGTTTTGTTTCAATAAAACATCCATAATGCTTTTCTACACACAGTTCAGCAATTATTGGCAGTGGTTGTAACAGCATAGATTGTCCACAGGATAAACAATGTAATCAAAATTATATATAATTTTGATTACATTGTCAATCTGTTAGTTAGATAGTTAGAGATAGTCAGAGATAGTTAGAGATAGTTAGATAGATAGATAGATCAAACAAGATCGACCAAACAACTTCCATTAGTGTTTCACAGCCACACCTTAAGGCGTTAGTTTCCCCAACCTGAATACAACAACTGCATTTCTTTCTCACTTACAGACTGATAATCTCTATAAAAAAATAAAAAAAATAAATCTATAAAATGATGTTCAGTGTCCCGACAGATAGAAAGAATTATTAAAATACATTACATAGCAGCAATACTCTATTGGTATTATTCCCATTCTGATGCAGCAGGAAAACTAACCACTCTGGTAAAGAGGTGAAATAAATGTTGAAGCTAAGCTTTGTATCCAGATGGTACTTTTTGCTTAACAATTCGTGGGATCTGGCACTGCCCCACTCTGAGACAACTCACTTATTACTTACCCAAATTGATTGTCGAGTCAAAGTTATACAAACGAGGAAGAAGAAAAACAATTATTCCCTCTCAAATGCTTAAATATTTGAAAAACAAGAAAGATCTGCTAATTTTAGCTTCCCAGTAACAAATCCACCAATTATCAATTGATATATATCAATATAGTCAATTATCTTGTTGAACAATCTGACGACATATCACTCCAATCAGCTGTTTTTGACCTGCAGAAACAAAAAAAGGCACGTTTTTCCATCCCTTCGTCTTCCTACAGTTTCTGGTTTCCTTTTCCTTTTCCGTTTCCTTTTCCGTTTCCTTTTCTGTTTCCTTTGCCTGGAGAGGAGTTGGCAATAAAAGGAGGCGCAGGTAAAATCCCGCTGGCGCTGTAGATCGGACAGGCTTTAAAGTCACAGGGCCAGTCTCTCCACGCATATCGGAGGGAAGCTACTTTACCGGGAAGCAGACACAAACTGGTAGATAACTGGATGGTGGTCGGACCCCAATGCATGATGGGAGCTGCAACCCAGAGAGACTTAGGCCCACATTGAGTCTGAACCCCTGAGCAACAGATCTTGATAAAAGAAATAAAGAAAAAAATCACTGCTTGGAGCTTATTTAGTTTAAGAAATGATCATATATTTATATATAAATAAATAAGTTATAGTTTTGTATTAGCATTGTTAACAAATCCTGCAGGTGAATATGTGACACTCAAACTGAGTGTAGCGCTGCCAGCCGTACCTCAAAGATGTCTTTGGATGATGTGACAGAGACTTTCTGGTTGTAGGTAATGTTGATCGACATTGGAGCGGTCTGGATTTTCTCAGGGAAAGGTCCCTGGAAGGACACGCCCTTCTCATTATAAGCCACCGCCCTAGCTCCCAGTGTCAGTCTGTAGGCTACATCCTGCTTGTCCCGTGGATGGATGCTGAAAGAAAAACACAAACATCATGGATGACAGACCAGAGAGGGAGGTTGAAAGTTAATACAGGACTCATCACCTCATATAAAAGCAGGTCACGTCATCATTGATGTGAGAATAATGCCAGGGACTTGCTGTGTCTTGGCAGCATATCAGATGCAAGTCCATCACACGTTTTGTAGAAGTTTCTAACGAGCTTAAAAACACAAACTGGAAGCCGGAGCAGAAACGGGGTGGGATTTGAGCTCTCTGCGCCAATAAAAACTCAGAGCAGCATTTTCTTTTTTTACTAAACTCAAAAAGGTCAAACCTGTTAATAAAAAATAAAAAAATAGCACTGACCCTGAGCACAATATCAATAAGTAAGAACTGTTGATCAAATCTCTGAAGGAGTTGCACAGTTCCCAATGTGGTATCATTAGTTAATTACACACAAGTATCAACAAATAACTGTAAAGTAATGATCCTCTGTGTTGCTCGGATACAAACACAATCCTTACCTGCCAAAGGGTGATGTTGCATCTGGTAAATCCAAAGTCACGGCCATGAAGGTTTTCTGCATCCGGGGATTAGGGACAAAGCCGTTGTCGGCCGTCTGGTGCCAGCGGATGTTCGGAAAAGCGTCACTCAAGGAGCCTTTTTCGTCGGTGCACAGCTGCGAGTACAAAGAAATCCTAGATTAGATTTAAAATACTGCAGACATTTGCAAAAGCGTTCTTGTTATTGTGCCTACACATTGGCCAAATAGCAGCACACATTGCTTTGATATAACCACAAGGGGGCGCTAAAGTCCATAATATTCTAATTCTACACGGAACTTCTTAAAAACACTGCAGACCTCCACTATTTTGATTGTTACTTTCTTAAATGTCTCGTTATCTGTACTTGTTTCCATTATGAAAATTTAAACAAAATACTAATAGTAATTTGGAAAGTGATTTTGCCCTTGCCATCTTGGATTATAGCCTACTCCATTTTTTTTTTGCAACCAATGCACGGAAGTTACGATATTTGGAATGCAGAGGAGTGATGTGGAGACACAGTAAAGCATACTCTGCTTTATGGTCCATTTTACTCTAAAAAAAGACCATAATTTACTAAATGATCATACTGTGTTGAAGAAGACTTAAAAACTAGCGATTGAGACCATAAACTCATGTTCACAATGTTTACTGAGGTAATAAATCAAGTAGGGTCATTTTCTCAGACTTCTCTACAATCTGACTTCTTTTTGCAACCGGAGGAGTCGCCCCCTGCTGGTCAGTAGAGAGAATGCAAGTTTTAAGACATTGGCCTCACTTTGCAGAACCGGAGGTTGCCGCCTGATAGTAACACACCTGGACAAATCCAAAGGGGAAGTCGAGTGCCGTCTGCCCCCCCGAGGCCAGGTGAAACGCCATCCTCCAGTCATCAATCATCGCAGGGAAGGAACAGCTGTACTTCTCTTGGTGATAGGCTGTATTCGCCTCACCTGAAAGCAACACAAGGCTTACAGATGCACATCACACATATACATGTGGCTATACTGAACAGGCGATACCTGTGCAGGTCGTCTTACCTTGGTACCAGATGGCTCCCTTGATGGTCATGTTGCACAGCGGGTGAATCATTGCATTCCACAAGACCGAATTATCTTTAGGACTGGGTGCAGGTTGTGGAAGCAAAAGGTTCTTGGTTCTTAAAAGAAGAAAAAAAAATGATTACACTAGCTTAAGAACAGTGTGTCGCATGGTAAAATTATACAAGCGTTCTAAAAATCAGTTACCACACATATCAGGTGGCAGGTTTGCTAAATTGAGTTTGTTTGCTATACTTTACCCGCTGTTAGTTTGATGCAGTCCACACTGCACCAGTGCTCTCGGAGAGGACCAGGCTTCGACAGGTGTGCCCCCCCAACAGGACTCCACCAGTCCTATGGGGTACTGCAGCGTCTTATACAAGTAGCGTCCAAAGAGCCAGCACACTGCAGAGAACTCTGACACATCTGGAAAATACACCTGGCTGTTAAGTAGGTGGATGTACGCACTTAAAAACAGATTGCACCGTGGTGGATATTTGTTGTTTATTTGATCAAATGTGATTACATCATACGGTACTATACTGTAAACATAAAACAATAGCTTGGATTTTGGAACATATGCATGTTTCTATTACACTTTAATAAATAAACCCAACCTAAACCTCTAGCTGCAAATACGTCTTTAAAACAATTCTATGAATAAATAAACAAATCCTGGACTCACTAACTGGCGGCACAGACCAGGGAATTTCCACGCCAATCAAATCCATCTCCTCAGTTTCACTCAGTTTCAAGGCTGCCATAAAAGTCCTCACATGAGGATACTTCGCTGAAAGGGCCACCTCCTCCGACGCATTGAAAATCTAGTAGGAGACGGAATACATAAAAGAGTTCAGTAAACAATAAAATATGAATAAATACATACATACATACATATCAAATAGAAAGTTCTTAATGTCTGGAATGCTGAGATGAAGCTAATTTCTGTGATGGGAAAATATGTGTGTGACTAATAGAAAATGATATGAGAGTCTATTAATTAAGGACTTTGTTAATAAGGTGTGTGTAACTGTTGGCCCTTGAAACTAGAAACCTGTGTTCCGGTGATTTTCCGGACAGAGAGATAACAGTGTCCTCTGTCAAGATCTTGGTTTGGTGCAAGATACGTTCAAAAATCAAAAAGGACAAGACCGTTGATTACATCTCGAAGCTGTATGAAGTAGGTTGTGACCTGTGACCTGTTGAGACATTTGCTACAGACTGCAGAGCGTGCAGTCGTTGTGAATCTCTCCCTTGCAAGAATAGAAGAGGACAAAGACAAACTTGATTTTCTAAAGACTTTATCCATTTCTTAACTTTGGCTTCTTCTCCTGATTAACATACAAATCTTCCACAACATTTCATTTAACTAATGTTTTGTGTGTGTGTGTGTGTGTGTGTGTGTGTGTGTGTGTGTGTGTGATTATTGAAAAGGGTTTTCTTTCAACATCCGGCCCCACAGACAGACTTTCTATTCCACATTTTTTTGTGCCGATCAGAGAGACAGACGGCCGCTCGCCTGGCTCAGCCTACCTTCGACGTTTGTAAGAACATGTTGCTCTGCCCTCCACACAGCCAAATATCTCCAAACAGCACATCTGTCAGAGTGGCTTTGCAGCTCGGAGCGGCTGCTGTCACATTGTAAGGGCCCCCAGCTTCAACTGGGTTAAGGGTGACTCGCCAGACACCTGCAAAAAAAAAAAAAAAAAAAAATCATCAGTGAACATGCACTGCATACAGAATAAGGTGACCTTACTGTTTTGGGGAATCCTGGCTAACATCGGCGGTCAATAGGCACAGTGTCAGGAAAAAGAACAGGTGCAAATAGTTCCCTTTAGCTGCTCTGGTATTGTGCACGTTGGCTCAGTGTCACCCTCGCTGGAACGCGTGAATACAACGCAGCCGTCTTTAGTGTCATTAGAAAGTAACGCCTGTGCTTTGCCGACTATTTAAAAAAAGTCAAAATGTCTGCTGTGAAAAAGCCCCATTGTCCGAGCTGATGAGGCTCACCCCGGGCCCTCAGTCTGTAAAAGCTGGTCCTTCTGCATTTACTCCATTCCTCCCTACGGCTGGCCTCAACCACATGCTTTTGCACTTTCAACACGCGTGACACAACTCCCCATGATTTGAGAGATAGTAAAAGCATCTTGATGAATAAAATTGACCTGACTTGACTTTGAGTTCAGTCACTTTCCTTACACAGACACTCAGGGCCGTACCTGGATTGAGGAGCGGCGACAGGACAAAGAAACATTCCTACCCTTTAGACACACCCGACTGAGACATGCGTTTTGGAGAAGTTGAAACAGGTGACTAGGAAGTGAAACAAATGACACGAATAAAATAACTGAGGAACCAAGTGAATCTTTTTGTCCCAACAATGGTTACACAATAAAAGCTCTGACTCAGAAATGACTTCTCTTCCGCATCTGCCCCCCTGTCCCCCGTCAGGGCCACTCAGTTTCATCTGCTCACCAGCCTGTGGATGCCAGCATACACCTGCCAACACACTGGGTGCACTCACCTTCTGTCACGGTGGCCACTGAGGCGTTCTGTTTCGATGGCCCTGACAAGGTGATGGTCACCTGAGCGCCCTCGGGGCCGAAGCCCCACAGCACAGCGCGCTCTGGAGACTTCTGCAGCACCATGTGATCTCCATAGTAGGAGGCGAAGCACAGGGCACCCTCTACACACACACACACACACACACACACACACACACACACACACACACACACACACACACACACACACACACACACACACACACACACACACACACAACATTTTTATTATTTCTTTAGTGCTTTTTGTAAAATGCACTGCAATGTGTAGACGGTCCTCATAATTTAATACATATTTGTTTTCCTTTTTTTTAAAAATGACAACAACAACAACAAAAAAAAACATATATATATATATATACATATATATATATGAGATGGGTATCGACATGGCATGCTGGGTAAGTAGATGAGTGGGAAGAAATACAACTGAAACTTTTGTTTTCCGTTTTTAAATACCAACCATGTTTACACACGTTTTGACGGACGGGACTCACCGCAGGCGCGAGGAGACGCAACATGTATGATGAAGATTGCAACACACAGGAACGTCGCCATGACGAGAAGGCAACCGACGTACAGGAAAAGCTGGAGAACTCTGTGGGACGAAGTCATGCGAGTTAGCTTGCGTCGCTAAGTGACGCAACACGTAAACCTGGGAAGTAACAGATGGGAACGCCCCAATCTCAATCTGCACCCTTACGGACTCACGGAATTTGAGGCGCGCTCCCGCGAAGCACGTGATGTTTTAGGGCTGTCCCATTGTCACATCGTTGAGTGCTTGAGGGCTCTCTGGCAGACATTATGAGCCCTTTATGCACCCTTACCGTAAGTCAGCATTGGATGCTGACTTTGCACAAGGGAATTACCCACAATTCATAGCAGTGTGACGTTAAACACGCCGTTACCAATGGAAACATAGTGCCGTAAAAAAAAAGGTAAACAAAGAGGAGGGCACGTGGTTGTTCAGCCGATAAATTACATTTACAACAACATTAAGGATTAAAGATGGGACATGAAAACACATGAAATCAGAGGAATGCAAGCAGAGATTATATATATTAAAACTATTTATTCATCAAACATTTCGTTTTATTATTGAAGCTGTTTTGACCAAAACGAGTAAATATATAATTTTAATGACGTCTCATCTTGTGAGGAAAAGAGCCTGGAAGACGTTCAGTGCTGTCCCATTCCTATTTACACCATTTCAAGCCCTCAAAGTCTCTCACACTCAACCACTTAACAGGTGACGTCAGTGAGTCTTTGAGGGTTTAGGGTTTGAGGGCTTAGGAGGGACATTAGGACTAGGCCATTCAAGTCTTCAGCGTCCCTGTGACGTCACCGTCTGACTGCTGATTTTCAAAATAAAAGCACGAAAGCTCAGAAGCACCAACATCTTGCTTAAAGACATTGATCCAACCAACTTATTTTTGTATTTAAGTATCTAATCCAGCGGTGTCAAACTAATTTCCACCCTGGGCCACATCAGCATTATGGTTGCCCTCAAAGGGCCGGTTGTAACTGTAAGCCTGTATAAATGTAACTACTCCCTAACATATTGTTAAATGACTGTCTGAAGGCACTTGCGCATGTCAACCCCCCGGTGGCGCTCAAGCACCTGCAATTGTGTCCTCTGACTAGATACATGCCAAGATACATACTTTTTGTTTCTGTTTATTTTTCTAATTTTGTATTTTTGTTTTTCAATTCAAAAACACTTGAACCAGTTAAGCCAGTTAACGATATCTTATACAATGCCTATTATACATAGCCGAATACATGGTGACATAAATACAATGGCAACACTTTAGATTACTAACCAATCAAAAGAATCTATTGTTAAGTAAAATCATACAATCTATAGTCAAGATATCTAATGTAGCATTTTAAATGTCAGACACAATTGTCTTGAAATAGTCTTCTAAGGTTTAACAATCATAGGCAAAAGCATTTCGGCTTTTTCAAGATTTTTCCCAAATAGAATATATTGATGAAGTTAACATTAATGCACGTAAAATATCCCAGCTATTATGATAATGTATTAAAAATTGATTGTACTAATAGAAAAGGAAATAAGAAGTTATCTGTTGGCTTCTACATCTCTCTCTCTCTCTCTCTCTCTCTTTAGTTTTCTAATTCAAATTCAGATTTGTTTTCGGCATGAGTATAATCTAAACATGTTGTATAAGATTTATAAAAGCTTAAGTGATAACTCAAAATGTATGTAGCCGGGTGGGAAAATGTGACTGTACTTTGTTAACACCACCAGATGGCGCTGTGTCAATTTCCTTTGCGCTCACGTGGGGTTGAGCAGTCGCAACTTGTTTTACCACAACACGTTTTTTTTTTAACATATGCAGATATGCAAACTGTCTCCATTCATTTCTCATTCACTAACAAATACAGAATTGTTGGTGGATATTGATTTCGGAAAATTTATTTTCATTGGAAAAAATTGAATAAACACAATTCCAAAAAAAATATATATTTTCAGAATTCACCAACAGCACAACGTTGTTGATCAGGGTGCATGTTGCCCTCTATTGGCCTAAGAAGTACATAACATATAATGAAGGACAATTCGTAAAATCCCCAAATCTGGAGATGCAGACTGTAGCTGCTTATATTGGTTAAACAAATTGCCATTCAAGCAATTTCTGTTGAGCTAGAATCAGTGAAAAAATACCTATAGAGCTAAATTGCCCACAAACCAAAAGTATAACTAACTATTCTTGCAAAGCTGTGTGAAGATTCAGTTCTGTCCCGTACCAGATTGGTTGCTGTGGCAACAGCTATTCAAGAGTTTACATCCTCTGTTGTTAAACAATGTGGGCTGTTTATTTTTTTTTATTTTTGTGTCCATCTTTTCATTTTTCTTGAGTGAGCCATCTTCTCAAACATTGACAACTTGAGATGTTTGCACACTTTCCCAAATGTTTTCTGAATAAATACAAGTCACAGTAGACACATCTTTTATAAATATAAAAACCGGATCTCTTCTCAGCCCGCGTCATGATGTCAGTTACATAATGAATCAAACTTGGGGAAGGCCAACAACTACATTTTCAAGTAGCCTACATTTAGTTCATGCAACCCAATATGACAAATCACAAATGATCTTTAAAGGGCTTTAAAAATCTATACAGCATACCACCACATCCTCTCCTCTGTCCTTATTGTACCCTCAGTTAACTGCAGTGAGTACTTCTTACCTCAAAGCTGCCCCTCAGATGCCCAAAGCAGTAGGCCACTGTGAGGTGAATCCTTATGAAGGCCAAAGTAATTAACATCTATAGACTAAAACAACAGCATGAAAAATGAGAAGCAGGTGTAACGTTCATTACCCAACAGTTTACCGGCCAGGTGTGTATTTACCGAAGCGTTTTACGAGTTTTGCCTTTAGTAAAGATAAATGCTCAGGCCGGGTTCTGTTGGCATGCTATTTAACACAAAACTTCAACTCTCACACGGAGATAAGTGATGAATATAGGCAGGAGAACAGGAAAGCTGTTGGTTGGAGCACAAAGTAATGGGGAAATTGTAAATGAGGACGAGAAGTGTGTTCATGGAGCGCATTTATAGTGAGATGTAGAGTAACTACATACATGAGTGTGACATGAAATTATTTCCCCTGTACCCTGCAGCTTTCAGTGTGCACCTACCGTGTCAATTACATGCCCCTTCAAAGGCCGGGGATAACATGTGAAATAGCACACGGTCCAGGGTATATACGGTATGTTCAGCCTCTTTGTGTGTCAGAGAGGAACCGTCAGGGCCTTCTAAGATATTCTAAAGAATACTATTTAAAAAGGTCATCAGTTCGAACTTTATTTTATCAATTCATATCAGGGGAAATAAACCCTTTAAATGTGCCTATTCGGTTTGTGTTGGAATGGTGAGAATGCTGCCGCCTCGGTTGCTGTGAAGAAAATGTTATGCCTTTAGCTCTGTGATTGATGGTCCAGCTATAAATATACAGAGGTCTGAGATGGATAAGGAGAACTGGATACAGCGTTGGAGGCGGAGCCCCTTTCATGAACGTTGCTCAACGGTGCATTAAGCCAAAAATGTGCCAATGCCTTATATCGATCATTATAGTATTATTTTTCTGTGTCTTATTATAAGACAAAAATGTGGATATAATGGTCAATGTCTTACTATTTTAAGCTAAATTTATAAATGTATAAAGAGCGTCACATCGTGACGTGTTACTTTAATGAAACTCAACTTCATGTTAAGTGTGTCAAATATCTCTACATAGTATTAGAAAATGAGCAATGACAGATTAAATGTCTTTATTATAAACAATTGCTGACTTAATCTTTTTTATGGTATATTTGAAAACATGGGCTGCACAGTGGTGTAGTGGCTAGCACTGTCACCTGCCAGCAAGGGGTCCGAGTTCGATCCCCGATCTCGGGTGGTCCTTCTGTGTGGAGTTTGCATGTTCTCCCCGTGGTAGCGTGGGTTCCCTCCGGGTTCTCCGGCTTCCTCCCACAGTGTAAAGACATGCAACTTAGGTTAATTGGAGACTCTAAAATTGCCCGTATATATGTCTCTATATGTGCCCTGCGATAAACTGGCAACACGTCCAGGGTGTACCCTGCCTAAATAGGACAAGCGGTTTGGATGATGGAATGGAATTTTAAAACATGGTTATTTAATCTGCTTCATATTTTTTTATTTGTATATCATTTTTTGTATTGTGTATATAAATGTCTTCAGAATTTAAGAAAAACAACACAAACACAAAACTTCCTGTCTATAAAGTTACCCGGATCTTCGACCTTCCGGGTTTTCTCCCGCATGGGCGCACCGGTGTTTCCTTACGTATCTAAACTGGCTGTATTAAGCCGCCTGGTCTCAGCAGTAATTCAAGAGAGACAAATTTCAAATGACAGTAAAACTGACAAAAGTAAATCTTCACTCTAAGTGAAGCTTTGTTATCACTAATTATATGACAAGTTCCGCATATAAGTGACGCAAATCATAAGCTAGTGGGAACCCCCCGCCGAAACTAGCTAGCAGATAGCTACCGTTAGCTTGGTTCACCATGGAAGCCTTGAGGAGGATGTCGTTACGGATTTATTACCCACGCCGTTATCAAGATCAACTTTTAATGTTGGAGCAAGTGAAGACCAGAGCTCAATTTGGTGCAGAAAACCAAGCCTTATGGGAGGCTTTTCAACTAATTGGTCGCTGTTTGGCGCGGAGAGTCAACTGGAGACTTTCAGCCGAACGCGTCTGTGGTTGTCGTAGTTACGAAAGCTTTTGAAAATGGAAAGAGAACACGTAACGTTAGCTGTCCTCGTGAATGCCACATTGTTTAGTTTTTCATTACGGTGTCAAAACCTTCTCATATAGTTTATGTTTAAAACATACCGGATTCGACCTTGGGAGTCTCTTTGAAGGAATAAGTCCACTCGCGTTTGAAAAGTCGCTTGTTGTTTAGCATTATGTGTTGAAACAGGAGGGGAGCAAGTTGCCCTTCCTTTGAAATGCAATTATTGAATACACACAATCGTCTCTGGAGCCTGTTATGGTAAAACACGTGTCGTGTAGAAGAACTTTTAAAAGTAAAAAAGAAATATATGTATATACTGTATATTAACGGGATTCAAACTCACATCATTGTGTTGAAAAATATGATGGGAAGACATGGGAACGGTGCCATTTTGCGGCTTTCACGAGGACAGCTAAAGTTACGTGTTCTCTTCCTGTTTTCAACAGCTGCCGTAACTACGACAACCAAAGACGCGTTTGGCTGAAAGTCGCCAGGTAACAGGGTCACTGGAACAACCGAAACACCGGTCAACCTGTAATGTTAATTCTGTGTTCACACCAAAAGCGTTGCGAATTTTTTGCGCAAGTAGAAATACAAAGTCAATGCACAGACACAAATGGATGCGAATAACGCAAAGCGCATTTCTACCAGGCAGCACGAATGGTGCGAAAAAACTTCCCTGAGTTGACATTTTTCAACTTGGGCGAAATATTTGCGTTGTGTGTGCGCCGACGGATAATAATAAGAACCGAGACACGAGGGTGTTTGATGTTCCAACGTTTGTGGTACTTCCACAACATGTACAAAGCAGAAATAATGGTTATTTCTTCCATGGTGGATGGCGGAAATTAACTTTTTACACGGAGATAAGCCACGCCTCCTCTCCAGCGCATCTAGCGCGAATTAAGCGAAATAACCACAAATAGTCCGGCGAGTAAACTCACGCGAATAAAATTCGCAACGCTTTTGGTGTGAACACAGAATCACACTACTTTATGCACTTTCCTTCTTCATAATTCCCCAAAAAAACCATAACATACATTGAATAGGCCGCTGTGCCAATCTGATAATAAAGCAATGCTTGTGGTGGTTGGCTCCAAAGCACCATGATCGCCGGTCGCTGTCCATGGTCCTGCAGTGTCTGTCGCCTATGGCTGTGTGATTATGTGTAGGCTTGCTCTAATATGAAATGTGGTGGTTTCGTTTGGTTAGAAGGGGATGGCTGGTTTGAGCCCTCGTCTTCATTGTTGTTCAGAGCTGGAGTTATCCTATAAGTAACTCTTGTAGTACTTTTGTAGTCTCCATAAGAGAGAGGTGAGGTTTAAGAGTCACGGTTCGCCACTGGTGTGTGCTAATTACATATATATATATTTATATATACTGTTAAAGCTTTGGTCTTATTTTCTTTTCCATGGATTTACTTTTTCATTTCAGTTTCCTAGTCTTTTCCTTCTCCTGTCAGCTGGACCGTTAATTGAAAATATGTCAAATCCTACGACAGCCCTTTACTATTAAACCGTTTGTTTATTATTTAACAACCTAGTTACAAAGCAAACATACATTAGAAGTTATACAGCGTCAATGACAAGACAAGACAGAAAAAATATTTTTTTTTAAATATATTTGTTTATACATAATCCACTTTAAGACGTATATATTTCTCTGAACTGTCAAATATGGAATATAATCCTTTTTTCCATTAGCTTTTTTCATTTTAGTATACACACACACACACACACATACATATATATATATATATATACATAGTTTACTATAGTCATTAACATTAATATGTAAAAGTCTTGTTATCACTTTTTGTTAAGATATTTTTGGTTCATTTGGTTTCTGACTGCATACTGGAGGTACAAAAATGTGTGTTTCTTTGACTAATTCAAATTTCTGTATAAAGTAGTTTGCTTTTGCTCAAAGCGCTGAACATGACATAAATAATAATATTGCGCAAGTATTAGACCTTGAATGATTTATTTCCTTCTGAAAATGGAAGCCAAAGTTCCCAAAAGCATAATTTCCGACCTTTAAAACCCAGTTTTGAATATAATTTGAACAATACAAGTCGAAAAACAAGCGTCTCTGAGACATATTTAGATAATTCCCAATGAATGCTGAGAACAATGCAAACTACGTCGCTACTGTTGGCTGCATCAACTCAAGCCGTCCTGACCTGAAACCTTCCAGTTAGCCAAGTTATTTACTGAAAACAATAAGAATATTAACAACATAGATGCTGTTGTCCAGCTTGAATAATTTCAGAATGACCTTCCTGTGGAAGCAAAGTGAAAATTTTGAAATAAAAGATATAAATCATGCATTGATGAAGCAATTTGTAAATGCACAAAGGCTCAGAAGTGAAATATTTTTGGAAATCTTTTTAGGTAATTAAAAATGATGGAGAATGTCCCATTCGGTTTCAGTCGGCATTATACAACTTTGTCAATTATTTCGTCCAGTCGTCTGCTTAATAGAATTTCAAATAATACTCAAAAGAAGAAGGCATGTTTGTAAAAGTGCACATAATTGAAAAGTAAAACCAAATTAAGTGGACTGTTTTTCTTTAAAAAAAAAAAAAAATCTATTTCATGTTATTAAAGTATGTGAGCAGAAGCAATTAGAAGAACAAAACAGTTGTCGTCTTACCTCAAGGTGTGTATGGGGTTGAATATACAAGCATGAAAATATGCTCTGACTTGTGGAGGAAAGCCTGTTTTGTTGTTTTGAGTGGCAACATCACTATTTAACATAAAAGGAAAAGCCTTGTTTTGCATAACCTTTCACATGTTTTATACAGTAAACAGTAACTTAAACTTAGAACATTGTATTTGTGTCCCATTTGCTCCTCATGTGCGATCATAATTGCATAGTTAATTTCACGTAAAATGTCAAACACATGGAAAAGCATCATAATTAGGAGAGATTTAAGGACAAGTAAAAGGAGCACAGATGGAGTTTTGTGTCTGTTTTCTCATGAAATCAAACACCAAAATCTCACCAGAAATAATAAACAACCTGTAACACCAATACCACAACAATGTGGTTGCCAAGCAATAACACAGATCAAGAAGACAAATGGCACTAGGGATGCAGAGTGTTTTCTCCATATAGGCCTTCAGTCTGTACACATGCATTTACTGACGGAGAGAAAACAATACCATCACCAATTACAGCAGCCTGCACACATTCCCCAGGCAACCAATGAACACATTTTTACACTAGACACACACACGCACACGCACATGCACACACACACACACACGCACACGCACACACAGAAATTCACCCATTTCTCACATTTAACGAGTTTCACCCTGAGTTGAATAAAAATGTGCCATCATCATCATCATCATCAGCTCCGTGTCTGTAACTTACTTATCGTGTTTCTGTACATGCAAGACCAAGACGGCATCGCGCGGTGCACCGTCACCGCCGCGCGAGCGACGCCTCAACGTTATGACTCCACTTATGCCTCAACGTTATGACTCCACTTCAGCGTCCGAGCCGGCGCTCAAATTAGATTGCAGAAATTGGGTTGAAAATGGCCAACTCTCCTCTAGTGATCCGTGGAATGGGCTCCGCTCTGCTCCATCACATTTTACAGCTAATTTCACGTGGGGAAATGAGAGATGCAAATATGTTTGTGTTTTCATGCATGAACCAAGATTTATGACCGCTGTCTCGGGGGCCCTCATAGGTCTCTTAAGACATCAGCTCCCATCCATCTTGTGATAAATCCCTCGAATTAGCGCCTCCCTTTAAGTCGCTCCGCAGCTATTAGCTGCATGAGAGGAGCCTGAGCATCACCTCCTGTAGCCTGCGTTGCATCCCGCGTTTACACTTTTCACACCCAACGAAAATCAGTTTACACGTGAGACTTCCATGCCCCATTTATGCCAAAAAAACAAGCTGCTGAACAATAGATTTTCCAGGCGACTGTAAAGTCTCCAGTACAAGTCGATTCAAGAAATTCACAATTCATTTCAACTGAAGGCGACGGGGTTATTGACATTTTGGGAAATACGCTCATTTGCTTCCTCAGAGATTAGAAGGTTCATTGTTTTTTAATACGATGACTGAAAACATTGGGAAATAGCTCGTCTGACTCTATCCAAATGTAACAAAATCCACCTGCCAGCACCTCGAGAGCTCAATACTTAACACGTTATATATATATATATATATTTTCGTTCAATTCGTAGAAAAGTTTAAATGTGGTTTCATGGGGCGTTCTTTCTTGACCGGATCTTCCTGAACTCATCTTTGTAAGGTTACCAGACAATGAGAGGAGACTACTGTATAGCAGCTTATGGATATTTTCATATACAGGCCTGCTCACACAACGAAATAAAAACAATGAGATTTTAGAGCAAAATTTGTTCATTAAATTACAGCGAAGGTCAGGACGCTGCACTGCTGACCAATAGAAAGCCGTCTTGACCTCTTGACAGTACTGACTTTTGAGGGAACGGAGAACTCGACAGTACCAAATAGCTGGCTTCTTAGCTGTGAACGTTTTTATTTATATGGTTCATTTTTAGAGTCTCAGGTTTTCCAGCCCGGCACTGTAATGTATCAAGAAAACCAAATACCTCGTACAAAGGTCACAGACGTCGTGCCCATTATTGCCGTATGGATTGTGTTCTTCCGACATGTGATACAGAAAAGTAACAAAAGAAATATTTTCCTAGTCCCATCCAGCCTCAGATCCTGCTCCAGCTCTCAGCCTCCTACTCAAATCTAAATTGGTTCCTGGCTTCATGATGGGTTCGGGTGTTGCAGCATTACTTAATAGTGCCGTTGTTGTAGGAGGAAATGTTGCTGCTTACCGATCAGGAGATAAGTGCACCCGTGTGCACTTCTGGTATTTCACACAAAGTGAGTTTTAGTCACCGAAGCTGCTGTCTCACGTTCAATATAGCTTCATTAGAAACAGCTGGAGGTGGAGATGGTGAAGACGATCCACTCACGGATGGCGTACAATGTAAAAGACCCTCTCCCATCGCACCGTGATTTCAAATCATATCGCGAACAAGGAATTTCCATTCACAGAGGTGGACTCTTTAGTATTGTAAACAGTGGGAATAACCAGAGGGGCAATATGAAAATGACAGCAAAGCAAAATGCAAATACTACCACATTATTAATGACCTTTTTCATTTCAGTGACAAGCCATTAGATCATAAGCCAAAGCCCACATTGATACAAGCCTGGGAGGAACAATCCTGGTTGAGTGTCACTTTAATAAATGGGTTCATCAGCTATTGTGATTTTAGCTTTGAAGCAAATAGCACAAGTCAGTATGCCACACTAATTTTTCAAAGAGCAGTGTGAGTCGACAGCATTGTTATATTTCCACGTTCATTACTCTCATGCCTTTTAATGCTGATATCAAATAATCAGCCAATACCTTTATAGGAAATAAATGAAAAATAACTTAACTATGTGACATATAATCTTTCCAATTTCTGTAGCGGCACATTTTATGATGCAAAAGAAGTACGCTGATAGGAAAAAAAGAAAATCACGGGATTTTATTGACTTGAATGATGTTTATTTTTTATTATTATTGGTTTGTTTTGTTTGTTAACTTTCTAGGCATGCTGTGTTGCCAAGCAACCAGACCTCCTCTCCCTATGAAAACAAAAGACAATAGCTCTTTTCTATTACAAGCAGAAAAATAGCATGCACGGGGCAGTACACACAAAAACAGTTATTTAATCACACCCCATGCAATTAGCTGCACATTGACATTCACTGTAAATCATTATTTAATCTTACATACCCGCTGGTTCAATGCTCCGCGGCGGAGAATATCACGATGGGTATTGAGCAATACATTTAAAGAGGTACGTCGTAAAAATGCACATAAAGGTGTACGTGTCAGGGTGTGTTTCTCGAGGAGGATACAGACATCAAGAATGTTTATTATTTTACGTGTCAAGATTAACGAGATTATCAAAGCATCCCGGGGATCGTTGCCTTTACCTGCCTGTGGTGTGAAATATGTCCAGTGTAAACATCGAAAAGCACCAACCAATCTGTACAAATTGGGAAAAAAAATCCGTTGCCGCTCCTTAAGAGTGTATGTGTGTGGAAGAAAGGGCCATTTTCTCCCAGTGGCTTCCTCTTCCAGGTACGTTTATTCATAGCTTTCCATTCATGCCCTCTGTAACCCTTTTCCTTTATGAAAATGGAACATCTCCTCTGGTCCTTCGTCATTAACAGGCTGCTTAAAAGACACTTTGTGCATTTTTTCGACTCTAATATCACAGTTTCCCTTACCCGCAGAGCTTCAGAAGGAACAGTGAACAACAGCCTAATACATTGTTGTAATACCAGCTGAAGCTGCTCTTGACCTATAAAATGCCAGTTTTCCTTTCGACACACGAGGGCCTTCATAGTAAAGAGGTCAGACGGCTGCTGGATACGCTTCAGATCAGCAGGTGGCACTCTCACGTCAGTAAAATATACGCACGGCCGCGAGTACTTTGACAGGATGTGAGGGAGCCGATGTGTTTTCCTTTTAGTTTATCTTAAGCCTTTCAGAGAGAACAACTTCCGCCATCTGGATTATAATAACTGGCTTTCAAAGATAAGCCACATCAGACCAACACAGAGAGATTTAGATTTTTTCTTCTTCATTTTATGGACAAATTTCACGTGAATATTGTTTCATACTCAAACAATATGAGTGCATCTGATGCTACATCCCACTTTCATTGCTTGGATAAGCTCCCAGTTCCTAACAGTGTGAAATCACTTTAACATGAACGTTAGAGATGGCAGCGGGAGCTGAGCCATTGATGCTTTGTACTATAAACACCTTTTATAGTTTCTTTCCTTTCTGCTTCCTTTCTGATCATATTATTAGGTGTATTAATAAAATGAATGGAGAAAGAAATCGAAATTTTTCTTTGTAATAAGTCATATAATGAGGATGTCTACACTTATGACACAGACACATGTGGCTTGTATCTTCATCTAATAAAATGTTTTGTTCCATAACAATACTCTGTACACTGTTTATTGATTACCAGGATTAAAAACCTGTATTCTTAATCAACTTTGCATGTAAACACACTCGCTGTTCATTCATCAAATAAAGGAGTCATTCCACATCTCGGTTCATGAGATTGTCTCGCAATTGACTTCATATTTATTAAGAAAATTAAAGCTGCCATCTTGACAGTTACTTTTCTCTGCGAATCCATGAATATTAACGATGACGGAATCAGCTTTGGCACACCTGAATGCATCACAAAATCACGGCCGGCTCGCAGCAGAATGACAATTATGAAATCTATTTCACAAATTCTCAGTCTCTCTGTGTGGCACAGGTGAAGTTCGGAAGCTGTTGCAATAATCGCGCGTCTATCCGGGCTTATTAACCTGTCAAGTGAGCAGAGTTTGCAGTTTACAGTGAAAATATAATCATGCCACAATTCCCAACATGCTGCTGTACGCCAACAGAGAACTCGGATCAGCAGGAATAACGGCCTTCAAATCAAACCCTTGATGAGTTAAAAGGCAATAAAGTCTCAGAATGGCAGAGGTCGTGCACTGGATGAAATTAGCAGAGTATTTCCAATTTTACCTGAGACCTAAACTCCCTGTATTAAGAGGCAGGGTCATATATACTCCTGCCGCCTTTGCAGTTTCCTCTTGGTTGAATGCTCAAGAGGCTGGTGCAGCAATTTCCTTCATATTTAATCGAACGTGACTGAGGTGTTAACAGTGTAGCAGAAAAAGAAAACACACTCCGACTGTCTCGCTCAGACACCTCTCAAGATTAATAGTCTGTGAACGTGTGGCCATTTTATGAGCAAAATGCACTTCCTAATATCTGGTCAAACTCTGTCAACCTTGCACGCCAGTGCAAAAAAATACATCATCTAGGAATGAACGCTTTCCGGAGTCATTGAAATTTAACACTACGCGGCGCGGAGGGATGCACATTTTTAAGGCGGGGTAGTGAAAGCCTGTCTCCTTTAATTTACAAAGTGGAGGATTCGCTCCGTGCACGCACAAATTTCCTCCTGCATGGACCCATTTTTGGTGAGATGAGATGGGAGTACGAGGAAGCAGGGGATGCCAATGGATCCAAAAAAAAAAAAAGACTGACTTTCAACTGCATCTCCTGTGAAAAGGCATCTTACCGCTCACACACTGTCAGATTGTAATCAGCTCCCAGCAAGCTTCAATTTAAATGACATTGTCAGAGAGGAGAGGACATTTATAAATAGAACTCGACATTTATGGATGGATGGCCATCATGGCTGTTTACATGTTGGCTCATTATCTGTTTGGCTGACGGAACATGCCTCTTGTGCTAATTAGTTGATTACTGTGTATTTAGCTGTACTGAAGAGCAGCCTAAATACCACGCAGGAAAACATTTCCTCATGTTAATATGTGAGCAGAACCTTCATCTTGATGTCCTTCTAGAGTGTGGTAAGTATCAGAAAGAAATGGCAGAGAGGTGTGATACCTAAATGAAATTCTGATTCCCATAAGTCTTTCCCGCTTGACATCGAAATAGCAGGTCAATCTTGTGCTGCACCGTTCGCTGTGTTTCAACCACATGTGACATTTGCCTTCAAACATGTCTTCCTCTGTTTAGCCACAGTGCAGGGTGGCACAGAAATGGTCTCCGGTTCTGGTTTAATTGAGTTTGGTTTTCCTGAAACCCCGCCGTGCACCTACTGAGAGATCTGGATTATTGGTGTTTAACATTTAAATGCCTCATGTGAATATTGTGAGGAAAAGGGCAGCCTGGTAACATTTCCAAACTGTATTTTACAGCATTACCGCATTATGGCTTTACCGCATTCATCCACACCTGCGTTCCGGTGTTCTGTTACGCCTGTCTGGTACCTCAGAGTCCATGCACCTGCAATTTGATAGAGGTTGAAATAAAGAAGAACGCAGAAGAATGTTCAAAGTATTACCATACAATATTATTAGAAGTCACTATTTGCCCTTTTAAGGTCAAGGTAATTGGAAATGTACTCAGCACAACACATGAGACTATGAGGCTGATTCCAGCTCATCCCTCACACACACACACACACACACACACACACACACACACACACACACACACACACACACACACACACACACACACACACACACACACACACACACACACACACACACACACACACACAAATCAGAATCCAAAGTACTGATGTGACACTGCATTTAAGACAACCGCCTGTTACTCTAATGAAAGTGTCACTCTTCTCTGTTTATGCAGCTTGGTGCCAGTAAACACACAGCCTCCCTTATTTATTCCAAGTTGATACAATTCAGTTACATCTGGATTACAGACTTTCCTCAAGATAAAAAACAAAACAAATATAATAAAATAATGATAAAATATGATAAAATGATAAAATATAATAAAAGTAGCCAGTTATATGAAACAATATGTGAAAAAGAATTAAAACACACAGTAATAATCACTGCAATCACTCTTGTATCCCCTCAGATTAATGTTCATGCTGGACAATCACGCAGTATAGTATAAAATGTAGTGCTGTGATGATGATATCCTGCAGTAGAAAGTAAAGTTGTGGAGGTCAGGGAGGTGAATTGGAATGTAAAGTTTTCACTTTGGACATTTCATGTTGTAATAATAACAAAAAATGTGAACGTTCAAAGGTTTGGTTATTTAATGAAGTACTGCGGGATTGTCCAATATCGGTGCTCTTGTGTTAACCAGGCAGACGTCCAGACACACAAAGAGTAAATATGATAAATACAAACTAGCCAAACTCAAATCTGTCAAAACCCTGATATCTACTCCTGACAGCGGTTAGAGATCGGCCCATCTATTGTCTGCTCTTTGGTGGTAAATGGTAAATGGACATGTATCGTGCTTTTCTAGTCTTTCGACCACTCAAAGCCTTTAACATTACATGACACCTGATGACAGATGATGACAGAGGCTACCATGCGAGGTGCCACCTGCCCATCAGGACGATCTGACATTCATATTTGACATTCATACAACATTCACACACCGTAGGCTACGGGAGAAACTTGGGTTTAAGTCTTGGGTCTAAGCCACAGTCGCTCGGTGGTTATTCTTCAATAAAGCAACATATGGAAAAACAAAAATCCTCATCAGTTCAAGAACAAAAACACCTCCATGCACAAGAGGCTATGTGCACATTGCAGTTGTCAAATTGCAGTCGGGGCAAATCTACGATATTTTACTTAAAATTCTTTGCTTCAATTTTACATTTGAAGTAGCACTTAGAGTACAGTCCTCCCCAGGAAGTCGGAAGAGTCAAGAACTCAGTAGTTCCAAGATTTCAACCGTCCTGTAGACTGACAACAGTCCTTTAAGTGCCCAAAAGCAACATATACTGTATGTTTATGTCCAAGTGACAAAACCCTGAGCAGCCACAGTAATTCTGAGTATTATGAGTCTATAGAGGGAGCAGAGGAATGCGTGGTTGGGTAAATAAAACATAACTGGAGACCGCTGTTTGTTTCCTGTTTCTTTTAACCATGACCATGATCATTCCCTTCCCTAAAACACGTGTTTATTATTGTAAGTAACCATGGTGACGAAGGTCCCCTTAGCTTAACAAATCCAGTCATTTTAACGCTAACCAGAGTGTTTCATTGATCTTTCTTTTAACCTAACCATATAGAATGTATTTATCTTTTAACCATGTTTTGTAACGGTTTTGGAGGCCACAAATGATGAACAAGGACTTTTGTCATTTTATTTGTTTCCGGTACCTGAGCTCCATTCACATTAGTAACCTTTATGTTGTTACTTTATGTGATACTGACAGAAGAGAAATGCAACGCCTGGGATATTTAGAGATTACACCGTGCTTATAAATGTAAAAGTGATTAATAAAAGGAAAACAGTCACAGAGATCACAGAGGAATTGAAGTCACCACAGAAAAGAATAAATGATTCATGCGTTTGACTTTTCTCATATCTATCATTAGTTCCTCATCCATTCCAAATTCTGTTATGTACCCAGAGAGAGGAGATACAGGGGATAAAATCAGCAGCTGGGTGTATAAAGAAACAAGATTTAGCCATAATGACACAGAGTGAATCCCTGTAGATATGCCCGACACAGCACCAAAATTTTATCTTGGTGATATCTGACAGCACTATCATGTAGGCAAATTCCACAAACAGAGATAGGCCATTGCAAATCAAATGAAGGGGAATAAGCTGGTTGATCCTCATCTAATGAGTCCTATCCAACTCAGGAGCCAAGACTCTGACGCCTGAGGAATTTATAGTA
The DNA here is from genome assembly GCA_016806645.1 of Ophiodon elongatus. Taxonomy (NCBI): domain Eukaryota; kingdom Metazoa; phylum Chordata; class Actinopteri; order Perciformes; family Hexagrammidae; genus Ophiodon; species Ophiodon elongatus. The sequence goes on from JACSYO010002159.1 coordinate 25,694, forward strand.
TTTACTTTACTCCTAGAAAAAAATACAAGGCCAGCTCTGCATTAGTTACAGCTTTCCATGCACCCCTTACATTAGCTGTATTTATGCATCATGGTGACCTATTGCACCAGACGCCACATTTTAAATGAACCATTTTAACAAATCATACATTTAAAAAATCCTTTCTGCAAATGTGCCCGTGAATTTTAACAGCTTTTCTCTGTAAATGGCTTTCCCCAACTCTCTGTACCAAACAGGAAGTTAGGGTCAAAGGCTTCTCAAGCTCCAAATAGAAACAGGTGAACATTAGATAAGTGCGGGTTTTGCTTGCCAGCTGCGAAGTCAAAAGTTATTCACTCTGACTCATGACTATAAATATTACAGTGAGAGCAGGTGGGCAACAACATGTCAAAGGCTGTCACATTATCACATAAACCTTGCAATTACTTCTGTATGCTGTCTTCTCTGTACGGCAGAACTTCCTGATGGTTAACATCCATCCACATTCATTTATTTTGCCAGGAATGGAATATGGAATACCAGTAATATTACTACGAATGTTTCTTTATTGAAACGAATAACTGTTTTGTTTTTGTTTCCATATGGAGGTGGGTTATCTTAAGAGAGTACGCTGTGTTGCACCGCCATGATTCTACAGTAGCTGAGAAAATAAAATCCAAACACTGGCTCCACACATATGGCCATTCGCTTTTTCAGTTGGTTCCAATCTGCAACCTCACCACTAGATGCCACCAAATCCTTCACCATGGCCCTTTAATGGATGGGATTGGAAATATACAATGTTTTGTTAATGTCAACAAATCTCTTGACTGGACCAGAATCAACTATGTCCAAGTCCATCTCTCAACACCTTCTGACTTCACCAGCCTGTCTGTGGCAGCCATGCCCATTTCCCAAGTCATACTGTACATCTTGCAACAGGTCGCACATATATAGTTATTATATAGTTAAAAAAAAAAAGCTCAGTAATTTCCGAAAACAACTGTAGTTTTAACTCAAACAGGAGCATTGTATTTTGGGCACTATTTTGGATTGGATATTGTGGATTAATTGACCCTTGCCCTTGCTCATTATAATGTAGTTATATGTTACCCAGTGCATTAGTGTGTTACATTGTTGTGTTTTTAAGTTTTTGGACAACAATGGAGGTCTGAGATCACGGAGGAGTAACATCTGACTTTGGATACACAGAAAATCAATTAGAAAGGTTTTGGTCCTTTTGTAGAATTTATTGACAATAACAACATTTTTAATTTAACTGCACATCTTTGGCATTTACTGTACCGCCACAGATGATGTTGTCTCTGTAGCATTTCCATTTCAGGACACTTATTAAATCATCGATTAGACAAGACTGGCTGTCTTTGTGGTTTAAACGTAACACTTACTGACTGCTGGCTTGTAGTTGGCTGCTTGGCTGTCATGCTTGCCATATGGTGTAATATGTTTAGATGGAAGCATTGGCATTTTATCGTTTGCTCAATTACTATTCGAGACATAACACTGGCATTTTACTACCAGACATATGTAGCCACCAAGAAAGATGTTGGCCAAACTACAAAGCATTTTAATCTCAGGTAACAAAAGTGTCAGATATTATGCTCACATTTACATATTATTGATATCTAGTAATGATCAAAACACACCTTCCTTAACTAGTCTTTAATTTGACACAACAGGGAGCATCAAATCACCACGTTGTCACGGAACAATGTTGTTGCACCACAATGTTGTCATACTACAGTGTGTCTAATTTGATTATTCTTATAATCAGCACAGGGAGCGAGGTATACTTTGGGCTGCGATGTTCAAGTCATATTCCTGGCTACTGGTTCAGTATCAGGAAGGAGCACACTGACACAAGAAAGAGTAACAACCCACATATTGATATTTGCCATTCTGTGCTTTTGCCTCCCACTGATCAAATAAAATTCACTGTGCACCACATAAAAGGGCAAGGTTTATTACACTGGCCCAATACTGACAACACAGACTCTTTTTTATTTTTATTATCACATATTAAAATGTAAGGCCAAGCATATAAATAAAATCAATGAAAATTAATGAAATTGGAAATCTGAATCCCAAAGGCAGATGCGTAAACAGCACATGCTTCATTTAGTGCAACATATTTCTTAATGTTACGTTTGGAAAAGTCCATTATTCGAGAAGCCGCCATTAGTGGAGCCCATTCAAGCTCACGCTATCAGTGTCTGATAAGCTGCTTAGCGGAAGGGTGGTGGAGGGGAGTGGGGCCTTGCTTAGATAATGTGCCAGCGTCTCTCAGCAGTGTGAACCGCCGAGGCCGATAATGACAAGCAGCTACTAACCAAAAGGTTCCAAATCAATTTACAGATATGGGCATTTAGGAGAGGGCAGTGAAAAGGCAAATGCAAAGACGAACGTGGCCGTCTGAGCAGATGAGAAAGGATCTGTCTACCTGACAGTCTCCTAACATTCAGGGGAAAGAAACCTCTCCACTTAGCTTGCCTTTCACACATATCCTGAAAGGTATAATGCATTTTTTTCACAGGCACAGGCACAGTGCTGTCCTATTTATCTTTTCATTTTTTCTTCAAATTTGCACCATTGTGGATGTTTAACAGGTTTTGCATTTTATTGAGTCAACCAGCTTTGCTACATGCTTGACATTGACGAGAAATCTCACGAAGGGAGTGGCTTGCTTGGATAGTCGCCACGCACCGCAGTTTTTCTTGACCTGATGTTTACCTGCATAATGCTTCCTGATCAAGCGCTGAGCTGTCCGTCAAACAGACGGTTAATTAGGAGCCGCGGTCAATCAGACAACCCCCATGTCCTCCAGTTTTCATTCACTTTGACATGGCTGCTGGTTTTAGTTGGTTCCTGACCTCACAGATATGCACAACGTCCACAGAAACAATTGTCCAAACAACAACAATCCTCGCCGCAATATTACACAATGCAGTGTGGCAATGCAATAATTGCAACAGCTATTGTAATGCGTGGATGTTTTAATTGAGAGACCCGTCGGGTTGTGAAATCTGTGGAGCAATAACAGACGCTTATTGGATATCACAGCAAAACACAGAGAGGAGACAGAAAGAGCATTTGGTCCTTTTCCAGCCATCTGGATTCACCTTGAAAGGTGTGGATGGCAACAGCAAGCGCACACACACACACACACACACACACACACACACACACACACACACACAGAGCAAGAGAGAGAGAGAGAGAGAGAGAGAGAGAGAGAGAGAGAGAGAGAGAGAGAGAGAATAAGTCCTCCAAAACAATCCCACTTGCTTCATGTGTATTTATGATCTGTATGCAAATTTTACCACATGTACAGAACCTCATCTGAATATCTCCAAATCATTCCTGCCTACCTCCAAATATTTGAGGTTTATTAACTTTAAAATGGACACTTTAAAGACCTTTCTGATACATTTTCAAATATTTAGAGACGAATGGCTTTAAAAGCATGTTCAACTATTTTATAAATGTTTATTAAACAAAATGATTAATTATGTTTATATTCATGTCAGACATGATTAATGTCAGCTATGTATTTACAGCAATGTGTGAATCCTACTGACAATAGTAAAGATTTTACTAGTCATTACTAATGACGGGCAGTTGGTATAAATACTTGGAATATGGAAACAAAGAAAGATCCACTTAGCATACATGAAAAGGAAATAATACAATAAATATATGTACATTAATCTGTATGACAAATAGCTCTGCATGACATCAGGAGCAAGATATTTCCTGCACTTAATCTATTAATTTAATTAAATTTATTTCCCCTCACACATTTCTGGCCTAATTGTTCAAAACCAAATGTGTGAGACTATAAATCTGCTCAGCTTCCTTTTGTTGCTTCAAAATATTGCCCTCGAAACGTATTATTGAATTTCACTTGTGGGGTTAGAATTATGAAACGTGTCCTCGACAACGGTGCTTTTCACAGAAAATCTACAAAGTCCGACATTTATATGTTATGACACACGAATAAGAAGTTTGATAATAAAATTAACTCCAATTTCTCTCGAGTCTGACAGGGAGAAATCTTCTGGATGCATTTGCGTTTCCCGCTGTGCCATCTGAAGAAATGCCTCTTCTCCAAGAGCTTAAAACAACATCACAGACAGGCTAGTGGCAGGCGAGATTATTTTGTGAGCCGCAGTTTGTCTTGTGGCTTTGTGGACCCCCCGATTTCACACAAAGGTGAAGAAACAAAAGATTCTTGCACTCAAAAGATCTCTTAGTCTGTCCTGCATTGGCAAAAAAATCAGAATCCTTCGTGAAAGTAAATGTTCAAAAATAGACTAAAATCTATCTGCACATACCTGCTTTCCACCTGTAACATTAAGGCCATTCTATCAATTCAGTTTGGCTAAATGTGAGTGATCATTAGCTCTGCTACATACTGCCACTCACTTGCATACTTTGCATATTTAAGCACAAAATATTTCTCCAACAAAACACAAAAATACATCCATTTTGTGATCAATGGGCTGTCGCACGCAGAGAATGAGGGTCATCTGGAGCACTTTCATGTTATCTGCCTCAGGTTGTAAGCTGCAGCGATTATGAGCTCTGGCAGCGACTTTTATTTTTTTTTTAAGTTCACCAACCGAAACTTTTAGCTTTTCATGCAGGCAGAAACATCGATTCGTCTCACATTAATCCATCCCATTGTTTACCGGCGGATGTTTTTCTGTCGCGAATTAAACCATCACACAGATGAGCTTTAAACTAATAGGCAGCGATGACACACGTAAGGGGTTTTGTAATATCACCCAGCCAGTCCAATTTTATATATTAAGGTTATATTTTACAAATTGACAGTTTGACGTGAGTGGCTGTGTACGATGTTGAAAATTTAAATTACACCATCCAGAGGCAATGGCACGGCTCCTTCAATCACTTTGAAAATAAAAGTCAGAGGATTGATTTGCTTGTCCATCAGGTGACATGTGGGTAAAAAAGCATTTCTTGCTCTGAGCATGTTTCTATGGAAATGCATCATTATGGATTAAAAACAAAAAAAAAAACAGGCCACCAGGAGAAATTTCTATCTGCTGATAAGATAATAGCCTTAATGATTGTGGAGGTACATTTGTAATCATTTACCCTTAATTTCTGGAAACTGGCGATCCTTATTGATTTGTTGATGGGCGGAACCTCTTTTATGGTCATTAATACATCAAAGCGGTTCCTTATTGCCGGTTACATGTGCAATTGGCGAACAATCTTCTTTGAGATTTGATAAAACTATACTTAGCTTTCCGTTGAGTAACGAAATATCAAAAAGTGAAAAACATCACACGGAAACATATGTGAAAATGATTAAAGTATACCTGTCGGTGGTTCACAGTTGATCGGCCACTATATGAATTATCCTGACGCTGAAAATCCCATCACACTTTAGAGATTTATTCAACTCATATCCTCAGAATATTGCATCCGCCCTAAGAAAAATGAAGAATGTCAACTGCACAAAATGCCAATGTTTTGTTACAGGGCAAGTCTTGAATGGAAGAAAAAAAAGAAGAAAGAATTGAAATATGCTCTTTAGCTGTGAAGCCACGGGCTTTGGACCACTGAGGCTTCAGCTGGAGCCTGTTGAAGCCTAAAAAGGCGAGCGAGCTCTCCTTCTTTTGCTGTAATAACCAGCTGTTGTTGATTGAACCACAGCGCCTGGAGGAGTGTGCAGGCAGATGCTCTGGTGGCACGGAGAATGATGAACACCGCCTGCCAGCATCTGTAGCAACGCAAATGTATGCGCTGACACACAGCTTCACACACGTGGGCTCTCAGCCGGGACAGTAATTGTCCACCGGATCAAATGAATGTGGACAATCACGACAGAGGCTCATCAGGAGAACCTTTTGTAGTCTTCCACGGTGGAGGACAAGGACCCGGGCTGTTGTGCGGCCCTGAATAACAGTAATGAGTGATTGATCTGGAGAGGTTTGTTTCTTTGATTGTAAGCTGCTTAACGTGACTGAGTGGAACATCTGCATCTTGGAGTATTTAAAATGTTTTTAAAACCTGACTGTAAAACCAAACTTGAAATTAGCTGTTGATGCATCCGCTCTTAAACCAGGACTGACGAACGACAACGTTCATCACTTTCTGAATTTGTTTTTGCAGTGACGGAGATTTTCCACATCTTAGAGAAAGAGATATGAAGACAAAGGAAACGGAGGACACACACAGACACGCATATATTAGGGGTGTATGGATAGATGTTTCTATTCAATGTTCAAAGATCCAATGTCATCGATGCAAAGTGAAAACATTATTACGTGTCGTCATCTTCAAGATATACGTCTTTTATTTTGAAATTTTCATGGCACGTCTGTGTCACCATTTCAGTCCAATTGCACCTCCTTCCTAAACATTCAAACAGTGCTTGAACATAAGTGACACAATGTGGCACTTTATAGCGAACAATAGGAGTTTTTCTTTATTGTATTTATTTAAATGCATGGAAGAAATCAGTAATACCAATGTCAAATCACATTTTTCTCTTATCGATCGCAGACTATTCAATCAAATAGAAATCGTATCGTGGCAGACTTTGTAATAACTGCAAATATTGTATTATTGTCCAAAGAATTGTGTCTTGATGAAACTTTTGATTTACACCTTTTTTTTTAAAATGGCCCGCTTGGGGTGAGGCTTTGTTATTTTTTGACCATCTCTGAGTCACTGCAGCGTTGGCGGTGTATACAGATGATCCCCTGCATGTTCTGCATGTGCTCCCCGCACTGCGCTGCCGAATAGTCGGTTGAGTTTCACTTTGGGGGCGTTACTTGACCAATCATTATGAAATACGCTCGACAAGGGCGGCTTCAACCACAGGTGCTTTTACATTTCGACAAAATAACTTTTTTTTTTGCCCTCATGGTAGCCAGCCTTAATATTTATATATATAAAATAAAGGATGAAGTCCAAATGAAGGTTACCATTCACCAAGCTCTGAGGATAAGTGAATCATACAGGTCAGACCATGATCAGAAGAAGACTCACAGCGGGGGTTCTGAGCTGGGCTGCATGGCAAACATCAAGTAAAGTACGTATCCTTTGACCAAGACCAGCAGATATTGGGACGGAATTTGGGATTGCCAGCTGACTCTGTGGAATGACCCTTTACATAGTCTCTTTGATAAAGTGGTAATCCCTTTGGACTGTAAGATCAAAGATCAGCATACAGATGCATAATTGCATGTAGATTGAACCAGAGGGTTACTTCAATGTCGGCAAAATTAGACCGCCATGCAACAATGATGTAATAGTGTAATAGTCTTTTTAAGGCATTTAGTTCTCACAGCGTAGCAGTTGATCACCACTGGATTATGCACTTAATGCCGCATTAAGCTATACTAACAACTGGAAGTGATCGAGACCAAACAAAATCAAAGCAACGAGTCAGAATACATTTTTCAACTTGGCAATTTTTTAAACAAATGCCCTCTTACACTTCCAGGACACATCGTGAGCATCCCATATAAACAAAACAAAGACCCACTCATAAAAACATTGCTCCTTGGCACTACAAGTGATCAAAAAACGCCACAAATGTTACCTTTTAAATTCTCGTTTCATGCTGGGCAGGTTGGGTATCGTGGATTGTAAAATTTAACACAAACTAATGCGTTTGCAGAAAGATCTGAAAGCTGCTTAGAGCTACAGATTTGTGTTGATTCTCAGTAGGATCGACCTCACTGTAACAACCCTTTCATTATTAGGGAGTCAAAAGTATCACTTGATGGAACTTTAAGAGGTAGCTGAGAGCAATAGGTTGTAAATGACCCAGACAGTGTTCAAAACCATTAAGGAAACGATGGTGTTAATGATATACTGTCCGACTTTGAAAATCTATTAAAATGTCTCTACTGTTTACCAAAAATAACTATCAACGCCTTGGTCGGATTAAAACTGTTAAAGAACATATTTGTATAATTTACTGAGTAATAGTCACTGTTGAACTTTTACCTTTTTCAAATGTCAGTTCTCTTAATGACAGGTTTTAAAGCTGAAAATACGGAATTTTAAATAATCTGTCCTAGAATCAGCTCGTGTTTTTCAATGCAATGGACAAAGACACAGCGATGTCATCAGACTACAACTAGCAAGTCTTACAGAAAAGATTCCACATTTAACTTAAATAAAACCAGTGATCCATGTCCTGACTGATGGCACAGTGGAGTTAATCAATATGTTGATTAGATGCAGGAAAGTAATTAGATATCAATCAACTGATCATTGGACAGTCTGATTAATAATATTCTAGTTAATGAGTTTGAAGGAATTAATGTGACCGTCTGATAATGAGAGATCTATACTCACTGTATATTGTGTCACCGGCACAAATTTAGGGGACAGATACATATAAATAAACATTAGATGTTTTATTGTCAAAAACAATTGTTCATTTAGCTTTTTGTGATTCTACCTCGTTGATCTGGAGTGAACGAGGAAATCAATGCGATGCGAAGACCATAACAGTTTAGCAGAGGACTGGAAATAAAGTCAAGGCCAGATTTCCATTTCCCAGAACTACGACGGTAATTTTATTCTTGCTTTTGCATTTTAATCTTCCCATTTTAGTTTTTTGGACATTCATGTTGGATTACGCGGCCTAGTTAAGGAGGACTTTTCTAAATTGGACAAATCTTGTTGACATTCAAGTTGACATGACTGATTTGGGTTGTTGATTTTTTTTATATATTGTGTTGAAGCATACATTTAAGTTTTCTTACAGTGCCTTCCTTTGTTTTTGTCAGGACGGCTTTAAAGGCACCCAAATTGTTTGAATTTCTTCTTCTTAACCAGGTCTGGTATCACAGTAGCTCTCGAATTTCAACTCTAACTAGGATTAAAAACTTAAGATGATTGTTTTAATATAAAACCCTCATATCTGAATCACTGACCGCTCAACTGTCAAGTAATCACAAGCTGTACATTAGTTTAATGATTGACAAGTCTTGAATGCTGGTTATTCAATAAGTTGCACTTATCTTGTCCGACCAAAACAGTGAAGTTGAATTTAAATGGTATTATATGAGAATAATAAAAGTGCTTAGCTTTAAATCACTTCGTATGAGAAGAAGTTGAATGAAGTGGGTTGGTTTCTAGGCTTTATTGCAAATTTTTGAGTCATATGTGTTGTAACATTTCGTCAATAACTCACTGCCAATTCGTGAGTGTGCAAATGTTTATTTGTAATCAACCTAAAAAGTGATCATAGTTTTTGATAAAGATTATTTATTAAGTCACTGTTACTGAAATATTCATGAATGTTAAATTGCTGCACTGGACTGCACTCCTGTTTAACATGTGTTAATGTATTAACACATTATTTATCATATATTAGTAAAACAGGCTTTTAATCACAATATAGAAACTCTCCCTTGTACACGCAACATGCAATTTTTGTAAGACTGAACTTTTTTAAACCGTCTGACCTCCGTCCTTGCACTCTGGATGTACTCACAATTTTCCGTCATTATTAAAACATTTTGCAGCTCATTACTCGGAGTCGTTGAAGCTTTACTTCTTCACCATTAAACAATAGTTTGTCAAGGCTTTGCACATCTTGCCATTCCAAAGCTTTACCTTTTAAGGTTAATAAAACATTTTCTTAATTGTTTAGTTAATCATGGAGCCATTAGGATGTCAATGATTACATTTTAATCATTTATCAAATCCACATATGTGTTCTACCAGTCAAACATATTGCTTGGCATTTAATATTTGCCTGCTGTGTTCCTGGATGTGACCAAATGGTCCACAGAAGGCTGAGCCGGCCTTTGTGCCCTTGGTTTGAACCTATTATCCTTTCACTCTGGCAGGTACAGAGTATCAGATGCTGCCATCTAACAGTCTTTAATCCCTGCCAGGGAACGTCCCAAAATGATATTTCCCATTTGATTTATTTATTCAGTCACAGTTACCGTCCTGGCAGTATTTTGACACTGGCTGGATGAGTATTTTATATAGAATCTCTTCTGCTTTGTCATTCAAATATTTTCTATTTAAATTATGTTATTATTATGGAAACCTGTAGCTAGAATCTTTATTTGCAATGTGTGCATTATTATAGTGCATTTATTTGACCCCATCACATCAAAGTTCTGGGAATATGTTTGAACGTGTATATCGTACATCTCCCAAGGCTTCGATGAAGCTTGAAGAAATTAAGATTATCATCAGATCCAATATCAGAGATGGAGCCCAATTGCACGTTGGCACCGTCCGTTTCAATCGGAGCGGAGATGTTATTGCTTTTACCTTGACCATCCCACTGCATTTGGTGAGAAACTCCAGAATGCACATTTTCAGGGATTAAGACGGCAGATTCCATCCATCTATATATCTCGTGCAGTCCCTCTGGAAAAAACCTCAGCCAAATCCAGGACGGCTTCACCTCGACGAGCAGTCACAGCAGTATGTTAAGCCATAGGTGCTTTACCGGGACGACCGGGAATATGATGCAGCAGATTCTATTTTCAGCCTTGGCACACAAGCGCCGATTGCTGGGAGAGGTGAGGAAACACAGAGCTAGCTGAAAGGTGGAACAGCTTGGTTACACACTTGGCCAGCATCCAATGACTCAGTTTAACTAATCAGTGCGCCGCTTAATGAGGACAGATGACATTGTGGTCCCTTAACACAACATTAAGATTCAAATCCTTTTTACCCGACTGTAATGGGAGAACTATAACAGACAGCTATGGGAGGTTGTGTCATCAAAGCCGAGGAAGTGAATAACCGCAAGAACAGAAGCGTTCTGGGAAGAGGAGAGGATTGGTCAAGGGGTGATGGAGCGGTCTAAGAATAGGAGACAACAGGACAAGGTGATAAAGGACAGGACAGTGGAAGTGGAGGCAGGAGTAGGCGATGAGAGGAGAGGACAGGACTGAGAGGACTGAGACAGGATTGGACAGGACAGGGTGGTAGAGAACAGGACTGAGTCATCATTATGGTAATGGAGAGTGGTAGAGAGCGCCGAGCAGCCGAGCAGCTGAGCAGCGCTGACTCACTCAGATGCACTTTCAGTAAAACATGGAATGTCATGGTGCACCCCAGGGAGAGGTTTATCAGTCCAAGGTTAGAAAAATGCACACAGTACTTCATTTGTTTTGTGGGTTTAGCTTTGCCCCCCTGTTAGACTCCAGAAAGAGATCCAGTCTACAGCTGCGTGTTAATTTTCTATGGCATTCAACTTTCTGTCGTGTCCGATTGTTTGCGAAGCACCTCGTAGTTACTGTTGCTACCCCGTTCAGCTTATACAAAAAAGGTAATTCTTTAAACAATGGTTTATTGATTTTAGATAGAGCAACACAATAGCAGGCTTCATTTCTCGCAGATTTTAGTCGCTGTAGCTAGCTGGTTAGGCTAACGATGTCTCCATGAGTTAGTTGAAAACGTCGTCTCCCACAGAGTTTGTAATGTTTCCAAGACGCTTGTTTTAAAAGGAGAACCCTATAAAAGAGTCTTAGGCCCAGTCCACACGTACACAGGTATTTATTTTGTATATGTAGCAATGCGTTTTTGCCTTTCATTTACTGGAAATGGAACTTTTGCATCGATTTTCACTTCAATTGTGTTTTTGCATTTTCACCTGGACAGACAATTGTATGCCTTTTCCTCCAGGCGGCAGCTGTGGTTACACAAATGTCTAATAGAATAAAAAAGATGACGTGATGACACTTTGGACAGACATCGATGTAAACTGCAACCTGACTGATTTGGGGAGGCATACCTTGTTGCGCTCTAACTTAACATACTTAGACATGAGAAAGTGCTTTTTGGATGAGGACTACTCCTGTGTTTGGTGAACGCAACGCTTTCTCAGGTTTGGGTGCGGTGGCATGAATTTAAACCAATAAAGAGCAGGACAAAAACACTTGCGTTACCCTACCTCTGATATAAGACCAGGGCTCACACACGGTGGAGAAATAGGCTACTACACAGTGGATGCGTTATCGTGGACGGGGCTTATTTTCTAAGATAACCTGTATCCCCACTAAACGTAGCACAAAATTCTCCTTGTTCTTGGAAGTAACATTGAAGACTATTTTTGAAATTTTATTTCTAGTTACAATCCAATAAATCTGCTGTTTCTGTCACGTGGAGGCAAAAAGGTAACAGGGGATGGACCCAAACGCAGATAGTCACACGGGGGAACAGAGGGATGATACACGGTGGATTTTAATAAACAAGAAATGTCCAAAACAAACCAAACTAACAGAGCAGGGGAGTCCAAAAATGTGGAGGTGGGGGGGTGTGGGTGATTAGACACAGGAAGATTCAATCAGGGGCGAGGCAGACAATTACAAAGGCAGGTAAACACATGAAGGCAGGAAGTGAAGTGAACATGGGACACAAGAGGCAGGGGACTTCAAAATTAAACAGGAAACTAAATCAAAACCAAGACCGTGACAGTTTCTCATTTGTGATCTGACTTCTGAGGTTTCATCGGTCAGAGTGCAATAAAATTGACTGATGAAAGCTTGAAAAAAAAATCATACTTTTTGGAAAAAACGGTAAGTTTTGATTTCAAAGCCTTAATTTCATTGCATCACCAGTGTGCAGTAGGATAAGGAGAAGATATTTCCCAATAATTTTGCATGCTCAGTTGAACCATCACCACTCTTCTAATGAGCTGCTAATGGTGTGGAGTGCCAGCTGTCGTGCCCCTTTAACCTAATAACTAATAATAATTAGAGCTCATACTGTAAATTACTGCATCCCATAAACTGATGATAAGTATCAATACAATGCCTTAAGGACTTTTATACCCAACACTGTCACTTTGCATACCTGATTCCACAACCGGATTATCTTTCAATTGGGTAACAGTGTGCTGTTTTCGCAGGAATAATGCAAAATGAAAGACTCCCAAGAGAACATTGATGAATGGAAATACGGTGTCCATGCTGTGTTCACAAGCCATTAACTAAGACCACTCGCAACATTAGTCAGATATTTTGGGACACATGACCTATTCAAATCGTAGTTTCTGTTAATCACATGTCAAGAATCTATTAGGCCGTGTTCGGACTGGCGATATTTGCCTCAAGAAATCCCAGAGGATGTAGGTGACCACATCAGCACAACCCCATGCATTAGACACCGTTGCTATAGAAACCAACACAGTGGTTTCATTGAAAGAAATCAGAAAAAAATGCTGCATTTTTGGATGAAGCTTTTGTCCCTCGGCATGCCACATTACCATAACATGACATTAAAGCCCTCCTTTTATTGCTTTCACAGGTTATTCCATTTTGATGTGGTACACTAATGTATTTCAAAGTAACTTGTTTAAAGTATACAATACAGCGTGGCTCATGGATGACAATGTCGGTCCACCATTTTATTCCTTACTGAAATATCTCAACAGCTGTCGGATGGATTGCCGTGACATTTTGTGCATGAGGCCGTGGGTCCCAGTGGATGAAGCCACACTGACTTTGGTGACCGTCTGACTTCTCCTTTAAGCACGAGGTGAGGGGCAGGTGATACGACTTCATCCCATCAGCTGGATTTGTGTTTAGTGCTAAATAGAAAATGTTAGCATGCTGACACGCTCAACTAAGAATGTGAACACGGTGAACATTATACCTGCTAAACATCAGCCTTTTATGTCACTGTGAGCATGTTAGCATGTTAGCATTTATCTCAAAGCATCACCGTGCTTAAGTACAGCCTCACAGAGCCTAGCGTGACTGTGGACTTTTTTTAAAAATGCACATTTCTGAATGCATGCAATTAGGGCTGCCAAAAGTGGCGTTTTAATTTGTATTCTAAAAAAAACACATCTAACTGTTCAATGTTTATTCAAATATCTATTTTTACGGGTTATGTCCATGACACCGTGTCCTAACTGGCCGCGAGCGATGTTAAACGGATAATTTAAATGTTTTACTGTTTTACAGTAAGTACACACACAAGACATACACACAATACCATTACACAAAATAACAGAACGATAGGGGATACCTGTCAAGAACAAATGCAAAGCTGCTGCCAAACAACAGCAATAAGTTTTGAGCTGAACTTTGGTCGGACGCCCTGTTTCTATTTATTCCTGTCGCTCGCTTTAAAAAGCCCGTGATGAATGATTTATTGGTGAACTACAACAACCTAAATAAGGTGGCAGCCGGCTTCATGAAGGTCGGCAGGGAGCCGAAAGTTTATTTTTGCTATCGCCTGTATTGTCATTCCTGGTAAATATCACAATATGAAACGTGTGTTTTCTGTTTTGAAAAGTACGGAACATCGGAAGACAGTAAATACAACTCACCCACCTTCTCAAGTGGTTATGTCTCCAGTCCGGTCTCGAGCACACAGCTGACAGGTACGCGGCGTGTTTACGTGACGTAGCGCTTGCTGTTAGTGTCACTCTCTCTGCGGCCGAGTTCTCTGCCATCATCGTTGTTGTTGAATTCCTCTCTGGTTCAGCCTGACATAACGTTACATCTCATTTTCAGTTAATCAAAGGGACGTTGTGTGACTCCTGTCGTGCGGTGCATTTAGTGGTAACTGGTTGGGATCAGAGATGACACAGATTTGGGACTTTGAACCAGAGAGGGCAGTGAAAACATCGCTTTTCAGCCTGGTGTCAAATTACGCATGGATTATTCCTCCCATCTGAAAGCCACCCATTTGATCCCAATAGTACAGATGGATAAAACAAGCACATGGGATTACTTGCAGGTCCAGTGTGGCCGTGTTGACGGTCATTACAGCTGTCTGGTGGGTCTGGTGGCTGTCGACCTTTTCAGAAATAACTTCTATTAAACCCTTCTCTGTGAGCCATTTCAGGACATTTAGAGGGATTTAACTCTGCTGGTGCTGTCATTTGCAAACTGAGCCCTCTTCGGCGAGAGCGTTAAGCTGTTGCGAGGCGAGCATCTGCTTGAACTTAGGCGAGCGGGAATGGTGGCTGCTTACATGCATGTGTTGCAGGAATTTAATGGTGGTCATGTCTTCACCTTATTGTTTCTGACCTGGTGGCTTATCTAGATTCTATAGGTGACGCGGGATCACCATGGGGACGTCATCTTGATACTAGCACCAGCGGGAAGGCTGCCTGTTTGGGTTTCATTCAGTTTGGTATCTCTTTACAGCAATAAAGAGCACATTTGTCTTTAGACTTGCCTCCCATTATCCTGGGAGAGATGCGGGCGCCCGGTTAGCCATTTAAGCAGATGCCGTTAATGCCACAAAAATATATTCATCTGCTTGTGAGCGGCTCTGGCCAAGCCACTGCAAACCTCTGATAAACCTTTAATGGCCTTTGCGTTGGTGTGCCTGCAATCGCCGGGGAGCATGCATTCACATTAAGGATCATTTTATGTGTTTACTTTGGCTGATATCCCTCATGCTGTCTGAATAGTTGATGCCTTTCAGACAAAAACCTCTCTCACCGCTTTTCTCTCCCACTGTCTGCCTGCCATCCCTCTCTTATTTCACCTCTGATTACGATAAACACTTCAAGGCTATAAATGACACAACATAATAACAAGGGGAGGGAGATTGAGATTAAAGGTCAGGAGACAAATGTGGATGAAAACAAGGACGACAGGGAGAACAGAAATACCATGCCCGGGCTTTTAGAAGAAAACACTGCCATCGGTTCAATATTATAATAATAATAATAATAAAATAAATTGTGCTACAGTTAAAATTACACATTAGATAAAACTAATAGATGTTATTAACAATATATATAGTGTACAATACATGTCATGCTACTTCATAAAAGTCATACCAGTGCTTACCTGTCATTGTTATTTTGGTCTGAAGTTGTCTGACAGACGGTGATTCTAGCTCTCTGTGTACTCGCTGCACAGCCAGTCAAAGTCCCAAATTTGATGTAGGCACAGTTTCTTTTCAGGGGATTGCTCGCATTTGGCGAATTTGCCCATGCGGCCTGATGTTGACGACATTCCAAGCACGCACGCAAAGAGGAGTCAGTTAGTCAGTAAGAGAAACAGATCTCAGTCAGATATAAAAAACTAAATTCTCTCATGACACGTTGTGTCAGAGTAAACACTGCTGATGCTTCGTCTTTACGCACAGAGCATCTCGCAGCAGCCATAGGGCTTGATAAGGACCCCGGTAAGCCTTGTGCATTAAAACGGCATCGGGAGGGAAACCATGACGACAACACAAGCTGTCAAACTTTCCTCAAACTTGCCGCCATTATTTACCAATATTGTTCTTTACTTTGCTGTTATTGTCTAATGAGAGATGACAAAATATATGCACTTCAGGGATTTCCTTTTTGTTGAAACGAAAACGGCAAAAAAATCTAATATCAAACATTTATAACAGCAATTTCCCACACAAACAAATTAGGGCCATACAAAAATGAATAAATAATCATACCTATGCATATGCCAACATGTAGGCCTGAAATAAAAGACCTGGCTATGTTCAGACTGTCTGTCTATCGATCTCCTCTACTGCATTTCAGCACCCGGGACAGCACACACACATGCACCCTCTACACACAAGCAACCAACACAATCAATCTGTGAATAACTCATCATAACTAAGGGATGATTTCCACTAGGCCGGTTATTATTATAAAAATGAACTCCAACAGTGTGGGCAAGACCCCGAAGCGAAGCATCAAAAATGCAAACAAAAGAATAGCAAAAACGATGCGTCGTAATACTGATTTGG
The DNA here is from genome assembly GCA_016806645.1 of Ophiodon elongatus. Lineage (NCBI taxonomy): Eukaryota > Metazoa > Chordata > Actinopteri > Perciformes > Hexagrammidae > Ophiodon > Ophiodon elongatus. Next base: position 42,392 of record JACSYO010002159.1, read on the forward strand.
ACGTTGATTACCATGGCAACGGTCAAAGCTCCGAAGCATTTGGGTCAGCCATAACACGATTTAAGCTTCATGGTTTTGTTATCTTTAAATAATAACAGCATCTCCACTTTTCCACACCACAATTAAAGCACTCAGCCTAATATGGCAATGTCAGTGTCTGGTGAGGCCTAATCATTACTCCAATGAGTGTTCACATTCTTCCTGGGATGTCTGCCTGCAAGCCAGAATCTTGCTAGAATATGTGTGGTTTTTCCTCCAGTCCTTCAAAATAAAAGTTATAGTATAATTCTGTTAAAATTAGTTCAACACTGCATTTAGGAAAAGTGCAATGCTCGTTTTGTGGATTGCAATTCCACAGTTTCCCATCATACGTCACTTGCATGGTGGTGCATACCAATCGACTGCATGATCAATGCGTTGACATGCACTTAAGTAAGTGGGTTAAGGTGAGCTTTCTCTAGTAAGACGATTCCTTAAATGTAATCGGGGCGGGAGATTAAAGAAACCAGATTCCCCAGCTTGATCTCTCCAGGACAAAGCCAGTTTTATTGGCGAGCTGTCCGTGAAATCGGGTTTCTAATTGGCTCATCACATGTGAGGGTTCGCATGGGAAAGACTTCAGACGGGGATATAAAAGGGCTCAAAGGAGAGATTGTAACACATATCATCGTATTTAAAATATTACCACCCAGAGCAAAATACTGAAACTGACACGCAGTATCCACTAGAAGTCGAGATAAGTCAGTTTCGACCGCTGAATACATGACTATTTATGAAGTTCAGGCACATTTGCGCCGTGAGGATCAGACTGCTCCAATCCAGACACACACGCACACACACACTCACACACACACACACACACACAGAAAAAGGCCGGAAGCAGCGTCCCGTATCACTAAAACATTTACAATAAGTAAGAAATGCTTCCAAATTATGGTCTGTGCTACGAAAAAATGAGTGAGCTGCTCTGTGTATAGATGGATGTATAGTTACTACAGTGCATGCAAACAAATTCTCCGTTTACCTGCCTCACCTGAATTTCTTGGAGTAACCTGGACTCTTGAGTGCATGTGAACGTTGAATAAATTTATCAATAGACTCCTCATTAGCAATAATTTTGTGGCAGTTTCAGTCGCATTTATTGGATTGTAATTACATAAAAGCAACGTCACGTGATCAAACTCTTGGTCGCCTTAACAAACCGCCTTGCAAAGATTGTGTCCTCAAAGAACTCTTGAAAAGCAAGTTAAGCATGAAAGGAAAGAGAAAAGCACCCGTCACCTTCAACAAAGGCAGGCGTGGCAAGAAGTGATCAATACAAAGACAAACGGCTCAGGGGCCGGGGCCGGGCCCTCAGACCGCGCTGTTTTTTCTTTTTTTTGACAAATGAGTCCGGCTTTGTGAAACAGACCTTCTGCCTCGGGGCACCGCAATTGTGGAGGTAAGTGACATTCCTCGGAATGAACGAAGACAAAACCAAAAGATAAAAGTGTTACTGCGTGGGCGAGAGAGCATGCTCGCAGCTAAATATAGCTCCAGACAGGAGGTGGCGATGTGGAAGAGAAGTGGGTTTTTTTTAGACGCAAGATCCACAGTATAGAATTAATCTGAAAAAAAATAGACTTTGTCGTCTGTGTTTTTTCTCCACTGACACAAAAAGCTAAATCCCAGTAACATGCCTCTGATTTTCTGCTTTTGACCAATAGATCCTTGAGGTATCCTCCTGTCTCCTTCTCTTAAAGACAAATTAGAAAACAAAACAAAAAACTAAACAAAAAAAACTGCTTGCCAGTGGGATGACACCACTATGATGACGCCTAATTTTTTCCCCCTCCGATCAAATCTCTTTGGGTATTTTGAGGCAACTGCTCAGCGATCCTTCACACGGAGACCAATACAATCTGCGCTGTCAGTCAGGTGGTGTGACACTCGAGGGACAGCGCCACAGTCAGGTGATTGACTCAGAACAAACTGCGTGTTGACAAACGGCACGTGCTTGCAGGTGGTGGCGACACCGATGTAAACCTAATCTCATCATCAGCCCAGTCCCTCGGCTTGTCCATGATAAAATTAGTGCGGGGACATTGGATGTGATGTGTTGATAGGCTCATTTGTCACTTTAATGAGGTTGGACGCAGGGAAATTGTGAACAGCTTTTGTTGCCCACGAGCTCTCTTGTCGACACTTTAGTCCATTTTTCTGTCTCTCTCGGGTCTCTTTGCAGATTTCAATATGTTTGTATGTATGCATGCGACAGAGAGGTGTTGTTTAGATTAGGGATGTACCGATATCAGGCCAATATTGACTCACTTAGCTGGATTGGATATGGTGAAGGTGAAATTGGTGAAAATGGGTCTGATCTATTCTATATTATATAATGTCCAATTCTTTGCTGCAATAAAATTGTTTCCACTTGAACTGTGATTCCTGTTAATTTTGAAGATTTTTCGATACGAAGTTACAGGTTTATTTATTATTTTAATAATAAATAACAATTCAGTGAATTTATATCTATTTGTTACATTTTGTTTTACAAAGTTTGTAAAGCAACGTTTAAGTCAAGCCTGATGTTGCCTTAAACATAAAAATAAAATAAAAAGGCATTCAGCTTATTACTTAAAGACTGGTATGAGATCAGTATGCGGCATTGGCCGATACCTAAGGCCCAAGTATCACTACTCTGGGACTTAAAAAGTCAGATTGGGGCATCCCAAGTTTAAATGCATATCTATTTTTAAAGAACTTAAGGTCAGGGCTCCTGGTCAGCATATCCTCTTTATCCCGAGAGAACCAAACTAAAGACTGTTATGCCATTTTACAAGCCAGCAATAAATGAATAAATCACTTACTAATTTGATTTATATCAGATAAAAGCTATTTAACATGTTAAAGTCCTCTAATTGTCTGCCTCTTAAACATCTGTGACTGATACCCAGAGGGCCAGCAAACCCTTCCTATCTCCCAACAACACCAGCTCATAATAGACTTTTAATAGGAGTATAATAGGTTTTATGGAGTAATGAATTTACTGTAATTATTGCCTTGGGTGGCAAGAAAGCAACGTTACAGTACAGGCAAACTATTTCAACTTGTCCCTCATCAGAGTCACTTATCAGAGTCACGTTCATATTCTGACTTTTGCAAAAGACAAAAACACTGTCTGGATATTGAGTTAACTACATCTATGGAAGTTGAGTATTTAGTAAATAATTACTATTATTACTATACTATACTATTATTACTAAAAGTACTGGCCATTGTTTTCAACTATATCATCCATGATCAATATGCAGCAATAAAATGGTGAAATGCTGCCTTGGGAGATTTGGAAGAGAAACTTGAAAATAGAATTAACTAAATACATTTTTCCTTTTTCTTTTAATGGAACAGTAACGGCCCAACCAAGCCACATTTGGGGCAAATGATCTGATCTTTTTAATTTTCTGTATATTATAAATCAGCTCATGATTTTTTTTCCATTGTTTCGTTGGGCATACTCAAGATGCTGTAATGAAACTAAATTTGTTTTCACATTCAACGAGCACGGTGAACAGTATCAGGCACACACGTGCACACCCAACCACACACACACACACACACACACACACACACACACACACGCACACACAGACACACACTTTGGTAGAGCAATAAGCAGCAGATCAAGCTGTAAAGCATGTGATACTTTATTTAATTGTTTTGGATCCAAGAGCTCTAACAATTCACAACAATCGACGCTGTTAAACAAACTAATTGTAGCTTGTCAGCCTTAGTTAGTTCTAATATGTTATAATAAAACATTTGTTACCAAACTGTCAGCTAAATGAGAGAATTCTACTCGAGCTAAAAGTACTTTTGCAGTATTTGCTGAGCGCGATGGTGCCACATACGAGTGTCTCCTACCTGGTTGGCTGGTCCTGATTAGAGTGTTGCTGGTTTCCACACCGACTGTTAATCCATGTGGTGCGCCGGATGCTGTGAGAGCTGATTATGTCTCCCCAGTGACAACATAGTACCGACAGTTGAACCCAAAAGGGGTTGAAGTGGTCACCTACTTTGGCTTCAGTAGCCGGATTTGGCCACAGATAATTTCAACAGAGATTAAACCCATTTCAGGATTATCCCTCTATAATGCACAAAACTGACGTATTCATTAAGTACTGCAGATGTATTTTTGCTGGTGTGTTGCATCACTTGAAAGAGATTGTTTGAAGATGCATTTTGTAGGGCATTTTTTTATTTTATTTTTGAGCAAATAAAGCATAAAGTAGAGAAAAGGATGTGCAAATTTTTCTTTTTTTAAAACATCCAGATATTTTCTTGTACATGTGACTAGTCACAATGTACAGTAGAGTATTACGTTAGCAGACAGCTTTATAATGCAATCCTGTAGAGTAATAGTGGTTTAGTGGTTCCTTCACTGACAATATATTTCACTGATCAGAACATTATGCAGCTTGTACAGTCAACAAGAGAACTCCACGGGGAGAATAAGTTTACTGCGTGACGAGGCTACACTGCTGTTTTATAAATGTGGAAAAAAAATTGACTTCCTGTGTAGGTAAGAAGAGGGGAGCGAGCGTGCTCTGAAACACAGCTGAAAATGTAGGGGTTTAATTCAGGGCTTCGACGACCGGCTGTGCACCCATCTGGTTAATAGGGAAAAGGGTTTTATTTTCTAGCTGGCTGCTTCGTTTTCACGATACACAGAAATGGAAACAGGAAGCCTTATCAGAGGTTCTGTTTTATGAGGGGGGGGGATATGCCACTCTGGTGCATACGGCATGTTTACATACAGGGGATACGGTACAGTATATACCTGCAGGAACTGGCCTTCACGGTGATATGCATACATATTCAGACCTTTTTATTGAATGAATAATTAATGGTTGTTACAGAGTCCCTCAACCCGAATATATATTCTAAAATGATATACTGGTGGAAATATCGTAGTTTGTATCAATATTCTCATATAAAGTAAGCATGTGAATGTCGGAATAAAGCAAGAACTAATGGCGTGCAGCATAACCTGTCGCCCCTGGCGGGTGAAAAATCTGCCGTGATCGTAATTTACCTGATCAACATACTGTATTCATGAACCACCAGCAGCAGGGACTAAATATTGTGAGTGAGGTGAAAGAGGGGTGAGTTTTGCCAAAGTGACTGATCATGAAATCTCATCAAAAAGTAAGTGACACATTGATAAGTAGATTAATTAGCAAATGCAGTTTCCAGTCAGACATCTTGTATGTCGATTTTGAACAGTCAAAAACAAACATACATGCCTATAATCATGTATGTATGAATATAATGTATATTTGGATTTGAGTCATCAATACAGAAAACACCCCATTTCATATTTATTTCTCATCACACTGTAGCCGCCTGCATGACCCAAAAAGCTCATTATTCCATTGACACTTTTCATTTGCAGCTGGAGATTCAAACAGATTGTCAGTAATTAATTTCATGTCGGCCCTAATACTGAACCTCAAAAATTTCTCAGAGTGAAGTGTAACCTAAAAATAGATCCTTTAATGAAGAGCAGAACCATGAATTATTTTATTTGTTAAGCGACTTATTCATATTTTACAACAAGGGTTGGCCTAAAAAAGGAAAAGCATGGTTTGGAGTGCAGCTTATTTAAATTAATACTTTTGGTAAGAATATAAGCCCCCAGAAGAAGAGATTTCTCGTAATATTAGAATAATGTGTCATTTTGGAAAATGCTGTAAATGAACGACTTAGAGAGTACTTCAAGCGAGTCCCCAGTTCGATTCCTAGCTGGACGGACCGTTTGATGTCATTCCCCTATTCTCTCTTTCCCTACATATCCCGTCTCTCTCCACTGTCACTGTCGAATACAGTCATACAATGTCTAAAAAGTAATCTTGGGAAAAAAAACAGTCAGAACATCCCAGCACCCCCAAACAGATGATGGCTGCTTTTTCGTGTTGCTTCAACCTTTCACCATTTACTTATGAAACGACGTCAGGATGAAAACGTGATTAAACGCGCTCCACTTTGCAGTCTTCTGATGTCGGCACAATGAACTCAATGACAAACGCTAAGGGACAAGATAAGAGAGACTTTATTAAAATGCTGCGTGTACTTCAACATATGTGACACTTTCAAAATATGAATTCTCAGGGTATACATCAAAAACTAATTGTATATATTCATTATTAGATGTTAACTGTTCCCACATTGATGTTTATATATGGAATATTACAAAACGTAAAGTAGACCTATCGATGGGTGTGTACTACTTTGCAGTACGTATGTGTACTGTATCTACACATGCGCACTCGCAGATGTTCGTGCACATGTATATGTAGAACATAGCCCCCCCCCCCCCCACCATCACCCTGTGTTCTCCCAATGGAAAACATGAGAAGCTGTAGTGGGTCGGACATCTGCCTTTCATCACATAACTGTGCCCTATGGTGTTACAGCACTCCATCAGGTTTAACAGCCTGATTTTTTCTCAAAATATTGACCCATCTGAGCATCATCTGGTCTCACATTATAGAAACCTAAATAGAACCTCAGTGTCAGGTGTTTATTGACGATCTCTGTTATGTAAAGGTTTATAAGATGCTACATTTGATATTCAGACAAAGACTTTGCTATGTAAGGCATTTATTTGTATAGCACATTTCAACAACAAGGCAATTCAAAGTGCTTCACATAAAACCATTAAAAGCATTAAAACATAATGCAAAAGAAAAGAAGATTTAAAAACAATTAAGAACATTCATTTAAACATTAAAAACAGTCAGTAAAACATTAAAAAGCTAAAAAATAGAATAAAAGTTGCAGTGCAGTTTAAGAAAAAGAAAAAGAAAAAGAAAAATACAGTAGTGAAATGCAGAAATTGATTAAGAGTACGGTGGGAGGGGGGGTTAACCCTTTATTCTGAATAAGAAAAGTTAGGATGAAAATTGTCATTAATCGTATCATTAACAATACCAACTCAGTGCTCGTCATGTAGGAACACAGTAGGGGCAATACATGGTTTGTCTGAGATCATTTGTGATGCTGCTTCACGAGAAAATAAAAAATGAAAACTCTTGAATTAACAACACTGTACCTGCAATGGCATATGCAATTACTTAAATATTTTTTTTATGTGCTCACTTAATTAGGTGCAGTGTTTTGTTTTTTTCTTCTATCTGAGCCAATTCTGATCTAAACAAATCCAGTTTTCTCTGTCCACCTTCATATCAACAGAACATCAACAAAAGGTGAGCGGTGCATATACGTTAAGGTATGGGGCTGGATCTTTGAAGTGTTCCTCCTCTAATATTACTAATAAAAGTTGGCAACAGCAGCCAGAGTCTTTTTAAGAAATTGCTGCTTTGGAGAAGCGCTTGTTGATATTGATTAGATTGGATATTGACTGGCTCTCAAATTTCCTGCAGTCCTTCATATAAAAACTTGATTACCACACAAGCACTCATCATCCGCTTTGATTAGATCGGCTGCTTCCTCTCACCCAATCTCTCTCTCTCTCTCTCTCTCTCTCTCTCTCCCTCTCTCTCTCTCTCTGTGTCCCTCCTCTGTGCTCTCTATCAGGCCAATTGATTTCTTTGTCTCCACATTCTCCGGACCCCTCTGTGTGCCCCGGAGCAGAACGCAATGTATTAAGTGCTTGTTTGGATCAATCTAATGTGCACTGATAGCACATTCACAAACTGCTGACTGGCCAGCAAAACTCATTAATTTACCATACACTGTTTTTCAAATAACCCAGTGCTTCATTATGTACATGTAACATCCACCAACTGGACACCTGCAAAGCCTACAGACGCAGGGAGGAAATATTAATGCAGAGAGTTTAATTAAGAGATTAGAGTAGAACCTCTATTTTCCAAAACATCACACTGTACGTGCATAAAAAAATAGAAAATAGAACAGCATACATACAAGGGCGCTGCTTGTGTAACTTTCCAAAAGAGGTAATAGGACAATGTGAGGTAGAGGTGGGAAAGTAAGGCAGGGTTTGAACTTCTCTCTCAAGCTGTCGTTCATTCTCCACACAGCTAAAAAAAAAAATATTGGAGAGAGATTGAGAAAGCAGTGGGATTTAAACATGTTTTTGGACAACAAACTGCAAGTGTACTGAACCCTTAACATGTGGGAGGTTCATAATCTATATCTTCCCGCTTCCACCGCCCATTGTGCAAGTTTCAATAGTGCAGTGATGAGAACCTCTGCTAGCGTCCATCCTTCAAACACGGCAAATTGAGCCGACTTTAAACTTATGTGGTACACTTTACTAGCTGTTCCTCCTGTCCAGAATCTCTCTCTGAGGAGAGGGAGGAGGTTTGCTTGCCAATCGCAGGTGTGTAGAACAGATTACGGGGAGAATATTCCTAAAACACCCACATCAAGATCACCACACCCAGCTTGTTTGTCACTGAACCTCACTTCTAGTTTACTGCCACGAAACAAGAGGCCACGCGAAGCAATAATCCACACAGTAATCTGCCAAACGGCAGCAACATCATCACTTGAGTAACAAAGAGAGCACACGCCACAAGTCTGAATGTATCAATAAATGCGATTTTACAAAAATGGCACCCTCACTATCAACTGTTTGACTACAGTATGACTAACAGATTAGAGTAGTGTGGGCTCTAGATTGCCTCCCCTGCCACCGGCTTTTGACTGTGCACTCAAAGAAAGGTATTCTAAGAAAACTAAAACCAAACTAACTTGATGATGTGAGCAGAAAAGACTAAACTTGCAGTAGAGGGCCCACGTCTATGCTAACAAGGCATGCGTGGAGCGATTCTGAATGGGCCTCGGTCGATATCCATCCATCAAGCATGATAACATGGAGCCACAGATCAGCTTGTAATAAAAACTTTGGAGAGTGATGCAGGTCATCGCTCTGTTAAGTTTTGGGAATAACAATGATTGGACTAAAAGAGCAACTATAAAATTGGTTTAATTTTCTGTAGTTCACTGACTCCACTGATTGGCTATCCTCAAAAACCTAATGGATCGATGCCTCACTACCTCCTCGGGGATGACACGTTTACTACTGATCTGTTCTTTTAATTAACTAAAGGATTATGGTCTATAAAAATTAAGCTCAATGACCAACTTTAAATGCTGTATTTCCCAAAAGAAAGTAAGCATAAATGAAAAACCTGGTGTTTCATCTTCATTTTGGATAGAAATATTAAGGGTTTTATGTGTTTTTTTGCTTTTTTGTTCAAAGACACAAACATTTGCCAAATAAAGTGACCTTATAACAGACAACCGCTTCAACCGACATCAGGGCAGCTCCAACATAAATCATTTTAGATTGTGTTTCAGAGTTTCTGCCAGCTGTCCAAGCATCTGCCACAATTTGACATAATATAGATATATCCCGGGTGTTGTGGGAAAACTTTGAATGCCAGTGACCTCTCTTAACCTGAACCGAGACAGACGTTTCCTTGTTTCTTTCTTTTTGTTCTTGTGTCCTTGTTGTTGAAGAATATCCGAAATAATGCAAAAAAAGAAATGAAAAAAAAAGCCAAATCTATTAATTTTCCACAGTTCTTAAACAATGATTGCAGAACCTCTTGAACATAATATATTACAGCTTTTTTTCCAGGCTTATTCTCGTTTTCAAAATCAATTTAGAGTCAGCGTTTGAAGATTTAAAGATTTTACGATCCGTGGCAGCAGTGACCTCTGTGCTCTGCTATTAGCTGGAAGCATGTTGCATGTACTGTATATTGAAACTAACTGACGGCGCCCTTTAAGGCTGTGCTCTGTGTTCAATAAAATGTTTTTTGTCACCAAGTATTGCTTAATTGTCAGCAACAGCTAATAAAATCAAACAAGGACTTATGACAAAAATTGATGGCTGCAGACTAGAAATGAGGAGCCTGCTTTTGTCTTAAACAATATCCATTGTCTCCAAAATTTGAGTGGTAAATCTGTCCCCATTATCTTTGAAAAAGGAACATGTGCCGCGTGGGAACGCTTCACAGGCAGAGCAACAGTAACTAAGCTTTCAACGATAAAGCTTTCAACAAGCGTTTTTTCACCTTCAACATAAGTAGGTCTTTTTTATTGAGAAGACATAACTAGATACAGTGTCCTCGTTTCAAGAGAGACGATGCATAGGGAAGAGGACATTTGTGTAGGCCCCCATTTACCATATGGTGCTATTTTCTTATGCTGATATCTTCTTTATACAGGACAAACTATACAATGGAAGGTCTCTAGTATAATACTGTATGTTCAGCTTGGTTACCATGGTAAAGAAAATGAATAATTTCCGTGTATGTCTGATCAAAGTTGGCGTTGGCTCCATGAGTTGTTTGAAAAACGCAGCTACGTACATGACACAGTGCTAAAAGACTGAGGCTAAAGCTGCATGTCCAAGGCAAAACAAGTCAGCATCGTCGCCAGCTAATGATCCATTGACGAGACATTTTATTATTGCTCATATTGTCAGTGTTAAGCAAATGGGCAAATGTAATGCTTCGGTAATAGGAAGAAAGTTTGGCTGCGATTGCTAGTGTGCATGTTAACATTTGCAGCTTACATTGGAGGACACTACATGTTGTGCTTTGAGGTGTGAAGAAAACCAAAGGTTGTGAAGAAAACCAAAGTTTGACAGGTCGTACCTAGATATGAATGCTAAGCGATGATTGAACAATTCCTGTCAGGATTGGATTTTATTTTCTTTACTGTTGACGATGTTTCTCCATGAATCAAAAGAGATTAATGACTGGGAGGTGGGTCAGTGTGAGTTGTTGAGGTCTCCTGGCAGAATGGCATTGTAAGTAAATGGTCTTGCAGTCCCGATTTTTATTACACAGATTACCTTCTTTACGCTTTCAAACTGTCTTTTCTGTTCTCTGCCTTTTGTCTTTTTAGATGTATTGTAGATTGCAAATCCTGTTTTGTGCATTCTTTGTTGCTGTGCATGTTTCTGCACAGCACAGTAGCCTATATTATGTCCCTAAGGATGAGATCAAGGCTGTCCCCTCCGCATCCCACCTTAAGTGGTTGATCACAATAGTGGACATCATTGTTGTACTTGACTTACAGAAGGTGCCGTTCCGGCAAAGGTCAAGAAGGACGGATATCTTTTCTGAGCTGAGGCCGTAGACTGTATATAAGAAGTGGATGTAGTCACCGTGAATTCGCCCATTGGTTCGTGGACTCGAGGCCTTGAAGCTTCGAGTTTAGCTTTTTGGCGATCGCCGTCTTGGATTTTGGCCGTCCCCACCTTGCTTTTTTTGCAACAAGTGAAAGGAAGTGACCATATTTGGACGGCGGAGGAGTGACGGCGTGGAAGAGACCTGTTATACAGCTCTGGTAGCTGCCTTTCACTCACAAAGTAGCCACGTCCGAAAGCATACCCTTCTTTATGGTCTATTGTACTCTAAACGGGACCATAATTTACGAAATGGACATCGTGCTGTATTGAAGAAGACTTGTAACTGAGACCATAAACTTGTGTTTACAATGTTTACCAAGGTAATAAATCAAGTGAGGAGTCTGGTCTTTCTCTATTGGACTTCCATACAGTCAGACTTCCTTTTGCAACCAGAGGAGTCACCCCCTGATGGCCAGTAGAGAGAATGCAAGTTTAAGGCACTTCTGCATTGGCTTCACTTTTCAGACCCGGAGGTTGCCGCCTGGCTGAGGCTTGTTCTTCTACTCAGGGTTTTATACGGATGAGGGTGAGTGTCTTAGTATATTTGGACCACATTTTCAGGCAAATACTGAGCAACGGGAATTACTGACAAATGCAATTTCTGTGTTACAATAAGCTGCCACTCTGAGCAATTGTTTTTTCAGGCAGGAACACGATCCACAATCTTATAACAATTATTCTTCATGTTGGTTTTTAAGACTATTTTCCAAGTTACTGAACTGTACAACCAAAGTAATTTCCCTATTTAAGAAAATGTAGCCCTATATGGTTACAAAACATTTAACATTTAACATTCAAAAGTTTCTTTTCATATTTATCAGTTACTTTTCGACATCCACACGAACCACTCTTCACATCAGCATAAATTAGAAAAACCGCACGGTATTTATTTGAAAAGAAAGTCTGTGACTTTTAAAGCTGGTTTGCCTGTTGCTCCTGTCAGTTCCTTCTTCCAAAAACAGTGGTGAAGAACGCCAGGAGCAAATACCAGGAGATGAGTTTTCATTAAAACGTAATCATGACTGGTGTGTTAAAGGCATGCCAAATGAATCAAAGCAAACATAGCCAAATTGCAGCACTCGCTCCACATGAAACGCACTGGCACTAAACAGCATCACAGATCAGTTTTAACCGTCTAGATTCTAGAACAGCTAAAAATGTAAAAACACTGAATCCTTCGGCATGTTAACATATCGATCAAACCTGTTTGTAACCGGTACCGACGACGTTATCTTCACGCAAACGGTGTAATTAGTTACTTATTATATTTTGTGTAACTTGTAACCTATTACAGTTCAAAACTAACCTTCCCAACCTTGAATGAGGGCAATTTTTTATTTGTCATGATGGCTTTTATGTTCTTGAGGCAGTTTTAATGTTGGCCATCAGTAATGATTGCTTGAAAGGGAAGTGCAGATGACGTGTCTGTCTAGACGGAAAACAACATCAGACTATTGTGTAGAAATGTTTTCAGCTGCAACTAACAGGAAGAGGGTCAAACAGTCAGACAGTTCCGGATAATTTATGTGGTTTATTTTTTCCCCTTCTTGTAGTGGACGGCATCCTCTCTCCAATCCAATGCCATACAATAGCCTTACAGCCTCTGTAAAGCTTTGTATGTTCAGTCGATATTTGTTGTAGTAAACAAGGCCTTGGCTGCATTGTCTTTGTTCCGGATGCCATTATGTGCTCATACAGACGCTGCGGCACACGGGATTTGTTGCAAAATACAATTTCAGCTCAGTCCGACTAAAGCTGTAGATTTCGGCAGCTGTAAAAGACGGAAAATGATCAACAGTGGAGGTATAATGTGTCACATCATCCTATGCCGAGAGACTCGTACCCATCAATATAACCAGGCATATCACTTCCAGCCAGTCACATCCTGCCCAAACATGAAAATGACTTTCAAAGGTCACTGACGTGATGTGGCTAATCATATGCATGCTGATACAGACTGACCATCACTCTCTGAAGCGGGGAGGAAAAAAGAGTCTGCACCCTTCGCCTTTTCCGACCGGTGCCGAAGAAATTACTGGCGAGGTAAGCCGGCAAGAGTATAAATTGAATAGAAGTGTGTTTTGATTGAATATGCCCATCCCAATTACGTCGTACCTCTCAGGCATTCGAGTTCTCATTATTTCACCTTCCCATCAGAGCGTGTTTTTTCATCAAGGGAAGCAAGTCGAGTGCTGCGGTGAACCCTTGAATTTCATTAGGGGGGCTTACCAATTTTCAAGCCTGTTGTGTAATTTGGAAAATGGAAATGTTGTAGTCAGGTATAGGGAGGTTTAGTTTTCCAGGCTCATTGATCCCTTTCAGTTGGTTCCCAGCTGGAAATCCAGTCATGCAAAATCGGCTTCCTGCTTGCGCTTTGAAGTAAAATGGGAGGAAAGTATTGAACAGTGGATTCTGAAGGAATGTATGCACAGTTAAATCTTTTAAAGTCTGCATCTGAAATCCTTTTGTCTTAAACATTTATGGAAGTGGACTTTTAATTCGTTTTCATTCTAAAATCAAGTGAAAAAGCAGTGAACTCTTTCACACTGCCTGACGAAGACTGAGGTGCAGCACAGTCACTGAAGGTCCCATGGAGACGCTCATGGGAGTGGCTCTTTAACAGGTACGTACGTTTGCCAAACCAACCGTCTTCTTTTATCTCCGAAGTCTTTTCTCTTTTAAAACTATAACAACACTATATAAACACTGTAAAAACACAAAGCAAAAAACAATCTCACCTTTGTGCTGCTTGTAGACTGCAAAACGAGCTCATTGGTGCCCCTTGTGGCCTTTGGGGCCGAAACACTACAAGTAACATTACTGCAGTTCTCAGTCCTCAAGTACCAGTGGGTGTTTTCTGCCCTCCTGCCCAATGGGGGCCCGAGGGCCCATTACAGCTTGGTGCACCACAATGAGGCACTAGGAAGCGGACCTGGATGAGCGAAACAAAGGTGAAATGTCTTTTTGTTTTTTACGAATGAAAAGGCTTCAAGGAAGATAATTATTTGTTTTGGTAAATGCACTTCTAATCAACCGCCCCACCTCCATTCAAAAGCACAGTTGCTTCCCTGAGCCTTTCTTTAAAAGTTGATTATGTAAAGCACCTTGAGTTGCCCCTGTGTATGAAATGCACTTTATAAATAAACTTGCCTTTCCTTTGAACCATCCAATGTTTCCCACGCAGTGGATGAGACACTCCCAAACATGGCGAACTGAAATGTAGCCTCCTTATTACACTTTGCTTAGTGTCTGCAGGGTTGCCATATTTATTAGATTTAAATCCCCCTGGTGTGCATTAGATTATGTACAATTACAACCGAAATTAAGTCATTCAGATTTTAATTCTAATTTAAGAGTTTCCCATAATAACTATTATGAAGTGAGCTGAAAAAGGGGCAGGTACGCTTGGTGAAGCCTTTTTGTGTTAAACACCTACACGTCCTAAATACTGCACATCCTCATTTTTCTACATTTAAAAGAAGTTGTGATTGACGGCAAACATCTTTCATCTTTCATCAACACTCCTTAAGGTCGGTTAGATTTTTAAGGCTTGTGTTTCCTTGTGTTAGAGGGAAACAGACTGTAACGCCTCAGATCGTGAGTCCCTCCAGTGCATAATGGAGAGAGCAAAAAGCATCATTCAGACCTCTGTGCCCTCCATTCGGCATTTTTTTCACAAATGCTGCATCCGTGAAGTGTCTCGCATTATCAACGACCTCTCTCGCTCTTCCCGCCGCCTCTATGTTTCACAGCCATCTGGTTGGAAGATGAGCAGCCCGCATGAGCAACTGCTTCTTTTGCCAACAACCCCCAACCCCAACAATCTATAGTCCCCCAAAGTCCCATGTAAATATTGAACAGTCGCAAAAGCAACGCTGGTATTGGTGTGTGTGTGTGTGTGTGTGTGTGTGTGTGTGTGTGTGTGTGTGTGTGTGTGTGTGTGTGTGTATCGTGGCAAAATGTGGTCCTGGAGACACCGACTGTAGGGGGAACTACCACAGAGGCGCTTTTGAGTACTTTGCTGTGTTTGTATCATCTGTGGACAGACTTTGTCACCGCGATCGATGGCATCACCACCGTATAAGATGCAGATACCTATCTGTTTGTGCCCCACGACCAGAGGCAACGTTGATTTATTTGTTTTGTTTTATTGTGTGAACGTTTGTCAGCTATATCTCCCAGAAATGTGTTTATTTTCTACAAATGTGCAACAACAACTATATTTAAACATGGAGTTAAAGTATCTGGCTAAACACAAAGCGAACCGCTAAATGATTTAGATATTCCTTAAGGACAAATCCGAATTAGGTATACAGACCCAAATGTAATTTCAAGGAGACTTGGGTAGGGTATTCATGTTAATGCCATGAAAATAAGCCTGAACTTTAAAACTGATTTTTTGAATTGAATTAAGTCCAAATTTCAATTCATTACAAAAAAAGTCCACTGCATTGCAAATATATTTGGGGTTCAACCTTTGTTCACAGTGGTAACTGACATGATTGATCATTAGCACTGTGAAAATATCAGGCTGAAAACAAAACCTTTCAATGATTATTTTCAAAATTATTGAACCTAAATTACAAAACAAATATAATTAGAAATTCAAATGCTGTTGTGTTGTGCTCCACCGTCGCTAATGGAAAAGGCCACTGAAGAACCAACTGCCGAGTGCACTGGCTTCACACGTAAAGCAGATGACAATGATCCTCTAATTGTATTTCACATTACAAGTACACAAATGCGTGAAATGACAACAACAGTGATTCAATTATACATGGCGGGTTGAGGCGAGAAAGGTTTTTTTCCAGTCTGGGTGATAGAGCTAATGGAATGGAACCAGCGAAATGGAGTACAGCTTCTACTTACTGGCCAAATTGGTCCGGCAGATTTTCACATTTGTACATGTTGTGCGACTACAGCTGACATGCTGCGTGGGGAGTGTATGAATAAAACACGAGGACACACACACACACACACACACACACACATTCACATGTCCACTTTTCAGCGTGTGAAGGGCATATGCATACGTATTAGACATGCTAGACAAGCTGCCTTTCTCAATGACGCATCCCAACAGCTTTGTGTGTTTTTTTTTTTTTTTGTTTTTAAAGATGTGTTTACACTTGAAAACTTGGCTTTGAATCAGGATGGAAATGATCCCCACTCTTCCTGTCACGGTAACTTCTGGAATGGGTCGACAAAACAATCCCACTTTAACGTGGGAGTTTGTTTCCTGTATCCAACAGAAAGTCAACGTTGGTTTCTTACAACCACAATCCTTCCCCTTACCTCCACCATGTGGTTATTATTGCAACCACGAAAAAAAAAAAAAAAAAAAAGCACTTATTTTAACCCAAACTCTAACCTTAACCTAATCAAATCTTAACCATAGCATTGTTATAATATAAAATAAATGTTTCAACAGTGATGTGTAACTGTTTAGGAAGCCACAGACAGGTGATGTTCTGTAAATTGCCCGTGTTCCCTGAATCAACCAGTTATGTTTCATCCTAGAGGGCGTGGAAAAGCCTTTTATTTTGTTGTTTAAGTTTGAGGACTTGTTGCATCATGACCACCTCTTTCAGGGCCAGAGCTCCATATATCCATATTAAATTAAACAGAAGCACTCCTAATAAAAGGAGCCTCCCGCTTAATCTTACAGGCCACTAATCCGAGGAGTTACGTCCATACTGGATAATTCTGCAAAATCCCAATTTTTGTCCAATGCCATGGAGAAGAATGTAGCGACTGCGTTTGTTGTCAATACAAGTACTACAAGGTTTTGCTGTATGATTGCTTTCATCTGCCATTTTTTATTATTGTTACAGTGACAAAGTTTCAAGGTAGAACATAAAAAAAGATATAAGATATAATAAATCACTTTTTTTTCCCATTTGCCCACAATTTGAAACGCCTGAAGAGAATGTCACCTCATAAACAACTGAACATAAATTACTTTAGTTGTTTCACAAGGATAAGAAGAAACGAGCAATAGTGTGAAATGGTAGAAACATTTGTTTGTTTGTTTTTACTCTTAATGGCTTTGTTTCATGTTTATTGTAACATCCAGGGCCATTTCGCGAAATCAATGTCCTTATATTATCTTGGTTTAAACACGCCACTGATTTTAATCGTGGTTTAGTTAGTGCTCAAATGACTGTTCCTCTAATTTTAGACTGAAGAAGCTCCTTAGCAGTGTTGCTTTTGTCTTATTGACAATGGACAAAGGAATATCCATCCGTTTCACAATAGCAATGCAAGCAAAATTCGATTACTGTATGTTTGCTGATGAAATGATGATGACCGGTGGGGTAGACAGGCAGATGGATGACCTTGATCCTGGGGGTAAGAATTATTGATGCCCTGCAGAGAGACAAATAGTAGACATCGATGTGTTTGCTCTTTATTATGAGCTTTAACTTTTTGTATGCTTGTCCCCAGGTCGCGGTATTGTTCTGTCATTTTCTATTAATCCTTGATTTGAGTTTTTTAGCCTCTGTTCACATAGTCACAGTTATGTATTAACTTACGACAGGAATAACCTCCAAATATGTTGTGAAATACAAAATAAAGCAAAGTGACATTCATTGCATTTTATTCACAAAGGATCACGCGCTTGTGTGAAGTGTACAGCGGTAGTTCAGGCTGTACGTTCATAATAAAATTAGCAAAAGAACAAAATGACAATTAAAGTGAGCCATTGCTTCAAAGGTTCATTACATTCTGGAGAAATACAGTCATTTATAAAGATCTGCTAAATCACCTTTATTAAACAGATTATGGAGGCTCATTATTGACACTGGGATTATGTTGAAGCGGTCATGAGGCCAGATTGTCCACTTTGTTCGAGATATTGTAAGATACATTGGTTAAGATTTATATCCTGCCTCGTAAGAAAACAAATATAGTGATGAAGGGAATTACTGCCTTCAATGTTTTGTTTGTCAGTGTGGGAACTTAAATATCTTCAATATGCTCAATGATCAATTTATTTTTTTTATTTTATTCGTGACAAACTGCAAGTGAGCTGCCAATGCCTTGCAGTCCGTCTGCTGCATCTTTTACCCACCGAGGAGAACAATGGAGCCTGATCTGAAATTGCTTATTGACTCATGTACCATTAATTTAAACCATTTCAGGTGAGGCTCACCGATCTGGGAGGGTTGAAGTCTCATTTAACTCGGGGACAACCAAACAGTACCCTTTGTCCCACCAGAGGACGGGACTTTAGTATGGATGTTAAGTCTCTCATGGCCAAAGCCAAGCAAGTGTGCGACTGTCGGGTATTTATTTCTTGAGAGCTCGTTCAAAGTTGCAGTTTCGTGATACCTAATTAATGGAGTGAGTGAACCACCTTGGTCTCCCATTAATTCCAATAAGACAAAGCAGTCGAGTGAGAAAAGTAACACAGCTGCTCTCGTAAACGCGCTGAGGAAGGAGTTTCAGCCTCCTGCCCTGACGGATGTCGCTGTTTACCAAACACAGGAAGCATGTGCAGTAATGAATTTACAATGCAATTGTTACATGTAAAATTAGACTCAAGCACGGAACACAAAATACTTAACTATGTTAGATAAGAAATCAGTAACATGTTCAACATGATGCTTCGTTATACCTGTAACAGCATTGTAAACAGGCTATTTTTATAGAAGTCACTCTGGGCTTTTTGTTACCGTATACCAGATGACAATCCATACATTAATTGTGTCATCGCTACATGTAGGAGCACAACTTCCCCCTTAATTAAAGTACCAGCATGGACCACCAGATTCCATGTGTTATTTCTTAATATTTACAAATCAATAAAAGTTTGTTCACTACATCGGCTGCAGTACGTCTGGCTACAAATAAAATGAAAAGTGATCAATTTGGAGATTGACAAGTTTGGTTGATGAAAAGGCTATTACTGTAATAACTGATGCCAACTGGCACCGGGTGTGTACACACTTTTAGAGATATGATTTTTGCGATGCCCTGCCAGACTCATCGTCCTGCAGCTATGATGAACAGGAAGCCAAAACCTCTGTTTGCTCCACCGCAGGCGGCGTTTTGGGAGCATGCAGGCTAACAAGCTAATGTTTCATATATAGTCTTTTAATGAGGAAAAATGTTTTATCCACCGTGATCTGTTGACACCATGTTGTCATTTTATTCTCCATTCTGACCAATATCAACATAGATTCGTCAGACAGAGTCTGAATGAGCAAAGCTGTCCGACGGCTGATGATCTTCCAATGCATTGATTGCCTCGGAGTCAGGGACACGTTTCTGTCAAAAAGCAGTTTCTTAGATGTGCTGCTGACTCAGCAGGATCCAGGAGTGCGACCTTTGTTCCCGTGTCTGTGACCCGTTTCTCACTGGGCTCTGTTAAATAAAACAAATATTGTTTTCAAAAAGGGCACTTTTAGGCTCAGTGGACATTTTGTGTGTATAAATGCATTCCTTATGTGCATTATGTAATACAAGATCTATAAAAAAAATAATACGGGGTTACAGTACAAAATAAAACGCAATAGGCTGTATAACAACATGCTAATTCACTTCTGTAATCGCATTTGTTTGTGCTTCCACATCGGATGAAAAAGCATCAAAAAGTGTTCAGTTCAGTAGCTAACTTAGCCAACACGAGTGCACCGGCCCACACTGAGATGAAATAGCATGCTGAATGGTGTGAAGATCTGACCTCTGAATGAAGGATGTCACATTGTTTCAGTGTTTTATTTCTGTCTGCTGGATATTTCGTTTTCTCTCAGTGGACATTGGAAGAGGGCAACGTGTTGCATGACTTTATGGAAATCCTTGTGTTGTCTTTTTTTGTTAAACTCGAGGCTTGAATAGCCTGCAAAATACTTTCTTTTTAGTTTTACAGTCGCAAAAAGCCCCTTTACAAACCTAGTGTATGTGCTTCCGTCAGGAGGCTTGGACAAAAATGCAAAGGGCAGCCACACATTTGTGACATCTTTGTGCTCAGCTTTAAACGAGCTAAAAGAAAAACTCATTTTTTTTTTCCTCTAATTTATGTTCTTATCGTTCCACAACGCCCTTTCAGTCACAGCCACTCAATCACATCCATGAGGCTTGACTGAGCGGCTGAGGTCCTTGCGAAGGGCAACACTCCTTTTTTTAACTTTCAAATTGACTGCTACAGGCCTGGAATTGATTAGTCTCTCTGTCTGTCTGTCTCTCTGTCTGTCTGTCTCTGTGTCTGTCTGTCTGCCTGTCTGTCTGCATTCATAAACAAGCTTCTTAGTTTGAGTCGGTAGTTTACTCCTTGTAAGTCTGCTGCTTTAGTTTTATCATTAGTCCTGCAGATCTGTATCTACTTTCATTCTGAGTATTTAACCACTCCCAGTGTGTGCCACACTGGAACAAGCAGTCTTGAATATGCATCAAATAACTGTAAAATATACTCTATATAACAGCTCTATCTAATATAATATAATACATTTCCACCCATCGAGTCAAGAATGCAAGACGCTGTGACAGGATAATGATGTGATGATCAGGGATGTCACGAGATCTGATGCTTTGGCAACAAGTCAAGGGTGTATCGTTTTTGACGGTGGTATCGAAAGTTGTGGGATTTCAGGTACTGATATCGACTGCTGAATTTCTGGTATTCCGACATCCAAAATGAGCATAATATCAGCAGCGCACATGACAAGATCATCAGAAAATATTAAGGGACTCATCCAGGACTGTTGTCCGTTCTCTATATTTGTATTTTCTAACATTAAAGACGAGGTGTATGGAAGCCTTAAGCTATCGACAATATTTTAATTTTGCGCTTTTTCATTTGGAACTCTGCTCTGCAACATAACACAGATGATAACTCTCACAGATGTAATGTCTTTCTGGAAACAGAATGCGAAGAAATCAAGCCCATGATCCTCCTGTGCCACTAGTGCCCCGGCAAACAACAGCTTATTGATTGTTTTATTAGTAGGAGGAAAAGCAGTGAAGTGTATATTGATGGTCTGCCTTCGTCATCGCTATGACAAGATGCTCAATCAACAACCGATCCAGCCTATGAGGTGTGACCAGTCTTGCCTGTTTTCGTCATATGTCAGGGGCTTACAGGATTTAAGAATGAGTCGTTGAGAAATACTGCGTCGGTCGATCATGAAAGAGAAACAGAACGGTGGCACGCACTCACTTTTCCGTGTTCCAAATGAACAAAAAAAACTTTCCTTTTAGCGATGTTCACCGGTGCATGAGGAAAACCATCTTCACCACACGGAACAAGAAGTTCAGTGGACTGAACATACAGCTTGTAATGCCAGTGCACAAGTGCAGCATATGAAATATGAATCAAGAAAGGACACATCTACATGTGTTTTGTCTTTAAAGAAAAAGAAGAAAAAAAAAGAAAACCTCCCTTCTTTGATAGATTTGAGTGCTTATAAATAACTATGGGAGCCTACTGCACAGGCTTTCCCTTTGCCTCGCCAATTGTTTTCTCTTAATAAATGAAAGTAATCTTGTTGAAGCAGAAGAAAGCTCCAGACATTCCAGCACAGCACTGAATATTTCATTTAGGTCTCCAGTGTTAGCATGCAGCAACTAATGATGAACTGAGCCTCCTCCAAGCCTCTTACAACCCCATCAACCCAAAAAATAAAAATACTGCCAATTTGGTTTCTCTGGGGTTCCAGGAAATAACAGGAGAGCATCACTACAGCCCAATAGGCTACAGCACCACCAGCCTTCGCTGCTTCCTTATCAATGCAAGGCGCTGGTGCATGTTTTTATTATAAAAAAACAACAACCTTTTTCATATTCATTCAGACACAGTAGAAAGATTACACAAAACCATCACTAAAAAGCTTTAAAAACAACAACCTGTGGATAGACGGTTGGACAGATGGTTAGATATCTAGAGAGATAGGTAGAGCTACAGGCATGAAACTGCTGTTTCTGTGTAAATGCCAGCATAAGAATACTGTCAAAATCTGATTTGCACAAAAGAAATCGGTCATATAATTCAATTGTTTTGGGTGAATTAAAGCTCTGAGTCTCATATTCTACGTCTTTTCCTCAAGGTTGAAGATACAGACAAAAGATATAACGGGGAACAATCTACAATTTACAGCCGCCATCTGTCAAACTTACCAGCCTTGGGCCTTTTTATTCAACAAGAAGTGACGGGACCATACTTTGTCCTCAGACACGTGGGTCTTGTCTCGTATGACGTGTGAGTTTCTACATCCTCATTTGTCCTTCTTTTATTTTATCTCCTCGTGACCCTCAGCACTGTAATAATATTCAGGGCCTCGTGGTCCTCCGTCAGCGACGCTCCTCTTTCAAACTCCACCTCGCTGTCCTTCCTCAGAGCGCCATGCACTCTCTCCAGCATCCACATGATAATGGGAGCTGGTGCCACACTGGCAGGTCTTAACCCTTCGCCTACATGCTGCGGTTGGGGATCCGAGCAGCGGGGGCAGTTCAGGGCCGCGTTCAGGGCCGCCGCGTTCAATCGCATTTCCATTTTGTGTCAAAAAGATTACGATCATTGGAGATGATGTTGGCGCAAACCCGGATTGAGGCAGACTTAGCATATAAATGGAAAAAAGATTTAATCGCCAACGACTAAAGAGTTCATTGAACTGCCTTATAGGCTCTGCTACACAGCATGCACAGGAGGAGACAAAAAAAGGCTTTTGTTGGTAAAACTGAAGATATGCTGTAAGACAATTAAAACAGAATCCTTCTGAAGTCCGTCGATGCTGAAACAGATGCCAGTGTCGACCACAGAATTTGTTGCTCGTTGACAATTTGCAGTCTTCAAAAGCAAAGTTACTCTAAACAGTACAGTGCCTTGAAGTGAAGTGTTGAACTTCAGGAAGCGTAGGAACCAAGGAAACGCTCGGAGAGCAAATACTTACAACAAAGGCTCCTCTGATTTTGTTTTAATATTGGAAAATATTTAAAAGTTTTAATTTTGCATCTTAACAAGGAATGAGGATTTGCATCAAATGTACTTAGCAACAGATAACCAAGTCCAAGTCCTGGGTACATTACAGCTTTGCACATTCATCATAGTTTGGAGGATAACTAAGAGTAGATATCTGCCCCTTTCATCTAAATGTAGTTGCAGTTACACACTGCATTTTAGAGCTATGTCAACTGATGACAAATACCCAGATGATTTGGGCAATAAAAACATATCATATTCAGGAAAATTGGATGAAACTAAAAAAAAAATAATGAAAATAATAATACCTTTACCCATACCAGCTTGAACCAAAGAATTTAGAGTCATATGGTTCAGGACTTACAAGCCAGTCAATCTAAAATTGAAAAAAAAGGGTGAGCAGAAAAGTGGATGTGTGTTTAGATTGCTGGAAAGGGCAGTATCTTTTTGGACCTTTTCAATGTAAAGCGAAACAATGTGGCATAAATGCCAAGCGAGTCGTCTCAGGGAGCTGCCACCTTTGAGATGTTACTTTTCAGGAAGGCCATTCTAATAATTTATTGTGTGTTGCTGTTTGCCTGAAAATGCCAATACGGTGGGCCTCAGATGTTTTCACCTCTTGTGGCTTTTGGAAGCCCGTAGACAGAGATCAGTGGGAAATTCATTGGTGCTTTAAAACAGCAGTAGGCAGGTCAGTTCGGCTCCCTTTGATGTGGAGATATTTCACCTGCTCATGCTCCAGCTCTCTCTCTCTCTCTCTCTGTGTGTGTGTGTGTGTGTGTGTGTGTGTGTGTGTGTGTGTGTGTGTGTGTGTGTGTGCGTGTGTGTGTGTGTGTGTGTGTGTGTGTGTGTGTGTGTGTGCGCGCGTGCGTGTGCGCGTGCTTACAGGGACTGGCTAGAGGCTGCCACCAGAGGCTGTGCCTGAGACACTGTTGCCATGGAAACACATTTTCCGATTTGATGACAGGCATGAAAGGCATGTTAAGAGATTGAATGTTTTTGTAAGGGCAGACACACACACACACACACACACACACACACACACACACACACACACACACACACACACATACACACACACACATGTAACTTTCACCCCAGTGAGAGTGAGCGCGAGAAATTTGTGTGTGTGTGTGTGTGTACGTGTCCAAATGCAGTGTATGGTAGCCTTATTTATTTTTTAACTTATAAGGTTCCTCCATTTTTGTTAGCAGTAATTTTATTTAGTATAGTTCATTTAAATTCCCCTAGAGATTATGAGCGAAATGATGCTCACCAGTAAGTTTTATTATAATATATATATATACACATACACGCCATCATTTTATAATATGCAGCGTATGTGTCATCAGTCTTTGTAAAAGTTAATAATGTCCAGCGAGCATTATTTGTCATCCAAAGGATGTGGGCACAGCCACGCTGAAATAAGATCAATGAATTTTGACAGGCCGTTGATAATTATTCACTTTGATTAAGGCTGAGAACTGAGCATTTGCATTTCAGAGTGCCTTTGTGTGGCTCACCATACTGAACTGATTGCATTTTCATAACAATGGAAGGATAAACACTGAAAATAGAAAGAAGATGACGATAAGTGATGTCTTGCAAACGTGGATTCATGTAATAAATCTGCAGCTTGCAGAATTTTTTACCCTCTGCCGTGTCCCACCAGCTTTTTACACCCGTTTTCTTGCCGTCTAAATAAAGACAAAAGACTCAACAGAAGACAGAAAAACATAAAAGACAATACAACTAGCATAAAAGTAAACAACTTTTCCACAGAATTCCATTTTTTTTCCCTTTTCCAAAAGTGTGAGTGTTTCGCTCATGTTTATACTCTTGGATCGTCTCATTTATTTCCAACGTAAATATTTTAAAGAGATTTGAAAAGTCTGACACTGTAATAATGAAAAATCCCTCTACATTTCCCGTTATGTTTAAGACTTCAGTGAGGGAGTGGGTGAAATATGAAGCCTTCAGCAACATCTTAATTCACACTTTAGGAGGCAAAAGAGTTGCTATTTAAAAAGTCATAAAATATAAAAAGTTAGCTTCAACAGGGTAGAATATGAAATTGGAAATAAAAGCCAGGAGCTTATTCTCTTCTCAGGTGAGCTGCATGACTGGCATGGGAATTTAAATCGCTCCGCATATGAATATGAATATGCAGGCAGATGTTTACATTTTCGGATGCAAATTTGAGAAATATGAATCTGCCGCCTGTACTTAGGAAAACATCAAGGTTCAACTGGGTTTTAAAACTTCAGTTTAGGCCAAAGCATAATCATTTCCCAGTTATTCATGTCATGAAGCTGCATCGCACGTCACTGCAGCATAATCACAAGCCATGACACGTGGACTCCTGTACACACACACACACACACACACACACACACACACACACACACACACACACACACACACACACACTGAGCAGACGGACAAAAACCGAACTGAATGTGCCACACATGTTTTCCTGCACCCTGTAGTTACCAGGCTGACATTCAAATATTTATTGTTTTCAAGTTAAGACGATGGTCGCAGAAACCATTTGATTTTTCATGATTTAGTGACTATTCAAAAATCATGACCTACCTACTACTATTTATTACTTTGAGTTATATGTTCATTGATCCAGAAAAAATTATGCTGGTTTTTATTACTTTGTACAAACTGGATAACTGTTGAAATGAACATCTCAGTCAGTCTGTAATAGAGAAAAAAAATGACTCGTTCAGATTGATTTTCTATTGTTTTTTTTCCTGTGCCAAACTATTGTTATTATATCGGCCCTCAAAAATCAACAATCGGCCGACCTCTACAGTGCATCAAAGGATATCGCAGTGAGGAGGAAATTCCATAAATGGATTTGGTAAGAGGTTTTATGTTGGCTTACAACAGTGGGAGCTGAAGGAAAAAAAAAACGCGTTGGATTTGGATTTTTTCAAGGGCATTAATGGAGATAGACATTATGATCACAAGTACATCCTTAAAGGAATGTACATATAATTAGGTTTCCGCTAAGCTTCTTCTGTGCCTCAGTAGCAAACAC
The DNA here is from genome assembly GCA_016806645.1 of Ophiodon elongatus. NCBI lineage: Eukaryota > Metazoa > Chordata > Actinopteri > Perciformes > Hexagrammidae > Ophiodon > Ophiodon elongatus. The sequence goes on from JACSYO010002159.1 coordinate 68,540, forward strand.
TTGATAACTTTTACCCGACAGCTCTGCAAATATGTCGTGGACAAATACGAAACGCCTGCAGACTGTAAGACTGTACCACACGGTGTGGATTGAGTTTTGTTGATCAGTATCCCTGCCTATCACTATCACCACAGCACCCGTGTTATGTGGGCCACTATTTTTACTTCTCTGGGAAGATCATCCACTAATTGTGTTCCCAAGGGGCATCACTGCTGGCCAGTCAAAATGACTGTTGTGTTTTCTTACAGCAATATATTTACATTACCAAACAGTGAGTAAGTGGGATGTGGAACGTAGGACGGATCAGTGATGGATGATACATTCAGCACTCCAGCTATCACACATGGGAATCAAGTCTCCTCTTGGGCTTCATTCCCCAAAGGACGTCGCGGATGGCACATGTGTTTGATGTGTATCCAGGTCTTCTCTGCCATTGGTTCCCCTTCTGGAGCTTCTCGCTGCAAAAGTAGCACAAAGTACGAGAGCAACCGATAGGACAAAAATAATGTAGGGTTCTGAGAATCAAATGGAAATTTGAGAAACATGTCGAGGTATTTTGAGAAAAATGCTGTTGCCTCTGGCGGCACAGACCGGATCTGTATACCACCTCATCAGAAAGTCAGAACATCAGTCTTTTACAAGTGCAAATAGTAACTGTACAGTATTGAATGGTCAAGAAATGGTTAAACCTCCACATAAAGAAAAACACCTAATCTAAGCAAATTACAAGTTTATTTCACGAAACAACCTTCAACAACTGCAAATTTTTTCATCTTTGTTTATCAAAACAAAAAGTTACTTTGCCATCTTGGCTTTTTGCAACCAGAAGCGACTCGAGAGGGCGGAGCCAAGTACAACCAAATGCTGAAAAAGACATTTTTTGGGAACCAAATAAATAGGTTTCAATTAACTTTTCATGAACTGAAAACTCACAACAAGACTTAAAGTTGTTAGATGAGAAGACGGACAACTCCCAGACCGAACAACGCTGTGGAAGCGACCTGTCAATCACAAGGTAGCCACGCCCTAAAGCATGCCCTGCTTTTTCATCTATTTTAATCTAAATGGGACCATGATTTACTAAATGAAGATAAGAAGAAGACTTGAGACCATGAACTAATGTTTACAATGTTTACTGAGGTAATAACATCTATCCAAGCAGACTTATTTCTGAAGAGTTGCGCCCCTCCTGGCCAAGTTTAAGAAACGTCCACATTACCTTCACTATTCAGATGTGGACCGGACTAGACATTATCCAGAATATTGGTTCTGGACACTGTTTCTGGAAAAATACAGGTTGCTGTTCAGTATTAAGTATTAAGCATTGTATTTAAAACTGTAAATACCACATACTATTTCCATTTTGCCCAGTTATCATGTATCCATTTACATTGGAGTGGCAGCAGAAGTCTCAGCATGTTTTTTACTATCTTAATTCTACATGGCTAAATACCGCTGTAGGTCTAAGTGGTCAAAATATATAATTTTGTTGAAATTACCCTTTAATCTTGGTTGCTATATTGCAGTATTATTTGAACCGCTACATTTTGGTTCATGTACAAATACACTGACCTGAAGCTGTGGGTTTGGAAACAGAGAATCATTCATCAGTGTCGGACCTCAGTGAGTCTGGACACAGTGATGAATGGAGCCCATCGGATGTTCATCCCCTTTTAGATTTAAACGTTTATAACATTTAGCCGTGCTGTATCTCACTCTCTATGTTTATATGTGTCTGTTTTGTTGCTGTTATAGGTCATGATTGCATGCTTTTTCTGAAGGTTTTTATTTCTTCTTTTTTTTTCCGCGTATAATGCCTAATATAGTTCCAGCAAATGTGGCATCTAATTAACTGTCAGGACTTTGCCAGAGAGAGATGATGGATAATGTGGAATGGTTGCATTAATAAGCCCAGCCAAGCAGAGTAAAGCGTAGACTTGGGAATAGGAACGCCAGGGCTCTGGGGTGCTATTGCTTGCATTGGGGCTTTGCAGATGGCGACGCGCGTGTATTTCAAATTCAAATCGAGTCGGCCGTTGTGTGAAAGGATACTCGCTCACTGCTGGGGGTGCACTGATTGGGGAAGAGTTTAACAGCGGTGTGCAGTCACTGTCATGCTGCAGAGTCATCTGTGATTTACAGTGTAATTGGTGCATAATTTGCCAGCTGGTACATGTTTAATTTGATGAATTGCGTTTCTCACGCAAGAAATGAGGGCTGAGTGAAATTTTGCTTCGTCATCGATCGATTTGCATCTCTCTGTTGCCATGTGTTTTGGTGAAATGAAAGATCTGAAGTATATATTAGAGCATGAGTGTAATATCGCACCCTTTCCAAGATTACTGCACCTCTTGTTTCAACAGAAACTCTCTGCTTGTAAGGAGTCCACACGGGCCACTGATAACAGCGGAGTAATAAATCAGTTTTAAATGTGGTGATCCATCTGTATATATCACTAAACAATGCCAAGGGAACAGTACGAGTGTGCCACTGCAAAGTGACCTGCGGAGCTGTTTGCGAGCGCCCATCTTCGGCTGTAAACACCCGAGTACGTCGAATCACAATACAGTCGCAAAAAACATTTCACCAAGTTTACAGCCACAAATGGGGAAAGAAAACTCTTTGTCGATGAGCTAACAACTTCTGAAATGAGCAGAGAGCGGACGCACTGCTGGCTCATGGCTGGGTGTGTGTTGCCTTTTGAGGAGAGACAGGTGCAGCCGGTTTTTGATAAGAATGCAATCCCATCACAGACCCGGGCTGTCATTTAACATGCCCTTAGCCTACGCTCGACGCCCACATATCTTCGCACCCCTTTCCCACTTCTCATGTCTCCCTTTCACGTCTCTCTCTGTGTGATGTCTCCGCCACCGTCCTCCTCTCTGCTGCCACCCTGGTCTGATTCACTGTCAGATCCATCTGTCGCTTCCACACCAACCTCTGTGGGTATTTCAGCTCACAGCATCCTTTCACTTACCGAGACGTTTAGGATCACGCGCTCAGCCTCTTCGGAGGCTAAAGAGAGGGAGTGTTGAATCCTGGAGAGATTCCTTGAAAGATCCAAAGCTGACACATATAACGGTGACTCACCAAAACCGAGGAAGATCGTGAAGGTTTTTTGCTGAGTTTTGTGGGCAGGTAAGTGCTGTTGTCTGAAAGTTAAACGAATAAAATGTCAAATCACAGCTAATAAGTTATTATACCGTTAATGTGTACACTAAGTGTGACCAAGATGCTGTAATGGAAGACATCTCATTGCCGTACAGTGTTGAGAGACAAGATAGATAGGACAAGTCATGGTACAATGATTCAGCATTAAACGTCGTGTCATCAGTCCTCGGGGTAATGAATAGTGAATTCAATTTCCATGATAGAGCTATAAATGTCTTCTCCGTTCCAGCTCTGGAGCCTCCTTCCCATAATTCATCTCTCATCTGGGGATTTTTTTTTTTTTCAGTGAGTTACATTCTTCTATATGATCGTCACCTCTGACATACACGTGCATTACATCACGGTCAGTTTGGATGAATGTCACGGACCTCAGCATCCGTTGGAGTGACTCCTCGCCTCCTGCACTTTATGCCATCTTTGCAAAAAAACTTGACCAATGTCGTACAAACCGAACCGCGGGCCTGTTAAATGATGAGGTGCAGTAAAAAAGACATTGAAGAGGCCATTATCTGAACATAGGGCTACTTGTTGTACAGTTGCATTACTAATTTCCAATAAACCAGTCTGTTGCTCTGAGTTTCTCTTTTTGGCAGAAAACAGTTTTCGCTATTATGCTATCATTAAAAAACTCCCTGCCAATATTTCAAAATAAAAGCCTACCAGGAGAGAGGGATAATACCCTTTTAATATGAAGCTTCTTGCAGATAGTGGAAAGTTTAAGTTGACAGTAGCATAACCACGATCAAAAAAGCCGAAAGTAGATGAGATTGAGACAAAAGACTGTTGAAATTGATGAAATTAGTCGTGTGGAAATGCACATTGTCCTGGATTTGTCAATGCCACAATTAAACATGGAGGTTTTGAGTTTGCATTAACAGCAAACGGCAAAAACAGAAAATCAGGAAACAGGGAGGCTTTTAGAATATAATTGAATATACTTCAAAAGAAAAGAAATTGGAAATGAAGGCCTGTCTCTTGTAAACAGCATTCCCCTATTCACTGTATGGCAGTTGTAGGCTCTATGCACAGTATAAAGGTGTATGTTAAGCATGCACACAATAATAACCAATACATATAAGCCTTGGATGAGAGTGAAGGAGAACAAACACACAGCAGCACCACAACAGAGATACATGTTTAGACTTCATAGCCCCTAATATTCAAGGTACTAGTTGCTTTTAAGACCCATTATCCCACAAGATCTTATTCAATGCCGGTGAACCGGAAAGCACGGTTGTAAACAACACACGCAATGCTAACGTTCATCGCAGAGGAAACATGTTTTGTATCTACAGGTTATAAACAACATCAAGTCACACAGTAAACACTTGATTGTAGACAAACCAGGATTTTGTATGGGTTTCCTCCAGTTGACCTCATTTGGATTTGTTGAAACCATTGACTGGAATGTGTAGCATGTCACCCACCTGCCTGTGTGCGTGTGCAAAACACTGTGTGCAAAAACTCTACATGGAACCGTCAAGCTTAATTTATAGCTGTGCTGTAGTCGGCATTAAATAAGTAACTACACGTCGGAGTCAGAGTCATCACATTGGAACCATGAGAACTCTTGATTGATCGGCTTGAGCTGCTTCTGTTCTCTCCTGTAAGTTTATAATGCCCGTGGGGATTGTTGAGAGTGAAAACAACTCCAGAAAGTCAAAAATAAAGACTCTATTCCTTTTCAATGAGACAACATCCACCGCAAACACACTGCTCGCTGTGACCCCCGCTCTCTATCACAGCAAACGAAACAAGGTGATTACCACGTTTGCTCGGAATAGTCTCTTATTAATAAACAAGGCAGATCCTCCGCCACACATTGATGGAACCAGAACACAGCTACTGTGAGGGATATCATTAAAGCAGGATAAAGCAGGATCATGTGCAATGCACGCATGTAGCCTGCGGTTGTGATACCATTGATCCAACACTGAATTAAAAATCCGTTTAACTCCTTTTGACCCCTCGCATCAAGTATAAACAGAATAAAACATCTGTATTCTTGACTTTTCTCACCTCATGGCAAAGATAAAATTAAACCTGAATCAAATCCATTAAATTCCCAACCTTTTTAACAACAAATATAATTCCATCTAAGGGAGAGATAGGTGATTTATCCATGAGAGAACATGTCTGACTGTGTGCAGTTTAGTGAAGCGGTTACACATTAGATAATGCCTATCCATTGATCTTCAAATGTTATTAAACAGATTTGCATTCCTCATAGCAGAATGGTGTTAGAATTGCCATATGACCCCTTAAGCGTCAGTACTGTATTATTAACTGTAGTGGTAGTTGCACTGAAGTAACCCAAGTTGTCACATGACATTGTGCCGGCCACTGTTCACCCCTTCCCCCCCAGATGTTGAGCCATATGTGTGTTATCACCAGAGCAGGGATAAAACCTCAGGATTTTACAGTATTAAACTTGTTTTATCTCAGCTTTGCTGCATGGAGATTATGCTTCCCAGAAGAAACCCACCATCTGTCTGCTGTTGCCAGAAAAAAAGAGAGAACATTCCCCCACCTCTTTAGAGGAAAGCATGTGTGTTGCACGACAAATGCAGAGTGAACACTAGCTGTGCTTCACGGGTCAGAAGGTGCAGTATGGTCAGAAATAGCTTCTCCAGACCTTTGTGTGCAGGGAAATTTAGACAGATTCAAGCTGTGTAACGCTCATCTGCTTTTCATATCATGGTTTAAAGAACAGCAGAGAAGAGCTTTGTGGTTTTGTGAACATATTCACATCAGTGTCTTTTAGATTTACAGATTTAGAACTTCCCTTCACTAAAATTGATATGAAACGACATAGTTAAGTTGCAATTTCTTGATTTTTGTCGTTGTTTTGTTTTCTCCGTTGCTTCTGTGAGAGATTACAGAATCCCTGATACAGACGAGTGTAGAATTTTTATTTTATTTTAACCTTTGCAGTTAGTCTACTGACTCACAATGTTTTGAGGACGGTGATACTTAGAGATGTGTTCCGCACCACACCCCGAAATGACAAGCAATATTCAATGAAATCCACACAAACGGCTCAACTTTCATTCTGCTGTGCTAGTGCAAAATAAAATACCAACTTGCAACTTTGCAAAAAAAAAAAAAAAATTGCAAAGCGGATGCCAACGAGGTAACGCCGATTAAATATTCATCCGGTTCCCTCAGATACCCTGTCTGGTATTATTCAGAACAGAAACAATGTTTGTGAGCCCGAAAAAAAAAAATGTCCTTCACAACACTGAGCACAGGCTGTGACATTTTTGATCTCCCTACTTATTTTCAGGCGTGGGTGCCACAGCCTCTTCATTCATTGAAGGTTTTCCATTCATCACACAGCAGGGATACGACCGTAAACAACGGCCACATTTGCGAAGCCGATCCCGTCGTCGTCGAGTGGCCGAATGATGAGTCCTCTTGTCTCTTTTCTATGTGTTGGACTTTGACAGGGAAAGTGCAGCTCGTCTAGCATTCAGTCCTTCCGGAGCGGAGGAGCTTGGAAAAACATTCGTTCTCCAGTAGTGCGAGGATGAAGAGGACACAGAGCAGCGAGCTGGAGATTGGAGAGACACTGTTGATCAGTCAGCAAATACCTTATCCAGGGATGTGTTGCAAAATCTTGCATTCTTGAATATACTGAGGGTCTAAGACATTGGGCAAGACGTGTGTGTGTGTGTGTGTGTGTGTGTGTGTGTGTGTGTGTGAATGGGAGAATGAAAGTCAAACAGTAAAGCGCTCTGTCATATGAAGGTGCAATACGACATTCAGCGTATTAATATAGCAGCAAACAAGTATTTCCCATGTAAAGATGTAGTGTAGTAGTGTCTACCTGAGCAGAACATTAAGCTGCTCTCCCTCTTTGTGTGTTTTTATCTGAGCTTTGTTGACATAGACGGGCCAGCCGCACGTGCTTTTAGTGCATGTACTTGCATGTTGCAGAGATCCGTGGTGCCCACTACAAGAGGATGAATCCTCCATGGATTTGAGGAGGCCCTGACGTTCCCAAACACAGGACTTTTACTCAGTGGAACCAGTGTTAGTGACCCGTGTGAAACCATGAGTTCAGGGATTTTTACATGATGTTACACGACGCTACACCATTTAGTCACGTGAAGTTACGGCCGTACGTTACAAGCGTACTTATCTTAAGCCAAACTATGATTATTTTTCTTGCCCTAACCAGGCCCACCCATAAGCAGGGGGAAAAAGGGAGAATCTTTCTGGGGCCATGGAGGCCAGCAATAATCATGTTCATCCTAAATATAAGCAATGATAACCAACTTTATTTTTTAACCAAAATATGAACCATTACTTAATGAAGTAACATCAAACAACCATTGCAGTCATTGTTGTTGTAGTAAAATGTAGCATTAAGCTGGTGTCACTGTTTAGAGCTTTGATGAGAGAATGAAGCAGATATCCTTCTGATCATGAAAATAAAAATAAAAAGCACCATAAGGGGGAGTTGTGAAAGCTACAATCGGGTAAACCTGTGTTCTCTGATCTCCAAGTTTGGTGTCAGCATATAACATTAACATTCAGTTGATGTGTTATAGCTCGCAGTGCATCTTTCTCTGGTCTGTCTGTCTATCTTGCTGGGCAGTGAATCTCTTGGTTCGTCTGTGTGACACGTCCAGGGCTGTCCTGCGACTTTGTGCCTGACAAAAGTGATAATGAGACACATCTATTTCTGACATTTGATCAACGGCAACGGGCAATGGCGTTTATGAACTGCAGTTCGGAACAAATAACGGTGTCGCTTGTGGACATGGGTTCATATGCGTCTGCACGAAATCAATCTCCCGCAACAGCCTCTGTGGGGACCAGACCATATATGGGCATGATGGCTCCTCATAGCATACAGTTTTAAAACAAGACAACGATTATCTAGTCTCTCAATTAACTCTGGACTAATGCAAGATAGAAAGCAAGGATTGACAGGGACTATTGATTAACTATTACATCCTAATTGTTGATTAGTTGGGCATACTGGCCAATATGGATGCACATATGTCAGTAAATAATAACCATGAAGTATCCAGCCAAGCCATAGTATAAATCATATTTCATATTTGACAATGTATAAAAAGAAATCTGTGGGGAGCCAGCATGAATGGGCCTGATGCAGCTGATAAAATGAACATAAGGATTGTTATCTATAATTTGCAGCTGCTATGTAGCCATAACCTATAGGCATATACCATTGTACAGCCAAAGCTATATAATGTGTTGGCTGCACTATTTAACAGACAGCAGAGCCAAAGCTCAGTGTTGTATATTATTATTTTCTGCACTTATATTTTCAACAATTCTAGGTAACTATGAGCTAATATTGGAGTTAATTTCGTGTAGCCTCCGTCACTGAGTAAGTCTCTCTCTGTTTACGTGAATGTTTAGTCGTCACAGATATTTTTTTCAGGTTAACCGCTCACTATGACATTAACCGCCAACGTTTTTTACGACGTTAACCACGTCCTGCCCAAACCGGAGAGTAGGACGAGTCGGGATCACGTCGGGCTGGCAGTCACTTAGCATTCTGTCTGAAGGCACGCTATTCTAGAAACTTGTTATAATGTTAGTCTTCCTTCTTTTAACCACAGCTGTGTTGTCACTGAAGGTGTCCGGTCTGTAACAGCAGCCATCTGCGATCCTCAGGGTGCTCATACAGAAGTTTATTCACTCCATCTTTAAGAGCAGACGGCAGCACTTCAAGCAAAGCGGCCCTGACAACAAATCTCTGTGATAGTTTTCTCTTTATCAAATTACTTGACCGTGGTGTACCTAAGGGATTAAAGGGGGGGGGGGAACTATGAAAAGGAGGATAGACATGACATCAAGGCACCAAAGGGGACGAAACACTTTGACTTCTATGGATTACATCTCTGTCAGCCGGGGGCCGAGGTGTTCCGACACATGACCTCTGTTACAATTAGGAAAAAGACTGGGGAAGGGAAGCAAAGAGATGGTAAAGAACGAGGTACAGTCTTAAGAGCTCAATCCAGTATAAGTCGCTCCTTGGTTCGTGGGAATAATGCCGACATCTTTTTACAACAGAGCCTTTCAGTTCCTGCATAATATTCTTCTGTTTTTATGGACGTCATAGTTCAAGTAGTGTGCCCACATGCTACATTCCTCAGCGACATACTGTTTTTTTTTTGGGGGGGGGGGGTTCAACTATATCTGTGTTATTAATATTGAATACTTTTATTAGAACAACATGCTCTGCTTAAGTAGACAAAATGCCCTCAAGCTTCTGCTGTTTTCTTTCACAGAATACAGATGAGCTGTTAGGGAGGAGGAGGGAGCAGCGCTGCGCTCTGTTAGTGCTATCTCGATGTCTTTTTGTGGGATGTGTGTAAATCTCATTTCCACTGGGGGCATATCTGATGAGGTGCAGAAATTAAACATCTTGAACTCTGGGCTCTTTTGAACGGAATGCTCTAAGAGCTCAAAGACAAAATCAAATCTTTGGCTGCTCTTTCCTGCTTTCAGCTCTGAAGTCATCACGCTAGCTCCTCAGAAACATGCAAATGAGACTGCACAGGCTCATATAATCAGATAAACACCCTCTATTGAATACCAAGTGCCTAAACACAATTTCTGCAGGAAATTATAGTGCTGATGAGCAGGAGATATGTTGTTATAAATGGAGGTGTAAAAGCCCGTCGGGGATCTGCAGTCACAGTCTTATTGTCTTTGAGAAAATGCTCAGTGTGGCACATCCTCTTGTTGAGGAATTATGAAAAACTGTTTTACCCTCTAATTAGCAAAATATTCTGACCCAGATATGATCAACTGGATTTGGAAATGGAAGACAATAAGCTTGCAGGCAGCATGTCTCCGAGGGCTATCTTATCTGTGAAAGCAGATTCCCAATAGAGGCGACCCACAATCAGCTCTCCCTTCTCCCCGGACGGATCATAACCAAACGGCGCTGTCTGCTGAAATCCAAACCACGGAAGTCCTTGGAAGCACAGCAAGAACCAGGAAAAAGGAATTAGAGACGAAAATTAGCTTTTCGCTAATCAAGTCACTGGATATAGTTTGAAGTTAAGGACAGAGAAAGTTGTTTTTACAAAACTGCACGTGAGTCTGCTTTCATGTAAACCACATTAATCTCACACTTTTAACTTAGATTTTGATATAGCTATTGCAAGCATCCGCATTTGCATCTGGAGTGACAAACTCCACTTTTTTTTATCTCTGTCTCTAACCTTGAAAGTGATGATGAGGATTTGTTGTTGCCCTTTCGATCAGAGATGCGGATCACATTTTAAAGGAGGGGCTGTTTTGGATAAGGGCTGCCCGCGGGACTGATAAGTGTGACTGTCGGCTGACATTGGCTGCTCGGACGGTAGCAGAACTCATTAGACTAATGAATATGTGTGTGCGTGTGTGTGTGTGTGTGTGTGTGTGTGTGTGTCTGTGTGTGTGTAGGGGTGGGAGGGGAGGGGGGGGGGGGGGGGGGGCGATGCTTTGGGAGGAGAGGAGAGGAGAGGAGAGGGCAGGACAGGCTGACCTCTTTGAAGATTGAGGAAAGTGCAATATGAGAGGCCCAGGTTAGCTGTGTCAGCCCTACTGCAGCACCGTGTAGAGAGCTGGACCGGAGTGTTCGGGCCCTGAAGACGTGAGTGAAACTACCAAACTGTATTGACACTCACAAAACGAGATGTGCATTAATAATGGGCAGCTGCGTGCATAGATACTTTTTTTCTGGAAGTTACACCATGCAACGTTTTATCAAGACGTTGTATACACTCGACCAAATCCCTTGTATTTATGAAATAGTCTTTTTTGGTTGCATTTAAATTAAGATATCTTCAGACATTCTGATATTTTCTGCTGTGAAAGAAGGCAATTCTTTGTTTTTGAAGTCACAGCAACAGAAGGTGTGTAGAGATGAAAGACATATTGTGTCTGATTGTTAATTGCAGAAGATAAAACCCATTAAAAAGCACAGGCTGGGCTTGGGCTGTGCGATGATATAATATGATCATTTATCGTCTTTCAATGGAGTCACTTTGTGATGAAATCATTTTGATATTGTGATACACAATTACGTCCTCTAGATTGATACTAACGAGCACATACTAAGTCAAATTCCTCTCTGAAGCTCTGATGTGGAATAGTTTGAGGGATATATCTTTTGAAGATAGTGGTTTCGTTTTACATTTACACTCAGTTCCATGAGTTGAACAAACGGTGTACATATGGAAATATTTCTTTTTTTTTTCTCAAGAATTTCACTTGAAACTAGTATGGTTGTTTTGCACTAACGTTCTCAATTACATGAGAAAATGTGTTTCTAAGTATTTATTTCACTCAAGTATACAAACATATTTAAGTTAAAAATAGATAAATAAAATTGCTGAGAGTCAGATGAGAAGACTGAGACCACTCTGAAACATGAGAGTAGCATCGATCTTCTCATCTAACTTCATGGAAAGAAAGTGAATAGGCGTAGTTCCCAAACATTTGGAACTGTTCCCTTAAAAGAAGTCCAAAATCAAAAGTGGAGGTTACCATCACTGTGAGTCTCAAAGGGTCAGGTTCTCCATCCACTGTTATACAGTATGATATCCCCACATACAAGCTCATGTACTGTATACTGTATATTGTGTATACTCACACACTGGGACACACAAGGCAAACCAAGCTGAGGTAAAGGGGTCCTGGGAGGTTTAACTGGCTGTCCTTTTTTTGCTTCCACAGGGGTAAACTGACAGTGAAAAGGTACACACTGCTGGGGAGAAATGCAGCAGAGACCAAAGGAGAAATGCGAGTCAATGGGAAAACATTCCATGGGCTGGTGTGTTCTGGATCAGCAGCAAAACTGCAAACAGCTGATGGCAAAAGTAGTCCTCATCTTCTTTCTTTTGTTCAGTCTTTTTTCTAGAGATAGAGACTTGGATTGCAAGTTGGACTAGAAGTACAACTACATGGCTCAAAACCAGAGCCCTGATTAATCTTTCACTTCTTCCAATGAAATATATTAGTGTTTTTCCTCGCATGCCAACCAGCACATTCTCCTGTGTACAAAAGACGGTCGTGTGATAATAGCTGCAGGAAACAAATGTCCATAAACAATTCATAGAGGGAGTGGGGCTTAAAGGTAAAGGGTTAAGTAAACAAGAGTGAAGTGCGTAAACAACCGTAGTATTCTCCGTTTAAATATACATAAGACAAGAGAGGAGAGTTTCATCGAGAGCAAAACCGTGACCTCTCTGCTGAGAGACAACACATGTGACGGCATACTGGAATCACTTTATCAACACATCTTAAACTCCCTTTCGCCTCCTCTGCCAATCCAGTGATGTCCCTCAAGCCCTGCAAACATAAATATCCTGCACTGTTTCCGACACAATAAGTATTTATTCAGTAAAGGCCCTCAGCCAGCAGCATCTCCTGAGTGCTGCAGGCCAGCACATTGTGATCTTTATTAGAGAACATGTATGGTACATTTGACTTTATTGCACCATTTCCCTGAATACAGGAGAATGTTTCACTCAGTAGCTTGGTAGAATGAACCCCGCTGTGTATATATGGTTGTAAAAGGAAATCACCAACCATAAAAGACATGGGCGCAAGTCCAAGTTTAGAACGTGGCATTTCAATGAGAAGCGACTAATTCAAGGAAGGGCCTATCTAGTTGTTAAAGGTACTAGACTCATAGCTGAATATCTGAACAGAAGACCATAAAGGATTATGTATTTTGGAAAAAAAGTTGCATGGAAACAACACCTTTGTGCCATCCATCCATGTATCAATACACAGAAAATATGTGAAAACATTGCATTTCCTCGCCTTTTTAAACACCGGATGCCACAGGTCTTTTTTATTTTTATAGATAAATCCATGTATCCATCATGTAGCAATAAGCAGACAATAAGAGCACCACGCTCAGAAAGTCACTTTACTTTAACAGAACGATGGGCATGCTAAAAAACACAGATAATGCTCTCTTGTATTGATGCTCCAAAAGTTATTTTCTGGATGTGTTTTCCCTTTTGGATACGTCAGCCTGTATTGTCGTCTCACAGTGTTGGCAAATGTCTAAATTAAGAAGTAGCTTGTTGTTTTTGCTAACGAACTGTTCAGTCACATCAGCGGCACACCTGTCGGCGTTATCAGTTTTACACGTGCAGTGATCAGTTGGTGAAGCCTGAAACGGCAGTAAAGCTTTATCAGCAAAAATAATCGCTGGGAAATGCAGTCAAAACGCCAAAGTATTGACCAGAAATAAGACCAAAATAAGAAACACCAGAATATCAGAGTCTTGATATGTATCTGAGTCACTCGTGCTGAAAACATAGCAAACAAATTGAACTATTACCACCCTACAACTGTGAAAAATACAAGTTCCAAGAGGGAGGCAACCCAATGTCTGCGCAATGAATCCAAGATTAATTTCAATCACGATTTGGGCTTTCCGCAATTAAATATACATGATCGACTGTGATATTGACCCTTTTTTCACCCATAGAAAACTCTGCTGCCAATCAAATCAAGCACTTCCTGAACTAGCAGCCAGCCACCAGGGGGGTTCACGAGATATGTTGGCTTCACTTTTGGGGAGCGATCATACCGCTGCACACGTACCCTTCAGCTGCAGCTTGTGAAAAGAAAACGTCCCTGAATATTGCAGCTTCTTCTTCTTTTCGTTTCACTGAAGCGTGGTGGTTATATGACAGTTTCCAATTTCTTTGCAAACAGTCCTTTGCATTTTTATTGAACACTGCAAGGTCTTTTGAGTTGCAAGGGTTGGTTAGTAGAGGGCAGACAAGGCAGTGCTCCATAGTGTGGTCTGCTTCTCCACATTCACAGGTGGTCGGGCCAGTCTTGTAGTCCCATCTGACCAGAGCAACTTTTGATCGTCCCGTTCTCGTTCTGAGGCGGTTTAGTGTTCTCCATTGAGCCCATGGTGCTCCAGGGCCAGGGGAAGGGTTTCAGTAAGGGGGTATTCCCATGACAGTTGGAGGAGGGTCATTCTCAAGCTTTTCCTTCCACAGTTGGATTCTGCTTTCTTCCCGAGACTTTGTTAGGGGCTGGACATGGCTGAGAAAGCTTCTTCTTGACTTTAGCCATTGGGCCGGAAGGTGACATCCATGGAGGAGACGATGTTCATCATTAGTAGATCTTATTTTCTCGACTCGACTGGCAACTAATATTGCAGCTGCAGTCCAGAGTAGTAGATTTATATACTGTTTATTACTCATTTTAACAGCGAGCAGACGGGCAATACACAGAATTCAGGTGAGGAAGAAGTCGTCTACAGGAGCTGGAGGAAGAGGCTGGGAGGAAGGATGCCTGGACCACTTACCTGCTATCACAATGACCTGAAGGGGTGAAGGGTGGAAGACGAGTGGAATTATTTAGTGCTGCAGCTTTTTACTTTCATGTGCCCAACAACAGACACTTCAGCTGTCTGTAAAAGCTTTGTCACTTCCCACCTTCAAGGCAAGGCACGTGCTTAGGACTTGATCAGTGGCAAACAATGAAGCAGAGAAATCGATGCAACAACACCTGCTTCACTCCTCGACCAAATCAATGTTAGTCCGAGATGGTTTTTCCTTCCACGATTTATTGAAGCAGTTCAATGTGGTTTGTCTTTACGTTGCCCTTGCAGGCACTCGTCACTGCTCCACACCTCTCCACCTGTACGCCAGCCCTACAATATCCCCACTGCTCTCTCCTTTATTGTATTTTTTTTATTTTTTTTTTATATCAAGAATATGATGAGCTCAGCCCAGTGGAACTATAGCTTTATTACCTTTACAGTATTCTTGAGGCACAAGAGAGCAATGCTCATTCTTTTTCCTGATTTTCTAGCCGGTTTGACAATTTGAACTGGTGATCACTGCATCAAAAGTCAGTTTTTCTAACGTGTGGGCCAATGCACACGCTGTACCACATACTGGGAGCTTTATTGTGTTTGTCGCATACTGTTTGCTGTTCTCTTCTCGTTTCTCATGCGTCTGTCGCCGTACTCTTGTGTGTATGATATTGTAGACACAAAGAACGCTGCAAACATCTGCGTAGTGGGAATAAATAAAGTGTTGGGCACAGCTGCATGCTGATTTGTTTTCCTGGACAGCAAAGCATTTCAGTGCTGACTTCGCACCACTGAGGTTTTGGAGATACTCTCTCATAAACACACTGACGTAAGAACTTTTTGCTTCGGTGACAGAATCTGATTGTTTGTTGTTGACCAGATTGTTCATAATTTATTGTTCTTTCAGAATTCATGTCCCCTGTGCCTGATCCATTGTATATCACATATTCTGTTCTTTTATACACATTCATCAATGTGCAAGTAGCATTTTACTGGGGTTCTTGGTTGAGGTGGAGCTATTATCTATTTTACATCCAGTTATGTAGTATAGTCCATTGTTCCCAACCTAGGGGCTGGGTAACCTCCTAATCAAAGATAAATCTGAAGTGTCATCAAATAATTTATGGGACAGGAAAGAAAAAAAAAGAATTCTGACACTTAATTTTGTCTATATACTTTTACCCCGTTGGGCTCATAGACTGTATATAATAAGTGGACGTAGCCGTCGTGACGTCCCCTAGGTTTGTGGACTGCGATTGTTATCCACCAATATTCAGTAAAATATGCGATCAGGACATTGGCATTTATGCTTTTTTTAATCACCAATCTCTGATAATGTTACATTATAAACAAATCAATCTGTATTTAAATCAACGGGAGAGCTGGTAACCATGGTAGCACCGATGATGGTTACATTATGATGCGTTCAGGATCTGTTCAGTGAAAATGAGAATTGGGCAAAGGTAAATTATAACGTTATCATGATGTGTTCACATGTAATGTTGTCAAATGTAGCGTTGGGGAGAAACTTGAATAAATCCGGTTGTTTGAAGGAGATGTTTTCACATTAATACAAATTAGATATTAGAGATGAATTATGAGCTGTTCACATTAAGCTCTAAGCATCTGATAATACATCATTAAAACTACTAATGATACGATTTGTTTTAATCCATTAAAATATTGTTATCAGTTAAATTCTGTGTTTTTATGGAGAAAAAAAAACTATAAATGACTATATCATTATAACTATAATGTAAAAGGACAACATTTAGAATTTGTAGACCAGCTACTATAATCAAACATCATAGGGATCTGTATCTGCCAATATGGATCAGCAATTAGCAGCAATTAGTATCGCCGGTAAAAAAAGTTATATTTGCTCCCTTTTTTATTTTGTGCTGATCCGTGATTCGATCCAAACCGTGAGTTTTATGATCTGTTGCACCACTAGCTCTGGTTCTGCTGCATCAGATTGTTTCCTTTTTTTTCTTTAAACTGTCCATCAGGAGTCTAACTATGATATAGTGATGATGATGAGTCCAATGTTAAATCAATGGAGTAGTCAAAATTGTAATTAACCACTTGTGTGCTTTGCTACTTTACAGCACTGTTAATATTTGATTGCAAGAAAGGCACTTCAAATTAAACTTTCAATCCAAAAGTACCACAACCATGAAAAAAAAAAAAAGCCTCAGTAAGCATAATTCTGCCGCAGCATGATGGAAGCATGTCTCCTAAACATGAGATAACTACAATGGCAGCCTTATTACAGTTTGTGCATCCAATGTGCATGTGTCACCTGCAGTAATCATTCTGGTTCTTCCACAAACATATAACCGACAGCACAACCACTTAACCAATAAGCAGTTTGTTGTTCACCATTGTACTGTATTATTAAAAGAAAAAGTAGTAGGCTTTGTGTATTTTTTGGCCTCACAGGGAATTCTGCAGCTTAAGTGTTTAGCTTAAGTGCCATTGACATCAAACTGCAAGAAAATGTACAATTGATTGGTGCCGTAAAACCTTAAATGACGAGCGAGACATCTAAAAGCAGGGGGAATTGGGCATTGCAGTACAATATAGTTAGAGGTCATATTGTGAAAAAGGGGCTTCTTGTTAGAGGATAACAGATTTAAATGCCTGGACCACCTGACTAAACAGGGTTTAAAAAAAAAAAGAAGAAAAAAAAAGAATACAACCCCCTCATGTACTGCTGAGGTGCCCTTGATCAAGACAGGAAACAGCCATACGCTCCAGTGGACTCCACTGCGGTTGCCCTCAGCAACCCCCAGACAGCTTGTTGACTTTAATGTAACGCTGCAAATATGAAGCAGAGAATAGCAGGAAAGAAGCATGTACTTATATGATCACGTGACGTGAACAAAGGTCGAAGAGGAGGTGAGTCAAGAATGTATGTATTCATGAGTGTGTCATGCACGTGTTTTGAAAGGATTTTCAAATGCTCCTTTTTTTATACATTCTCACCCCGATGAGTTAAATTTTAGTTTTGCACGGGACATGGACAGCAGTCTCCCGGGCGAAAGTCCTGTGTTTGTCAAACACACCCTGGCTCTTGTCTTGAGTGGGACCGCTTCATGTGAAACGTGGCTTGATGTCAATAATGTATCGTATCTAATGTACCGTCAGACGCATCATTTATTTAAGTGCTGAAATGAGAATATCTCCCTCCGAACAATTGATCTGCACATCAATAAAGAGGATTGAATTGCCTATTTAACCTTGTCATCCTTGCCGTCAGTAAACCTGCAGAAGAAACGGAGCTCGGCAACGCGCTGAAACGCGCTCGCAGTTGACACACATTCACATCTTTACGTCTGGGAGCCGCATTCATTCGACCACAATCTTCCGGCGCTGTCACTCAGCGGGCGTCGGGGGTTAAACGGCTCGCTTCAGTGCTTGACAATGCATGCTGAGGAAATGTACTCTGATAAACAGAGCACCTACTGTATCTTTTAGATTATAGGATGCTTAGACTAACTGTCTATGTGCCTGCTTCTGTTCATATTGAAAACCTCAGAAATGAACATGGGCCTTACTACTGAGGTCATTATGAAATATTAGTGCACAAATCCCAAACTGTTCAGGGACAGTGAGGGATTAGTGTTGAGATTTTGGATGGGAAAATATCACACACTGTATGTCTGGTAGAGTCCTTTAATCAGACACTGGCGTCGCACATACTTCCTCATCCGTCCACAATGCATTTCCACCCGCTGCATTTATTAAAGATCTAGAGTGAGCTGAGCTTTGATCTCTCGATGAAACAAAATATGCTGGCCGAATTCAATATTTCAACTTTTTTTTGTGCATCTGTTTGTGTGTGCATATGAAAGGCTGGTGGAGAGATGGAGGGCTAGAAAGAGAGTCTTTGTCTGTTTGAAGCCAGTGCTTCATTGATTACATCCCCGGGTTTCAAGGTAGCTGAGGATTTTCGTTTTCCTGCATTTTCTCACAGCGCTTTCTTCAGGTCTCTGAGTGCACTCCAGTAACCTCGTCCATAAATTTGAAACAAACCTGCCTTGCAAGCAAATCGTGGACTCGCGAGGCAAAACTGCAAACTCCGTTCAAATGCAGAGGCTGAATGTTGTTTTTATGCTGCTGCTGCTCTTAGCAGTAATGAATACAATTAACATTTGTATACAGTTAAACAAGTGTACCTTACATAGAATGTGAGGCTCAGTTATGCAACTATACTGAAATGTCTTAAATTTTATTTAGACAATCACATAATTAATCTTATTTCTCAAGAAATATCACATATAATATAAATAAGCACTTGAATAGACATTGACTGCCTGAGCCATATTGTGTAAAAGAACTGTAAAAATGTATAGTACAACAATAAACCCTTGATATATCTTGATGGGGGTTGCACAGTGGTGTAGTGGCAAGCACTGTCACCTTAGAGCAAGAGGGGTTTGATCCCCGATCCCGGGTGGTCCTTCTGTGTGGAGTTTGCATGTTCTCCCCGTGGCAGCATGGGTTCCCTCCGGGTTCTCCGGCTTCCTCCCACAGTCCAAAGACATGCAGTTTAGTTTAATTGGACTCTAAATTGCCCGTGGGTGTGAATGTGGGCGTGAATGGTTGTCTGTCTCTATATGTGCCCTGCGATAACCTGGCGACCTGTCCAGGGCAAACCCTGCCTTAGCCCAATGTCAGCTGGGATCGGCTCCAGCGCCCCCGCGGCCCTAAATAGGATAAGCGGTTTAGATAATGGAATGGAATATCCTGATGGAGACTACCCTTCAAATGAATTCTGAAGAATTGATTCAAATCAGGCACAAATTATTATCGTCAGCTTTCATCATTTCTTTGGATGGATAGAGAAGATTAATTCCTCCCCATCTGTTTGCTCGGCACCTACACAACCCCTAAAGCTCTCAAACAGGAGACGGGCATATCACACTCCTGTATTAAAAATAAATAAATAAATACAAATCAAAGCATGACTCTGCTGACAAACTCAGATGGAAAAGTGCTGCCTTTGGATTTAATCTATAGGAAGGGAGGTTGTTATGCTGTGAGAAATGCTTAAGATATATTGCTTTCTCAAAACAGAGTGATGTGTGTTGGATTTTTCAGATATGGAAAGCAGAGCCGGAGTCACTGAGTAGATCATTTAATATATGCAGCAAAGGTGTTGTTGAGCTCAGTTTTGAGTCATTTTTGCCTGTTTACAGCTCCACTTCCAAACTGCCAGCCACAGATGATCATACTTTTCTTGGACTCTAACCACTTGCCAATGCATACTGATGAAACGGATTCAAGTATTCAGCGGCTCGACACATCGTGATCGTGTCCCATATCCACACCAGACGTCACACCTTTCACCACATCTGAGCTGTCGCATATGAAATCGTATTTTCCATAGAAAAAGGAACACGGACTGCAGCATCACAAGCACAGCACCGGGTGAGCACAGTTGCAGGTAAACACCTCTTTGTGTAGTGATGCATAATTCCAAGAAGTGCAGTGTTTTGGATCTGAGATGACTGTCTTCATTAAAGATGCAGTCTAAAAAACAGATTAGCGGCTTTGGGGTAAAATCGTGTCAATGATTTGGGATTCATTTATTGATTCTGTTCTAATCGTATTCGTTTTCAAAAACACACTCGGATGTGAAATTTTCTCAAAACATTTGTACTGAAGCAATATTGACCCACTACCATTCATACAGGTAGCTTCTCCATAGAGAGCTCCCTACCACACAGTTGGACGATAGCAAGGAGGGCCCGATCGATCATTTTGGCTAAATTGTATTCCGCGTTAAGTCCGCCTTCTGTGACTAATGGGCAAATGGCAGTTCACCGCTTCACCAAAAAGCAGCGATGAAGCCGGCGGCGGTGAGTCAACAGAACAAAAAAGAACATCCTTATTACTGAGTTAGAGTTGTCTGCTGGAGCAAATGCATTCTTTAGGAAGGGCATGAGGTTACACACACATGGTGAATGATTCATAGGGTCTGATTCACCAAAGGTGATGTTAAAGCAGTGTGGGCAGCTGCACAGAAACCTGTCAGTGAAATGAGAAGGGTTAAGTCAGCTGTCAATGTAAGATGTCAGCGGGGTTAGAAATGTGGTACCTCCTGGCGCATTTCCTCGCGGTTTGTTGTGATTTCAGCTTAGAGAACATGCAGTCACCAGAAGAATCAAAGTCCACTCTTACAGTCCCGTCTTACCTGCTAATGGATTGAACGCTGGGAATCAAAACGCTGGCATTTATTCTCAGCCAAATATACCTGCAGCAACCCAGGGTTTTTAGCATGTGTGTGCTTTTGTGTTTTTTCAATCTGCATGGTCTCGTACTGAAAACTATTGTATGTACAAAGATGCCAGTTTTCCCCTGGAAAAGAGAGATATTGTTTCTAATTACTTAACCTTACCCTGCAGACTGTACCTACAATTACCCCAGTCCATGAAAGTCTATTCGCCAATGAATTCACACATTACTTGATCATTAAAACGTGGCCACAGCTGAACTTGTCTTCAGACATCATTTGCTTTCTTTTTCCCTACTGACGCCAAGTTATCCAATTAAAAAGTGTTGCACAAAAGAAGTGGCTTTGTATTCCACTTTCAACTGTCTTTGACAAAGAAACAGCTGTTCATATTGTAAAGCCTTAATTTGTATACATTAGGAACAAAAGCAACATTTTCATTACTGAGTTGGAATTTTGTGCTACATTGAAATACATGTTCACTCTCCTGAAGAAGAGGATCACACATGAAAGGATTCATCAGGTTATTAAAGGTAATATCAAACTAATGATCCGCGTGGAAACCTGTCAGATCAGGAAGATAAGTTAAGGGATTGGGTTATAAAATCCAGTCACTAGAAATATCTGAAAATTCAGCTGCAAATTCTATACATTCAGCTTCATTCTATATTTTCTACTACAGTAATTAAAACTACTAGTCATTTAATGCTATAATGCACCTGACTGTTATCCAAGTCTTTTGGGAATCTGAGAGACTCTGCATTAAAAAATGTGTTGGTCAAGACAATTTGGCCACAGCCTAATAACTGGTCAACAGCCATTAAGAGCTGGAATCTTCCAGCTTCCTTTAATACTACTTGCCATTTTGTCCAATGAAAATAGCTTTAAACATCTAAAACGTTATGTTTTGAAGACAAGCTGCCTCCATCGCTGGGCTTGATGATGTCTTGAAATAGCTTTCTGCTGGTGAGTAAGGGCATATCCGGTCCACTGTAAGAGTAAGGATGACATGCACATACAGTGTTTCGGTCTGGACTAGTGTGTGTCAGGAGCTCAGCCCTCTTACAGATGCTGGAGTGTCAATCTGTGATTTGTAGGTGTCCAAGGATTTGCCCTTGAATCGCGGGCGTCAGACAGCTGTTTGTTGATCTGTCTGAGTCGCTTGTATGCCAAGGACCCTGTCCAACTGATGGCCTAATTCAATGTAAATAAAATCCCTCCTCAGCCTCCCTGCTGTTACCAAAGACAGCTGTTCATCGGGCGGAGTTGGCCTCCCGCCACACCCCTCTGAGCTTTTGAAAGCACTGCAAACTACATTTCTCCCTGAAATGAAACCATTAAAAGACTGATTCGGGTCATTTTTAGTTCTGTTTTCACCATTCTTTTAATTGTGTTCAAGAGGTTGTGTTTTATAGTGAAGATCAGGACCCACAAGTTTTGCTCATCCAACTTCCATTGCAATAACTGATCAACAAATGGAGCGCTGATAAATCCCCTTGTGTCAAATCCAGTGTGAACTTCTGAGTGTTGAATACATAAATGTACTGGAGGATGTGTTTTAGTCTCTTTTGGGGTTCTTTCTTATCCATTGAATTTGACACTATTAATGATATGGCCAGGATCAGGATAACATACTGATTTCAAGCTAGGAAGCCATAAATTGAGTTTGCTGAAATGACAACAGTCACTAGCAGGTTTTATATGCTATCTAGCTAATTAGCCAGCATTAGGCATTGGCTGGAGTGAAAACTTCCCTGAATCCAATAAAGATCTGGACATAGCCGCTAACAGACCTCAGCAGAATACTGGGATAAAGTTGCCTACTGGACCAGCTCCCAAACCCAAGTAGTTTTGTTGCCTAAACCAAAATTGTTTCTGTGGGTGCAGCACGTAATTTTAACATATTGCGTAACAAAACATGCGCTGTTAAGAGGTCATCGTCATTTCACATATTTCTGTGAGATCACATTGGTTAGGCAGTAAGCCAGACAGCTGGACGGGCTAACATTTACAGCTTACATTGGAACAGACAAACACACCTATTCCTTACACTTTTGTTTTTGCATTTTTTTTTAAAGAGATGTCAAATGCTTGAAATATATGCCATTAAGTTTATGTTTTAATGGAAGATATAATCAATATAAAAAAATATGTCTTTTATTTGTCTTACTTACTTGTCTTGCAGTGTGATTCTTCATCTGTTACTTCTACTGACGCTGTTGTTTTTCGGTGGTAATTATTGTCTTGTCTTGAACTTAAGTCATTCATCTGAACTGGACCATGTTGCAAAAGCGTCATCAGTCATTAACTTCAAACTGAATTCAAACGTCGATGAAGCATGGGAGAGTTGCTATAATCTTTACAAAAAGCTGTTGTTTTAATGTTTCAATGACACACTGTGTGTGGGGAAATGTGTCAACGCACACAAGTATTATGTGTTCACCCAGAGCTGCCAAGGGACAATCTCATAACCACACACCCATATGACATAATTTCCTACATAACGCTGAAGTAAATATGACGACAACCTTGCAGCTGCACTACACCCGTCTGGACAAACACTGTGAGGACGATCCCATGATTCCCCGCCCAGGACAAAAGCACAACACCAGAAATGCAACTTTAAATACTCTGCTTTCATTTGCTGCGTTCAGTGAACATTTTCAGAACGCAGAGGTCAGAGCTATTTCTGTTAATATTTTAGTCAAATTATAAGGTTTACTCTCATTTCCACAGCTGCTCTCTAATTCCGGCTCCTGGAAGGCCACTCATTTGTTATCAGGAAACGGGGCCAGTGCTCCTTCACTGTATCAGTCTTGGTGACTGTCTTGAGGGGCGGGGGACGGTGGACGGGAGGCGGTGGGGTTGAACCTGGCAACACACTCACCTCCAAGTAATGATGAAGCCCGAGGCCATAGACGCGGGGGAAGCTCCAACACAGGCTGTTATTGGGCCGGCCTCTTGCCCGTGTATCAGTTAAATGCTCTCTATAACCATCACATACAAGCTAGTTTCATTCATCCAGACCAAGGAGAGTTTATTGTCAAGGTGTCTGAGACACATATGAGTCAGACATTTTGGAAAACAGTGACAAGCTGCCACAGTCTGTGTATGCTCACTGTTTTATTGGTCATATTTGCACTCTCTCGTGTGCTGCTCGGAGAAATGGCATAACTGTGTCTGACACAGTCCTGACACTACCCTTTTCCATTCTCACTCTGTCGTTCCTCTCCCCTGGTAAGTGTGTGCCTCCAGGCCATCCTGCAAGACACGAAAAACACAAATTGTGCAAAAGTGTTTCAGACTGAATTCCGAAAGGTTTTGACAACAAATATTTTATCAAAAGGGAATGATGATCACCATAATTGTTGACACTGCAGGGAGCATTTTTTTTTTCTTCCACGATCTAAGACGTGGGATGCTAGAAAGAGGTTTTCTTCCAAATTGACAGTGAAAAAGACAACATGTTTCTGAACATTTAGTCACTGCTTGCGTGTTGGAATTGAATTCACTACATACTGTATGTGCAATATGGGAAACGACTTTAAAATGTTTAAGGGAGACTGGTTTGGTAAAGACAAAGATACAAAGTTGGCTGCATTAAATAAATCATTCAGAGCACAATCCTGAAATGAATTGTTGTCACTGAAATGGTTGGTAAAAATGTAAAGCTTACTCTATTTCAGTGGTACTGACATTTTATTTTTAGGGGTTTGGAATAGATGATAACTCCACTTATCGTCCACCAAAGAAATGCATTTGTGCGACAATACCCAAAGTGAGTCTTGTTTGGCAGGCAAAGAAAAATGACATTCTCTGGCTGCAACTCCTCACTTCAAAGTCAGTGAGAACATTAGATATCAATGGACCCCTAGTGAGGCCAGTGGGGCCAGCCCACCGGGCCTGGCTCCAGCACCGCCAGCATATCGGGGCCCCGTCCATCTGTTGCCCTTGTCCTGTGTGTGTGTGCTGGCCTACTCAGCTTCCATCTCTATCATCTGCTGAACTCCGATGCCTTTCTGTTTCTTTCTTATTAGGCCTGAAAAGATGCACCAGATGGCTTGTGGGAAGAAAAAAAAAAGAAAAAAGAAAAAATCATCAAAAATCAAATCTCTTCCAAACGGGAATGTGGCACCACCCACAGCCATGGTGGAGCTCTGAAAGATTTAAGACATGCATGGCACACTTTAAACACACACACATACATAAAGACCTCATTGGTTCATGCTTGAGTGGAGCAAACAGCATTATGTCACCAGAAAAGATTGACGGCAGCAAATAAATCAGTTAATGATATCGTGATATATTGACCCAACACATATGCCCTTGACTCTTTGTGGCTGGGCGGTTTGTCAGGACAGACACTGCATGTGTGTGTGTGTGTGTGTGTGTTGCGTTCTGTTTACAAACTGAATAGTCAAGTCCAGTTTATTTATAGTCCTCCACACAAGCATGTTTCAAAGGATTCATATATCAAACACACTCGAGCTCACATACACACTGATGGGTCATTTGGAGTCTCCAGTGCACCTGACCTGCTTTTAAGAGCATGAAACCTCCACACAACATGGGGGGAGGGGCTGACATTGTGTACACGCACGGTTTTTGAGAAATGGCAACTGTCTTCGATGAATGCTTTGAACTAGTATTATACTACTCTTTAATAATAAAAGGTTGGCGCTATACTCTATATAGTCAGACAGACACCTTTTGTTGGTAATTTAACGCTGCAGGTCTTGCTATACCTCTCTCTCACACACACACACACACATCAAATGTACTTTAAAATGAACACTTACAAATCAAACTTTACTTGATTATGGGTCAATACATTTGGTCAACACATGTCTCACTTGTAGCTCTGCCGGGTGGCTGAAGGACCTGTCCAGCTAAAGAGCATTTATACTTTTGTTCGTTTACAGTTTCTTTGTGGAATTCACAACAGTTGTGTAGAACAAAATAAGCATTAATAAGACAAGGAAAGTCTTCCGTTTTCTGTCCATGACCCTACTCAAAGCGGCAAAACCGGGACATCAAACGTCCGCTGATTATGCTGCTGGAGTTTTCAAACTAACCCGTTGTCGGTAGCATTTTTGGGGGGTTAAAACTTCAGAGTAGTGTGGACGCTAGGTGTAAACGCAACATAAGAAATGCGTTTTAAAATGGAAACGTAGTAGTGTGGATGTAGCCGGAGATCTGGATGAGATGATTAATACGACTCTCAAAACTGTCTGTACGGTAAATATAAATCTGCAGCAAGCCATAGTTAGCTTAGCTTAGCACAAAGACCGGAAGCAGCTAGCCTGGCTCGGTCCGAACGTTTCATCATCAGCACCTCTAAAGCTCACAAGCTGTTTGGATGGTTGGTTGCTCTCCTTTGTTGAGGCCTTTTCACATTAATATTATTTCATAAAACCAGTTTTACTGAAGAAATAAGAACACAGTGTTACTTTGATGCACTGAAGCAAATCATGACAAGAGTGAAATGCACGGAGGTTCTTTGCCGTAAGAAATCTAAACTGAATCCTCTTTAGATGCTTTACTAAAGTTTTCATAATAATAATTGCAACTGACTGAACTGCCATTTTGCACTGATTGTAGCTTCAAAACACGCAACCGGCTGAAAAAAACATATACACAATCGTTTTCAAATGCAACACCCTGATCAAATGTGATTCTAAACACTCTCTGAACCCTCAAACAGCCCTTTTTTTTTCCCTTGTTCTCTCCACATAATGAAACCACTCCTCATCCTTTCCAGTAAATTGTTCTGCTGAACGCCCTTGTCACACTCTCATGATTTTTGATTCAGCCATTAAAGTCATGAGAGTCCGAGAGCTGACTGCCGGACTGAAGCTCAAAATACCGCATGACACTTTGCAGAGAAATGTAGCACGCAGTCGCAAGATCATCTGATGGCTTTTCCTCAGGTTATCCAGGCTTACAGACACACACACACACACACACACACACAGACACACACACAGACACACACACACACACACACACACACACACACCATCACATCAGCGGCTGCGCTCTTAACAGCAACTTAGTGATTTCAATTCCCACTTGGCTGCTTTTTTTCATCCGACTGTAAGGGCAAAATGAAAAATAGCCCGTGAGGTCTCATGTCTCAGACATAATTAGAAACACAATTGTGAAGAGACGTCTGTGTGCGAGTTTGTTCCGTTTCCTGCGTGTGATACACTCAGGTAAATTATGTCCTTTTCCCTGTGGCTCTCCTGAGGTCTTGTTTCGCCGCGGCCCAGGACTTGGGTTCCCTTTGAGCCGGGCCACATCTGTGTTCCAGCCCCCCTCTCGATTCTCTGGCCTGGCCAAGCTCCTCGGAGAGCCAGGTCTGGTGTCCGGGCTCAGAGGAGGTGAGCTGGCCGAGGTGATGTTTTTTTTTTTTTTTTTATCCTCTCACCAGACGCTGTCTCACCTCCACAGCAGACAGGCTCTTTATTCAGTGACGCCTGAAATTAGATGATGCACTTTTTTCGGGGGATGGAAATGTTGTGGTGGAATTGGCATTGAGGAAGTCCCTGCCAATAACTGAAACTAGCATCTGGAGATTTATATATATATATGCTGGGGCCCTTACTATCATCCAGAGCAGAATGACTTTCATACGCGCACGCAAACTTTGGACCCCATTCCCGCAATTTGTTTCTGCATGTGTGCTATTGTGCAGTCAGCCATGCATGAGGCGATGCTTTAACTGTGACACAATTGCAGCTCTTCTAGAATTAATTGGTCGCCACCAAAGCCAACACACACTCTTGTTGTATACGCAGCGATTCTGCATATGTCCAAGCTGTTGTCTTTGTCTTTTAAGTCTTTACCGGCGATGAGGGATCTGTGCAGTGAGGTGATGTGTGGATCTGTAAAAAAAAAAAAAAAAGGAACAAAATATTGACCGAGAAAGGGGAGAGCTTACTTATGCATAGTTCAGTATTATTACACAATGTAAATAAGCAGGAATCACAAGACTCTCTCTTCTCTATCTTTGACCACATCTTCTTCTTCAACACCTCTTCCCCATCTCCCGCCTCTATCTCTCTCTTTCTGCTCCGTCTCCCTCTGAGCGACTCCCCCTCCCCCCCCCTCCTTTCAGTGCTGCAGCCCACCACCCTGCTCCGAGCGTTAATGGTACATGCCATTAGAAAGCCCATCTCTGGAAGGGAGGAGGGGAGGGTGGTCTCAATCTCTGCTAAGAGGCTACTTTAGTCCCCCAACATAAGCACAGTCACAGATGTCTCCGCACGCGTAGAGCGGTGTCACCCTTCACGACAGAGCAGCCTGCTTCTGCGTGAGCCAACGAGCCGCGGACTGAGAGAAACAGTGAGGGACAGAGAGGCACAAAGAGGAGGCAGAGTGGAGCGAGGGAGGGAGGGAGGCAGAGCAGGAGAAAGAAGAGGTGAAGATCCACGGAGCAAAAAACACACAGCTACATCGCTGCCACTCTGACGTTTCCCCCTCATGCGCCTGTTCCGGCTTGTGTGAGCGCAAGAAGAGGCGAGAGAGAGAGAGAGAGAGAGAGAGAGAGAGAGAGAGAGAGAGAGAGAGAGAGAGAGGGAGAGAGAGAGAGAAGGAAAGAGAGAGAGAGAGGGAGAGAGAGAGAGAGAGAGAAAGAGAGAGAGAGAGCGAGGAAAATAAACCCGAGCTTGGCCCCTTGCTTTATGTTCCTTTCCTTTTTTTTTTCATCTCCATCATCCAAGGCATGAAGGCGGGTGTCAGCTGGCACGGCAAAATAAAAGAAAGGGATGCTTTGACTGCTGCCTCTCTTTCGACAAGGGACAAGGAAGAGGAAGGGGGGGACAACACACAGCAGGGACAAAAACGGGATTTCTAGAATGAATGGGAGTCCTTCTGCCGCATGCGCTCGGAATAGCAGCCACACGCTGAAGTCTCTGAATGAGGTAAATAATGATCCCACTTTATCTTCCTTTTCTTTTCTTCCTACGTGCCTGGTTGGTCGGCCGGGTCAGATATACATCTGAGTGGCACTTGAAAACATGCACATACGCTTGATAGAGATTTAACAATTTCCATGCTGATGAGGTTTGGAGCGGAGGCAGAGCGATTGCCATCTTTGTCCCTGGGTCGCTGTGTGCAGCAGCTTCGGTGGAAGTGAGAGGGAAAATCTATGCATGTTGCATGCCACAGAGAGGCAGTGTGAGCCGGGGGGAGACAGAAGAGTCAGTGTCGGCCTGATGAAAAGAATTGCTGATAATCCTCATGATGAGCATTTGACCAGCAGAGCTGCTGCCGCTGCACAAGGTCCAATTAGAGTTGAGATTCAGTGAGTTCGGCTGATTAATGCTAATTGAATTCATACAGTAGAATATGAATTACATCCCCTATGGTACGCATTGGAAATAATGTGGAGGAAATAAAACATTACGGAGACTCCAAAAAAAAAAAAAAAAAAAAGAGGAGGAAGTTAGGGTTAGAACAAAATACAGTCCGTGTTTTCTAAAGCAAAGCCTGACAGAGCACTTTCACTGGTGACCCTGGGGAGCCGCACACTGCCTTCCAGCCAGAAAATAACAACTTGTCCACAGGAGCGAACAAAAAAGGGGCATTGGCTTGAGAAAAGGAGAGCTTGAGTCGAAGTTAAGTGGGCTGTACCGTCTCATTTCTGACAACCTATACCTGGGAAGCCCTGGCTGTTTGTGAGGCGACGCAGCGAAGCAGTTGTTTCTCCCGACCAGCACAGGTGCACGAGCAGCTCCCTGATTCTGGAGAGAAGAAACCACGGTGCATTGTTTCCACCCATGTTCCACTTCTGTCCACTAATGAGGGGGAAAGGTTGGCAGTAATAGTCGTGAACTAGAAGAAAGAAGAAGAAAAAAAGAGAGCAGGAAGTGTTGCTCCAGTATAGTCTGGCAACAGGAGTAATGTGCGTTGGCAATATCAACATTGCAGGGTTCAGCGTTTAATTATATGTTGGTATGTTTGTGAGCAGGGCTTCTCAGGAGTGTCACTGGAAAATCTTGCACAGCGCGGTCACAGCGCCAAAAGTCTGGGCTCCTGTCCTAAGTCCTTACTCATGTGTCAGGAAACATCAACCTGACTCTCCCTGGAAGTTCTGACTGGCCCAGTCACAGCACGCTGACACCCATCATGACATCAGGCATATTGGGCAAATATGCTGTCTGTCAAGGACATATTTTCACAATCAGCCCACTGTGTCTGAGAAGGAAAAAGGGGCATCTGAAAAGACAGAAGAACTGAGGCAATGATAGCTGCCGTCATTCTTTGTGGAATTGTTGATATTAGAATGCAATTAAGTGGCTATTTAGATATTAATACACTGTAGTGCTGTATGCGTGTTTGTGACTTTATGTGGGGGAATGAACCCAAACCTCTGGTCACTGCAGGGCTGTGAATCTATTAATCCACACTGGGGAATCCAATACATCACCCAGTGGGATAGATTCCTCCTCCCCCTTTTTTCTTAACTTCTCCTCATCTGTTCCACGGTCCTCATACATGGCGGCAGCAACACCTGGCGCCCCGTTTCTCCGCCTGTGCGCTCACATGGCTGTGCGTGTTCCCAGCTGCTCCTCACACGGGTGTTAGCATGCTCCTGTCGCGCTGCGCTCTCTGACCATGTATATATTTAGTCCCTGCTGCAGTCTGCCACTGTCAGCAAATAGCATCCAGATCTCATTTACGGAAGCGGACGGCTTGTCATTTCATTCTGTGTTCATGGTTGCCCCCCTCGCCTTGTGCCATGCAAAACTCAGAGTGCTGAGCGGCCAGTAAATACGCACACACGTGATGTGGCTGCTGTTCTGCCATCACTGTCATGTCATGATTTACAGTATGAAGTAGAATATAGTTGAATAAGGCATATTTGCAGGATAACGTTAACACATATTTGATTTATGCTTCATCCATGGCTTATAACCATTATAATTCATAAATGGAAACTACTTTGTCGAAAATAATTGGGGTTCGTTTATATGCTTTACTGGTATCTTGCTTCTTTTAAAAAAAAAAAAAAAATGTTTTAATCTTTTTTATCAATTCGGGAAAAAAAACCCGATCAAACTGTCTTCTCTGGAAAAAGGTAAAACTAAATTGTTAACTGGAGAGCTGAATGGCTATTATAGTAAGTGGAAGAACCCACAACTCTTCATCAGTGAAGCTTGTCACTCTATATAAGCACTGAAATGTGAAGCAATAAATATTAGGAACTCTTTGAAACACAAAGACAGAGCTATAGCTACATGGCCACACGTTGACATTTCCACACTTTAGCGGATTAACAGCATATTATTATGTGTTAATTGACAATTAATTAATGTTTTAATGCAAAGTGGCACCACTTCTTTTTTTTTTAACATTTCCTTCATGTAGACTAAAAAGCGCTCTGTGCAATGAATGACAGCATCAGTATTTGGGTTGACATTGTCTTGTAAAAATGCAAGCGTTGCATGTCCATATGTGGAGGACACGTGTTCATCAGCGATAGCTCAGCACACATTTCACACATCGTTGCACAGTGTAATAATGTGCACGACGCCCAGCAAGACGGAGGCATTAGACATTGCACAAATGTTTTGAAAGCTATTGACAAGGTTTAGAAACAGAGGGCAGCGTGTGGGTGCATGTAAAGCATGTCTGCCTACACTCGGAGCTCACAGATGCAGGTTTTTGAACCCCACTCCGCTGGGCAAAATTCATTTATGTTTGATGTGTGTGCCCTAGGTTTCTCTTTGAAGGTAGCTGCTTCGGTCACGGAGCTGTCCAGCCTGAGGGAATGAAGGGGTGAAGCAGCTGAAATGAGAATAAAACATCACCTTTATCACATACAATAGATGCTCTGTAGAGCAGCAACCCACGGTACTAAGTGCACAGTGCAGTTTGCGCTTCGGTACATATGGGTACATAGAACTTGGGTTCACGCGATCACACATGCAGCTACATTGGCTCTCGCATCTTGCTGTTGTAAATATACAGTTGGCGTTGGAAAAGCACACCCGAAACAGGTGCAGTGATTACTGGGAGGGAACTAATAAACCTTTGTAATCATGAATATTAACCACTGTGACTGTTTCCCAGCGTGACGCCACTGAAGCCTGATCTTTTTGAGGCTACATCAATAAATATGAATCCAGGATATAAGTGTGATAAACTATAGTTTGCATATGTTACACACTTCCTGCTGCAAACTACACAAAATACCCTTTTTTTATTTGCATTTTTATTTTACCGTGAAATATACCAGCATTCTAAAGTACCATTCTTACATCAGCAAGCAATGATAATTAGTAATGCACGATCAACTGAAGCTTGGCTGACTCGGACCAAAAGGATCAGTACGCTGCATTCAAAGGGCTTGATCCAAGTAAATAAATGAACAATAACAGTAAAGCTGCACTATTGCATTTTGTGTTCAGCGCGATGGTCAGTTAGTCTAATTACAGAATGTTGGAAATTATTCCCTTTCATTTTTTAATTGAACAAGCAATGTGTTGTTATTTAGAAGGATACTGAAACCATCCGAAAGACAGATCTGAGTGCATTTTATTATCTGTTCATTTATCGTGTCTTGTGTATTGTTATCGTGATATTCAACTAATATATTGCAGATTTTCTCATATTGTGCTGCCCTAAAACATACCACAATTTCCCCAAAAGATATTTCCACCTATTACATGCCCTCCTGCATCCAAACGTTATTTGCTACAGCATCAGTATGCAGATCACGCAGTCTAAAGTAGACCAGTAACAAGGGGAAGTTAGAAAATACTTCCATCAATAGATTGTAATAAAAAAACTTTGTTTCAAAAAAAGAAAAAGAAAAAAATAATTGGCCCTTGAAGTACTAAGTACATTTGTGAAGTTAACACTTATCTTCCACAAACTGCTTGTAAATTCCTTTGCGAGGCTGCATGTCCATGATAAACTGTTATCCTTTTGTTCAGATGGTAAGAATCCAAATTAGAGGGAAGCAAGATCTACATTAATAAGTAAAGGTGGCTTGTAACGACGGTGTTTGCTCAATAATATATATCCGTGTGGTTAACAGTTCCAAAAACCGAAGTCTAAATTGTATAAAAAAATATGTGAAGACACGGTTTCACAGAGGCTTAAAGCGCATGAACCTTTTTAATGAACAGCTTAGAAGCAAAGTTATAGCAAAATGAAACCAAGATCAATCTGTTGGGCCTTGCAGCAATGCAGTCGTACCTCCGTGGATTACACTCCATGGGGCACTTAAAATCTGTCTGGCTGCCCATTAAGACAGCCACTATCCCGGCTCATTAATGTCCTGCAGAGGAATTAGAATAAACTGTGCTCCACAGACGTATGCTGGCAGAGGCCCTGTGCCTTCTCTCCAGCAGCTTTCCTCCTTCCAGGGACAGCAGTTGTTTGCCCCGTGGTACATCAGAGCAGCTCGGAGTGACCAGCAGCACAGAATAATTAGATGTTCAATTCCTCCAAACTGCTGTAGCTGTTGAATTCATCCAGACTTCAGCAAAGGTTACCAAAGATAATCACAATGTAGGACATCACCACTCACTTAATCAGGCTTGAAAACCGAGGATTATAGGAGGAGGACGGGACGCTACCCTAGGAAGTAGTGAAGCGGTACGAGTCACAATCAAGTGCATTCAAAGGAATGGAGTGCTTGAAGTGTGATAAAAGCTGGATTTTAATGTTTTTGTTTGCTATTTTTTCCCACATTGTGCTGCATTTCATAACTGACTAACTGTTGAACTGAACATGGTTATTCCTCTTTTATATGTTTGAGAGTTCATGTTTGAATTTTGACAACATAAGGGGCTTTTTGTTGACATGTCTGTCGGTGTCTCCCAGTCGTAGCTATTTTTAATGGCTTGTGACACTGATCAATGTACCTTTGTCCAACTGTATGAGGTACTCCTGAAAAGGTTTTAGGTTGGAGATTATAATTCATTCAATGGAAAATCAGGTTAATAAAAAATAGGGCGTCCTCTCAATACAACTTTATTGCTCATGCCAAGAATAGAAACCCTTTGCTTCGATTGTTCTTTGGTTGATGCTGTTTCAGCTCAGTTCAGTCAGCAGATCCCTACTTCACTTATCATTGTCAAACAAAAGCTAATGTTTTTCTTTGCCAACAAATAAACCACTGTGCTGGTTAGTACAGCTAACAGAGAAGGTTTTCTTATTTCAGATCTCAGGGAGTAATTTTTATTGCAGACAAAAACGTGTAACATGTTAGTAATCCTCTGCTCATCCATCTGCTGAGCAAGTTGGGGTGAGGGTCAATGAAATGAACGGCATAATTTCTGTTTCACAGGGATTTGCTGCTTAGGCTTGTAATGCTGTTTATTGGTTCAATCAGTGCTGCTCCACAATTCAAATAAGTTTCCCCTTCTCTGTTAATGAATTTTTTGGGGGGAAATAATCTCATTATGTGCATTTGTGGTTACCCGTGGTCCCCGGGGGCAGTGCTGCTGTGATAGAAAGAAAGAAGGTATTAGGGACAGCTGGCAGTGTGGTATCAGTTGTGTTCACATTCATCAGGCCTGCTGGAGATTAGAAGACAGAGCAGGGTTGCTGCTGGAGGCATATAGTGTGTGCAGTCACACAGCGTACTGTACACACACACACACGCACACACACAGACACACACATTCACACAGAGTCTACACTAACGCACAAGCACTGAGCCAAGCCTCTGACCCAGCCCTCCAGCTTTTCTTCCCCCACTGTCAAACCATATTCGGTCACACACAGGGACCAAGAATAAGAGGAGAAAACACTTCTTTTTTTTTTCTCACTATATCTTCAGATGTTTTCTCTGAGTGTTACCTAACATAAGAAGAGCCCCACTCTGTCCTCCATACGTGTGAAGCCATAGTTTACTACATGTTGAGCCTAACATTTGGTGCTTGAGATGATCATGTCGCAGAATGATAGAGGTCTTCCCTTATTGTCACCCTGTCCACGCAATGGCGATGTGACCCCCGACAGTGGCAATGACCTCTGAGGGTGAGCTTCGTGTCAGTTAAACGGGTATAGCAAGAACACATTCTTGTCAAATCCTGCAGCTCCAAACTACGTTTCCGAAGGGTCGGGGATGGCGTGTCAATATGCGCTCGTTATAAGGAAGTTTAAAGGAAGTTTATGTTGAGGCAAACCCTCCCACCAGCAGTATTT
This sequence comes from Ophiodon elongatus, assembly GCA_016806645.1. Classification (NCBI taxonomy): domain Eukaryota; kingdom Metazoa; phylum Chordata; class Actinopteri; order Perciformes; family Hexagrammidae; genus Ophiodon; species Ophiodon elongatus. Next base: position 103,453 of record JACSYO010002159.1, read on the forward strand.
GGCACAATGGGTTGCTCAGGCTGGAATCAGAAAAGGTTCCCAAAAGTGTGAGCTATTCTCAACCTGAAGTTCGTTATTGCTGTATTAGAGTTTATGAAGTAGAGTCTATTCATCAAAAATGAATGATTTTGGCAGTGAGTCCATTTTATGCATATTTTTTTTGTCTGTTTGATTAACATCCCGTTCCTTCCAGGGATAGCTGCTGTAATTACTGCCTAAAAGACCAATTACTCATTCAGACATTTTCTATATGGAAGGTGTCAACTTTTGCTATTTTCCAGTTACAGACGCACAGACTTGCCATTACTGTCTAGAGTGTTATGCAAATGTAGATGCAATCTACAAAGGACACCTTGCTCGTTAATAAGCAGGGTCCTGATGTGTATTGGGAATCCATTGTGAGTGCTAATGAGGCTACCAATATGTAAGAATTCATCAACGGATTAATTTCTGTTGATCTTCATAAGAGGAACTATTCTGTTGTTACTAACAAATAGGACATCCGTTCATTCAGACATGAATTATGTCTCTAGGCTGGATGGGAATGCTCAGGTGACAGCTTGTTATTTCGAAGTTGAGTTTGATGTTTTAGAAAAGGGGTCCATCGTATTTGCTTCTGACCCAGTACTTTCTTAAGAGGAACAGGTGAGGTAATATTGCGCGTCCTTGACTTACAGCCGGTTTCACAGTGGGAGGACGGTGGAGAGAGTGTTCCTGTCATTGTGTTACATACAGGCAGCAACCTCAGGGTCTGAAAAGTAAAGCCAATGCACATGGTTGCTCAAAAATATGTCAGATTGTATGGAAATCTATGACTCACTTGATTTGTTACCTAAGAAAAACATTGTTAACATGAGTTTATGGTCTCAATCACTAGTTTCAAGTCTTCTTCATGACAGCGTGATGTTCATTTAGTAAATCATCCCATTTCGAGTAAAATATACCATACAGTGGAGTATACTTTAAGGCGGGCGACCTTGTGATTGTCAGGTTGATACCCTACCAGAGCCGCATAGCCGCCGTCCAAATATGGTGACTTCCGTTCACTGGCTGGAAAAAGCCAAGACTGCCGTCATCAAAGGTCGAAGTTCACAAACTGGGTGACGTCATGACAACTACGTCCACTTATTATATCGATCTATGGTTAAATGGTTACATATAAAGGCCTCTTATTACATCAAAATGGGTGTTAGCGCAATCTCACTGTGCATTCCGGGCACAAGCACACATGGGTGCGACCAAAATGATCTTTTTCATTTGCATCCTTTTCCACTTTCTGACATGATTTTAAGTTGTAATGAATCGATGGAGTGCCTCTGGCCGTAAAGCAATTCATAGTAGCTAACTGATCCATATACAATGGCACACCTTCCACCCCCGCAGCTCAGTCTAGCAGTGTTGTATAAGCTGCCACTCTGGACCTCTGCAAACAGCTGATGGGTGCAAAATAATAAGAAAATGCCAAGGTTGGCGCATTATGACTTCCATTTTCTAAATGATTTTCTAGATCTGAGACCAATTTGATTTACTAATCTACCCCATGAACACACTATTAAAACCATGACCTTTTCTTTTTTTATTCTTATTTTTTTATTCATCGATGTTGAAATGTTGAATGTGCTGAACTCATTTTCTGCCATGGTGCAATCATCCTTGTTACACAGTATGAAATAGGATTGGCACAGAGAGGGCTGTCTGGTTTTGCCATTTGGAGTTACTGGAGGTAATGTAGGCAGCAGTTGTGACTGTATTGACTGAGTGAGATGGATAAACACTCATTTGCAGCAGGGAATTACTCTAGATTAAATATTGATGGTTGTTTTTTTCTTGTGTGGTATATTTACATTTCCAGACCAACAATACCAACACAGCAGAAAAGCTCAAGTTTGAGTAAATACAGACGGAAGTGAGTCACTGCAGGGAGAGGATTTCTTTTTTTAAATACCACTTCACTATTATTTTAGGTTTATTTTTTTCCAAACATCTAACTTCTGTCAAGGCCAGAAATTAGTGCAGTTGATTGTGTGGAAGTTGAAACACTTGGAGGTGCGTGAGAGGTGTAGAAGAAGTCAGCGTTTCTGCAGCTCGGAGCTGCCAAACAGTGTCGTGCTGGGAAGCCAGCGATGACAGGCCTTAGCTAGCCTGTTGTTCTTGTTCTTGTCATCGCTCGCATGGCATTTCATGTGCAGTAGGTGCCAATTACCTCTCACTCACAGCATTGCATCTCTGAATAACGCTGGCACACGGGTAATGAAGACAAAAGTTTCCCTGCGTCCCTCATGAATGTTGAGAAGTTAATGTACCATGAAAATGTGAGTTTAAACCGGTATTCTTTCTTTTCTATTTACTTTCTTTTTAGTAGCTTCCTCTCGATCCCTCCAGCACGCGAGGAGGGGAATCCTGTTCAATGTGGCGGTCAGAAATCAAACTAATTTCCCCCTCAAAAAAATCCCAAAGTTTTAAAGAACAAGGTGACCTACCGTGCGCATGTATCGCCTTTCTGCTTTGGACTTTAATTAAGCGCTATGAGCAGCAAGTCGGATGACCTGCATTAAGTTGTTGAGCTTCTTGGCCACAATAATTAATTACCGTGAACAAGCTGTAAAATACAGATACAAAAAGAAGAGCTTAAACTGTGCACGCTCATTATTCATAATTATTTCATAAGTGATGGCTCTGCGTGCCGGAGAAGATTGGCAGGTTATAATTGAGGTGGACTTTTAATGATATGGATTCGAGGTTTATTGGTATGTACGTTCTAATTTCACAACACGGGGAAACACTGACAGATGCCCACCCTCATTCCTCTAATGCTCACCAGCAGGTTTGACATGCGGTTCGCACATGCAGTCCTGGAAGCTGCAGCATGATGCCCCTCAGGCAACATCCACTGAGCATGTCCATAGCATCTGACTACAGATTTGATGGCTCTGAATAGCATTATTTTGAGAAAATGGGGGATTTATAAGAGCAGAAGTCGAGCAATGACTTGTGCAGTCATATGTATACGTATGCAAGCTGCGGTTTGTATAAACTGGGGTTTAGTTGCCCATCATGAACACGGCCTTCATGTTCACATAAAAGAAAATAATTGAAATGCCCAATATGTGTAATTGGAGTATGGGATCCCCTCTTGAGGCTGGATGAACATTAAATGGCCATCTCAACACAATGACGTAATTGCCAGCTATTGTCAATGAGTGCAGTGATTTATGAATGGTTCTGTCTAGCTCAGCTTTTAACAAATCAACAGAACTTTGCACAGAGGGACCGATTATACGGTCTCCTCTCCAAACTCCAGTACAGTTTGAGAGGTTTTCAATGAAGAATGAATGAATGAATCAATATTGTAATCGTTTTGTTCCCACGAGGGACTCAAGTGTTTGTCTTGTTTGTGTCTGCTTCATCTTTAATAAGTACAGCGGGAACGGAGGAAAAGTAAGACATTCGTTGCAAATTGCCACTGCGAACCGCCGCTGACTATAAAGTGGTGGTTCCACTGAATGACAGCGTAATAATTGTTTGTGCAGCCCGGTGACGCTTGTTATGTGACAGGATGGTGTGTTGAAAGTCCTGTACGGTGATCATTGTGGCTCGCTGAAATAGGCAAAGGCAGTGCTTGCTGCTTGGCCTGAGGTGGAGCCCGCCGCAGTTAGATGGTGTCCAGCGCTCTCAGGTCTGTTGTCCGGATATGACTGATATGTACACAACAACTTCAACCAAGTCTGGAACAAGTACATTTGACTTCAGCCTGCACTGCAGTGATTGGTTTTTACCTCATGAATACCTCCTTTTGCTTTACATGCAAAACTCTTTGCTAACTCGTAAAAGAAGAAATGAAGTCACATCATTGTAGCCGTGCAAACCAAGACACAATGAGAACCTAGTTAAAGTCAGAGCACGAGATACTTTGCGGCATGGAATTTTCACGGTACCATAATCATCCCAGAATATATCACGGTATATGAGCATACAATTAATTTGTTGATATTATGATTATGATTATGATTGTTATTATTATGATTATTATTATTATTAGTAGTAGTAGTATCATATTAGTTCCAATGATTACAGCGAGGATTGAAAACTACACATTACATAACTTAAGCACATTAGTTTGAATGTTAGCATGTCAAACTAACTGCTATATGTCCTATGATCATTAACAATTATGATATACTGTAGGTGCACAACAGAGCAGCCCTGATTGTTCCTGTCTGTACCTTTAAATCACACACACACGCTTATGCCAGTTTCTTTTCAATCCTATAGGCAAATGATGTACAATAAGCTTCTAAATTTGAAAACAGCAGTTTATCGTTAGAGCCTATAGTACATGTGTGTGTGTGTGTGCGTGCGCACGTGCATGCAAATGTTTCATGCATGTCTTTTGTCCTTTGCCCGCATGGATACCACATCACATCATCGAAAACAGGATAATTTGAATGAGTGCCAGGAGGCTGCGCTCAGTTACATGCAGCTCAGTGTAGCGTCATCGCTAAAGATAACTGTAGACAGAACAATGTTCACACTGAGGACGGGAGTTGAGTTATAATTCGCTGTGGGTTGGAGGCCCGAAACAAATGCCCTTGTGGGATTGATTACACGCTACAAGCTAATGAGATAAACAGAGCTTGAATCGATTCAGTCGGGGAGGAATCATGCCAGAGGGGCATATGCAGCCGTGTGCAATGGCTGTATTGACACGCTCATATTCAGAGAGCCAGCGAAAGAGACCAAGCTGCGCTTTTGGATGAGAACAGAGCCGTGTCCTCTTCCGCTGCATAGAGCCGCTTCGCCCACCACTGCAATCAGGGTCAATGCTGCTCAAATCAAATGCCAGCAATGGAATCTGACAAGTTGGGTACTTACCGCTTAGCAATCACTGCTAAGAAAACCTTTTTCTAGTCACGGGCTGTGTAGCAGGGATCCTTGCGTTAACAGATGGGCATGTAGGACAGCACCTTTAACTGTAGTTAGTGACAAAGCAAATTACAGTACGAGCATGGATGACCATCAGCCCAATTTATAGAGTAACTGCTGAAACTGCTGCAGGCCTTGGCTCATCGGTTAATGACAGACACGCTGGTGTTACGAGTGCGTTGGTTAACCAATTAAAACGTTGATGCTTCACAAAAGATGACTCTTCGAGGATAAGCAGGACCGGACACAGAGAAAGCCTGGGGCTCTGGGGAAGTGAATACCTGCTCTTCTCCTCATCACCTAACTGTTAAGATGACATAACACGCACTTTTGTTCTTCTGTCGGTGTGTAAAATACACAAGAAAGTTGTGCTCAATATTTGTGTTTGTACGCGTGAGGCTCCTCTCTAGTTTTATATTTTATTTGGATAAGGACATGTTGCAGCTTTAGTTTTTTTACCAGCGCAGAATTTATTTTTAAACCAGCATTCACCACAGTCATTTTCAGCGTTTTGATGCTGTGTGATAAGCATGGCCGCAGGGCAATACGACCAGGCTCCTGAAAGGACACTGAGGAGGAGGTGTGTTTAATTGATTGCTTTATGATTGTGTCATCCAAGCCTTGTCTGCACACTGAAAGACACAAAAGGGTGGGTCATCGGGGAGATTTGTTTTTCACACAGAGGACAAAGGGACGAGAGTGTCTGTGTTGTTTATGTGCTGCTGAAGACTGTCCAATTGCATACATATTCATATGCTGTAGTGTTTGATCATAAGCCTTTGGGCAGCAAGGCAACAAGGCAGCAATTCCTCCACAGACGGGCATTTGAAAGAAAGAAGTTGGCCTCATTGTCATGTGATTCCAGATCTGTCCAATGACGGGGAGGTTTCCTTTCGCTTCAAAGGATTTAGAGTGTGTGTGCATGAGTCCGTGGGTAGTCTTAATGTTTTTATATGCTTTTTACACCATTTGTAAAAATACCTTGAAAGGCTCTTATTTCAAGTTATTGTGAGGAGATTTGAACTGGTTGTGAAACAGTCTCAGTTTATTACTGATGCCTCGATATGATCTACATAAGTAATCTGACCATCAACGAGAAGATTTCTATTCTTGTCATCGGTGCTACCGGGTCCATTCCATGCAAAATTAGATGAAACCGTGCAGGTTCACCAGAAACTTCCTTCGACTCAGACTCCAGTGGGGTCTCTGGCAGCGACCAGCCAATCGCAAATTGAGACTGTCGCTCTACTGCAGTAAAATGAGAGGTTTTCTAAAGGGAACCTGGTGCTCGTAAGCACTACTGCTTTTGCCAATAAGGGCAGCCAATATCAACACTAAATTAAAGTTCCTAAGAGTAGTTTTAATATGCATGTTGTGATCAAAGCTAAATATGTTAAAAGTTGCTATGCTAAATAGTAAAAACACTTCTATTTTTTAAACCCTACATTTAAACCAGTGCACACATGCAGTTAGTTTGAGCTGAGTACAATCAGTTCCACTCTTCCATGTTAATTTCTCATAAAAAAAGAGTGAGTTTGGGATTTAGAGAAAATGACACAGTTAATAACATGATTCTTAACTCCTCTCAACGTTCTAATTCAAATGAGGGATTTTATAAGAAATGCTAAGTTCATATAAGTAAGGAAAATTCTAAATATACAGTAAAAATGAGAAACCCAATTTTTTTATAAACATTACAATAATACTATCTTTGCCCTTTTTAATAAAAAATAATTAGTATGTTCTCAAGGTGAGTTAAAAAAAAAACATCCTAACAAGGCACTGATCCAACAGCCTTTGGTGGAAATCATTATCAAATAAAACAAAATCTGTCGGATCTACGGATCATTGGCTGTACACGGAGTTCACCGCTCTGACAATGTCGGTGATAATCACCTATGATTGATAGCCATACTGTCCAAATGTGGTTTCTAACATGCTGAATTCAAATACAGATGGGGAAAACAAGTTTTTACACCACGTATAAAGCGGGGAAAAGAGATGAAGATCGATATGGCTCCGGCCAAGGCATATTGCAAATGAAAAGCGTGCATGCCACAATAATGGATATGGATTTCTGGTTGTGTGGTTCGTGTTTTATTCCCATGCAGTGCTGAAATCTGTATTTATAGTGTGGAAAAAATTGATTGATGAGTGCACAGGACAGGGAGTGTATTTCTACATATAACTTCCATTACAAGGTGTTCAATCACTGTGTAAAGGGCAGAGAAATAGTCACTTTGTATGGTTTGGGTCTACTTTTTTGAGTGGAACCCACTACATATACAGGGTTGTAGATTTGTTTAAAAGACCACTGACAGAGCTGCCTGCTGCTACTCTTATGTAATTAGTAGCTGTCAGAGGCTTAGGTAAAGACAGAATATAGATGAACTTTAGACTTGTGTTTATACGGTGGGTGAGGCGTAGTGAGAAAGTCAAACACTGTGGGGAAAAATGCAACGAGGAATGAAGAGCGAAAGAGCAACATTACAATATTTACCATGCTGAGAGAAGCGGGATAGCAGCCTTGAGATGTCTCGCATTGTTTGTAATCAGTAAGACACCCACTCTGCATCAGGCTTCCTGGCGTGCTTTTGTGTGTATGAGCCTTTCATAGTGTGTGTGTGTGTGTGTGTGTGTGTGTTTGAGGGAGGGTCACACTGTTTTATCCCTGATATATTTGTTTTTGTGAATAGCTTGTGCAATATTTGTGGCTGTCTGTTGTTACCAAGGTGATAGCCTGTTGTTGTCATCCAAGCTATCATACCATGACGGTGAATCTGGTCAGTTAAAGAAGGGCATAACTATGACAAATTCATTTTTTTGGTCATATTTTACAGTAGATCCTTTGATGATGTCTATATGTTTTGTCATTGGTTTATTGCACAGCCAAAGGCTAGAGTATGAATTAATTTCAAGTTTGTAATAATCTTTCTCCAAGTCAGCCTCACATATTTACTGGGTGTCCTTTCGTCATTATTACCCCATAGTGACACTGGCACATATTAAACAGCGAGGATACATACTTATTCAGTCTGTCCGCTAAAAAAGACCTGTCTGTTTATCACGACACATATTTACACATATTGTCCGGCGGGAACCACTAGCGGCTGTAGCAATTATGACGGGAGCAAAGGAGGAAGTCAGGTGACGTAGTATAAAAACCAATAAGTGAATGGATGGGTCAAACAAACACAGGACTTTGACCCAGGAGACTGCTGTTCTTCTCTCGTGTGAAACAAAACATCAAAGTTGAGTTATTTTAAAGTACTTGACGTTGGTTTAAGAACCTAACCAAGTCATTTTGTTGTCTGAACCTAACCCAACTGCCACCGTTTCATGTTAACCACGTGTTTAAAACTATGACATTTAGCTATGAGGACGATTTAAGCTCCTGCCACCGGTAGAGGCGCTAATTCAGGAAACGCTGGGTCATATAAGAGGGTAGGAACAAATGACCTAAGTGGTTGAATGGCTTATTGGACTAATCCGATTGATCTGAGTACATTCATTGAGTGTTATTTATTGGACCTGGCTGGCTATAAAAAATGGTCACTTGCTCTTATTTATGGCTTAAACATGGATGTTGTCACTGCTGCTGTAAGGGCAGACTTTTTTTAAAGCTTCATGTCTTCACATATACAGCAATGAAGTTTGAATTTTAGTCAAACTGAAATTAACATCAGAAATCAGTAACATTTGACTTGTGTACTTATTTGAGTTTTTGTTCTATTGTTGGTATGGATAATTTGATTTGTGCAATATCTGTGTGAGCAGGCACTAAAAGTGTTCATAACATCATTTTAGCTCCAATAGCATAACAGTTGACCAGCTGGGAGGCCAATGTCGTCATCAAAAAAGTGACATCCAGTTAGGAATCACGGCAAACATGAACAAGCTAATGGCTTCTACTACTGACTAGTGGTCAGGCACTTCATGTAAAGTACACTTTCACAATCGATCACTTCTTCCATTTCCATTTTGATTTGAACACACTTTGTGTTTTGTACTGTATGTTGAAGAAAGAAAAAAATATATTCTACATATATATAAAATATATATACATACACAAGTTTTAGTGATGTCTTATTATCCGTGCATTAATTTAATTCTTTGCTTCTTCAGCAGACAATTCTATCGGATCAGCCGGTCAATGCAGCAGTAGAAAAACAATAGAAGAGCAATGTAACAGCTGCAGGCCATCAGAAACACCCAAACAGCTGAAGTAAGCAAATAATAACTTCGTGATACAAGCCATGACGTGATAAAAACTCAAACGGGCCAATGGGAACTGAGGGAACATTTTCAAAGTTTTTGCCTCATCTAATGACTTCTATGTGCTTCTGCTGAAACAAGCAAAGGGAAGACATCATCCATATGAGACAGCGTATGGCCTGATTTGAGGTACAGCGTATGAGTCATGATGTTGCAGCTGCTTAAATTAAGCAATGTTAAAGCTTCGTTCGAGTCTTGCGCTTTGGTCAGTCCTGATGCCCGTGTAATAAGAGATTAGTGAGGCTGCACCCGGCGATAGTGGTGCATTACGTCAAACAAAGGGCTAAATCTAAGGAGGTTTAAGCCATTTAAAGAAAGAGGAAAGGCCTTTAAAGTGTGGCAGGTGCGCTTCACACAAATCTGATAAGTGCTCTGTGCCCAAAGTAGTTTCGCATTAAACTGATCTCATAGCAGCAGGCAGGCATAGTGTAAAATGCTCATGACTACACATGTTGTGGTTTTCTCAAGCAAGAGAATAAGACATTCAAATTCAAATACAGTATTGATCATTAAGTCAGTACAACCCATTTTAAAGACAACCTGTCATAACTGGAGACGTGCCACAGTAGCTTTGGTAACCGCCCAATCGATACAATCCCATTCACGCCGTTTCTTATTGGCAACAGGCAGAGATAAATTAGTATTGTTGAAATCTCACTGGCATCCAACCGACACAAAATTTGATAAAAAGATTGTAGCTGAGGTCGCAAAGGAAAGGTTAAGAGTGTCTCCGAAATGTCATATCTAAATCATAAAATATCATGCAAACACGTTGTTGTGCGTTCAAGAGAGTGTATATAAGTGTGGGGCCTTTGTGTCCAATCAAAAGGGCTCCATGAATACTCATTTTATGTCCAACAAGAGCCAAAATAGAGAATTCATTTAGAAATTCAAATCACTGACAAGTAGTTTAAATGTGTCCCATCCTGAGCCTTTAGCTTTTTCAATTTGGAGTGATCAAGTTTGTGTCCTCTCTTTGTTTCCCAGTCACTAACACATACAAGTGATCAGAAAAAAAGTCAAAATAAAAACAAAGTAGGCTGTGAAATGTGTGTCTACATCATAATCAAGACAATAAAAACTAATAAACCCTGAAAAGTGTCATTTATTCTGCCAGCAGTGACTGCATCTGAACATATTGTGCGAGTGTGGCAGGAGAGGATACCACTTTATCAAAAATCCCTGATGGTACGGAGAAAGAAGAAAACACAAAGACTGAACATTTTCCTCTGGCTCAGATTAGTACGCATGGCACGTTGCCCGCAGAGATACAAACACTGAGTTTTCTCACAGCTGAATTATGACAGGAAATGTTAACTGAATTCCATTTGCCCAAGGTAATATCTCAAGGTTAAGAAAAGCCATGCATGATGTCTTTATTGTGTGAAAGGAGACCTGCTCCTTAAGGGCACCAACCTACATCTCCATCTGGCCTTCCAAAGAAACTGGCAGCTTGAACCCATCTGTACGGGCCTCCATTCCGCCTGAAGGCTCTGAGGTCGATTCAGTGTCAGCTGTAGAGCCCGGCTCGTACCGCTACCTGTTGGAGGTCATTGTGAACATGCAGGTGTTTTCTCACATGGTATCACCTTGACACAGGCACCCCTGATACCACTGGGCCGTAATGTAATTGCAACATAGCCTGGTGTTAGGGAGACGGAGCTGAAGCAGAGGATGGGCTGTCAGGATGAACGGACAAGAGGCAACGCGTACCGACTCTATTACTGTTAATTGAAGTGGAGCGAGAAAGAGGGATGGGGACGACAGAGAAGGAAAGGAGGGAGATGGATAGAGTCAGGGGCAGAGGCGGAGAGGTATAACCTGCCGTAATAGTAACCTTATCTCCAGATGAACCTTTGCAGGTATGTGAGAGGTTAATTCAATGTCGTGCCAGGGAGACGTATAGGGTCCATTCTACTGTGTCGTTTGGGAGATAGAGGGGAGATGGAATCTCTCTCCATCTGGAAAGAAAATGTTTGTTTAAGGATTTTCAGCTAATTGTAGTTGCAGGAAATTCCAAAGGAAGCTTATGCATTTCAAGTGCCATCAAAGGTAATCCTCAATTTCCGAATAACAAAATGTTAATGTTATTTTTTTCTACAGCTTTTTTATGAGGTGTTTGCCAAGCTGTCCATAGATTATGATGCATTAATCCAAATTATATTTACAGTATGGGCATTCATTTACCAAAGGTGTGAGACACAATCAAGAATGAGGAAGAGGAGACAAGAGCCTCATTTGTTCTCCACTAGTTCCTGAGAGATTAGACTCATGATGTGTTTAGGATTTTTGCAAAAGCTGCAGCCACAAATACATCCAGAGCTCCATTTTCTGTTCTTTTTTTATACAAAGTGCTCTGTCAAAGGTGTGCACCTACATTGTGTAGTGTTGACTTATCTGTGACACTTGAAGAGAGGTTGAATTAGATGAACCAGTGTGTCTAAAAGACTAGACTTTAAATATCCAAGCCTGAGCTGTCACAAAGTTTTTCAAACAAGGACATGAGTCTGACAGATGCTGTAAAGGTTTCACAAGAAACAAGCTTGCCTTTGTAGTCATGAGCAACATGTCCCTGAGAAAATCAATTGCACTCAACACCGAACATACATTTTAGAGCAAAGTTATAAGATACCACAGAATTTACAGAAGTGACATGTTATCAAAGATGAAAAAAAACAATTGTTTCTGCAAAATATCTAAGCAAATAAAAAAACTGACCAACATGGTCGTGCTTGTGTACATGTCACGATTTACGTTTAACATGTCATTAATCCTAATTCATTGCACTGCACTCTAACAAATGTCTGTCTCATAAATACCAGCATATGATAAGTCACTAGTGACACAGGTTAAGTACAGCCCGTATTTTACATTTTTTTTACCAGACAAACACTTGGAAATTGAAACTGAGTGATTACTGAGTAACACATCTCTTCTGCAAACATGTTCTCTTGTGGAAGTGCAAAAATACCTTATCGCAGCCTGAAAGTTGAATTGACCAATATACAAGCCCTACTCTCGCCAGAACCCACCTGAACCATTCTAGAATGGCGTGTCACCAATCTGGGGCTAGATGCCCAGTAAGAGTTGTTTGTCTTTAATGCAGCACATCCACAGGAGTTGATGGATGGCAGTATAAGGACAGAAGCCCTCACTCTATTCATCAAAACCAGACAACCCTCCTCGGGACTGGTGGCACAGGTGACAAATGAGAACTGAAGCCCCTGCTGGGGGGTGAAAAGGGTAAGAGCTTTGGAGGAAGTCCCAGCTTGGACAAAAAAGGACAGAGACCACTTATATTTGATCCATATTTGCTCCCCTGGCTGCTTATTATGCCCAGAGTTCATAAAATACCACTGAACTTTTTTGTCTCGAGCAATGAATTGCATGACGAATCACTCTTTGGACTTCAAGCGGGGTTCAATAAGGCCCCAAATTGGTACTTAGAAGTGTGCAGTGAGAATGAGACAGATGCGGCTGAAGGAGGCTGTGGATACTTGTGTCGACGTAAATCACATTTTGCATTTGGAACCGCGAGGAGGCAGGCAGCAGGGAGAAGTGATTTTATTTGAAGCCCCGTATCAACTGGCGGCTTCAATGCATATTGTTAGAAGTCTGTGCAAATGGGAGGAGAGGGCCCTGTCGGTGGGGAGAAAAGACGCATTAACTTGAACGTCTCCCTGGAAATCCCTGAAAAGTCCTCTGAAAAATGACATGTATTTCTAAACATCCTAATTCACCCATTATGCGTGTGTATGCTGTATATATTTTATATCATCAGATGACAGCTTACTGTATTGAATTAACTGCTAAACCCAGTGAAACAGTTTATTCTTAACATTTATATAGCGGCTTCACAGAGCCCATTAATAAGTTTTGGAGGGGGAAAAAAGGCGATCATTCAGGGGACTTTATATGACTTTCTGTTGTGTACATTGTCAAACAGTATAGCGGGGCAGTCGAGGCGTTACGCTCTATGTAGCCACGGCACCGACTTCTCTCCGGCACATTACTGGTTGGCACAGGGAGAATGAGATCGTGAAGACTGAATGGTGCGATGTGCAATTCGGCTGTCCTTTATGAGGGGACAAGGGAGCGAGACAGGCTGCTTGTTGCTGTCAGACAGAGTAGCTTGTGTTTCATCGAAAGCTACGTAGCGTGAATCATGTTGGTCTGTCAGTATTCGGATTATACTGGGAGAGCCGAACGGAGCAGCAACAGGGCTCCACACTTCATTATCAGTTGGGCTTATATATATATCATTCAAGGGCACCTTGGCTGTGATTGATGAGGGAGCAGAGTGTTTATTTGTCTTTCTCATCGTTAAGATGTAAAGTAGTCTGTAGACTGTAAAGATTCTCATCAGTCACGTTTCAGACACATTTATATCCCTCATGCCTCCTACATTAAAACATTTAAGCTGAAGGTTTCCTTTGCTGAAGCATTTTATAGAATACTTAATGTACAGTCCTGTGGCTTGGCAATCCGTCCTATAGCAATACCTTGTGCTAGCATCTCCATGATGCTCCTTGACAGCTAATTGCTCATCTGACTCTTTTATTTTGCAACTCCATAATTTACTGGATGGCTTTCGTTGACCTTGGCTATCGATAGGTATCTTAAAGCTGCATTAATCAATGTGTGACATTATTTGTCCTCTAGTGCTTCAAACTTCTAAACAAGCTAGCCGGTACACAACCACAACCATCTAGAATCTAAGCTAGCGATACGTGGATACGTGGATACGTGGATACGTGGAAGTTAGGTTATGGCTAATGTTTTTGAAAACGTTGCCTTCTTGCATATTAAGTACAGACATAATTTGTAGTTTGTTTTTGTGTGGATACCTTAGGAATTTAAGTCCATTATTCACTTAGTTTTAGCTCTTTTATGTTCCCCGCCAACTCCTGAGAAAGATGTCTTGTTTACATGTGACATTGCTCACCAGCTAGTTGCTAGCTTTGTCTGTCTGAGGTAGATAGTCACAGAAACATCGTTAGCGCCTTGTCACATTGTCAGACAGGCAGGGCAATTAATGTACAATGGGTTTGTCTGAATAATTTTTTGGGAAAAGGCTTCAAATAGATGTTATGCGAACTCAGCCACACAATGCGTTTAAAACCTAAATAATGAGATAAAAGAGAGGCTGAGAAGCTCCATAGAGCTGCTGGCTTAAAATGCTTAGTTCTTTTTTGCACTATGAGTCACTCTTTCACATAACATAGTCATTTTTTTTTCAATGTCAGTATTAAAAACATTAATTAATGCAGGTTTAAATTTAAATTTGAGGGGTAAATCGTGTCAGTTTTTCCATTCACACGACAAGAGAGATGAACTCTGCACACACACACACACACACACACACACACACACACACACACACACACACTCTCACACACAAAGACACACACAAGCATGCACGCTTTGTGTTGGCTTAATTATGAACTGACTTTGACTCTGACTTTCATTTTGCAGCTTAAACCATCCATGTCCCAAATGCAAAAGAATCCATAAAACTCTCAAACTTCTCTGGATAATTCTTATCACCATGTGGCTCGTGTATTTGAGAGGATTGTTTTGGTTTTTTACCCTCTGCATTTTTTTTATGAGGACTGATTTGCAAATCTTGTTTGGTTTGATGTTTTCGCATGTTATTGATTTTTACTGAGTGCTCAGGGTAGTAAATTATCACAGTGGATATATTGCCTTCGATGCAAGTCAAGCTTTGTTTACTGAGGAGGGGCTATTTAATTGCACTTTGTGCTTAGCGCTTAAAGCAGTGAAGCCTCACATGGAAACTATTGGATTTGAGTTTAATCAAATGTATTGCTTTGTTTGAAAAAGATTATTGAAAAACTTTTATATCATTAACAATGCATGCATTTGATTTACTTTATGTAACCTCTCTCACCAAAATGATGCAATTTAGTTTCTCAGTGAACCAACAGTTATCATGAGTCAACCTATAGCCCTATAACTATTAACATATAAAAGACTCAAAACAAAGCAGTTATTTGTGACTGTCCACATTTTCAAGTAAAAACAACAAAAAAAAACACACATCAAGAGGAAACAAGCTAAGAGAAGCTAATCTTTCTCCACTTCTTACATATATTTAAAGTTTGCCACCAGGCATTTTCTTTTAAAGTGTTCAAACTAAATGCGAAGCATTGCTTGCTTTATTTGCTTAATTTTGTTGCAGTGCAGCAACAGACCAGCAGTGGACGAGACTTTAAATTAGCTGTTCTCAGCTGACAACATGCCGTGACGCTTTGGTCTGTGGAGCGTGCCTGCATGTGTGTGCTGCAGCTCAGATACAGAGGGATTGTTAACTTGCCTGAAGCTCCAGCTGTTTTACTTATATGTTCAAGCATACCCCCTCATTTTCACTCTTGTTGTCTCGCATCTTTGCAAAATACTTTGTATGCTTTCTTTTTGCCTCTAATTTTCACTTCCATTCAGTCTGAAGACAGTTTGCAGTGACAGGTTTGAAACCAAAACTATAATAACTACACTCTCCTGCAACCACAGCCTGTCGGTTGTTTTCAAACTGTTCAAGGCGAAGTATTTTAAAGCTAAAACTTTTTTCCCAAACCCTTGGAAGTGTGAATTTGATATAACAGTACTTGTGCTGCAAGACATTTTAAGTAAACATGCTTCCCTGGCTTAAGTGTCTGTGTAATAAGCGATGCAGCACTGAGAGAGTTCACTCCTTACCTGCTGATAAATGTTTCAGCTGTGTGCTGCAGGCACAATAATGTCGGAAATGCAGGCCGTGCACCACAGTAGCCCCTTTGAGATCAGATAAAAGTGTAAGCTGTAGACCTCCATGCCCTCCAATTCAATGTCAGTCACTCACACTGAGGCCAGTTTTTCTGTGGTAACACTGTGGAGAATTCTAGGTCTCATACCCGCCGCTGCAGTACATCCTATCAGTCTCTTCATGAAGCCGCTATTTTTCTCTTTTGCCTTGAGCAAGTGTTACGCATGGTTGAGTGTCCACAGGGAGCCTCAGTGAACATGCAGTCTCAGTGTGACAGGTCAGTTTCCAAATAGAGGTCACTCCTACAACACTTAACCACTGAAGACGTACCTGTACATGCCCACGTTAATGCAGGAGACGTAGAAATGCATACTGCATGTACACATGCATGTACGTGCACACGTACTGTATGCCACTTACCAAAGAAAAATAGCCATTCAGGTGAAAATAAATGATGGAAAAAAAGGTGCACAGTAGATAGGTAATTAGATTCAGCAAGATAATCAAAATTGGAATCTCTCCTGGCATTATTATTATTATCTATTCAGTGAAATATGTAGATCAGAGGATTTATCTTTATTAACATCAGCAGTTTGTAGATAGATTATATACGTCTGAAATACATCCAACAAGCTCAGTTTTTCTTCTTTTTTTTTTTTATCCTATTCAGCAATTAGACCAAACTTTTACCTCCGATGTTTGCAATGTGATCTGCAATGTCGGCATAGCCTTCCCTTCATTAAAACGACCGTCTCACTAAATACTTGCAATTAGAATGAAGATCTTAATGGCAGGAAAACTCATCCTGCAAGTGAGACACAGGGTTTTTCTCTTCCTGTGGACCAAGCTGACGTATTGCAGCTCTGCAGCAATTAAGGGGAAGGAACAAAGAAACCAATACAGAGTCATCTTCCCATGTAGGCTCTCTGGGAGACTTGAAAAGAAAAGGAGTCTTTAGGCCCAAATGATGGTGTGTCTCCTGGGTTTGATCACTTTGAGCCCTGGCTGTAATGGCTTGCACTCCAGAGAGCTCCCATCTGACAAAAACCTCGATGTTAAATCCAAGCGCAAAGGTCTGGACTGGGAGCCGCAGGAGTGCATCAAATCAATTAAGAAATCTTTCAGTGGTCACCACAGAATGTTTTTTATGATTTCTTTTAAAGATTATATAGAGTAGAAGACTCATTACGAAATGATCCATTTGAGAGGTTTGCAGCAGACTTTTTTTTTTACAGACTTTCAGCAAATAGAGCCTGAGGGGAGCATAAAATGTGCTGGACTCTGCATTTTAAAAAGTTTTGGTTGTGAAATAGGAACTGTAGCCTTTTCCAGTCCTAACGAATCAGCTATCAGATACATACATTCGTCCTGTGCCTTCAAAAATCTATCGGTATGGATTCAACCACGTCTTTTCTGTGCAGTCTGTTTTCCCTGCTCCCCATTAAATGGATAGAAAATTGCGTTCTTCGCCAAGAGACTGCACTACTGTATCAAATCAAGATGAAATGCCCTCTGTAACTCTGCAACTTTTTCACCAGTCACCAGCGATGGCACAAAGAATCATGTTATAGAAAAACGCAGAGGTCAAAATCCCCTGAACAAATGTGAAGTAGTCCCTGAAAGAGCACTGAGTGAACCAGACAGACACGAGGCCTGCTGACGGCAGATGGGGGCGGATGCCCCGTCATTTGTCTCTCTTCTGATCGGAGCTGTCGGTCGAGATTCATCCCGTGAGAAATACACTGTCTGCTTATACAATTTCTGTCACAAGTAGTCCTTGTGTCTCAAAAACTTTGACTTAATAATGTTTGATAGATGATAGATAGATAGATAGATAGATAGATAGATAGATAGATAGATAGATAGATAGATAGATATTTGAATTGTCTAAAACTAGAAATATATGTAGTTTGTCCATGCATGTCATTGCAGCTGGGCGTTGCATGAAGCCCATAAACCTGGTGTCGGAGTCGTCATGCTGCTCACACCGCTGCTTGTCAGACGGTGCTGTGAGGAAACTGTTAACCACGTCTTTATCCAAACGTGGCAGGCTGTCCAGGCTACGCAGTAGCACTGATCGAACAAGGACATTCATGTTCTTTTTAATGCCTCCCATCTCACTAAGATTACTTAAGCCCCCTGTTTTACGGGTAGCGGAGCCCTTCAATTTCCCCAAGCCCCGGTAATTATGCAGCCTAGGAGTACGAGCCATGTGATTGTGTTCTACGGCAGAAGGTATATTACCTTTTTAGGGTGTCAAGGAGAGTACCTCCAGGAGCAACTTATAATTGCAGCCGGCACAGGTTTCAATCGTGAGAGCATGTTAGAGGGATTTTCATATTGTTTGCGTGACTGCACTGAAGACCACAGTCGTGTTCAGACTGCCAGTGTGCGGCTGTGGAGTGTAATATTTCATATGATTAGAGGTCAGCTCTAATGCAGAGGCCTTCACCACAGCACAGAGACACACAGAAACTGTCCCAACAGTAACCAACATATTGAGGCACTTCAAGTAAATCCATGGAAAAAACTACACGTGAAAAGTTATTCGAGTCTTATGTCATTACATTAAAATCACACGCTAGGCTTGCATGCATTATTGCATTGCATTATTGTTTTGTTTTGTCATTTCAAGCCCAACCGTGGTGGGGTTTTAAGTTTTTTTTTTACAAACCTAAGCTGTCATTTTGTAGCGTTTTTTTGTTTTGTTTCAATTGACAACATTTACAACATGTTTCAAACTGTTAAACACTGCAAATGTAATCCAGGAGAAAATATGTTTTCCCTCAAACACAATTGAGAGTGCAATTTAGTTGTATGGGTACGTCATTTTGGAGACGGGGTATGCTACAGATATTCAAGAATGTAATGACTTTGTTGAAGTTCAACGGCCATTCAAAATTGCAAAATGGCCAATACTGTGGTTTATGACCAGATACCTGCAAAACAAATTTAATTTAATTCAGTGAGTAATTAAGTTAAATGTTTTCAAATCATGTCAATATTTATGAACTGAACAGTTTTGAACCAGGACATCTACAGCTGATATTTCACTGCCAGGTACATGAACATTGTTTATCTTCTGCTATGTATCAAAGTTTTACAAACAAAAATAATATAACAATTGTCTCATTTTCAGGTTGAGCAGTAGTTTTTAGTGTACACTAGTCAGCTCTGTCATTTACATAAATTCAAGTATCAGATTGGTCCTTTAATTATGGGCCAATACAGAGTGCAAAGAATCCTGATTGGATTGTGTTAGTCTCATTTCAGCCATGGGGCGAGTCATTTTCAAAGGAAATATGATATGTATCCATAACATCTCACTCAAGTGTTATAATCAAGAGTGTGGATAAGGAGCGATGAATTCATAATGGCTGCCCTCTTTTTATATGCATCATTAACAACATGGCTCTTTTACGCCACTAAGTGTCCTGCAGTCATACAGTTACGAGCCTTACGATGCTCACTTAAGCGCTGAGGTCAGCCGAGGTGTTGTGAACAGTAATCACGTGGGGAACAACACCGCTAGAAAAGGCGATCCAAGTGAGTTAAAGTGATAAATATTTCAAGCAGCGCGGGCTTGTCGTCTTTCTGCGACAACTGCAGCAGTTGCGATGATGGCAGCTCATAAACATTCATCACAGGAGCGGAGACTAAACTGCAAGCCTGGAGCGTGTCATCACCTCCAAAGTTTCCCAAAGTGTCTGGTGGCCACTCTTACCATTCTGCCGGTGTAATGCCTCCAACCAAACATGAGAGGCGAAGCTGCCAAGTGCAAACAGCGGCAGGCACCGACACTGCTAGCCAAGAGTAAAAATGACCTCCCTCTTGATGGTCGCCCAGGGTTCAATCGAGCTCCTGCAGAAGCCGAAAATGACCCTGATCGGTTGAGCGACAGCTGTGAAGATGAAAGGCGTCGAGTGAAAGGTCGCGGTTGCTTCTTCACTTTGGAAGTGAGTGGTCTATTTGTGTAATGGTACTTGAAAAACCAACACCGGCCTGTCACATCAGCCATTCAAGGGTAAATGCACTATAGGGATGCAGGAAAAGTACACAGCAGCTATGAGCTAACACTTTGGATCTCACACTGGTTCAGTGAGGTGGCGTTAATGATATCCTGTCATTAAAAGCAATAGATATTTCTTTTATTTTTTCTAAATGGAGATGAATAAAAGGAGTAGCTCTTGTTCGTACTGGAAACGATATTTCAGAGTAGTGTTGTGTTTCAGCAGGACACAACGTGGAGCCATTATCTATTTATACCCCAGAGACCAACTGAGATTCGGGCTGTTTCACCAAGCAGCACCTTCAGGCGGCTGACGTTATTCCTGTACAGCTCTGCAGCTCTGGCTGAGGCTGGGAATTCTTCACAGGGATCAGTGTATTCCAGAAATGGTGTGGATGGTGGTTTGTGTATATATATTTATAAATATGTGTGTGTGGCAGGGGGAAGGGAGGTAATATTAAGGGGGGATTGCCTGTAAAGCAACAACCTTGTCCTGTCCTCTGTCTCTGTCAGACGTTCTCCCTGAGCGGGATCAGCAGGTAGCGTCGAGAGGAGGCTGTTCAAAAGTATTTGCCAAACTCCTTGAGGTTGAGGATTTCTCTTGATTCGTGCTGAAATATTTTTTTTTTTAAAAAAAGTCCATTTAAATAAGTAATTTAATCTTTAAGTTAGTAGTATAAAAAGGAAGCAGCTAGACTTCTTAGCGACTATATTATTACGTTTTCTGACGGTGTGGTAGTGTAGTAGTCAGCATGTGGCAATAGCTGGGCAGGTTTGATAGCTCTGGCTCGTAGCCCGAACATGGAGACGCGGTCAGACCCATATGATTGATTGCCGCTTCAATATTACTGATCACAGGGCTGAAAAACCCGCAACAAAGACCTAATATTGTCAAAGAAATGGCAGCCGCTGGAGAAATGTGTTGTTGTATTGCGTGCATTCATGTGTGTCATCAATGGAACAATCTGCTCGGACTGGCTGACGTCGTGTTGGAATCCACACCGGGCTTTCTGGGGAGTAAGATTTGAGGCCGTAACACAAGAAATATGTGGGACACAACAGTATCGTGGCCAATTTTTTTGTAGGACATTTCCTCTTCAACACAGCCAATAAAGCCACAGTGACTGGTCTTTTTGAATGTTGGTATTGTTGTAGTTGCCAGCTAGTCTCCCTTAACCCGATAGGTAACACGAGGTCCGACAGTGGTTAAAGGATCACTGCGAGGTAAACAAATAGTTCTTCTGAGTTAACCCGCGTTCAGGTTTTCCTCACATGCCATCAGTCCCGGCTGCCATGCGTCGCCATGGCAACCGATGGTCAGGCTGAGCTCAGCACAGCACAGTTTTGGTCTTGAGAGAAACCATAAACAAGAGGACAAACAAAGACAGCTCTCCAAACGCTGTGATGAGAAAACGCAGCGCCGCACCGACACCAGCCCATGCGTATGCTAATGATCCTGCTCGTGTGAAGTCTCCGCCGCATCCATCATCCGCCTTGCGTGCTATTTCATTGTGTCATCGTGCACAGTGCGCAATTACATTGTGTACCTCGCAGAATGTATGAGGGCGTCGGGAGATTATCGCTGTAAAATCTTTCAAATAATTCACCTTGGAGATAATTACACCACATCATCGCTATTAGGCCTCTGACATTTCCTTTATTCTTTAATGTGAGTGTGATGACAGGCTAACATTAAACGAGCTTCTACCCTGCTGATAATCGACTCAATGGGTATTATGAATTTAACTGGATGGCTGGCAGTTCTCGGGGCTGGAGGGTGACCTGAACGCCTGGTGATTGTTCTTGTAAAAGGACATCCAGTGCTCTGCGGCTTGGCCTTCATTGAGCTGTCAGGAGCTGTGGGGGATGCAGCGCTGTCAGCCTGCCTGCCCACCTCCACCATCTATGGGATCGATCACGCTGCCGCCTCCCAGAGAAACCCAACCACCACTGCTCCTCCAATTACTGCTGATGGGCCACATCTTTCTATCAGAATAGGCGTCGGAGCCATACGGCGCCTTTCAGGGCCAGGGAGAGAGAGAGAGAGAGAGAGAGAGAGAGAGAGAGAGAGAGAGAGAGAGAGAGATAGAGAGAATGGAGTGGCGAGCCCGCAGTGGAAATGAGAGAGGAAGAAAGAGGAAGAATGTGGTGACAAGCGTGGCGTGCCCAGCTGGTGAAACCTCCCATGTTGAACTTTGCCAAGACGGATGCTGAACTTAGACCCGCGTGTGCATTATTAATATTGACCGCTTACACGAGAATAAAGAAGCATTTACTCACCAACTGACATGCCTGAATTAATCATTGAGCCATACTCAAAGGCACGATGAATTCTCTTTCATGACAAACCTGGCAATTTACACTTAAATGACAGATGTCTTCAGAATGGAAAAAAAGGACCACCAGGTCTGTCATTATCTCTGGCATTATTCGACGCACCATCAAAAATTCAGCAGAGGAGAGGCTTTGTTTTTTTTTCTAAGCAGGGCACTTTCCACTCGACGATGTTATTCCTCAATGGCTATCACTCATACTTTAAAAAGAAGATTACTATCAGTGATGGGATTATTATATGTCTGGAGAATTATCTGCAGTGCAGTGCAGCAAAGGTCGGACACTCTAAGGATGCAAAGAGACACATAAAAGCAGTAACTACAGTGAATTCTGCAAACAATAATAATGTGCTTCTCCCTTGCCATAGTGGTTGCCTTTCTTGCCTCGGGCAAGTTAGCCTATATGTGTAGTGAACTATATATTGTTGTTGATCCATATACTTCAGTGTGTGCCTGTGTTTCATTCTGATGGCCAGCACATGGCCCCCAGCGGGTCCATCAGGTGGAAGCACAATTAGAAAGGATTGTCCCTTTAGGGCTCTAACAGCTTCTACTCCAGACCGAGTTATATTAGATAATACATCAAAACTCTTGCAGCGGTCAGTACACATAAATGTAAATCCCAATCAAAACTGCATAAAGGAAGAGAAGTGTCACATTTTTACACTTTTTTTAATATATTTATATTTCGTGAGTTCTTCCTGCGAGACACCCTGTGCATGGAGAAGCATTGATTCTTGATGGTGCGTATGTGCATAGCCCACATACAGAACATCGCCCCGTTTCTATTCTGAGGGGTTGCATTAGCAGGCCTGAAGTCAATCAATACCAACACCACGCAGTCTGGTCTCTCTCGCTCTCTCTGCTCCCTCCATCCAATCCTCCGTCTTCATGTTTTGTCCTCCATCCGTCACTGTCAGATGCTCAGAGTGATCGCGGTCGCAGTGGTCAGCCCAGAGCCACAGCTCGCCGCACAGTATGAGCTTGTCTGGAAGTGTGTATGCCTGTGTGCATGTCTGCAGTCTCCCACACACGTACACGTCTGTGTGTGTGTGTGTGTGTGTGTGTGTGTGTGTGTGTGTGTGTGTGTGTGTTTAAGGGGTTTGGTGTCTGGTCATAGAGCAGAACATGACAGAATGGAGCCGCCTGCTGCAGTCCAGACACTCTGAAATCCGGGGTTTTGCGCCGTGACTCTGTCAAGTTGTGAAGGAGTTTCTGAGTGCATTGCAGATTTTAAACACACATGGAATGTACAATAACCAGGAGAGAACTGAAACACAGGGACTATCTATATTTAAAAATATATATATTGTACAGCAACATGAAAATTAGTTGTGAGTACCTAAAGTCACGTGTGTTTTTGCTGTTTATTTAAGCAATTATTTTTTTGCCCTTTTATGGTCTTAATTAGGTTTATTAGATAGATATTTCTGTTTTAAGACGTCTTTGTGAATACAGGGGGCCACTCCCAGTTGTAGCTCATGAATATTGATGTTATCATACAAATGAGCGACGAACGGCCTGAGGCAGAAAGGCAGGTGTGAAGGTTTTGGAAGAACTCAGCGAATGTATCAGTCTGGATTTAAACATTTAAATGACTTAATATCCATCCTCATTAAAAAAAAAAAAGAAAAAGGGTATCTTGAAAACTATCCCTGTCCTTTGCTCAAACCGTATCACACCTCGTATCAGCAGCCAATTTATATTCAGCTTAGTAACCATAGCTACGCGTGGCACAAAAGACACATTTTGGGCTGGTGCCTGGTTTTATCTCTGAGCTATTAACCCCCGATGAGCAGAGGCACAGTTTGAGATCCTTTGCCTCCTTTGGTCGCTCCACAGTCTAAGCTCACAATTATTGCTGTTTGAGCTTTTTCCATCACAGTCCCTGGGCACTAAAATGACCTGCTGGGCAACCCGGTGTCCTTTAACTGTTTTGAAAAACACACTTTTTATGAGTTTCTCGGACTTAAAATCTGTCTGTTAGTATTATATGCTGTGCTGTTTTGTGTGCTTTGAACCATTTCACGCTGACTGTTGATACTGTTTTGTTTCATGTTGATTTTCATGCATAGCCCACAATTCTGTTTATATAACACATCTGTGATTTTTTATTTTTTATTTAACCTGACATTGCTACAGTTTCGTGCTTTGAGCCTCTAACCATGAGGGATGAGGGGGGGAGGAGGGGGGGAGAAGGAAAAGGGGGGGGGGGTTCAGTGATGTATTGTTCCCTGCCATGCAGGAGGTGTAGGTTTGAACAGGTCTTTCAATCTCCATCATGTCAAAGCAAAACAAACATGGTGTGATGGTGGAGGAGGGTGCATGTCTGTGTGTGTGTGTGTGTGTGTGTGTGTGTGTGTGTGTGTGTGTGTGATAGTTTATGTGTGAAATTATACCCGAAGCATGCTGAAGCTCAGTTAAGACACAGTTTTACATTTAAGATAAGACCATTTCAAGATTTTATTCAACACCACTGAAATATTAATCACATTAATTGATGCATTGCATTTAGGTAAATATTGATCTCTAATTGACAATACTGAGTGTTTGTGTACATGATGACTCCTGTTGGGACACTATGTTTTTAGTATTTGCCAACATCTTATAATTGTCCCTTGTGTGGCCAAGCTTTAAATATATTGTACACTTATGTGATGCACCCGTCTCCTCAATTATTGTGCGCGTTGCAACGGCTCTGTATGGGCATGGGGGTGTGGCAAAAGTTCAAATTTGTTGAACTTTGACCCGGTCTGTGTTAACCTTCGTGGACGCAGGAAATCGCTGTTGACCGCTGCTTTAATCCATTCATAACAATGCAATACCAAGGGTTTGGCCAGCAGATGTTGCCATTTTTTTATTCGATGCTTCGAAACAGTGAACCAACCCCTGCCACACTTGTTCAGTGAGCCGGTGCTTGAGAAAGCTTCATTCCTCCATCGCTAGTGATTTGAATTAAAATCCTCTGGTTCAGGTCGAGAATCAGCGAGTCAGCTGGATCTACAGAAGGTGTAGTCCCCATGGTGTTCAGATAATTGCTTTCTTCCCTTATGACAACCCTATTGAATTTAGATTAGGCCAATAGCAAACCTTTCTACACATGCGTGCCCTCTGCATCGCATCTTGTCAAATCGGCTGTTAATGTGCCCGACCTTTGTCTCATTTCTCCTCGCGTGGCATCAGCTGGTCCCCCTCTGCAGCCACAGCGGCTGCCTACAGGCGGGCACAACTAACACTGTGGCAGAAGAGGCGGGCAGAGGAAGTCTCATCAATAATGTAGAGCGGTAGCTGGGGGAGAAGAATTGTGGTGGAGTGAGTGAGAAGTGCATCTGGTGTTTGTCTTATTACTTCCAAATGGACATTTTGAGATGACACTCCCTAGAGGGCACGTGTAAGATGAAGGAGGCTATTAATAGCTGGCAGGCTGAATAAATTGTCAAATGTGTGTATAGATGTGCATCTGGCCATATTTTAGCTCCTCTTTGCTGTTCAATAATTTTCCCCCAAAATAAATAAATTAATAATACAGGAAAGTATAGAAATACATGCTTTTTTTGTATATATATATATATATATATATATATATATATATATATATATATATGATATATTTTTTTAAAGGCCATCTGGGTTGTTTTCATTCTGTATGACAAAAACATAAAATACTGTAATAACTACGGCGCTGAAGTCAGCTACATGGGTGTAGTCCTAATAGGCACACCCTGTGGAGGCCAAAACAAAAATCTCATAAATGTCTTGTCTGTCAAGCAGCTTGTAGCTGTACCTCCCCAGTGTCCTCAGAGGAGCACGCACACACAATGATTAACTCTCCTGACAGCTGTCCAGATGCAAACACAAATCGCGTCACCGAGGCACAGGGAGTGACCCTTTGGCTGTTACAGCATGGCAGCGTCTCCTCCCAGTTGCCGTCCTGCTCGCTCCCTTTCTTCAATGCCCCTCATTGTATTGGGAAGAGGAAGCCCATTCTTACTCACATGTGTCTCGTGCTCTTGTTTCTCCAGGGGCCAGCCCTGAGGACGTGAAACTGTCGGGAGAGTTTGGAGGTCACAGCTTCCCCCCCCCACTGCCTCAGACCACCCTCAACCGCACACATCTCTGCTCTCCAGGCGGCACCAATTAATGCAGGCTTGAGACAAAGAGTTGTGACAGTATCCGACGACACAAGGAGGAAAGGAATACGCTGGAGGAGGGGCCTGTGCTTGCTGCAGACGGGCAGAGGACTGCTTGTGAGTAACCTATTGTTGTCATTGTTGTGGGGGTACACATTTCCATACAACTGGCCAGGACTGTGCCACACATTTGATGTTTTCCCAGTACAGAAATTAAGAAGTTCATAACCGGTATTCCATCCAAGCATCAATGCAAAATTTTGCAATGTATTTATATCCAGAGATGTTTTTTTTCAAATATATATGTAACTTGAAAATCCTGCTTTGTTCTGTTTCCAGTGTCACAAACGCAGATGCCTTATTTATATTTCTTATGTTTTCCTACGAGGCAGCTAAAATTAACTCTCCGTGAGCATCAAAGGATGTGGTTTAAGGTAAAAGGAGGATGCAGGTGAAACCTCCTCCCACTGTTCACTCTCTGTCTCACTCTATCAAGGATGTCTTCCTACTTTGTGTCTCGCTGCTTGTCCAATAGATAACCCATTTTCATCCGGAAATTCAGCGGAGGAATTAGGTGGCAGACAGGGGCAAAATGATCTGACAGATCCACTTACTCCTGCTACATACGAACCCCCTGGCCTCTGATATTATTAGAGGTTGATATATATGTGGGCACAGTTCACGGGAGCATAGGGGAGAAGATTGGGAGACGAGAGGAAGGCAGGGAGGGGGAAGGTGTGAGAGCTCAAGATCCGTCGCTGCTGATGACAAATCCAAGGAAATAATCTTAAGGTGTGGAGGCAGTGAATGATGAGATAGTGAGGAAGGGGGGAGGGGGGGGGGAACGAGTGAGAGAGGCTCGGCTGTTAAATCGCTTGTAGGCTCGGTTGTCTCCTCACTACCAAAGAGAAGAAAATATCATGATTTCTTATTGGCAAGCCTAGGGTAAGATGAATCTAAACCTTATACGCTCATATTGCCTTTTTCCCAGTGCAAACAAACACAGCTGAAATAAGACAGGTTCGCACACAGATCTATACAGCTTACATAAACCACAGTGCCCTGGGATCACACCTCCGGTCGATAGCAATGTTTCACACTGCACCAAATATTCAACTTTTGTATATTACACCATTTTCTTACAGATAATACAAAAGCACAACAATGAGATGAAAATTATGCTTTTGTTAAAAGACAGGACATAGATGTACTGTAGTTTTTGGATATACTAATATATATATATATATATATATATATATATATATAATATGCAGCATGCAGTATTTTTTACAGACATTCACGGTCACCTAAGAGCAAATCCTTCTGACTTTGATCCCAAACTTTTCCTCTAACACCCATAAGGGTTGACGTTTTTGGCTCCTATTGGAATATCTGGACAATAAGTGGAAACAATTCCCATGAAATGTTTTACAGATATTTATGATCCACAGAGTATAAATCCTTATGACTTTTCCTCTGGCGCTGCCACTAATTTGAAGTCACTCAACCCATGAAATACCTCAACAGCTACATGATAGATTGGCACAAAAGCTTTTACAGACATTCATGGTTCCCAGGGGATGTTTCCTAATGTCTTTGGTTATCCTTTCACTTTTCATCTAGTGCCATCATCAGGTCAACTTTAATCTGTCTTTGATTTATGACTGAATACAGTCCCTGACAAAAGTCTTGTCACTTATCCATTTTGTAGAAACAACAGCTTATAACCTGACTTTTAATTAATCCATTGGTTTTAGAAATGACTCATATGAAAGCTAAAACCCTCCCAAATTATGTTTAATATACTAAAATAAATTTGCTTCACTGAAGAAAGATTGATCATTTAATGAACACAGAAAGGTCAGATTTTGGCAAGACAAAAGTTTTGTCGCCTACAGAGAGTAATGTGAAAATTGAACAAATAATTTACTTCAAATACAAAAATATGTTGCATAACATCAGTGAATTAAGTAGTGGTGCTGTGAGATCCATATTTAATATCTTGTATGACTTCCATGAGCTTGAAGGACTGCATCCATGCGGTTCGACAATGATTCATACAATTTATTGATGAAGTCATCAGGAATAGCAAAGAAAGCAGTCTTACATGCCCAGAGTTCATCAAGATTCTTTGGTTTCGTCTTCCATGCTTCCTCTTTCATTCTACCCCAGACATGCTCAATGATGTTCATGTCTGGTGACTGGGCTGGGCAGTCCTGGAGCACCTTGATCTTCTTCGCCTTGAGGAACTTTGATGTAGAGATGGAAGTATGCGATGGAGCACCATCCTGCTGCAAAATATGACCCCTTTTATGGTTGGGAATGTAAGAGGTAGCTAATACTTCTTGATATTTTAGGCTATTGATATTGCCTTCCACCCTGCAAATCTCTCGCACACCCCCATACTGGATGTAACCCCAGACCATGATTTTTCCGCCACCAAACTTAACTGTTTTCTGGGTGAATCTCAGATCCATGCAGGCTCCAGTAGGTCTCCTGCAATATTTGCAGCAGCTGTGATGTAATTCAACCGAAGATTCATCTGAGAAATCCACCGTCTGCCACTTTTCCAGCGTCCATCCTTTTAGCAGGCTGTGGGCCTTGGCAAATGCCACACGTTTTTTTAATTGCCTTTTGTTTAGTGCTGGTTTCTGGGCACTGATTCGACCACGGAGGCCATTTTGAAACAGAAATCTACAAACTGTCCTGGTTGACACGGGGACTTGAGGTGACCAGGCCTGGTGGAGCTCTGCTGCAGTGGAAAAGGGGCTGGCCTTGGATTTTCGAGCCAACAAACGGTCCTCCCGAGCAGTTGTCTTGCGGGGTCTGCCGGACCTGGGCTTGTCAAAAACGTCTCCAGTCTCTTCAAATCTTTTTCTTATTCTTTGTACTTGACGCTGAGACACATTGAAGGTGTCAGCCACCTCAGCAGTAGCTCTGGTCTTCAGCCTCTTGATAATCAACGCTTTGGTCTCAGGGTGAATCTTAGGCATGTTGTCAGAGGTCAAGTTGCAGTTGATGTGAAGGTCTGGTGTGCTGGGGTTCTTTTTATACACACCCACTAATTGATTGATCAATTATTGATCATAGGTGAGGCTGTAATCTAGGATTGGGTGCATCATATGACAAGGCGACAAGACTTTTGTCTTTGCAAAAACTGACTCAGTGGGCTTTACCAAGCTGTGAACGTTAGAATGCTTTTCAGCAATTTCGTTTGGCACCAAAACATTATTTCAAAAGCTGTTGGGATTGAAATTAGCCATTTCTTGTAAAAAAAAATTGATTACAAATATATTTGAGGGGCACTTAAGGTCAACTTGTACCCAAGCGACAAGACTTTTGTCAGGGACATCCCGTCGGCCTGTACTTTGTCTTCAGTGCTAATTAGCAAATGTTAGCATGCTAACACGCTAAACAAAGAGGACGAACATGGTAGATGTTATATCTGTGTAGCATCAGCATATTTGCATTGTCTTTGAGAGCAAAATAACAGCATTAACTCACAGGGTGATGCAATCCAGTACAACAGCCCTGCAATGAATCCTACATTTTCCTAGCTAACCTATTTTTGTTGAGACTGCGGCAGAGAGCAATATTGATTTAAACTGTATTTGATTGACATGTATATATATATATATATATATATATATATATATACAATATATATATATTTATATATATATATATATATATATATATATATATATATATATATATATATATATATATATATAACCATGTTCCATGACATTAAATGTTCCTACATGCAATATTCCCAAAGGCGGCCTGACTCGAGGCTGCTGCTGGGCTGCTGCTCATGTGTGGATGTGAGAATAGGCATCATTCCATAACGTCTTCATGATCATAGTTTTATTTACAGTCTCTCCAACAGGCTTAGAGCACATAGCATATGTTATGTAATAATTTAGATAGCACTCCAAACCTCCTTAATTGGTGTGAGCTGAATTAGCACTGACTAATCAAGATAGCAACCTCTCATCATAGATTTATAGACGCCTATGATTGCTGCCAGGGTGAAATTAACTCTTTC
The DNA here is from genome assembly GCA_016806645.1 of Ophiodon elongatus. Classification (NCBI taxonomy): domain Eukaryota; kingdom Metazoa; phylum Chordata; class Actinopteri; order Perciformes; family Hexagrammidae; genus Ophiodon; species Ophiodon elongatus. The sequence goes on from JACSYO010002159.1 coordinate 133,937, forward strand.
AGTCAGCAGGGAATTGTTGAAAGATGCCTGGCTGAAAAACACACCTTGCCTCTCTCTCTTTCTCTCTCTCTCTCTCTCTCTCTCTCCCTTTGTCACACGCACGCACACACACACACACACACACACACACACACACACACACACACACACACACACACACACACACACACACACACACACACACACACACGTATATGCAGATGAGATGTGTCTGTTCCTTCTGGCTGTCTCTGTAGAGCTGTCACACATGCTGCGTCTTGGAGCACCAGGAGACCGGGGTTGACTTGAATTAAACTGAGAGGATGTCCTTTCCAGATCTGCAGAGGGCCACAGAGACACATCCGCCCCCAGAGAGAGCCAGTCAAAAGACAGAGACATAGGAGGGGGGGGAGATGAATGGAGGAAGAGAAGAACGAGATGGGGTGGTGAGGAGAAGTTAATAAAAGGGAGAAATTGTCTGTGAGAGAGGGGGGTGAAATAGGAGGTGGAGAAAGAGGAGGACACTAGAATAAGAAGGATGAGAGAAGATGAAATTGGGGTGTGTGGGTGGGTGTGACAGAGTTTGACAGAAAAGAAAGAGAGGATGAGAGAGAAAGCTAAGAGAAGCTAAGGCCACACCTACAATATAAGGCCTCTCTTCCCAATGCTCTGGCCAACACTTCCTAAAGTTGTGCTGATCAGGTTAGATACATATATTCAAAATGATTACTGCATGTTAAAAATGAAACTTAAGTAAGGTGTTCATGTTCTGTAATCTAAAATCTACACTGTTGTATTTGGAGACACAAAATAACAATACATTATTTAATAAATTAACAAGACTTGATGAAATAAATAATCATACAAATGAATACTGGTCTAAATACATGGTGTGGTCCTGAAATTGTGAAACAATCAAATACATTTACAAAAATCGCTTAGTATAATACAAAAGGTTATTTAATTCTAAATTAATTTAGTTGAAAATAAAGCTAAGTCGATTAATTGATTAGTTAAACAACAGAGAATTAACAGGCAACTACTTTGATAATTGATTAATCATTTAAAACTGATGTGTTCAGCTTTTCAGATTGGAGAATTTTAAGCTTTTCCTTGTCATTGCATTATTGAATTTCTTCGGATTTTTAACTGTTGGTCATATAACAACACAATGACATCGCTTCGGGCTTTCAAATTGTGATGGGCATTTTCACTAATGTTTTTATGTGTAAGGAACCTACAATTCATTCATTTGTTAAAAGAATTATTGTCAATCGTTAGTTGCAGCCCAGCCTTACACTGTTTTTGATCATAATTCATGTCATTTAAGAGTTTCTATGCAATTCCCAACACATGGCTCATATTGTTATGGGAAAGTACCAGGATTCTGGTAATAAACACTGTAGTCAGCAATTATAGGCAATACAGAACCATCTGCATATGGACGAGAGAAAATTCTAATGCACACGTTGTTGGATGCAAAATAAAAAAGGGTGCCTCAGTCTTTATCACAGCGGCAGCATTCAGACTAATCTCCCAAACAGAGGTACACTGTGTACAGTGTGTAAAAAGCTAAACATGCAGTGTACTTTTACAATAGATGACAGTAATGTCCTGAATGTCCTAAGGCTGCAGAACAGATTTGGAATAGACCATCATTTTCTATATACCACCTCCAGGCATTGTTATTAACAGTAAGTGCATTTCCCGTTCGCTTCTAGCGGCCTGTGTCTCTCCCTTGCCCTGGATGATAAACACACTAGAGACCAAGATTTTTGTCGAACAAGAAATTGGAAAATAAATTATTAAGTGAGAATGCGCCTTCCCAAAAAAAAAAGCATCCATTGTGTTTTCTCCTCATGCTTGCAAACAAGGCAATCCTTGAACTTCCTGCCAAGATTTCAGCTCGGTGATAGGGTGAGCTTGTCACTCCTAATACAAGAAAGACACTGCTCATTATTGTCGCTCCACCAAATCTACTGTGAGCTCTTTGCAGCGTTTCTTCTGCCCTTTGTTGCACAATCTCTTTGTTCTGTAATGACACAAACCTGCTATGCAGAAGTCCTGCAGGAAATGTTTTCTCATTCCAATTTCAGATAATTACATGTAGAATTGACTTATTCTGAGATTAATGATGACATTCCAAGCATGACGCACAATCATTGTGTGTGATTACTTACACAAAATCAGCAGCTCAGAGATAATAACTCACACATTTTGGTGGTTTTAGTAAGTGTTTAAATGCATTAGTGTTTACTTGGGTTTCTCCACCTACACCACAATTACATTTGTCCCCTTGGCAGTTTTCTGTCGCATTAATTCTCACAAGCCAAGCGAGCATACAAATGACTGACCTAAAAATTGCCATGAAAATGCTTAGTGAATGAGTTTTTTGTGCTTTTTAGTTTATGTATTCCACCAGTCATTTCTGAAAACCGAGGCAGACCTTTTGAATGTGTGATTAAACCACCCACTAATCACCCTAATTTCTAAAATCAGACTTCTTTTGAGTCATTCAAAACAGAAAATGTGTTTAAACATTTTTAAATGAAATACTTCCAACTACTATACAAACTGCTGAAAGTACTCAGGGCAACAGCAGCTTGCAACCGCTCTGAAGAACGTATGCAGGGACACATATTTCACAGACGTAGATAATGGTATATTGTGAGATTAGAAGGAGTAAAACAGTGTTGTGCCATGATGCAACTGTTTGCAATGTCATTGTTATCATGAGAAATGTCTCGTTTCCCTCTTCAACATTGAATTATTCAGTTCACAGCAACCTGGTTTTGGAGTGTAAACTGGCACAGAGGAGTTGTATGGCACAGTCACTGTAACAAATACACCAGATACAAGAGGCTTGCCAACAGAATGCCAAATTCTGGTGAAAAAAAGTATTTTTAAGCACACAAAAGGATAAAATGAGCACAGTAGATCATTGAAAGTTCAGCATTTGAACAACTCCATTCCACCCAAACCGACATGACCCAAATAAGTGGTTCAGTCTCCCAGACATTTTGGGATTTATCCACAAGCCAGCTGGCTGCAGCGTTGTGTGGTACCTGCACACAGTGAGCTCCTGCAAGATTAGATAACTAGGACTGCTCTCAGACTCAGCGAGGTCCTGGGGAATTGTGAAAGTTGGCGTTGAGTTGTCTGATGAAACCCACACACATACAGACAACATTCAGCCATGTGTGCTCACACAAAAACACAAGCGCCGATATAAACGCATCCACTTGCACGCACACACACAAACCGGGAGATCCTGGAGGCTTTTAAAGATGTTAAATCACCCTGAAGCCCATCAGACCACATCAAGGTGTGTGTGTGTGTGTGTGTGTGTGTGTGTGTGTGTGTGTGTGTGTGTGTCATTAGACAGCTCTAGGCCAGCCCAACTAGCAGCAGTTAACAGGACAGCCTTAACTAAAGCACATCCCCCACTCCCCCAGACTTGCATCATCTCCGTTGGGAAGCAAACAGGGATCCACCAACATTGTTGCCCTGCAGCTATTCAGCAACAACAAACCCCTCCGAGGCATTATTATTGCTCAATCTTCTAGCTCAGCATATGGCCACTGTTTTATTTCCATATTATCAGAGCTTTTTTTAACTAACGTTATTTAAGTCTCATTAGGTTAGATTTAAGTATGAAAAACACTGAGCCTGGTGGTGGGAGTTGGACCAATTATGATACTGAGGAGAGGGGTAATTGCTACTTGAAACACCTCATCTCAGTAACTATTTAAAGGGGCAGTGTGTCACATTTCCTATGATCTATTGACAGAAATGGAAGATAATATTAATAAGTATGTTTTCTTTAGTGTATAATCACCTGAAAATAAAACAAATTGGGCTTTCGTTACTGAATAGTTTATATCTACATACAGAGTTAATCTTCTTAACAGAGTCCTCCATGTTGCTATGCCATGTTTCTACAGAAGCCCGGAAGGGACAAAGCAATCTGGCTCTAGATAGGGCATTCGCATTGCATATATAAAAGGCTACCCTACCTCCCTGGCTAACTCAGATCTAAGACCAGTGTTTCCATGCCAACAATCAGTGACACTTGCTGAACAATGGCACTTAATGACTAGAGAGCAAAGCCTAGCTCATAATTTGTGGTTTGATAACATGATATGGAGCAAGCAATGAGAAAGGTAAGAGTTTTGTTCGAGAGCGCAGTAACCTGTTGGAAATATATGGCAGTGAGGGCATGTTGTCTTTGCTTAGAGAAACCATCCTGATCCTGACTGACAGGTTAGCAGAAGTACTGAGCCCTGCCACATTAAGAAGCCGTAGTATCTCAGCTTTGCGACATGCCTGCTCTCAATGAGATTATGTGGTGCTGGAAATTTTTGGTATTGTTACAGTTTTGTTTTTTTTACAGTAAAATGCCCTTGTAACCTTTGAATCCTTCCACAAATCGAAGATTTTTTGAAAGTAAGTCTTGATTTACCCAGAATGCATGACAAATGTGTCCTACTTAAGACCTAGACAGCTTTGGGCAAGGGATGATTTTGGACATTTGACTTTGTGAAACCCGACCCTGGACTCTAGTGACACCCTGTTGTTTTGGTGGGAAAGGTTTTTGTCAATGTCTCAAATGAGGGGAGAACTCTTCAATCACAAAAGATCATTGACTGTACGAGAACATTGTCTGAGCCTTACCAGACAACAAGTACTGCAAAACAAAATTGTAGGAAGGGTTTCTGATGCCAAACCACAGTAACATAGTTGCTTGATTTCTCCCCCCAGGCAAAATGTCATCCACCAGGTGTAGTGCCTCTGGGCCAATCAGTTACACCTTGTTTTGGTCTGTAATGGTTGTGCCCATCCTGCTGGCACCAATCATTTTTTTTTCCTGAAACCCAATTCTGAAATACATCATTATTATCCGGTTTCTTTTAAAAAAAACATGTCGCAGATTGTATGTCGATGCACAAAGAAACAAAGGAATAGATGAAGATTAATAGTTGTTTTGTTTTTATCATAGACTACAATCAAAGCTGAGAGGGTGATAATGAACAGTGTCATTTGCATGTTATGAGCTTGCCAACCGTGACACAATAAACTGACACGGACACATCTCATTGGTTAAGATACAGGCAAACACACACACACACACACACGCACACACACACACACATAGAACTGAAGTAATATGCGGGGGGAAGCTGTACGAAGTGGCTTCGTCATGTAGGATTACCATCTGAAAGAAGGGATGTGCTGTATGTTTGAGTGTGCCTTGAGTTCTCAGTTCTGGCTCAACTCAGAGCTGCATGAAAAACAATGTTACCGTCTGAATTGGACTAATCAATAGTAAGCTGCTGGGAATCCTCTGCGATGCTCGAACAGAGGTTATTCCATAATGCAAAAGCATTAGAGAGAGAGAGAACGGGTAATTTCTCTGCCCACTGGCATCTCTAAAGGCTCAAGATAAACTGAACATGAGCCAGACAGGGAAAGCTAACCTGACCCGCCAGATGGTTTGGGCATCTGAGATGTTGTCATTGGAAACAGGGCAGGCCTTTTCAAAATATATATGGCTGGCGATTGGATGAACCATCAATTACATGTGATCCCGCGATTCTCGCTTGAGCTTTTGACATTGCGAGAATCCGGCTGTGCAAGATAAAAGGAAAGCACATCCTACTGAAAAATCATATCAAAGGTATGCTCTGCTAATTATAAAAAAGGGCATGATGCTTTTTGTTGAAAAGCTATCGTCATCATGTTGACTCTGTTCCTATCACATTTGAGATATTTTTATGTCTTGGCAAATGAGTAAAGCAATTTACCTAATGATTACTTAGAAAAATAATAAATCAAGCTAATAAAAATCTATATTGATAATATAACCATGTGCTGTCAACCATAGCCAGGCCTATGATGAGGGACATAATCCAAGTAAACATTTGACATTATTACAGCTAGATGAATAGTTGTGTTAAACCAATGACCTTTTCTCTTGTTTAACGTCTCTACTCCATCCATCCAACTAGAAATCTTTGTGGTCCGTTAAAGGGCAAAGGCCCAGAGGGGTCAGTCAAACTTCAGGGATACATTCATCAAACTCATGATGACGTGTCACCTCCAAGGGGTCATAAACATACGCCAGTTCGGGTAGTTACCAAGGAATCTACTTAAGATCTGCATTTCAGTACAGTGGAAGTGATCGATGTTTTATGAAAGAACAAGGCTTTACTTCAGGCTGAAATATTCTAATTATGATCTGCAGGCAGATTAAGATGTTATTCAAATGTAATATGCATGCATCTGATGTCAAGTAATGAAAGCCGGTGACCGTAAAAACAGAATTAGTATCATTACGCTTTAACATGAGCTGTTTAGAGGATTCAGTGTGCAATAATATGGGTCTTTAAACTGGAGGAAAAAATACCCTTTGATTTGTGCAATCAGCTTACTTTAAGCAGCCCAAGAAGGCAGAGGCTGAGAACAGAGTGATTGAATACAGCTCTGATAACACCTGATTGTAGCTCAGTCCCATCCACAACTCCCCCTCTAACTTTGTTATGGTCCAACCCTCCCTGGACTTTACAGCTGGATGGCCTAATTGGAGCCATTTTCACATATAATGTGTCAGCCCCAAGAGGGTCAATTATAGATGATGGGTCGACCCACCTCAGCTATTCTTTAGTCCCTCATAAGGGTCCTATGGTGCAGTGATGGATACAGTAGGGTTTGCCTCAGCCCACTGGCTATTGATCAGCATTAGGAGGGAGGAAAGTCGAGTTGGCTATGGTGTGTGACTGTGTTGGTGTCTATGTGTGTGTCTGTGTCACTATGGGCACAGGACCGGGCACTGCAGAAATGACTCACCTCTCATGCGTCAAAACTAAATTAAAGGGAACATTATCATGGCTGTTGTAGTTGTTGTAGTTGTTGATGGAAAAAAAAAAAATATATATATATATATATATTGGACATATAGCCGAGATACTGTGAAAATTGGAAAATTCTAAATGCTACTTGCTTAAATTATCTAATTTAAGCAATTTTAATGGTTTGACATTTTTGGAAATACTATTATTTGTTTTCTTGCAAAGATTAAGATGAGATGATGGATACCACTCTCATATCTGTCTGGTAAATATTAGACCAGCAGCCAATTAGCGTCGCACAAAGAAGAATAGGAGGAAACCACTAGTCTGGCGATGTCCGAAGTAAACAAAATCCGCCTACAAGCACCTCTAAAGCTCTCTAACAGACACAAAACCCAAAGTGTAAATGACAAGTTGTGGTTTTACAGGGGTTACGGAAGGAACTTTTTCTTGACAAGACACGATGACTTTCTCGAGTCTCTGCTGGCTGTCCGGCAACCTTGTGATAAGACAAGAAAAAACTCCAGGCACTGCTTAACTGCGCCCAACCAAGAAATAGTCCAGCAAGTAACCTCACATAAAACCAGAACTTTTTATGTTTTTAAATTAAACGAACAGGATTAAACAAACAAGTGCATTTAAACATGCTGTTAGCTGTTATATTGTTAACTTAGGACAGCATTCTGAGCATTTTAGCATTGTAACTGTGAGCATGTTCGTAGTCTGTCATTAGCATTTAGCTCAAGTACAGCCTCAGTGTACCTGAGGTGCTTGGCAGAGAGTAGGCTGCATGGCAGAAGACCCTTATTAGATAAGAATATGTCTGGTTTGGCCTGGTAATAAAGGATGTTTGTTGTTATTTGGAATTTGTTTTTGGTGTACTTTAAATCCTGTCCCTCATTATTATTATCACTATGACACAGTACTATTTTCACTATGCTTGCACAGCACCCGTGAAGCTGAAAACTGCCAACGGTTCTGGGGACAGTGTTTCCGTCAGTCACCACCGTGCTCTTTATCTCAGCAAAGTCATTGCTCCGTTGAGTCAGTGACACCTCTGTAATGTAGCATCAGCAGACACACAGCCGCTGTGTCAACACTGTGCTGTCGGTGTCATCTTTCTGTGCCCCAGGGTGCTCTTTGAATGTGACTGTGCATAGCCGCATACAAGCAAAGGACAAATAATAATAGTAAGTGATAAGCAACGATTTGAAAGGTCAGCAAAGAGCGGATTATCAAGGCCCGGGTTGAAATGTTAAAGGTGCCTTGTTTTTACGTTGAACTGGAAACTATGCTGACTTGCTCCGTCATTAGGCCTGCATTCTACATCATCACTTATTTGACATTTTACTGGAGATCTTTAAATGTCAGTGCTTTTAAAGTGGTATTCAAGAAATACCATTTGTGTGAAAGTGGTGCATACGTGCTTAACTGCTTTTGATATAGGATTTGAAATAATGATGTGGAATGAGCATGTTAAGACTGCTGCTGAGAATTTTAAAATACAGTACAATGAGATGCAATTGCATTGGTATGATCAGAAAAATACCTGATCATACCAATGCAATTGCATTCTCTTGGTAAAAGCAGGAAACAGATGTTGACACATGTCAATTTTAGTCAGTGTTGGACTACAGCACTGTCAACACATGAATTGCAATACATCATCTGTGACACGAGGTATTGGGCTTTTAGTATATCATAATATTCATGAAATATACTGTATAAAGCATTAGCAAATGGAATGACTCACACGTGCAGAAAGCATGGGAAATAGTAATATTAATTTTGTATCCACTAATTGCCAAAGCTATTAAATGAGTCTCCACCAGAAATTAGCCTTCTCCCGGGGGGCGTGTTTTACTGGCAGGTTCAAAGCTAATGACAGAATGTCACAGAGGGAAATCACATATACCAACACTCCGACTAATTATGTAATTAAGAAAACACCAGAGATGGACATGAGCAAACTGGCAGCTGTGTTGAGTCCATAATTGTTAAGAGCCAAGTTCATCTGCCTCTGGATCAGACATATCCTTAAAACCTGTACTTATCCTGGGGAGGGTTTTGCTGAGCACGCATGCTGTCCTCCAGCATTTTACACATGCTGCACTGCTACACACTCTTGTCACCATAAAGCCGCACAGTGTTCTCATGTTGTTCGCGGAGCTCCACTCCATTATCCCCAAGGGCTTGTCTGTCCAACTGGGGCTACTTATGTCCCCACATGTCATTTTCCATACCATCAGTCTTAGCTTTCAAATCCCAGTTTTCTTTCTTCATGACTGATGCAGGTCAGGACAAGATTCATTAATAAAATTATGTTTGTTTGCTCGTGCAAAAAAAATCCTTCAGATGCGTGATGATTCTGATTCATATTCCAAACAAACGGTGAGTTTTCTGAACAAAGACTCTCCTTAAGAAATGCATCCATGTTTCTTTTTCTTCTCTATTTTCACCAATTATTTTCACTCCCAAACAAAACTCTCGGCTATACTGTCATTGCATTGGATTAAATCCCCTCGGTTTAATTAGCGATGATCAGATTCATAATTATATATATTTTCCTTCCACAAGGGCATATAATTGGGGGACTTTGACGCAAGGGAATTTTTCAGCGGAGAAATCCATGGTCTAACCCTCATTAAGGAACTTGGAGATCTAGCATGTTGAAGCCTGAGAGCGAGAACTAGTAGAGAGTTGAACACCTCAACTCCCACTCAGGAAGCAGCCTTTAATTAGCTAATGAATCTGGGAGCTTCCTCTGCCAACCTTTGACCTTTTGCTGAGGCATAATAAGCCTGTTCACAGTGCAAGACACGTCAAATGTGGTTGAAATCAATGCCCTGTACGACAAAACCAATTTTAATGAGATAAACGCTGTGCTTTCCCTTTCATTGTAAGGAACTGTTCATTCATGAATCATTCCTGGAGATGCTCCAAAGGGTGTAATGTATTGATTTAGTGTCATTTCCAACAAAAGCCTCTGCTTCATGATTAAAATTCTTAGTCATGTTGATGACACACAAAGGATCAAATTACATTTTAGTAATAGCATTACCAAACCTCTAATGGGAGCAGTGAAAAAACATATATAAACCATGAACATGTTATTAATTTCCTTGTTGCTACTGGGAAAATGAATCATAAAAAGGGGCTTTGGTGATTAGTCAAAGTGTAAAAAAAAAAGTCATTATTATCATACAAGTTCAGCCAGTGTTATTTATTAACAGCATTCATTCTCATTTTATTTAATTACAAGTACAGTATTTAAAGTAATAAATATGATATTTTTGCAAATATGTTCTGATTATTACAGTAAATATGAGACAAATATCAGTAGCCTGTTAGCTTACCTTACAATAAAGACAGCTAGTAGAGCAAAGTTTGCCAACCAGTAGCATTAAAGCTTACACATTACATATCATTTGTTTAATCATACAGAAAACTGTACAGAAAAGAGCTTTTTTTTCTTGGCTGTAATCAGTTGCTAGGCAATCTCGGATAAGCCTCTGGGGGCGAGGGCCTATATTTCTGTGGTTCTCATAAATAGCCATCTGATATTCGGCCACTTCCTTTTTTCCGTGAGCTGCTCGTTGTTTGCGCTCCAATTTGCAACTTGAGATGCGTGACTGGAGTTGGAGCTGAGAGACGATGCGTACAACAAACCCCCCAAAAAATCTATATTGTGGTCAGACGATAGCAGGTGGGTTCTGGCATTGCATTTGGACCAATGCATTATCTCTCTTTGGCTCTTCACACGGACTGTTAACCTGCATTCAACCAAAGCCTGCTCGAACGTAATTGGTCAATACTACACGGATTACAAACGGAAACCAGAACTCTTCCGATACCAACATCTCGTCCCGTTGCCTGCAGATTCTGAATGCAGCATCTGTTTATAGTGATTAATTGCCAGGCAACAAGCAGAGACTTAAGGATGTTACTGCTCCCATACAGGGAATAGTCAGGAATTTAACCCAAAATAAAACAGCAAACTGACGTTTTTGCACTTGTGTTTCTTTTTTTTTTAAATCAAACAAACAAGATATAAGTTACTTAGTGAGCAATAAAGGTGATGCTTTGCAGGTTTTGTACCTGTGGACAGAGCCAGGCTAGCTATTTCCCCCTTTATTTCCAGTTTCTGTGCGAAGCTAAACTGAGCAGCTGCTGGTTATAGCTTCATATTTACCATACAGATATAAGGGTGTTATACATCTTCTCATAACTCTTTAGCAGAAAGCAAAAACAAAATGTTTTTGTGTGATAGTTCTTTGATTTAATGAAGTCGTACACTTTTAATAAGTCAAATCTGTACACATCCGTTTAGTACACTAATCACCACTGTCTTTGACTCACTTATAATCAGGCACAGTTTCTTGCAGTCACAGTGAGGAAAACTATGAGATAGGACTGCTCTCCCATCTCTCTGTGGTCCCCCCAAGATGACATGTCCAATGACTCCATTCTGATCAGAGCTGAGCTGTGCTGACCCGACATGGCAGGTTCAGGTCTCAGTGGCAGCCTCTGCAATCCTGGCGTAACTCCTTCAGTCTGCTCAGCCAGCTGTGAGAGGCTGCATTGTGCTCCCAGGTCCAGCATTGGAAATGTGCCCTGGGAGAGCCGGACTATAAATTAGTCAGAATAAGTTAAGGGCATGCTGCGCTGGGCTATCCCCCATGGTTATTGGCAGAGAGGAACCTGCCCGAAGGTTGGTGCTCTTAAATCTTCCATCATTGCTGAGGCAGCCTGATCCAGGCATGGATTGGAGCCATCAATCAGGGCCAATGCTCACAGCTAATGGGTCATTCAAGTTTTCCTGAAAATGAAACAGCCATCCTCATCATCTAAATCAAGTTTGCGAAACAGCACTTACTGCCACTATCTCTGGCAATTTTTTTTTTTTTTTTATCAATCAGCATTTACAGTGATTGGTCTGCAAATAGTGATAATCTGGCAGATTAAAGCTTGAAATGTTTTGGTTATATCAGCTATTCACTCTTAATTACTACTAATTACTATGACTTATGACTATTTAAACTAGTATGCTAGAAATTCTAGTTTGCATGATTTAAGGTGAATTTGAGAATATGACATGATTGTAAACAACAAAGCTGCCTTTCCAAAACCAGCTAAGCACAGTGTTCCTACAGGATTCGCCTTCTCTGCTTTGCTATTATTAGCTTTACTCAAAGTAGGCAGTTTGTTTCATAAGGAGAGGATCACATTTCGAAGAGACTAGTTCCACGGCAGGTGTGGATTGGATTGACGGGACAAGTAACACAAAACTCGCATTAAGGTGACCTTTCACTGAACCTTAACCTAGAATATGAGTAGTAGCATCGCAAGCACGAGCATGGCTGGCAGAAAATATCAATTTCAAAAGAGGAAATGTTTCCTCCAAGACAAGTTGTTTGTTTCTCACACGAAAAGATCCTCGATGGTTTTATGCACGAGAACTTGTTACATTTTTTAAAAGCAAAATAATTGCCAACTCTGCTCAAGATTTCAGAATAACATTGTACATTAGTTCACCCTCTGCCCACTAATGAGTTTAATTAGTTTGTGAGAAAAAGACAGTCAAACTGCCTCAGTGCACCCCAGTCTTTAACACAAGATCGTTTTCGACTACACCAGTGAACTAGCCTCTAATTGTTTTTTTAATCCATTATATTTTACAGTTTCTCTGTCTGAGTGGAAAGAGAAACTAATAAATTAAACATTGAAAACACTGAATTGAAACACTGAATTATTCAATATATTGTATGAATACTTTCAATGTCGTTGAGATATCCTAATTTTTCAGAATGAGAATTGTTACACCTGTGATTTATGCATGCATTCAAACACACAAACTTAACAAAAATAGGAAGTATAGTGGACAGGAACCAACCAAAAAGATTTTGTTCATACCTGAAAAAGATTCTGTTAAGTCCTATTTTGAATGCATGCAGATGCAGAATGTGCAAAAAGGCATGTTTTTGTGCCACTTATATGTCCTACTATCCATTAATTATTTAAATGTGTAACATAAGCTGTCAGTTGACGTCAAAGTTGACTAGAGAAACGAAGCCAAACTCTGTGATAATCTTACGATGATTCTGGGCCTTGAAATCCAAAACCAGGTCTATGAGAGAAGCTTAATGTCAGAGAAAGCCTATGATCACCTGCTCTTGGCTTAGTGTACTTCAAAAGCAATTATGCCTGTGTGAATCAATGCCCACGGATTTAAAATTCCCTTTTAATGACACCTCTAGGCGGAGCATTTTTTCGGGGGGCTGTGACAGTTGCATCAATAATGATCCACTCCAGTGACATGTCTTCCAACGTTCCCAAGATATCCCTGAAAACTGTTCTGGGCTTTACCAAGCTGGTCGTAGACCAATGAATTGATCAACGAAAGAGAAAGATTGGACATACCAGGACACTCTATCTCCAGAGAAGAGAGAGTGCATCAAAACGATGCCACAAAGCAAGCGAGGAAAAGATGATGTTATTATTGGATCCTCGGGAAATAGGAGATGGTTCCAAGAGAGCTCAGAAGTCAGAGGGAGACTCGATAACAAACTTGGAAACATGCCCTCACTTCATCTTTGACTCAACTTTACACGTCTGAGGGAGAGAGGGAAGAGAAATAATTTGAGCCTGCCAGTGCTAATGTCTGTAATATACTTGTCAATGTCAGGGTTTGAGTAATAAATGAGTTCAGTGTCTATTAAAGTGTTTTTATAGCCCAAACAATGGTTATGCATTTCAAAAATGTAATATAAATATATGTTTTACCATTATTGTAGTTAATGTTAATTTAATCTCACATCTAAACTTATTTACCTGGATACTAAAATACTGAATACTAGGATAAAACCTGAAACCTGAATTAGAAGAATGCACTTAGTATTTGGCTACAACTCAATGTTGTATATTTTTCCCATACTTTAAATCACATCTTGTTGTATTCCTTACACAACAGATTGAGTTTGCACAGGGCTCATTGCGTGGCTTTGGTAACTTTGGTCAAAATAAATTCCATACTTTAGAACTGAGCTAATTTTGTGACAGTAGTGAAATTCCATCTACTGAGGAAGACCATAAGATATGGTTGAACACCTCAGGAAAAAGCGAGAAAGCTGATCTTGAGTTAGATTATTTTTGTCAAAGCCTTTTTGTAAAAAAATGAAGATTTTTTTGGTTGCATGGTATATATAGAAAAGACATCACAAAAGGGAATTTAGTCAAACAAAACCTTTTGTAATTAGCATTACCAACATAATAATAAAGAAAACATCTTTACGGTATTGGAAAAGGAATACATTTGTCTTACTGCCAGACAAAAATCACTTGGGGCTTTTCTGGTTCCAATCGCTGCCTTCTGAATCATCTGAAGGTTTATTATAAAAAAAATAAAATAAATGATACTTTCCAACAAATGAAGCTAGATTCATAGGAAGGTTTAATGAGGCACTCTGTGTCCTCATGTAATAACGAGGTGCTACCTTTACAGTACAATGTATTTTTATTATTTTAAAGCTGATGCACTTGGGTCTAAAATTATATTTTTAAGAAGTTAGAATGCATTGCATAATTATGACGGAGGATTTTCATCAAACTGATTTAAAAAAAAAAAAAAAAACGCGGCTATGAGTTAAGGTTATTTAGAGATCTGAGGAAATAATACCATATAAGCTTTGTCTGGTAACAATGTGGGAATTGCTTCTAAGCTCCTTTATCACTATAAAAAATTATGAAGTTAATGATCATAAAAAGGGACAGTCTGCTCTGTGTCCAACACAAGGCCCTAAAACCAGTGGGAACATGAGAATGTGCCGTCTGATCACTCTGAGGTGTACTGTTGTCCAGATCTCCCATCCTTTTTATCTCACACACAGTAACTTTTTCCTCTGGCACACTCAAACCCAGTAGAGAAACATATTGTTTCACCCATCCCGCTTCACCTTTTGGGGGTAATGATGTTAGTTCAACAATCAGAACAACAGTTTTCACACATGACACCGTTGCTGTGATTCTTTATTAATCACTGGCAGGTGTTCCCTTCACAGCTGGTTGACTTGTGCTGATGTGAAAGGCTGTCGAGCTTCATTGTCTGCCATTTGCTGCAGATTAGACTAAAATTGATCAGCACATAAAACCGTGAGAAATGTAAGCTGCAGTATTGGTTTTTGTGTACGTGTGTACATCTTCAACTGACAACAATGGGTTTTACAGTCAGTTCTGACTAGAGTCTAGACTCTGTTAGGCTTCAGGCCACTGCATATAGTGTTTACCACGTTCATCACTCAGTTTAACGTGTTAGCATGTTAATATTTGCTAAATAGCCCAAAGAACAGCTGAGGTTAATGGGAATGTCAGATTTGGCAGGTGTTTGGTTATAAACCAAGGTATTGAACCTCTTAAAAAAATTTATTAATTAAGTTAAATATTCCTTTAAAAAAATAAGTTAATCTTCCATGGCCCAACCCAACTAAAATGTGTAAAAGCCAAAGAAGACATATAGACTTTTAATTAATGCATTCATCATATCCCAACCAATAATTTATACTCTATACATTTTGCACGTCACAGCAATATGAAGTTCAGCTCCCTTCGGCGAGCAGCCCTTGCCATGCTTTTTTGTTTTTCCAAATATTTTCTTGTTTATCACTAAGATGCTGCAGCAGCCTGTTGGAGGGTTCTGAGATTGTGTCAGGTTATTGTACTATACAGTGTTTCCCTCTCTTTAGCTCCATCACAATACATACAGGAGGCACTTGTTGAACAGAAATCAGAGCGACAACACTGTCATTGCGACTTTGCATGCGTGACAGTACCTGGCAGCAACTGTAAGGCCTTTCTATCACTGTTGTTTAGTTATTTTTCTTGGCACTACAGGGCTTGCTTGTCGCTGTCAAGAAAAGCAAATAGCCTTCTGCCGAAGCTGCACTAACCCATGAAGACCGTTTCTCGTATTCATCTTTCATTCCTTTTTCCACACAAACTCCAAACTGACATCAACCCTCAGAAGCATAATACTTCAGTTTGAGAAATTGGACAATGTGTCGGGGCAATCTGAAAATAGATTGTTTTGAAATTTAGCACCCATCAAGCACACACACCCGCAATTCCATTGCTGGATCACAGGCAATTTGCCTTTTTATACAACAGTGTGACTCAGTAAAATGATTCTGGGAGTCCTGCTGTTCATTCCCTCCAAACTACATATTTGCAGTTTATATGATTCTCTATTACAAAGCCCCTAAAAATACAGTCCTCAGCCATCTAGTTTTGCAGCTGATGCAGCGTGCAGACATCACTGGCGGAGTGAAGCATAAGCCTCCATAGAGCAGCGTTCCCTCAGATGTATTTGAATAAGACATGATGCCAGTTTATTTTTGTAACATCCCCCACCCTAGACTGTTGGCAAGCAATGGAGTTGTGACTAACCCTCTTCCATTTTCCACATTAGGCATGAAAAAATAACGACTCTGTGTCTGTTCAGTTCAGATTGGAGTCAATGAGGTAAAATTATCAATACATGTACGGTATTAACCATTTCACACATGAGCAAAAATGCGGCATTGTAAAGTACAGGAGTTGTATAGCACTGGAGGAGTGAACCCTGCTGTGAATCTGAATGATGTGCATCCAAATTAGAGTTCATTACTTGATACTGACACACTTTTCCTCAGCTGCATTTCCACCCCAAGCTCTTTGATGTTAAATAATGAATAGACGTCCAACAGCCACACCACTCACAAAGGTGTCTAGAGCCAAGAATCGCTGTAAGGCATTCACTGTTTCGAAGCCTGTCCAAATGGCTATGTTTAAACCTGGCTGACTGTCCTTGAATGTCTCATGCTGGTGTGAGTGAGAGAAGAGGGAGGGGGGAGGGGGGCACAAGGTACACACTGTGAGAACACAAAGAGGCAAGCATTCGCAATCTGTCATCACTGAATTATATTCACCAAACTGTTTTTCTTTTACAGGTCTGGACTCAGCGTTGCCCGTCTGCGGCAGAGAAAGAGGAAATGGTCGTCTGAGGTGTCATGGAGGACGTCACCACTACGTAGCTCGTCCAGTATGCAGTGTGGCCTTCCCAGATGAGCATCACGTGTGGTGCCATGATCCAGTTATAACTCTGGGTGAGCATCCAAAAGTTTTTCAAATGGATGTATTGATTATATGCAAGCAATGTGATTAAAGGGGCAGTCCACTGATTTCCCACTTGAAGGTTCACTGTTCACTGAGGAGCTTTGTCAAGTCTGAGAAAATCAGCCTGATGATATCATTAGGGAAATCTCGGCTTCGACAGATATTAGACAGCCTACGTGACAAACTTGAGGTGTGGAGTTTGAAAGATGTGGGCATTTACCAAACACGGTCTAATAAAAGATACTATCCGATTGCCTCATGGGAAACTAGGAAATGCAGTAAAGCCAGTCTGTATTTGCAGAATAAATCCCCATTCTGTGGTTTTCGGGATTAAAAATGACCTGGGCCAAGAGTTAATTAGATCAAAATGAGGTAATTTGAGGGATTCTCCCATTTACGGAAGCTATAATTTTTTCAGCCACCATACTGCTAACAGAAACACTTCTCAAGGACCAAGGAAATATTCACAAGGTCATGGAATTCATTTCACACCGAATGTAAGCAATAGTAGTGTTGTGTGATGGATAAATGTTAAGCATTATTATAGTTTGTGCTCCCCGAGGGCCATCCAGATTGCACAGAGAAGAAGTGTCGGAAATGACTGTTTTCGCTTCTTGGAGGGTAGATATGGCTTTTGAGACATTTATAGGCTGTAAAAGGATTGTTTGCGTTTCTAGTATTTGTAAGCAGGTCTAAAAAGCTTTCGGTGTTCTCACCTTTTTCTGTACAACTTACTGTACATTATATAACAATGCAGTGCCACGCACAGTATCAAATTCCACAGAGGACTTCACTGTAAATCGCCTCTTCACTAAAGTAGAAAAAATACAGCTTTACAACTCTGCAGAACCAGTTTCTGTATCAGTAGAAAACACGTGTAGGTGAATGGCGTGTCACAACTATTCACACACCTTCATTAATGATGTATTTATTTACAGAGCTCAATAAACATAATTGGCATATACAATTATGTTAAGCCTCAATATATGGCCACCTTCCCCAGAAGTGGGAAAAGGATCACTGTGGGAAACGTGATGACTTGCTTCCTCATGTGTAAAGTTGTAATGAATATGCCAAACACCTGTGCTCACATTATGTCTGTTTTCCTCCTTTGTGTAATTGAGCAGATCAGTTAATAACTGCATTTTTCCAGTTAGGGCTCGGCGTAATGCCAGCAGCCTATTAAGGAGGAGGAGACAGTCCCTGGGAGAGACGGGGAGGTCTGTCATCCTTAAATTCAATGTAAATGAGCTACCAAAGTGGCAGTGTAGTAGGCCCCACAGCACAGGGATTGGACAAAATAATAGGGATGTCTGAAATATAATGATGCAATCCAAAACAAATAACCGACAACAACTTCTACATTTGTGAAAAAGGATCTAATCACTTTCGTTGAGACTTTGTCAGAGGTAGTTATTCTCATTTTCCAACCTTATATGGTGCATGTTCATGTCATTGTGTGCACAATGTAGAATGTAGTTTATAGACTGAGTAATGAATGAATAATGAAAAACATGCAATTTGCACATAAAATGTTAACAGAGTAAGAGGTGTGCTTAAGTGCGAGGCCACTTTTACTCCAGGTCTAAAAAGGCCAAGTCCTAAATGTTTTATTCAATCATAAATGTCACTACTGCCTGAACAGCGATTGTCCAATCATAACTTAGCAACCATAACCAGGTATAGTCAGTCCGTTAAAAAAAGCCCCGTTTCTGGTTAGAGTATCTATTTATTTGCCCGGTCCTGGATGCTATCAGAGTTTGAGGTGACGTTAGCTGCTGTTTCTGCTCGTTATGTTACCGTACTTGGTTTACACTCTTCAGACTGGCGTAGCAACAGCGACTAAGGCCGCGCGCAGCATAGACATGTTTTAATAATGTATTTACCATATTACTGCCTTTACGTCACATATATAAATAAAACATTAGAACACATTAATAGAACTCAGATTTAGTCTCCTGGCCTGGTGGTGCGGTTATGGAGACTGTATAAAAACATGAATGAATAGAGTGAAATGCGTAAAAAGACCTGTCACTACATTTGAGAGTGTTAGCTTGCTACAATCCTCTTCTTTGAATTTTGGTTATGGGGCAACCCATGACCTATCCCTTAGTTTGTGCCTCTCATGTATCCGCATGCATTCAGGCCACAGAAGTAACCATTGGTGTCCACAAAAGATAATTAACTGATGATGTTTGGAAAAACTCAGAATGCCATTTAATACTCCATACTGCTGTTGTGGCCATAAGTGTTTCTGGTAACCTCTGTTGCCCAAGTGTATGCGAACAGATGAGAGGCACAAACTGGGACTACCATTGACCCATTGTTTACATTTAGATCACAAATTGCACCTTTACCTTTAAAAGTAGCATTAAACCATTCAGAGATGAGGATTGCAAGTTGCTATTAATAAGTTTGTTAAACCTAAAAAAAAAAACACAATGCATTGAAACTTTTTAATGGAAGTGTTTCAGCTACGACCATTTTGTTAATTCAATTGTGACAAATCATTAATAATGACATTTTCACGATCCGCTCTTAGATGTTATTTCAATTGATTTACAGTCAATGTCTTTCATGCTGTAATTAGATTTTTTAAAGGGATACAAAGTTGAACCAATCAATCTGGACTCAGAGGGAAGGGCACATATCCCAAACAGTCAAGCTGCAGTCTGGTGACATTGTTTCCTGCCATTTGGCCTTCGACTAGTTACAGCACTGGGCATGAAGTCACTGCCTCGTCCTCAGTGATGGCCCCGATGAGCTCATCGGGTTGGCAGAGGGCACAAGCTCATGCTCCATGGTCTCCTCTAGTAGATTTGACCCTCCTTTTATTGTGACACACTTATATATATGTATTTTTTTTAATTTTATAACCTTTTATTGTTTTACCTTATTACAGTTTTCTGCAAAAGGATGAACAGCACCTGCTCCATCATCTCACTCTTAATGTATGTTGGTGAGGCTGTAATGGCTCTGTGTTCTGCTGTAGAATAATATTCTATTTAAACAGCTCAAAGTAAACTATGACACAATTTCCTTCAACGATACTTTTGGTCGTCATGAATAGTGTCTTCCAGTATCTCCCCATCCCCTAGTAACTGAGGTTCAGCAACTTATGTGTTTGCTTGAATGGTGGAAATATAAACACAGACGTGGACATTTTATGGATTCATGGATTAAAGTTGTTCGAAGTGATTCTACGTGAAATCCTGCGTGTTACAAAATGCAGAATGATAATACACCCATTCTTTTTTCTCTAGGTAATGCCGAGCCAAATAACCAATCCTGGAGATGCCGAAGAGAAGAGATATTCTTGCCATCGTGTTGATCGTGTTACCCTGGACGCTGCTCATCACTGTTTGGCACCAAAGCGCTATAGCTCCACTCCTCGCCATCCGCAAGGGTACGCAGTGCACTGCACTCCACTGGCAATATCACACGTGAAGTGGGTCCTCGAACCGAACAACTCACTTCAGGTTTAAACAGCAGGCCGTTCATTTAGAGGCACTCAGTAACCATGACCAGCAGCTTCATCAGAGCTTAATGACACTTGTCCAGTCATTGTAAACCTCATCAGTGTGGATTGTTTGGTACATGATGAAGACTGAGAAGTTATATATGCTCTCATACATCAAGGAGTTCTTTTTGGTATGGTACATTCAGTCAGTTGAATAGAATTAATTGCTCAGCTTTGTCTAATCTTTCATTTTTCTGATGTACAGTATGTTTCAAAACATTCGCAGCCTATCCACTTACATGCCTTAGCCCAGTCATCCATATCTTTCTCTTGATGTGGCGCTCAACTTCACGCAGCATGCACTGTACAGCAGCATGTCCACAATTAATTTGTCCATTTAGGTTTGAACTATTCCCCAATTTCACTCATTCAAATTCAGTGCAAATTAATTTTAGAGTTTTTTTTTAATCAGCAATTTGAAATAATAAATGTCGGCTCAATTTGCTTCGCGGAATATCTTCCTTCCACGTGTAATATCACGTTTGCACACCAGTGAGAGTCATTAAGACGCACACTCATGAGCCTCCCAATCATCCCCCAGAGACCATAAACCAACAGTGTGAAATGTCAAGCATTCTGCAGAGTAAACAAATCCATTAGAGCCACAGCAAACCAACAGAGCTCTTTGCCCTCTTCTTATAATGTCATGAATGCACACACAGGGGTTAACAACAGAAACAAGTATACACTACTGTCCTAAAGCAGCCTAGAGTCAACAGAAGCTACAGATGATATTAAATAATTTGTTTTTACAGCTTACCTACACACCTAAAATAGTGTCTGATTAGTTGATACATTTCTTCCTCACCAAATTCATTGGTTTTTCGAAAACAGTGTTGACAATTAAATACAGTGAAGACACAATGAACAAAAATTGCCAGTGCTATCTGACACAGCTCTGCCCACAGGCCTCCTTTTGTGTGCTCTTAAAAGAGAAGCGTGAGGATTTTTTGGCAGCGCGCTCGCCGGCAGCCTTTGTCAAACATCTGGCCATCAGCAGATTGTGTTAATCTGTGCGCCGCGGAAAAACCCTCCTTATGTCGGAGGTGCGACCGGAGCTCGGGCTGAACAGTGACGAAGCTCGTTATTAGCCGCGGCACAATAACAAGAAATTAACAACTTTAATGAGTCTATTATCATATTCTATCCATCTTAACCAAACTGTTGGGGCCAAAGTATCACAGGCTTTACCTCGAGAGTATTCAGCTTGTGTCAGCGGACTTATTCACCGCTGTTTACCTGCAGGTCTGAAGTGGTCACATTTCTCACTTATACATTCAAAATCATCCATCCATCCATCCATCCATACCACTTATCCTATTTTAGGGTCGCAGGGCTCTGTAGCTGATCCCAGCTGACATTCTGCAAAGGCAGGGTTCACCCTGGACAGGTTGCCAGTTCATCACAGGGCACATACAGAGACAGACAACCATTCAGGCTCACATTCACACCTACGGGTAATGTAGAGTCCAATTAACCAGAGCTGCATGTCGTGTGGGAGGAAGCCCACACTGCCACAGGGAGAACATGCAAACTCCACACAGAAGGACCACCCAGACCAGGAACTGAACCCCAGCCCCTCTTGCTATGAGGTGACAGTGCTAGCCACTACACCACCATGCAGCCCCGATTCAATGTGATAATTTACCTTATTTCAGAAGAAAGAAACAAGAACGCAGTGTGTCAGTAGCACAGCATTCACTACTGTAGTGCTGCAGCTGCTGGGAGCTTTGATCATTAGTGTCAAATACAGTCTTGTACTGTTTGATTTGCATTTGGTGTTACCTCGATTTTCAGACATAACCAATGTGCATAAAAGTGAAATACCCGCCCGTGTGTATGTTTGGGTTGAGCAGAATAACCAAAAGCCCACATAAACAATTTCAACCCTTTTCCATGGAGTCATTTATGAGCTAAAATATCGTGGTATTGCAGGGTGTTCAGTCCCACTACAGTTAATCATAGCATTTTAGGTCATGTTTAGGGATCTCTGGGGCAATGTATATTTATAATGAAATTAATGTGAAAGTAGCATATTGTTAGTAAGTTATGGATATGGAGGGGCAGGCAGAGGTTGAGGGAGTCCATGGTGGAGTCTGAACATAAAAAGAGGGCATGTCTCCTGGATCCACATACCCACATTTTTCTTCCTTTTTGAAAGAAAAGCCCAAAGGCAATGCTGGGGGAATAGCAAGGCTCTCTCCCCTCCCTTTCCTTGCCCTGTCTCTCTGTCCATCAGCTGTGTTATCCTCTCACGGTGCCTGCTTTCACTTTTTGCAGCCTGTCACCATCTAGTAAAAGAGATCTTTATCATTCCAGAGAGGCTTGCAGTCCGCCACCACCGGCTCTCAGGTACACTTTACCCCTATTGGGTTTAAGTCACCTGAGGCAAATATACAAAGGGCAGCCCAAGGTTGCACTAATGCCTTACATGTCTTCTTATCCCCAAATCTGCAGATGATGGTGTGGAGGGCAAGAGGGAGGCAGGTGGGCAGGCACAAGACTCCAAGGAATACTGTGCCTCAGATAAGGACATTGTGGAGGTGGTGAGGACAGAGTATGTGTATACGCGGCCTCCACCCTGGTCCGACGTGCTGCCTACCATCCACATCATCACCCCCACATATAGTCGCCCGGTGCAGAAGGCGGAGCTGACGCGGCTGGCAAACACCTTCCTCCATGTTCCCAACCTGCACTGGATCCTGGTGGAGGACTCCCAAAGGAGAACACCTCTCGTCACGCGGCTCCTCCGAGAAATGGGACTTAACTACACCCACCTCAATGTAGAGACGCCCAGGAACTATAAGCTGCGGGGTGACACTCGGGACCCCAGAATCCCCAGGGGGACGATGCAGAGGAATCTGGCCCTGCGGTGGCTGAGGGAGACCTTCAACGCCAACAGCAGCCAAGCTGGGATTGTCTACTTTGCAGACGACGACAACACATACAGCCTGGAGTTGTTTGAGGAGGTTAGAGTTGCTATACACTCATGTTTATTTCAAGCATTTTTTGCAAGCTCTCATGAATTGGCGAGAAAAAGACAAGCAAGACAAGACACATTTACAATATGGGTTGATCTTTACAAAATGTTTCTGAATGCAGTGGTGTAATGAGTGGATGTTTGCTATATTACATCAACAGCAAACAGTGACTACCATGCACACGTATACTGAATTAGCTTCATCATAAGCCCCTTTCACACACTCTATTCAACACAGGACTGTTTCACCATTAATCTGCCTCGCTGTTCTGTATGAAAGGTGCTGAGGCAGAATGGGGGAACAGAGTTGTTCAGCCGCTGTCATCACGACAAAACCTCATAACTCTTTTGAATCCGTGATGCTGTGGCGTGCCATCTGACTTCACACTCTGGGGTGGCTTTATGCCACCGTTGTTGAGTTTCGTGTGAAACGGCGGATCTTCTTTTACGGCAGTATCACGGAATCTGCATGTGAAGGGGCAATTGTTGTGTTTTATAGATCCCAGTGTAACTACAACTACAAATGAAAGTCATTACCATAACCCAATCACCTCTAACCTTAACCTAACTTAATAAGTAGGTTAATTTAAGGTGTTAAGGCTGACACCATAGCAATCATCTAAACTTTGGATTGTAAAGCTTATACCTAAGTATATTTCCTGTTTGCCGCTGACCACTATTGAAAAGTCTCAAGCTAAATCCACCTTTCAAATGCTGCTTCACTTCAGAAAAATAAACCCTGTGCAGAGCACACGGTGAGTAATTCAGGGGGTCTGGGAGATTAATTCGTTGATTTATTCCCAGCAAAAACATAGACGCCAGCCTGTTTAGAAAGCTAGAAAGCTCAGCAGCCACTCAGCTAAAAGAGGAGAGACTGGAATTGACTAGCAATCAGTGAAACCTCAGCAATATGTTATGGTCATTTTGTGCAAAGATCCAGTAAAATAAAACGGACGGCCCTTTTATATGGGCTCGAGGAAAGGATGAGGCAGATTAAATATTATTTTGTGTTTTTGGTGAACTGCATAAAGATTTTGCCAATGATATTCTCTACTGTACATGTATATTCTTTTTGGAGTTGTATTGGGAAAAAAACATGCATAAATGTAAATGTTTACTTTATGGATTACATGTTTTCTTCCATCCCTATAGCTGCAGTTCAATATAAAATATATACTAGGTGAAACATGCAATATACCATATGGCACTGCCCAGCCATATATTCCATACTCTATGCTTCTGTGGTATGTTATACAACTATAAGTTCACTGTAAATTGGAGCATTTATTTAGCTCTTAACAAGCATAGTCAGTGATCTGGAGCTGGTGGAGAGACGTTTGGGCATGTAATCAGTACATCTCAGGCCATCCATCTCACCATCAGTTGAATTACCTGAGCAGACACGGTCTAGGTCTTCTGAGTATTAGCCTCAAGTCTTGTTAGTACTGCAGACGGGGTCCGAAGTAAATGGAGCGTCGGGTATTGACGGGGCCTGTCATTACCTTTCTCTGGGAATCACCCGAAGTGCTCCGTCTCCCTCAGAGGCCCTCCATCACCTCCAACGGGCCTATTTATGGGTCAGAGTAACGGCCCTGAGGGGGAAAGAGAGAGAGACGCAGAGAGAGAGGGACAGAAAAAGAAAAAGAATGTGATAAAAAGAGAAGGTGACAGCCAGATAGACAGAAAGCTGAGAGTGGACTGCAACTACACAATAGCTTGCTGACAGCATAGTAAAAATTCAGTAGTTTGCTGACACCATAATAAATATTCAGTAGTTTGCTGACACCATAGTACATATTCAATGTCTCAACAGCTTAAAAACAATATAGACGTTTAAGTCTAGATTGAAAAGGTTGAAAGATTGATGTGCACTGCTCCATATGTTAGAAATAGACTCATCATTTTCTCCTGATTATTCTTAAATCATCTAATTCATTCATTTTGAGCAGTTGAAATACATTTTCTACTCTAATTATAAGACCAATGTAAAGAAATTAGTTCTAGTTACATGTTGACAAGCTGTCAGCATCACAACAAATGAAAATATCGTTCATTCATGCAGTTACTATCAGTGGCTCTGGCACATCAAAATGAAGTATATTTATTTGGTCATGCGTTAATAAAAAAAAAAAAAAAAAAGAAATCTTAAAAAATGTATTTCTCACCGTTAAAGTACATCATACAATAACAAACTTCAATCATTGAGGCAAAAGTGTTTTTACTGTTTAGCGAATGCTATTTTTAACCAACACTCTCTGTTCTCAATTTCAACCTTTGAGAATAATTGTCACCAGCATAAATCCAAGAGAATGGAGTAATTACCTCAGAATGTCTAATATCAAAACATGTCAGTACCGACATTACCATGATATTTTGACTATTGGTGCTTCCATAACATATGTACAGGCAAGATATCTTTGAGAAAATATGAGTGTTAGGATTTAAGCTATATAATGGATATACAAAAATGAAAAGTGATATAACACCCTGCTATACTTTATCTGTTTAAAAATCACTTTATTTGGAATTTAGCATAATTCTGCATAATTCTGTACAAAGACTTAAATCCAAAGACTCCTCCAATGGCAGCAATGGACGACAATTCTGTTCCGTCCCTTCCTCTCTGTACCCTTAAGGATGGATTAATACCTGGATGCCAGCCTTCTTTTCTCTGTGAGGATTTGGGATTTCTTTTCTTTGTTTTGCTTCTCTGAAACACGGCCACTTTGTCTCCGAGGGCCTCTCACTGAGTGGAGCAAGGAATAGATCTTAAATGCTCACACAGGCATTCAAATACAAACTGTAGCAACAGTGAAAAAAAAAAAAAAAACTGTGTTCAAACACATCATATTCACCAGAGTGGGGAAAGAGGAACTTTGTTGCGTTTTCATTTGCTTGTGTGCCAGAAGAAGAGGGATGTGTGCTATTTTACTCTGTATGATATTCCCTCTAGAGGCAGCAGGCGGAACACTCGTTTTTACATTTTCAGACGGGAAAGTGACGAGCCTCTTGACATTGCGTACAGAAAGACTGATTCATGCTTCATTTAAGTTGTGCGTGCTGTATTTCTATGAGGGCAGCAGGCAGGTGTACGTATGTTTGTGCAAAATGGGTTGGCGGCTAGATTCAGGTGTCACCTGTTTACAGATGCATTGCTGCCAAAGCATATAGGCCACATAACAGACCTGTGTCGGTATAACTTTATAACAACACAGTGTAACTTCATACACAGATGATCCTGTGTATGAGGTTATAGCCGCACAATCTCATGGATGCATATAAGCGCTCAATCGCTCTTCCACGATTAACACCCAGATCTCATTGAGACCGAACGTCCTGCCAAATCTTATCTGGGTTCCTGACACAGTTTCCCCCCCCCAAAGCTAAAATCCACAGATTCCCATAAGCCCCCCAGCCCACTTTATGCTGTTCACACTCTGCAGCACTCTGATCCCTGAACTGACCACACAGCAGCCCATCAGAGATTACACACACCAATCTAATATAGCGGATCATGTGGTTTGCACGCACACTTAAAGTACACAATGTACGCTTTCACGAATACACACTTGGAAACAGGCTTGCATTGCAAATATAGACATGTTCTATATGCATGCTCTTATAAGCAGTAGAACTCTACTTTATCATATACTATATACACAGATACTGTACATATACTTGCACATTTATTTTCAAATATACCTTCCCCCACAGTGGCACCAGCATAATTATTTCTGCTGCATTGAGTTTGATTAAATGACTCTGCTGTTTCCTGTTCCCACACTGTAAAAACGTATATTTTATGACTGCAGCCGGCCCTTCTCGAATGGCAAAGAATAACTGAGAAAAAGGGTGGCAAGATCGTTTGATGCTGGAAGATTAAAGGACAAAAAGAAAAAGAGGATGGCAGTGCTCTACCGTAAAGAATCACCTCAGCCAACCAGCGACCAGAGCCACTTGCTCTAATGGCTTGGCTCCTTCAAAGATGGTGTCCAATTATCTCATTGTAGAGCAGCTGTTGAACAATGTATGTGATCTGCCTTCATCTCGCAGTGTGTCTGCTGCACAGGGCACAATGGCATGGTCAATATTCACCGTCTTTCAGAATGAATAATAACTGCAGCTCTAAAGACCCTCCGTCCACACTCTGCTGTAAAGCTGGCAGCTGATGCTCAAATCCTGTGTCTCACTGTCATGTATGCTTTTTCACATGACTAATTTGCTCTCTTCTCCCCTCCATTTTCTCTTCTCGACTCTCCTCTCGCTAGATGAGATCCACTCGGAAAGTTTCAGTGTGGCCTGTGGCCTTTGTGGGCGGCTTGCGGTACGAGTCCCCCAAGGTCAATGCAGCTGGAAAGGTCTATGGCTGGAAGACGGTGTTCGACCCCCATCGGCCCTTTGCCATTGACATGGCTGGCTTTGCCATCAACCTGAGGCTCATCCTCTTCAAGCCACAGGCGTATTTTAAGCTTCGCGGGGTGAAGGGAGGCTACCAGGAGAGTAGTTTGCTCCGGGAACTTGTTACACTCAACGACTTGGAGCCTAAAGCAGCCAATTGCACTAAGGTAATCCCCTTTGTCAATGCCGCTAGGCACCTTGACTTAGCAGTTAGTAGTTAAAGTTAAACTGTTCATGAGGATGGTAAAAAGGTTTTGAAGGAAACGTATTCAGATCCTACCCATACATCAATGCAAAAGTACTCCATTACAGGTTTAAGAAAAAAAAATCCTACTCAAGTAAAATCACGAAAGTATCATCAGCAAAATGTACCTTAAGTATTTTGAGTAAAAGTACTCATTCGGTATTTAATAAAACTGATGCATCAGTGTGTAGTCTGCATTTTGCTTCTTTTATAGATAGATAATGTAACTCAAAGTAAACTCTCAATTCTGATACATAACTCTGTTTTTAGTTGTTGGACTTTTATCTAATGTTAACTTTTTTTGTGAAATATTGGCAAATTTGACCACTCTCGGCCTTAAACTGTTATTTTGATCGAACCATTTGAGAGGTTTTGAGAGAAAAATCTCTCTTTCATGGAAGTGCTAACAGTGGATAGAAAGACTTTGCTTTTTGTGAGAGGTCACAAGTCAAACAGGTTGGGTACAACTGGTTCAATCTTTAATAGTACATTGTATTTTATAGGCCTATTATATCTCTTTTGATTGTAAAATCAAAAGTGCAATATTTTCCTTTTAAATGTAAAAGAGTAGAGGTGAAAAGCAGAAATGGCAATACCTACTTTCCACCACTTGCTGTAGCATACTAATGACATAACCATGATAAACTCTTGCTAAATCTGCAAAACATAAGCGCATTTCCTAAACTGTTTGATATTTTCTTTAAAAGACAACCACATGTATATTGACCCACAGCCCTTTCCTGATATGGAGAACTTATTTAAAATGTACTTTCAACATTACATTATCTTTTCATTGACCACCAATCAAGGGCATATGACTTTTTGATGCCTTAAACTTATTTGAGTAAGCCTCCAGAGCTGATGTCCTCCCCCAATGTTCCTCCTCAACATATTCAGGGAAAGAAATCCATGCATTTTTTGGCAAACACAAATCTATGAAAATAGTTGTTGCTGAAAAGTTGGATTTCATTGATTACATTTCTCACATTCTCACTTTTCCGCATACACACACACACACACACACACACACAGATATTTCAGTAACAGGCTTGAGGGTAGCAGCAGCAGCAGCAACGTTTTCCTCCATGCCCACTCCACCATTCCTGTTTACGACCCTTGGTCTGCATGGGTCACATCACTAAGCCTCTCTTTGGGCAACGAGGAGTCAGCCAGAGGGCTTTAGCTAGCCAGGATTCACAACACAATCAACCCTACACACACACACACACACACACACACACACACACACACACACACACACACACTCACACATGCACAAAGAGAGAAAGAGAGGGGAAAGGAAGGGAGAGAGATACTTTGAGCCAGCTTTTTCTCCTGCTCTCCCCCAGCCTTTCAGAGGGGTAAATGAAAAGAAGGGATTCAGGGAACGGCTGAGAGAGCGGAATTGGAGTTGGGAGGAACGGGGAGGTAGGGCCGTCACACTGATTACAGATGAGCACAGGGACAGACTGAAGGGTGGGAGGGGAAGAGGAAGAAAGAAATGGAACGTCGTGCATGGGCATCTCTCTTCCTTATAATCTAGCACTTCCGATGCAAGTGACTATTAACCTCCCCCTACACCTGAGCAAAGTAGGAGTGGGCTCCTGGCACATCTCAAACACGCCCTATGCATAATTCATGGTCGCCGCCACAGCGAGATGAAAATAAGGAGGGTTCCAACACAGTGAAGAGCAGGGAAAATTAGCTTGGCTCTTCTATTTGTCCTCCCCTGTTACCATTGCCATCCTTTTTTCTGGATGTTTGTCCAAATGAACCCCATCTGAAAGCTCGGTGGCACAATAGCATACCCAGAAGAACTGTGCAAAGAACTGTAGCTCATGTATATGCTGTGTCAAAATGTCTTCTGTTGGCTGTCATCTGAAGGTAGCCATTATCCTATGGGCAGGAGAGGACTTTATAGAGGCCAAGCCGAGAGGGCTGTGTCATATTTAGTGCCTCTTCACTCCCTTCTAACGCAGGGTTCACGCTCAAGTAGCTCTTCACACACAGACAGCGCCTGTGGCGGTGTATGTACTATAAGAGCTACAACCAGAATCGACTATTTTGAAGAACATGAGGCAGAGTGGGAGCTGAAAGGGAGAGCGGACTCGACGAGTGCATTAAGGGAACAGCATGTTACTAATGTTGCTGTTGTCTGTGTTTGTTTTTCTCACCAGATACTTGTTTGGCACACAAGAACGGAGAAACCTGTGCTTGTGAACGAGGGGAAAAAGGGATTCACAGACCCCAATGTGGAGATTTGACCGCTTCCCCTCAGACCACGGTAATTAGTAATGTGTTATTTAGAAATAGCTTCTATTGCAGGGAAAATGGGAACGTGATGATCATTTTCACCAGGTCTTACAAACGAACAGTTGTTTATTTAAAGGTCATATTACATTGTGCATTCATAATCTTTATGTGCTTTCTGTTAGGGCACAATTGCAGCAGCTGGTGTCCATTATTAAATGCTACCTATGAAATAAACAGGTTAAATTAACTTAATTAAGGCTTAGCGCGCTTTCTCAGCATATCTTAATCCTTTCTATTGCAGGTGGTTGGCCTTGGACCTGCGGAGGAAGAAAGCTGCGAGTCTCTGGATAAGTGCAACCAGCGCTCATGTCTTAATCATCAGAATAAAAAGGAAATGGGGGCCTTTGATGGGGGATTTAATCCTCTTGACTGAATCTGACATTTTTTAAATATGGACTAAAACAGTACAAATGTACCATATTAAAGCACAGATTAATAAGAGGCGGAAGTTATCTGTCAGGTCTACGGCTGAAGTGCAGAGGAGACGACATAAAGGACGCCTCACAGGGTCAGCGCGGACAGACGTGACCTGCACCTTCACGGTACAACGGCCCGCTGAGGACAACCCAACAAAAGAGACAGCACAATATGTCACGCATACAGCCAGCGGAGTCAACCAAACAAGCAGGTTAAAGAATATCCTTCACCTCAAAAACACTAAGGAAATGAAAACACACATTGCCCGGATCTGCACATGGTTCAGGAGAGACATTTGGATTTAAGGACACAGTCTACATCATCAGCCGGGATAAAAACGTGACTCCGAGGACAAATATGTCTTTTGTGGGTTTTCCTTTGTGCAATCACAAACATAGCAAGGGAAGGAATGTTCTTTTGATAACTATAAAAATGTTTGCTTTAATTTAATTTAATCAGTTTGGGTGTTTCACAAGCACTTGACTTGCTAGTTCAATACTACTGACTCTTACCTGCATTTACTCCTGGGTTATCATTGTTCATTTTTATGGTGTCATTATAACTCATGCATTTAAGCCACCCCCTTACACTTGAAGAGAGACTGCTGTTTGCAATGAACCCCTTGTAGTGCTTGGGAGCTGAAACATACATGGAGACATCAAAATCCTGACACTTCTTCGCACTTACAAAAATACACAAAACATGTTCCTTCGTGGCAACATGTGTAAATAGTAATTCAACATGAGAACAATCAGAGGATTGATGACAAATTTTGACAAAAGCATTGTACTTACTGTATTTATATGTATAAAAAAAACAAACAAAGTCTCTTCTCTCTTCCCCCTGGTGAATTCCTGACGACGACACATGACAAGGCACAGGTTCACATGGAAAGAATAATAGCACATCACCAATTTCATTTGGTAATAGAAACTACAGTTTGTGACACATTCATAACGCATAGACAAGAACGTCAAATCAGCTACACGGTAGACTCACGAATGTTGACCTAATTGCCATGTAAGCTTTCATACAAAGTGTAATTTTTGACTTTGCAGGGAAAAATGTGTGTCATTTTAGAGAGCTAATATTTTCCCTTGTCTATGCACGCTCATATGTCCACGAGCCACTCGTTAATGGGCATCAAAGCCCGAGAATTTGATTTTCACTAGGCTCGTCTGTCCCTCTCCTCTCTAAAAATACACTTTGCTAAGGTGTGAAAGAGACAAAATTCCCTAAAACATCAATTCAGATGCTCAGGCTACATCTGCTGACTTTTAATGCAGCTCACCTTCAAACAGCTGGTGTAGGTTATGAAGGATAGATTAAAATAATTTATGCATGGCCCCAAATATTTGTGTTTTATAAAAACTTTGGCTTCCACGTATGAAATGAGAGAATAAACGGTACTCTCAAATGACAGCCGGCTAAAGAAAAGCACAAAAATGTATCTTATTTTTGCTAATGATTTGGTAGCAGCGTTGACGCGCCCTCTTCAGTATTGTGGATTTATGTCTCAAGGTTTTTATTGTTATTACGATCCATCTGTTGTACATTAACTGGATCACAGAAGAGAGTCACCGCACCTCTAACGATAGACATCAGCAGCTATGACGCTGTATGTCTTAACATTGTAACAAAGTTATTCTACACCTCTTATAATAGAATTTCCCCTCTACTTGATAAATCATCCGTCTAGTGCAATACACAGTGGTGGTTCTTATCTAACATTGCCCGGCAGAAGTAGCTGGAGATAATTCAAACACTGAGCCTTTGTATCGTTGCCAGATTATCTCTGTGCACCCCCTGCCCCTTCAACACACAACCCAAAATACACTGCTGCAGTATGAAAACTTACAAAGACGTTACGGCCGCTCATCAGATGGGGAAACGTGCTACTACATATTTCTCTTAGAATATGATAAGATACACATTTAGGCAATGGCTGTATTATATCTCTCATCAGACTGGCTGTTTTCATTGACTGCATGATATTACACTGCACAGGGACCGGCCATGGAGATCACGCAGACTATCTTTGGATTTGTTCTACTCTTCAACTTGCCTCCCATTATTTATTAAAAATCAAATTTAATATATTTATTCATGTATTTATTTCAAGTGAGGATGTGCATTTGAGTCATAGCAGTGTTTGCCCTTAAATCTGTATTTTTCCAACTGCTCTCTAAAAAAAGCATGCGCACAAACAGTAAATTGTACACATAGATTATCTTACAGATCAATAATAGGGTCGTGCTACCCACAAGCAGACACACACACACACACACACACACATACACACACACACACACACACACACACCATCTTCTTTATAGCATTGCTGTTGATCTAAGTTCTGCTTGAGTGGTCATTATCGACTTTTAATCTAAATAACTGAACCCACCTGAATTGTTTTTAGTGCTGAAACAAATTAAGAGTCCAAAATGAGAAAAGAAAACACCAGCGTTTAAAAGACTTAATTTGAACACTCCAGATTGTCTTGAAATTGAGTATGTTGTATATCATTTCCCTTTCAAACGAAACTAAACTCTTATCTTACGTTGCTCTTGTCAAAATACAAGCAAACAAACGTCAGGGTTGACCGTGCAGGTCAGCATGTGGTTGGATTGGTTGCATACGATTCTGTGACGGTAATCTCTGTGGTGTTTCCTGAAGCAGCAGAACAAATCAAAGGGCTTCACCTTGAAAGTGATGTTGTTACAATTTTGTCAGACATCTGATTTGGCATTTTTCTGAGTTCAACAGCTGACGTATCAAGCAATATCTAATGCTCACAAGTAATTGATCTACTAGAACCAACCTACCGATACAACAATTTTAGCAGTGCAGGTTATTCAGTATTTAATGTCAGTAAATGAGCATTACCCTCTGAGGGGCTTCTCTAAGGCACAATACACACAAGTCCTCTCTTTTCCTCATCTCCACTGTCATCCCTCAGCCTCATGTGATTCACATTTTATGCATGTGACTCTTAAGGTTGTTTATTTGCCACAGCATTTCTGTCTCAGAGAAAGATGTTAGTTGAATCAAGAGAAATAAATAACTGAGAAGAACCTCACCTGTGCTGGAGTATTGTGTCTGTACACTGTGTGGTGTTGTAGCCTTCTAAGTGCATTTCATACATCTGACATTTTGATATTTTCATGAATTATGAACCACTGGTACAAAAGAAAATTAGTGCTGAACAGTAATTAAAAAAAAAAGAGATGTATTGGTAAAAAAGGTACAAAAGAAAATTAGTGCTGAACAGTAATACAAAACAAAAGAGATGTAATGGTAAAATATCACCTGTGCTGGAGTATTGTGTCTGTACACTGTGTGGTGTTGTAGCCTTCTAAGTGCATTTCATACATCTGACATTTTGATATTTTCATGAATTATGAACCACTGGCTGCGTAAAAAATGTGGCCAGTCCTTCATATGTTATTAGGAAGAGCTAAAAATCTGTTTAAAAAAATAGTGAAACAGGGTTTGTTATTGGTGCAGGAGAGGCTTTAAATCTTGGTGTATGTGTCTCTGTTTTCTGTCCAGACTGGACATAGTATAGTATGTCGAAAAAAGTAAAAGAAAAGTCATAAAATAGTATATTGAAAAATGTAATTAAAAACATATAGTATAGTATTTCGAAAAAAGTCACAGTATAATATGTTGAAAAAAGTAATTAAAACAAGTCATAGTATAGTGTGTCGAAAAAAGTCGTAATATTATGTCGAAAACAGTAATCAAAAACTCATAGTATAGTATGTTGAAAAAAGTCAGAGCACAATATGTCTTAGTCATAAAAACAAGTCATAGTATAGCATGTCGAAAAAAAGGATTTAAATAGTCATACTATAGAATGCCGAAAAAAGTAATTGTATAATATGTCGAAAAAAGCAATTAAAACCTCATCGTATACGTAGTATGTTGAAAAAAGTCATAAAAAAGTCATAGTATAGTATGTCAACAAAAGTCATAAAAAGGTTATTGTATAATATATCAAAAAGAGTAATTAAAAACAATTAGTATAGTATGTTGAAAACAGTCATAAAAAAGGCATAGTTCAGTATGTTAAATAAAGTGATAGACGTATGTTGAAAACAGTCAAATGGTAAATGGACTGTACTTGTACAGCACTTTTCTAGTCTTCTGACCACTTAAAGCTCTTTAACATTAACTTACATGTCATCATTCACCCATTTCTGATGCCAGGGGCTACCATGCAAGGTGCCTCCTGCCCATCAGGACTAACTAACATTCACACACCATAGGCACAGCTACGGGAGCAATTTGGGGTTAAGTGTCTTGCCCAAGTACATCGACATGGTCTAGCGGAGCCTGGGGATCGAACCGCCGATCCTCTGATTGAAGGACGACCCTGCTCTACCGCTGAGCCACAGCGAATGTCGACTTGAAGATTCCAGGAATTCCGTGATCTTCCTTCTGGAGGAGCGGGGCAAGTTATCCGTTTCCTTTTTCGGGATCCAAAAACAGTCGGATGTTCGTCCATCACCCGGGAGTTTGTCTTTAAAGGCATCAGCGTTGTTATAAACCTCCTTTCAGAAACCTGAGTCGCATGGACGATGCAGAGAAAAGGTATGAGCTGATGTTCATAGTCTCAATCACGTCAGGGCCACACAGGGACTCCCTGGGATAGGCATTTTTATTGCATTCTATACTTTGACATTTCTATGGCATTTTAATGACAAACCACACTATGACATTAATACACTTTAGATGACATTTGTTATGACATTTTTATGGCATACTCTTTGACGATTTTATGAAATACTATAGTATGGCATTTCTTATGACATTTTTATGGCATACTCTTTGACGTTTTTATGAAATACTATACTATGGCATTTATTATGACATTTTTATGGCCCACTATACTATGATATTTTTATGTCATTCTCTGACATAATATTTAATATTTATATGGTATTTTTTCATTACCGTTTTAGGGCATATGGTATTTTGATGGAATACTATACAATGATATTTTAATGGAATTCTTATGGCATACTGTACTATGATATTTTATGATATTTCCATAGATTATTATATTATGATATAGTTAGGACTATTTTATGGCATACTGTACATATACTTTTTTATGTCATATGTCATACTATATACTATATATATCATGGCATTTTTATAACTTATATACTGCATACAATACTACAATGTTTTTAATGACAGTTTTATGGCACAGTATACTATGATATTTTATGGTATACTATACTTTATACATTTTTAGGATTCTTTCTTGTATACTGGAATTTGACTATGAGATTTTTATGACATGACTGATATTCCTGGGAAGTGTTAATTGTACTGAATGAAAGTTTAAATGTCCATGTCTATTAAAGACCATATCCTTTAATATAATGCATTTTCAAGAAGTTCATAACGAAGCTAAAGAGGCCCCTTCACTCTTTTCTTGTTTATTAAACACAACACAGGTGGTAATGACCAAAAAATCTCCTTAAAGCTTCAGCACAGAGAATATGTTCTCCCAGTTGGTCTGTATGAAGTTCCTCTTCTTCACAGATGTCATTCATTGAGGCTGCATATCTTCAAGCGTGTGACAAATAAAAGCACGTCATTTTTTTTTGTCGTTAATTCAAAATCTCAATACAATTTAGCTTGCATGAAAATGTGTTTTTAAAAAACACTAAATGACCTGTTTCTGTAACATTGGGATCCTTCTTCTGCCTGCAATTATAGGAATAATAGTCAAGACTTTGTGGCCAATATTATCACATTAAAAAGGAGCGTTTGAAGTTATTTAGTCCATGGCATTGGTACACTCTCACCTCTCCAATATGCACTATTTGCTTCTTTTTGTATTTTTATTCTGTCGGGTGGGCGGGTGGAAGACCTGTCTTTGGTATGAGAGGGAGAAGTAATGTATGGGTATGAGTTTAAATTTGGCACTGGTTTTATGTTATGTTCTGTTCTGCTGTGTTGTGTAATGTTATGTTTTATATCCTGTGAATGTGGAAAATGAAGAAACAGAATGTTGCCAAAAAAAAGCATAATTTGCTCACAGCGTGGGTACCTTCACTAATTATGTATGTTTACCAACATGTCATGTTTTTGTGTAATATGTACCACAATTAGTCCAGTAATCACAATGCTACAATCAAATGGGTTACAGACCAAACATAGGTTAATTAGCCATTGTAGAAATCAATATATATCCATAAATCTGTAAATCCCTGATGTACCATTACTAGCATGTTTCTGCCTCCTAAAATTAGATAATACCGCTCAACAAGAGCAACATCAAAATATTCAAGCAGTTGTTAATGTGAGGCAATGACAGAAATATGAGCATTATGTGCTGTAAGATAAACTGCGCTATAAATAATAAAACTGCTGCTGAACATGTTAACACACGTAGATCAATTACCAAAACAGACCATAATTGAGCAAAGGAAAATACATCAACAGAACCCTATATGAATTCTGTACAATACATCCTACAGCGAGGGGAACAAGAGATGACCATCAGTTACACTCAACCATGACAAATAGGTCTGTCGAGTAACCGTGGTATCGGAGCTGTGGCCCAGCAGCAGAGTCACGAGCAGAGTTTCGCTTAGCTGCTGTGCTGGTCCCGACTGGGAGTCAACACAAACACCATGCAGCTGGAGATCCATGCTGTATTTCTGGGCCCACTGGAGGGAAGGGAGGTATGGGAGAACCAAAACCAGGACTGCGTATAGCAGACTGCCTGCTGCAGTAATAGTAAGAGGTTTCGAAAAGGACTCTGGTGCTCGGAAACACGACCACTTTAGTCCACAGGGACCCACAAAATTAACACTAAATTAAATTCCTTGTTGTAACTTTATGTGAAAACAACTTTCTATTAAAAAAAAAAAAAAGGTCTAAAATGTCCTCCTGAGACAACTTTTTAAAATAAATACATATTTTGATATCCATATAGCTTTGAGGTGTAGAGCAGATATCAGGGCACTAAATCCAAGCAATAGGTACAAACAATTACATGAGATATAAAATATTTTATATATTTCTATATTTTATATTACCATCATTATCAAAATTAGGAAAAAACATGGTCGTGGTTGTTCCACCTCGGGTATGGGTATCTGAAAAACTACAGCCCTTTTGACCCCACCCTCCCCCTCCTCACCTTTCAAATCAAAATTCTGCCCCTGGTTTATATATCCACATCTAGCCGTAAAATGCATTGCTTGGTCTTCAAATGTGAAAGCACAGCTTCTCTGTGGCATCATTCCTTCAATAAAATAAGTGTGATGGTAGGCTGGTAAGTACCACACACAAAAAGCTCTTCAAAGACAGCTTTTGATTTTGACTTCTCTGCAGGAGTTCACAGCATATCATAAGAGGGTATATTTGAAAAGTAACCAGTTTTATATCAAACAGGCTCTCAGTGTGCAGGACAAATAAAGCTGTTCACAAGCTGCCTTACTGACACAGAGGTCAAAACCTGCCTTTATTAACAATTCTTTTTATAAAGCCAAATTTATGAAACAAGTCTGGAGGAGGAGGAGATTTTACAACACTTTATTATAATAAAAGACAGCCCCGTGGTCTACAATTATGAAGTCTATGAATGTAAGTTAATGACATCGTTGCTAAATGGAACAAAAAGGACTCAATAGAATTTCATAATAAATAGTCAAAGAATTAACGACTAATCTGGATCACTGCCGTGTTGGTGTCTTCTGATAGGACAGAGGCCATGTTCACTGACGTGTGTCTCTTTTGAGGGCTGCTGGTCGTGGCGTTGGTGCCCGGGTAGACGGAGCTCACGACAATCGACCACCACGCTCACCCCGTGTCCTCACTGGACATCAACGGTCATGCCGTAGTCAGGGCTGCTGGTGAACTGAATCCTACCATCAGTTTCTTGCTCCTCAAACACTAAAACCTGTAATAAAGCAAAAAAATACTAGCTGAGGTTATGAAAGGACAGCGAGAGTAGGTGGTTGAGCTCCAAGGTAAATATATGAACAGAAGAGAAAAGTTGCGAAAGCCAAGAAGGAGAAAGACATGAGATACAGCACAAGATGTAGCTTTTCCAGACATTGCTCCAGACATCAACATCATAAACTACAAGGTGATAAGCACCCCAGTAGCTCACTCGCGCATAATATTAAGGCTGAGTCCTTGAGTTCTGGGTTCGAGTCCAGTCCAGGGCCCTTTGCAACACGGCATCTTCTCTCTCACCATCAAAATAAAGCACAATGCAAAAAAGAAAAAGAAAAAAAAAAAGAAACCTGCACGATGATGAATATCAGTAGCCGTACACAGTAACTGTTGCCCTGTCATGTGCTTTAATTTTCTATAGTACTAGAGGTATTGTAAGTCACTTTGGATAAAATCGTCAGCTAAATGTAATGTAGAGGTGAGGAGCATGTGACTGAAGGAGCTACATAGCTAAATGTGTACATCTGCCACGGATGCACACAGTTCTTTAAATCAGTTATTTAATACAAAATAATACAAATGGATGGATGATTATGGACAAATTGTGCAAAATTTCAAGTGAATCAGACTCGTGAACACTGAAGTAAGGCCATTTTTATCTTGTTACTAGTGCTACCTGTAGGCAAATTGATATTCCAAATTTTGGAGAATTTGCTGATTGTTAAAACGTAACTTTTTTTAATTGATCGTTGATCATCAGAAGCAATTTGGTTAATGATTTGAGTCTGTTATGAAACACAAATGCCTAACATATCCTTGTTCAAGCGTTTTAAGGATTTGATGCTTTGCTCTATCTATTTGAAAATTGAATATTTTTTGGGCCTGTATTGTTGGTGAGACCAAACATGTGATGGGTATTTGGCTTTATATCTGACATCTTTTAGACAAAGCAAGTGATTTATTGAGAAATTAATACATTTCAGTGGAGGAATGAAGATTAATCGTCAGTGAAAAGTGCGCAGCAAAATTGAATTTCTACTTCTACTAAAGCATCTGGAGAAATTTGGCAACCGTTTTTCATGGTGATCCAAACATGTTGTATTTATTTCTATATTTATTTATTTTGCTATATCTTATAATAACGTAAGATTGGATGAAACTGGTAGAAGAGTTACAAACTTGATATAACTCTTAATTCAGGAGTTGTATGTGCTTTAAATATGATTACATGGCAACACTATACACAACAAACACAACAACCTTCCATGGTCCATGACCTAATCCACTATGCATGACATAAAGGGTTCAGTAGTTTTTAGATTAGATTAACAACAAACATATGGAACTGAGAATAGCCTTGGTGAAAGGTCACGAGTGCTAAAGTGACTTTGATAAAAGTATCTCGTATATAAAAGACAGAAGTACTGTACCTGGTTGTCCCCCCTGTGAAGCCAGGGGGCGGGGACATACAGAGTTTGCTGAGGACCGATGGACCAATAGCGACCCAGATTCTTGCCGTTGATAAACACTACACCTTTGCTCCAGCCCTGTGAACACAACCGGTGACTGTTTACAATGACAACAAGCAGGTTCAGCTTATTACATGCTAATAGTTTAGGACTACCAACACCACATGTCAAGCATTCTTTTCTAATATGTTAGTATATTTTGCTTAATACATCATGAGTTGTTAATTGAGCTCTTCGCTTCACACAGAGATAAGTACAGTATAACAGGATGGTGCAGAAGCACTTATTCAATCAATAACTGCATTATGTAGCATTGCATTAAAATTGGATCATCATCAGAACCTCTTTTTCCGTAAGCAGCCTTTTAAGATGTTCTCTGTTCTCACTAATGAAGTAATATTATGGTGCAAATATATCCAATGAATTATAAGTGAACTAGCACTCAATAAAGCTCTGTACATAGAAAAAGATCAAATAAAAGATATGAATAAATTCACACTGAATGAGTGTTGAAATTCCTATCAGATCAACAAAGGAGAGATTCCCATGTCCATGTGTTGACGAAAGCTCACTGGACCGTATGAAAAATATCAGACAGGCGCTATCCAAATTGTCTTGACAAAGCTCACTAATAACAGTAATTTACCAAAATAGTGTGCAGTAAACTATACAATACAACGCTCAGAAGTATATGAATTATCTATGAAAGTATAGACAGCTGGATTTCTGTTTCTGATTTCTGAGGTAAAACACAACATATATATTTGAAATAAAAAATGTC
The DNA here is from genome assembly GCA_016806645.1 of Ophiodon elongatus. Lineage (NCBI taxonomy): Eukaryota > Metazoa > Chordata > Actinopteri > Perciformes > Hexagrammidae > Ophiodon > Ophiodon elongatus. The sequence continues at coordinate 174,961 of JACSYO010002159.1, forward strand.
TTAACTTTTTCATTTTCATTGACAATCTATAAAAGTGGGGCGAAAACAACCCAAACGCCAGTCAAGATACTGTAATTTATTCCAGACATACAGCCCTGTACCAAAGACTATCCATTTTGTTATTTCCCATTTTTGGTTCAGACTTTGTCAAAGAGGCGTTGTCTGTAGCGTCTGTAGTTTGTAGTGCTGTTGTACTGGACTGCAGGCCAATGGCCGGTCCCACTCACAGGGAGTTTGATGAAGGTGTCTTTAGGAAAACTGTTCACATACAGTCTGGCCTGGAAAAAAGCTGGGAAGGTGGGCCGCTGACGCATAGACATCCAGTGGCCTGAACTCTCAAGACTGTAAAAGAAGAATACATTGCACTTTTCATTTTGGCCAGATTACACTTTTAACAACACTGTAAATTTCACGGAACGAAAGCACAAATCTTAAATACAGTCTGCGGCAGTTTTTCTCAAGAAACTCAGTCTGGACTGTTAGGTATTCGGCCAGCAGTCCACAGTGTATCGTGTCATTGGTATTCATAAGCCTACCCACAGTAAATGTCAAGGGAAACTTTAGACATAGATGGCAGGGTAAATATTCAGAATCACTATCTTTGTTTTGGTTATAGGTTGTATTTTGCCTCCAAGTAAACGCAAAAGGTTGCCATGATGGAAGAAAAATTCTCCTTCAGTTATACCTATTTAGTGTTCACTCATACAGCGCTTCAGGCCATGACATTTTCAAGATAGTGCTGAGGTAAAAAGATTGCAATTTTTCAGCACATGAAGAGAGACCCACAATGACTTGAAAATATATGTAGACAGTGCACAAAGTACACATATAACCCTCTAAATAAGCTAGAAGGTCAGCCAATCCTCCTGATCCTGATGTTTATTATCTGTGCAACAAATATGAGCTGCATACAGAGGGTAAAAAATACAAGATAACGCTTATAAATTCTAAATATCAACAAAGATTTTCTGATTACGAAGGGTTGCGGATGATGTTTGACTTCAATCTGGTGTTAATGACATTAATGTTCCACGTGATTATCAATATATCAATAATGCATTATAATTGTGTAATATGAAAACATCATGAGGGAAATGCATTTGCACCCTGGGGTGCACTGTGTCCTGCCAAAATGCCCGTATAATGCTTGGCTATTCTGGAGAAAATATCAGACCTAATGTTTATGATGGGATGGGTGCCACATTACAGATCCGCCATTTTGTTAATAGACATTTAGCATCAAAGACAACCTTTGGCATCCAGCAAATCTTAACCTGTCCCGATTCCAAATCACTCACACCCTTTCACTTTTTGTCATTGCGCAGCTTTTGTTTACGCTGGCATTGTACAAGGTTGTGTACATTTGTATTAAATCTGTGTCTTGCTGTTGATTCAATGGTCTTGTCAGTTCTTTGGTTAATATATTGTACTATTGAATAACTACCTTGTTAAAGGTTTATCCATGTTAGTGTGCTACTTCAGCGTTTAATTACTGCTCTTCTTTGTTGATGCTGAAAGTTTGCCATCATGCTGAAATCATTTCTTTGGCTGCTTGACATCTTACGTTTAAGCTGTCAGAGACGTGCTGCAAACTAAAATGTAACTTACGATGATTTGTATTTTTATCTCTCGCTTTCACGAAGTGTTTTTATTAATGTATACGCTTGGGGCCTAGTTTGGATTCTGCTAATACTGTATATGACGAACACCTTGTGCTTTGCTATATCTGCCCACTTTAATTTTAGTGACAAAATGTTAAAGGTTTTCATATCGTGTTGAGGCTCTAGAACATCGATAAGAGTACATATCTTAAATGATCTACCTACTGCACTGCTTATTATTTTAGATGTTTAACATTACAGGCCGAATTGCATGGCTGTGTTATGATTTCTGCATTTTGCCATCATGTTCCCACTGTAATTGTCTTAAGCAGAGAGGTAATCAGCTGGATTGAATCAGGAGCAGTTAGGCGTAATGACAGATAAACACAAACATGGAGGGGGGGAAACTGGGTAATAACTGAAAGACACAAACCTGTTTACAAAGCCTGGCTTCATGTCCAGACTACGAATGATGAAGTCACGGAGGGGCCGCTTGTTTAACTCGATATCTCCAACAAGACCTGAAAGGTGAGGCAAAGCTGTTTTATTTCATTTTTCATTTTTCTTATGGATTTTAACCTTTGTGAATCCCTTTGAAAAAAGTTGCTCTGATGTCCTTAGAAGACAAAAACTGCCATAAAATGATATACTAATATAATTCACCACTTTCACTGAGCTGAATTTTTCAAACAACTCCATGATCATCCCTACCACCAATTTTCAGTTTGTTTTCGTAATTTCAGTAATGTTGTTTTGTTTTTTGTTTTTATTAAACCCACATTGATTTTGATGCATTGCATTGAACACTGCAGTGCTCCATAATATAGCAGCAATAAACCTAGGGGAAACCAGGAAAAAAAGCATGTATTTTCCCTAGGACAAACATGAGAAAATGGCTCAATCTGTAGTAAAAACTACAATTTTGAAGGCAGTGATCTAGATTGCAAACCTGATATAATAGAAAGCGTGATTTTATACTGCAATGGCCATAGGATCAAACATTTTGCTGGGTTTCAATGAGGTCATGTTTGTCCTTAAGGGTCTGAGTGTAGTCCTATAGTTTATTATAGGAGCTGAGGTTGAACTTCCCAAAACAATTATACTAATCCACGCCATATGCATCTACACAGCCAGAATTATCAAAAAGATTAAAAGCCAATAATATCCCTAGTGTTGCATAAGGATTAAGATGCTGTTAATTAATTTCCTTCAAGGTATCTAATGAAAAAGATCATTCAGGAGGACTTTTGCTGACTGGAACATCTGCAAAGTCATCAGTTTAAAGAACACTTGTACCTTTGCGCTGCTCATCCAGGGTGTTGCCGTAATTCACCCTTCCACAGTTCTCCACCAGCAAACTCAGAGTTCTTTTTCCCTTCAGAGGAAAGATGCATAAAACATGAGATGCATTACTGAAATACAGCAGTATTCCTCGATGGAAAGTATCACAAAAAAACAAAAGGGGGCTGAAATTCTTTCAGCTGGTCTGGCTTTAGTAATAGATCAAGGCCGCCCTGAGTCTGCACTTTTCTGTAAGGTTGAAGTCGACTATTCAAATTTGTTGTGGATAAACAGTCATTTGAAGGGTTGCTGTTGGCTTAATACTGGGTGCTTGCTCCAAGAAACATCTATCAGCATCCCCTGAAGCTTTCACATGCTGTTAAATATTAACAAAGTTATGCTTTTGAAAGTAGCTTACAGTTGACTAGCACTTACAGTAACTACATACAGAAAGACACATACACACACACACACACACACACACACACACACACAAACACACAAGGTACCTTCCCATCAGGGAGCGACAGTTCTTGCGTTTTGTAATCCAGAACACCGACAAAATGTTTGCCCACAAAAACCTACAAAAAAAAGGAAACATGAAACGGTAAGCAAATATTTAGAAGAAAAGAAATATGCCAAATCACTAACTATTCTGACTATTTGTGTTGCTAATGTGATCATACATCAAGATACATACAATAGGAAAAGGCTCAGCAGGGGCACCAAACTCTGCAGAGTCCCCAGTTTATTGATGCCATGCCTAAAGAGAAACTTTTAGAACTCAAGGCTCCAACGACTGTGTGACATAATTTAACACCAGAGCAACTGGTAGCAGCCTGAGCTTGTTAATTGTACTCCACAAGTACACTGATCAGGGGTGTAATATCAGATACCAAGTTGTTACATGCAAATGTTCTCACGGAGAAAAGTGTAAAAATGTGTGGTTGCGGATTGTGGTGATGCCGGTCTGCTTGTTTTTACCAGTGCTCTGTCTCTGATGTTGTTCTTTGAGTTGAGGGTTCCCTCGCTGGTGATGGGGGTCTCATACAGCGTGTAACCGTAAGACTGACCATTGTTGTTGTTGACAGGGAGATTCTCCATGTTCACCGGCCTCTCTGACTTCAAAGGCTAAAAACAAAAGTAGCAAATTAAGAGTTTAAGACGAACACAAGGTTTGACACCTTTTAACCCCCGGGGGGCAAAATGTGCTGCAGAAATTCACGTTTTTAAAGAAAGTGTTTTTTTTAAAGTGAACACACAATCTCGAAGCCACTGTCAATGCAGATGGGATCTTATGATTCCCGCCGCACAACCTCCCACTTGCAAGATGGCTTCACCCAAAGTGAGGATTTATCAAACCTAATGAAGCTTTCCTGTCTGGTGTTCGGAGCAATTCTTTTATTCAGCAGCATTCTTTTGCATACCCTTGGGAGGTGCATTATGCACTCTTCACGAGACAATAAACACTTTCTGCGGTGACACGATTAACCACGTACTTGCAGACACAGATACAATATCAAACTCAGACATCCCACTCAGTCACTCTAAAGCCTCTGAAGAGAAAACGCTCTCTTTGAACAAGGGTGTGTGGCTGGTCAGGGGCAAAGTAATTGTCGTCTCAGAGGGAAGCAAATTATTGCGACGGGGAGTGAATGATGAATGTTGTAAGCGACTGCCAGACGTGCCACATCTGGTTTGAATTTAAATGCCTCTGAAGAGCATGGCGTACATCCCTAAACTAGACCGGTGGTCATGAAAGCGAGCAGACGTGATGACACCCTCCAAACAGGTTTTTGAGACAATCTTTTGGGATGGGGACATTTTCTGCTGCATTCATGTTATATTTCCACACCAACCTGCTTTACAGTCATAAGGCTGCACACAGGTGGTTACCGCTGGTCCCTGAGAAGGCCACTAGTGTAGTTAGGAGAGAATGTCTTGCTCAGGGGCACCTCATCAGCAGTTATTAAGGGAGAAGTGCTACTCATTTACTCCTCGTCCTTCCTCAATAGATCCTGGAGATCCAGCAGGTGGTGGACTAGCTGCAAACTCACTTCTCTCACTTTCAGATTACCACAGCCACGTCTGTACCTTACCTTGTGACTTTCAGGGCTTCAAACTTAGATTGTTCTATTTCTTTAAATCAAGAAATAAAATGATTATGTAGGGGGTGTGGTTTGTGTGTAGGAGGAACATATACTACTGTATATTGTATGAGTTGTTTTATTTGGATGGACCAAATAAAAGATGAGCAAAGAATATAAAAGTTACTTCACATATGAAGCATAAAATCCGCTCAACTCAACAGAGATACATTCAAAAGAAATTGGAAGATACATCCAATGCAATGATTATCTATGTTGTTGTAACCTAATTTTGGGGTTGTTTATATTTTTTGCTAAGGTTGATTGACTAAAATATGGCTAGCAAAGCTACTAACTATTAATAAATATTGGTGTGATAACAGGTGTGATAGGGAGCATGGGCTACTGTAACTGTAGGTACTGTCAATGCACCTGTCATGGGGCTGGGACAGTCTGAGGAAATCACGCTTTTCATGTGCTATGCAAGGCTACAATACATTTTTAAAGCCGTAAACAGACCACAGCAAGCTGCACAAGCACATAACTAACTAACAGCTAATTCTCTTTGAGTTTATTGGATTGGCTTTTGTGTATTACCTATACATTAAATATTTCATGCATCACTGTTGCCTGACTGACAGCAACCTTCTGACTCGGTTTTGAGCAATGCTACATGGGTGATGTTTATTATTTCTGTGCCTCCAATGTTGGCACTCTCCGTGCATCTGCAGCTTACCTTGTCAGTGAAGTGCAGACTGTCCCACAGAGACAGGTGTTGCTGGATGACAACAGGCTGGTACGCTCTCCTCTCCTGATGAGAGGGCAGTTCAGGGAGAGGCTGGGCTGGAAAAAGAAAGCAGGGAAAATGAGGGTAGGATGTAGTTTGTCTGTCTGTACATTCATTCATTAGCATTTTCTTTTATCCTTTGTTTTCCCAGGGGATGCAAACTAGTCCACATTAAATTATTACAACATGATGCACACACTGCCCACATTCGGTAAGAGAAGGGAGTAAAAGACGGATATTCCTGATCTTTGAAGAAATCTCTTCAAACTTGCCAAGGTAAACCCTTTGCATCTGCTCAGCTCGACATATGATATCCCACCTGAGAAAAAGAAAGATGGAGCCAGAGTTGAGTCATAAACCATGTGGAGTCCAAACAACGTTTTGGGCACAGCTGGTACAGAGAAACGGAAGGATGATTTATTTACTCCTGGCCAGCGTAATTCAAGTTTAACCAGCAGAACAATTTCCTAAAATGCACAAAGACTATTGGGCCTTCTTCTGGGCTTTTAAAGCACTGCAGACTGTTCCATTACCAATACCAATACCAATCATAAAGGTGACCTTGGAAACTGCTTCTAAGGCTCCTTGGGTGAGCCATGCCCGCCACAGCAGCATCCAGTTTGTGCTGCAAAATAGTCTCTTTACAAGAATTAACAGTGGTTTCCCATGCCCACTCGCTGCTTGTAAAAGTGTTAAGGCATGCAGAGACACCAGCGGTCCCTCCGGAAAAGGCTTGACAGCATTTCCTTATCACCAAGTGGTAACAGCTGGATCACTTAAGGAAAGCCAGGAAAACGGCCGACACCTTTCTCCGAAAAGTGGCTCTCAACAGCGCTCACACGCCAGGGCCTTTGTTAGTGTATATCATTTTTCAAATCTCAGAGGGGGAAGACTTAGCGTTGAAAAGACATTTTTATGAAGCTTCGTCCCAGATCTGTAATTTTCAAATTCTTCATATAATCCTGTACAGCAGCGGCTGTGGAGATGTGCTGCTGGGTAGGAGAAACATGCTGACATTTGACCTTCCTCACAGAAGATGATTACAAGAATGAATACCTCAAATCATAAAGTGGTATCATCAATAGTGCAGATGAAGGTGCAGCTTGTTTAAGATTATACTGTATTATTGCAATTTTTGACAGCGTTGTATCCTAAGAAAGCCCCAAAGCATATTATGTCACAGGTCTGTCTTAGGAGCCACGTTGTTGTCAAAGATCAGGGTTAGACTTTTGACAGATCAGCCTGAATCCATGCCAGGTTATGCAAAAACAAACTACAGGGTAAAGAGTAACTGACACAATGTACATGATTTGACAACCAAACAATAATAAAATATCAAAATGCTCTAATTAAAGAATTGGGTCATGTGTTTGTAGTTGCTGAGCAGAACAAAAAGCCTCCTCAGACTCACTCTCATATCCAGGCCACTGCTCATTGTTCAGCAAACAACAAAACATAAGTATGAATCATGTATAGGCAGCCTTTCAAACTATCTTCAATCACAAAAAGTCTGGGCAAATTATTACTTTGTTGCGCAGGATTCGATCCCAGATGGCCAAAAAGCTACATTTTCCGTCTCGGTCACAAAAGACTTGCGACTTTCTGCCCCCCAATTCAAACCCTTGTTTTACAAATAGAGAAAACGGCATCAGCAATAAACATGGTAAACAGCCTAGTATGTAATTTTCACAATGGGCAGTAATTGAGGGTCTTTGACTTGGGCAGAAAATCTCACACACATGCACAAGCACGCACAAACCCATATCTAATCCGTGCTTGTAATCATATGCAAAGTTATCCTAGTTTAGCCAACAGAGAGCAGGTTCTACAAGGAGAATTAACTTAAGAGGGGAGATGAAAGGAGAGGGAGAGAAAAGAGAAACAGAAGACGTAGGGCCCGACTCAGCAACAACACACAACACTCACCGTGGTAGCGGCTGAATACATTCCTCAGAAGATGGTACTTGGTGGTGTAATCCCCAGCCTCGGATAATGGAGCATCGTAATCTGAAAGATAATGCGCTATCAGAACAGCAGGCTCGGGAGCCGGAGAGAGGCAGGGATGCCTCTTACCGTGGCAGATGCTTTCAGTGTGCTCCCCTATCAAACATCTTGAGACAGCAGTGGGCCGACACACATTTTAGGTTATCTCGACAGAAAATGGAGCCTTTTTGAGGCAAAAAGGTAAAAGGCATTCAGAGGAGTAAACACAGGTACGACGGCAGCCGAAGGTCAGAGGTGGTCCTCCCTACTGCGCAGCGGTTTTCAGAATTCTCCTCTTTTCTCAAGAACGAGGTCATTACAATGTTAAGTACCCTAGAGGAGGATATGAAACCCATTGTACCATCTTTAATTTACATTTCACGTGCATTTTATTAGGTAATGAATTCATTAATGTGCTCTGCATATTCAAATCTCAAACCAGTCGAAGGTCAGAGGCTCAGCAGTAGGGATAGCGCCATCTACAGACATTTCAGAAATGCTAATCATGGTTTTTTAATCTACTTATTAAATCTCTTATCTCTTATTAAAAATTAGCTCAATCCGATCTGCTCAGACTGTACTTACTGGCTAAATATCCAAAAAAAGGTTAATGTTTGATGATTATGTGCACTCTCTATAGATTTTTTCAGCCTACATTGATGCATAATCAGTGGCCTGATTCAGATCAAATTAAAGTGTAAGTAATTGTGAATGGGTCTGGCTATTAAAATGCAGTTTTGTGTCGAATCCTTGTGGCATAAACCTAGTTCAACCCTGACCAATTAACCGTCTATATGAATTTTCTTCTTCTCCAAACTTACAGGGATTTCTTTCATTGAAATGTCACAAAATGCCGGTCACAAACATATTCATCATACGTACCATAGCTTGTCACCATAGGTTTAGGTGCCGGCATTCCAACGGCAAACGCTCCGCTCATGAAGCCGAAATTTGTCCCTCCGTGGAACATGTAGAGGTTGATGGACATGTCTAGTTCAAGGATCTTCGTGACCACAGGTATCATATCTGGCAAAAGAGTGAAATAAACAAATCCCACTTAAAGTCTACAATTTAGCTTAATTCTTCTGATACAACCAGTGAGTAAATCTGAGAATAACAAACACAAAGCTAAAGATTAAGATCCATGCCTCACAAAAAGAAAACAAGAAATCCATTTCATTGAACAAGGCACTGTTTCAATAATCCTATTGCCCTCAATTCCACTTCAATTGAAACACGAACAGACCTCAGCCTCACATCCAATTACAGGTTACTATAATTCATTACGGGGCAATGCTCATGACCATAAAAAATTGCCCACCTCCCCGCACAAATTAGCTACCTGTATTTTGCAGCGAACAGAGCAGGGCAAGTAATTAAGCATTCAAATTGGACTTTAGTAGTCAGATTGGACTGACGTTAATGATTTGAATCAAGGGCATGAGCCTCGGTGAATAACAATCAAGCAGGTTGAGTGACAAAGCCGGACTCAGTTGGTTTCATGGTGGTGGCACTCGCTGTGACCAACTGCTGGGTGTGTTGCAGTCTGTAGAGTAATGAACTGTCAAGGACATGAATCCCCTCTGAATGCCCGAGCGTTCATTTCACAGCTGTGACACTTTCTGCATGGCAAGGGTCCCCCCACCCTCCTTTATCCCCTTCTTAGTGAAGAGAAAAAAACATAAGGAAGCCTTTTTTAGAACATGTTTTGTTGAGAATGACAGGTAGTATAAAATGGAAGCGTGAGCTTGAGGCTCTGTACTGTGTATTTCAAATGATAGGTTTCTGAGAGCACTCAAGAGGGTGATAGCGTTAGTCTTTACAAATGTGAAACATGTGTGTCACTCCTGTATATTACATCAAAGATCCCTCTCCTGACTGCGGCCTCCTGGTACGTGGTAGACTCTTTCCACTGAGTACATACTATACGAGTTAGCTGCAGACTCTTCAACATTAATACTGTACTACTTTAAGGGTCCATACCAACCACCAGGACATGGTAATCACACCTAAATAGCTCATGGCTTATGTGTTTGGGACATGTAGATTAAACTGATCATTCAATAAACAGTGAATTCATTTTGAAAATCTCTTGTCAAGTAAAAATGCCAAACATTCGCTGGTTGCAGGTTTTCAAATGCAAGGATTTAGTCCTTTTTTCTGTTTTATATTATTCCAAATGAAATATGTTTGGATTATGAACTTAAAAAAAAAAAAAAAAAAAGCAATTCCAAGACATCGTCTTGGGTTCTGGGATATTGCGACTAAGGACTTTCTCATTATTGTTTTGGCAATTCAGAGCATAATTGATGAATCGTAAAATTTTAATTGACAATAGAAATAACTAATAGTTCCGCCCAATTGAAATATTCCCACAAAGTAAGCTAAACTACATCTTTGTAAAAAGTATTGCTATTTGTGTGGAGTTTTTGACTACTAGTAGCACTACGGAGAAATGTTTTGTTTTTGTTTTTTCCCCTTGTGTTAGCACATGCACAAGGATGCATTATGCATGTGGAAAGTTAGTACATTAACCGTGGAACTGTACAGTACCATTTTATTCTACTTTGTACTTCTACTCCACAACATATCAGATCAAAATATTCTACTTTTTACTACACTAAATATATTTAACAGCTATAGTTACTTGTTAGTTTATTAATTACAAAACATGCAATCACCTTTTAAATTATGATGCATTTGTTTCAAGCCTGTTTTCAATGCAGATTGATTTGTTTATTCTGCATTATTATTTCCAGTATATTCTGAAATTAAGTTTCACATTTTTATTTTACAGTATATACCACTAAGAAATGGACCTTTTGATAATTTAAGTACATTTTGCAGAAAATACTTTATTGTATTTTTATTAGGGTACAATTTCCACATTGCTGTTCATCCCTTTAGGTTAATTAAAGGATATGAATCCTTCCACAACTTCACGAGTGACATGATACACAGTCCTGCCAATGGTTTCACACTGTTCCACTAATCGACAGTTGGTGCAATTAGGAGCCAGGAAATGTAGCAATGCTCCAACAAGAGGAGGAAGACTGGTAGCACGTAGAGATGAATGTTAACTGAGAAGATTTCTAATTCTTTCAAAGATATGCTCCGCAAATGTTTTACGAGGAAGAACTTGTGTTCAACACCTTTGTTAGGCCACAATGATGCACACAATTTGTTTGGTGAGAAACGGTAGACGTAAACATCATTTTGTCCAAGAACGCACATATTTTGTCATGTCCATCCATCCATCCATTATCCAAACCGCTTATCCTTTTTAGGGTCGCTAGCCGAAGGCAGGGTACACCCTGGACAGGTCGCCAGTTCATCGCAGGGCAGACATATAGAGACAGACAACCATTCACGCCCACATTCACGCCCACATTCACACCTACGGGGAATTTAGAGTCCAATTAACCTGAGTGGCATGTCTTTGGACTGTGGGAGGAAGCCGGAGAACCCGGAGGGAACCCACGCTGCCACGGGGAGAACATGCAAACTCCACACTGAAGGACCGCCCAGACCGGGAGACGAACCCAGACCCCTCTTGCTGTGAGGTGACAGTGCTAGCCACTACACCACCGTGCAGCCCTATTTTGTCATGTCTTGTGTTTAAATTCAATTCAATTCAATTGTATTTGTCAGCCCAATATCACAAATCACAAATGTGACTCAGAGAGCTCTATAATCTGAACAACATACAACATCCTCTGTCCTTAGAGGCTCGTATCGGATAAGATAAATAGAAAGCAAAGAAAAAGGAAGAAACCTCAAGGAGAGCCACTGAAGAGGGATCCCTCTCCCAGGACGGACAGATGTGCAATAGATGTCATGTGTACAAAATAAAAATGACAACATAGTCAATCCATATGACAGAGATGATACGTATAAGGAGAGTAGTATTAGCAGTGGTAGCACTAATAATAGCAGAAATAATAAAATAAGAATGATTACTCCTAATAATAGCAGCGGCAGTAGTGGATGTATAATGCCAGGAGTTAAATGTTGCAGCACATATACAGCCTGTGACTTAAGGCTTGGTGATAAGGTAAAATCACAACATAGCATGCTTTCTGGTAATTCAATAAATGAAGAGTCAATATGAAATGACCACATGGCAAACCCTAATTTTGTATGCTATTGTGTGAATTAAATACTTAACAAATGAAAAGTACTAGTGAGTATTTTCTTATTTTTATAGAGAACTTTGGTGCAAAATGAATGAAATTTCAACTGAAATTATATATATATATATACAAATATATATATATATATATATATGCTTGTGATTGCATTGAACTGAGTTGTAATGTAAAGTGTGATTTAAAAACAAAACCACAATCTTCAATTGATCTTCCCTCAAAATATTCCACATCAGATTTGAGAAATTTGAGTTAGTATGTGCTTGTTATTGTGAATTTAGACATCATAAAAGTGTTTATCATGATATCTCAATATATGATTCCATTGAAAGACGATAAATTATCATGTTGAATGATCATCCAGCCCTACTCATAGGACGTTGCAGCATCTAATTAATAGGAAAGAATGCAATGATATGTTGCCATCAACCGAGACCTTGTTTAATGCAACCAAGGGCAAGACAGATCTAGTGTGTATCTGTGTGTTCATGTAGCTCCAGCACATGTGGATGCAGAGGAAGTGCAAGGACATAAGATGAATGCGACTCCTACAAAGTGTAACACCTCCACCTGGGTTCGGTACAGTCACTGGGAATCGGCAGAGCACATCTTTGAACAATCCTGTACAAAGAAGCGTTTGAAAAAATCTGGCCTCTGAACATCAAATATATGGCCCAGAGACAAAGTTGAGAGGGTGGGACACAGACTCCGGTTTGTGATACTTGGCTCACAACATACCATGCATGAAAAGTCTATAAATCTCTGACAAAGCCACAAAACACGGAGGAAATGGCCATATGCTAAGCTGTACATCCCAGCTGCACTGAGTGGGCTCTGTGCCTTTTGTGAAAGAACCAGCGTGTTAGAGGGACTTTCTTACACTCAGTCTGGAGACTTTATCTTACACAACCACCAAAGCAGTGAGCTTGTCCACACCCGGTCCTATTTTCCCCTGGCACAGAGACTGTTTCATTCTCAGCGGGAAAAAAACCTGTTGTCTTAAGCCTTTCGTACCCAAAGGCACTGACACTCTGTCTTACCCTCGAGACAGTCTGTTTTCCCTTCAGAGGTTCTTTATTGGATCGCTACACAAAACCTGTCTTACCGCCATCTCAAATTAGCCAGTATTATCGACCTACTGTCCAGAAAGAAACTGTTTCATCCTCAACAAAGAAGCCCTCAGCCGAAATCCTGTCTTATTCCCACATAAACACCTGTTTTAGTCCTATAGCTTTCTCTAAAGAAAGCCTGTCTACCCACCCTGAGTCGGTCTTACCCTCAGCTGTGTACACATGATGAAGGTCCCCCCAAAGATCGAACCAGCCAGACCAGTACTCCATCACCATCTTAGGCTTGTGAGGCTGGTGGGAGAAAATAAATTGTCAATTAAGCAAAAGATATGTCTGAATGACATTTCCATTTCTTTCTGTAACTACCTATTTGCACTTGCACAAACCTTTAATAAATTGTCTTAAAGATTAAATATATTCTTTCAGGTCTCTAACTCCTTTTAAGGTTCGTAAGAAGCCCCAAAGTTTTACTAGGAATTACCTGGACTGTCTTATTTATTGGAAAGAGCAAGGGTTGCTAATGATGTGCCTGTTTGATGTTTAGTTTGATCTTTGATTGGATCAGAAAACTAGCAATGACTGAGTCCCAAAACATGGATTAAATGATAATGAATGAAAACCCAACACACAAATAAGACTCACTTGTATTCCATCCAGATAATTGATGTCATTCGGGTTGAGTTTCTGGAAATTGATGGTTTCTAGTGCTTCAGACACAAAGAAAGTAGAGCAAATATTGTTAAAACAAATGCAAACTATAAAAGATGCAGAACATCAGTTCAAACTAATAGCAAGCATCCTTTAGAGAGAGCTTAATGGAATAATTATTGATTTCAGTTGTAGTTAAACCCTCACAGGCTTCTTTTCTTGTCTTTAAAGAAGTATTAGCAGTTCAGCATCACATCTCAAAGTCTATGTAACAGAAATTCTCTTCAAATCCTAAAGTTAATGCAAGCTTCTGCATTAGAAATCAGTCAACGAGGCATCACACTTCAACTATGACATGTATATCACAATTAGGAAATATGCACACTTTATAAAACAAAGAATACCCAGAGGAGGGTTTATTATCACAACAGTCTCTCTAGAGGGTTCTCCTCCAATTATGATGATGATGATGACAACAACAATGCATGTTTGCAGTGATAATTAAAAACAAAAATATTCTTCGTTCACAGTGAAGGCTATCAAGGCCTTAAAACAATGATTGCCCATGCATGTGCATTAAAATAGCATCTGTGCCAAACAGAATACTTATATTGCAGCATCGCAATGTTTACGCCAGTGATGTTGCAAAAAAACAACAACTTTTCTGGTACAAGACAGAATCCTTTGTGTGTAGATCAGAACTGCAGCTGCCTGACACCAGGCCACCCTTTGGCTTAGACCCCTTGTCATTGTGTGAACACACAGCCCACCAACCGCCACGCCGTGTGTGTGTGTGTGTGTGTGTGTGTGTGTGTGTGTGTGTGTGTGTGTGTGTGTGTGTGTGTGTGTGTGTGTGTGTATGTGTGTGTGTGTGTGTGTATATATATATATATATGCGCGGTCTTGTTTGTCTGTCAGTGCCTGACAATACCTCCTTTCACTCCTCCACGCTTTAGTCCTTCCTTGTTGTCTGAAGTCAGCAGCAGCTCTGTGATGCCCCTGGACAATAACGCCTAGAAAAGATGGAGCATTATGGAGGCAACTAAACAAAACAGTGGAGGCTCTTTCTGAAAAATAAGTAATGCTTTTTTTATTTTAAAAAGTGAAAAGGACAGCTGGGAGAACAAAGCAAATAAGTGCACTCTCGTCTATGAGCTACCAATCATTGTTCAAATAATGTACAATCTTGTGTCTTACCTCCTTGATGAAATGCATGTACTCTCCATCTTTAGCATAGGAGCCATACTCATTCTCCACTTGAAATGCGATAATTGGGCCACCCTTGGAGTACTGTGCATTGATTATGTGAATAGAGGACACACATTAAGGGCCTGGCATCAGTTCTTGACCATTCCTACCCTCACTAAAGCTGAATTGTAACAACACTGTGAAATGGAAATCAAAGGCGTGTTCAATGATGCATGGAGCTGATGAAAAGAAGATATGGCTTTCATTTATTTTAAGGGTGTGTTCCTATCTATGGTCAACATAACGGACAACAGCAGCTATTTACTGCACTTTTTTGAGGTGGTAACTGAATTATTGCATGCAGGGGTAAAATATGACTGTGAATACAAGGGTTTGTATGCACGTAACCATGAAAAGCTATAAAAATCATATACTTTTTTCGAAAGATTTAATTGTTTCTTTCTAAAAATGGAAAAGTACCTGATGTGGAACAACTTTCTTAATGAGGTGATTAAAGAAGGAGTTGACAGCATCGGTGAACCTTGGGTAGGTTGTTCTTAGTTTCATGTTTTGATCCCGAAGTAGCCAACTGAAAAGAAATCACAACAAAACCGTTCAAATGTCCAAAGAGTGTGTGATACACACGAGTTCCTCAAAGTGCTGTGCCGTAAGCTCTCTTTCGTTTTTTTTTTTGTTAGCTCTCGAAGATAATCGCACCAACCTGAGCATGACTATCGTAAAGTGCAGTGCAGAAGGAAGTCATGCTTCACCGCGTGCCCCTAGAAACACTCCGTTTTGATGATTATCAAATAAATATTACCTCACGTTCCCTGAGGGCAAAACGACTCCAAAAATACCTACTTCCAGTGTTTTTCCCCTCACATTCACCGCATTATCTGCTCAAATCTATTTTGATGACAGAACTAAATGAATTCATCCTTTCAGGGAGCTGCGCCTGTCATATTTAATTACTGTTCTCTTTAATACCTAAACTAAAAGTCTGGTAAATCACCAGGGACTTTCATCTGAGTAACATTAGAGGTTACTTGCACAATGCATAATGCATAATGCCCTGTCTCTGTATCTCATGCACAACACTGTAAGGTGGACCGTTCTCACCAAGGCAATTTCTTTGCTGTTCAGTAGCAACACATCTGGGTGAGACTGGCAAACCGATGACAGAGACGGCACACTTGAAATAATTCGCAAAACTAAATGATTTCCACCAGTTTAATTGATTCAGCCTGCAGCAGAGATACCGCTAACAAAAAAAAAAAAGATTACCTGACGGAACAATTCATGTCCAAGCCAATTTAAGGGATTAACTTGGTACCCCACTGGCTATTCTAAAATAAAGCTTTACAATGCTACCGTGGCCGTAACGCATGAACAAAATATCCGCGAAGGCAACACTTGACTGGGGTGTTTACCTGGGTAGTCCCCCTAAATCCCACTCAGCACAGATGTACGGCCCCGGACGCAGAATGACCCAGAGGCCCAAGCTGCCTGCAAGGCGGAG
Organism: Ophiodon elongatus; assembly: GCA_016806645.1. NCBI lineage: Eukaryota > Metazoa > Chordata > Actinopteri > Perciformes > Hexagrammidae > Ophiodon > Ophiodon elongatus. The sequence goes on from JACSYO010002159.1 coordinate 191,273, forward strand.
GTAGGCTCTAGGAGAAGGAAACAAAAAGGATGCCGTCAACGAGGTCCATTTACTATCAACACAGTCAATTTAAAATGTTTACTGCAGCAGATGTGAAGTCGGGACTGAAAGTAATTCTCAATTAAAGCAGATGTTCAAATGCAAATCATATGTCATCGATTGTAAAATATTCCATTTTCAGATCGAATGTTTCCGTTTTGAGGCGACATCGGCCTCCAGCGCCGGACACAGCCGCACGTTTGATGGATCAACGCAATAAATATCAATAAATCAAGAAGCACCGATACCGATACTGATCGAGTGCACGGCTAATTATTCAAAAACCTTTCTTCAGGGTAAACGTACACCCTCTCAGCAGCATCATGGTGAAGCCTGTGGAAAGCTAAGCCCTTCTGCGATGCAACAGTGCCATCTGCAGGAGTCTCAGAAGCCTTCCCTTCAGCGCTCCTTACTCTAAATCGAGCTGGTCCTCAAAGTGGAACACCCCTCGCTCAGGCTCATGCAGGTTCCACGGCACATACCTGAAAAGAGAATTCAAAAAAACAGATGTGTGCTATTACTCTTTTAGTGGTGATGAATTTCAGTGGATTTTAAGACTGCATTTTATTCTTGTAACAAAAAAAACAAAAAAAACTCAGATTTGATTTTATCTTTCTTCTCCAGTTAAACGTCTATCTGACACGGTTGCTTCTGGTGTTATGAGGCAACGTGTATTCATCCAGCCGTGTTGCAGAGGGAGCCTACGTGGTGAGTGTGTTGAGGCCACAGGCCTTCATCTTCAGCAGCCGGTCCTCCCAGTAGGCTCTGGGGACACGGAAGTAGTGGATGGAGCCCCCCAGGATCCGGAAGGGTTCTCCCTCCACAGTAAACTGAGAGGAGTTGGCCCTCAGACCCTCCACACGGCTCATTCTTCTCCCTTCAAGGCGATTCCTATGGAGGGGCGAAGTACAGTTCACACATAACTCGTTGAACTAGTGCAACTGGATCGAATGCCGTGAAGATAATTAAGACACATTTCTACAGTATTATGTGGTGAGCTAGGTTGAGAACAAATATGCCCTTGAGCAAAACCTCTAAACCCAGTTTCACCTGTTCATAAAACTATTATCGCTTCATTTGAATGTATTCACAACCGAAGAGGCACAACCCGGGGAATAAGAATGCCTTCTCGGTTATCTTGCATGCTTCAGCTATGGCTGATTATCCTAAAGCCATTCGATTATGACCACGAATAAACTTATAATGTCACAGTGAGCTCCCTTTTACATATCTGCGTACATACATCAGCAATGGAAAAGATTTGCACGGAGACTCACATGGTGATTTCACCTCAAAACAGGACAAACTGCACAGTGACAGGTGACTTGTCCTGTGTTGTCACGTTCAATGTCCACAAGCCTGCAGGTGAGCCAGGTGAGGGTTCACCGGCAGATGGGTTGGTTTATAGAGCAGAGTCGGAACTTGTGAATATAATAAGCAGTAAATAAATAAGCAAATACTCTCCAGCATATATATATGGCAGCAGCCGTGGAGGAGCTTGAACACCAACATTTACGTTTGATGTTTCAGTGGGCGCGGTTATCATACAGGCATATGCATAATTAGGTATGCGTGACGCGTGTTACTGGCTGGATATGACTGCCCTCTGGCTCACGTTGGCCGCTGAGGCGTTTAACTTACCTGGTGAACCGAAACGCGAATATCACTCCAGCAGCGAAACACAGCAGGAGAAAATACCTTTGCTTTAGGGACAGACGGAGCCCGACCATCGGTACGCGTTCCATTCGCCACAACAACAACAACAACAACAACCGTACTTTAGTTGCAGTTGCACCCTGTGCGCTTTCTGGTGTTTACGCGAATTAAAGTGCATATAGTTTAGAGTCCTGTTACACGATTAATATCGCATGACGTCAGGCTAACAGTTTCGCAAAGAATGTAAAAAAAAAAAATGATAAACGCCAATGAAGTGGAGCTACCCTATAATATTCACACAGCGCCAGGGTTGTTCGTATGACGTTACTCCCGGGATTAATAATAAATTTAAAAAAAAAAAAAACTAAACATGCTCTATGAAAAATTAAAGTTAGTTTCACATAGTGTGAGCAAGTGCAGCCGAACCTGACCAGTATTTGATATCGAGGGAAGCTGGCGTTAGTGGTCCAAAAGTAGGACACACAAACAGCCGACTCCACTGTCGCCTGGGAGGGACCGTCGCACAATTATGCTGCTGAAGAAACGCAGAAAATTAAAACTTATTTTTCTTATAAAAAAAAATGATTCATTGCTTCAACAACCTACCAAACACGTTGTCTTTATATCTAATTAGTCTATTGAATGTCATGAATGGAAGAATATAAAAAAGAAAGATAATTATTTTTTCTATTACACTAAACGCCATGTTGTTTTTACAGACATACTTTTAATGTCATTATTCTCCAGCTCCTTTTTAGTGTCTGTCTTTGTCTTACATATTTGGGCAACAATATTCCCAACACTCTCCTTCTGCCGTCAGAGTTCTTGAGACGCTTTCTAATGAGGGGGAAAAATTAATGAAGTCTCAAATGTCTTGTTCTTACCTTCTTACTCAGTCCATTCCTCTTCATTATACGTCCCTTAAATCCTCCCTCCTCGCATTAATTTTATAAAATGTAATATGTCCTACGTCTTTTTTCAACTCATGATCCCAACATCCCCGGTGCACAATTAGCTTAAACTGTACTTAATGATCAGGACAGAAGAATGTGCTGCATACTTTGCTTTTTTACTCTGCAATGTATTTGTGCTGCTTCTTGTTCTATTGTGTTGACTTTTCATCAATAACCATGAAATGTTGATGTGCTCTCAGAAGAGAGGAAACAATAAACACCCCTTCCATATCCTACATGGGGTAGAGAAGACAAATAACATGACACACACACACACACACACACACACACACACACACACACGTGACCACAGCTGAACAAGAAACCCTATTTGTCGGCTTTAATTATATTTAGAAACACTACAGGGCACTAGCACATTCTTTATGTAAACTATATCATGAGACCAACATTATTGTGATGCCTCCCTTCTCTGACTCAGAGAGAGAGAGCGAGAGAGAGAGAAAGAGAGAGAGAGAGAGAGAGAGAAAGAGGGAGAGAGAGAGAGAGAGACAGAGAGAGAGAGAGCGAGACAGTGCACTATTATATTTTTTGTTCTGAAACAACAATAGTTTCCCTTATCCACAGTGTTTGAGGCCTCCCAGCATCATCCTCTCTTCACAAGCTCCCAGGCAAGCTCAGCTTCACGGTACAGCAATATTATTGATGTCATTGATATTTTCTGTTATTCTGCATTCGGAAATTTCATGTTAAGTCTTGGTGAGTAAATAAATGTACTTTGTGCCATTCATGTTCATACTATGTACGATACGTCACAGATGCATCATTTGAAGTGGCTTACTGTTTGTAATGTTTTGTGACAGTGACACCTTTTACATTCTATCATCTAACACGTGTGACCTGCTTCGGAAGATGGGCCTTTTCCGTTATATTTCATCTTGACAGTTTTTCCCCACCAGACAACACCTTGAAGGGAGAAGAATGAGCCGTGTGGAGGGTCTGAGGGCCAACTCCTCTCGATTCACTCTGGAGGGAGAACCCTTCCGGATCCTGGGGGGCTCCATCCACTACTTCCGTGTCCCCAGAGCCTACTGGGAGGACCGGCTGCTGAAGATGAAGGCCTGTGGCCTCAACACTCTCACCACGTAGGCTCCCTCTGCACCATTGTCCAGCCTCATATCACAGGATTGTCACTATTGTGTTTCTGAAGAAAGTCAATCACAGATCAGGTTAAATCAAAGCTACAAATAATTGTTTTACTTGCTTCGTCAGATATGTGCCATGGAATCTGCATGAGCCTGAGAGAGGAACATTCAACTTTCAGGATCAGTTGGACCTCAAGTAAGGCTTTTATGTTCTGCTTCTTCATCTTGATATATTTAAATATTCCCAAAAGACATGCAGGATAGTACTTTTTGAAATGAAGCAGAAGGTGTCTGCATCTTTCAGGGCCTACGTCAGTTTAGCAGCAGAGATGGGTCTGTGGGTGATCCTGCGTCCTGGACCTTACATCTGCGCTGAATGGGACTTGGGCGGGTTGCCTAGGTAACACCATTTGCCCATTGCTTTAAAATATTGCTCTATATTAGCAGCATTGCCAAGACGTTCTTGTCGTGTTTCTTTCAGCTGGTTGTTACGAGATAAAGGCATGCAGCTGAGGACAACGTATCCTGGATTTGTAGATGCTGTCAACCTGTACTTTGACAAGCTTGTCTCAGTTATCAAACCTCTGATGGTAAGTCAAACCCAAAGCTTTGTTATAATATTTCCTGAAAGAACAATTGGCAATTCAGAAAGACAAAAAAACTATATTTTTCCTTGTTTGTTTTCTCAGTTTGAAGAGGGGGGCCCAATCATTGCAGTTCAAGTTGAGAACGAGTATGGTTCATATGCCAAAGATGAGAAATACATGCCATTTATACAGAATGTGAGTTAACTGCATTGCAATGTTTCCATTGAACTGACATTTACATTATAATGAAATGAATTCTGAACATTTTCCTGCAGTGTCTCCAGTCCCGAGGGATCACGGAGCTCCTGCTGACTTCAGACAACTGGGAGGGCCTGAGATATGCAGGGATGGAGGGAGGTGATGAAGATAACTAACCCTTGGTCCAAAAGAGCAGTGTTTTTGTCGTGTTCTGTAATCTATCCCTCAAAGTCTATTGTATTTTAGACTATTTTCTTTTCTTATGATTGAATTCTTCTTCTTATATGATAAAAAAAAACATTATTTTGAAGATTACTGTTCATAATGTACTTTGTCATTGTTTGACTTTGTCCTTCCTTTGATCGAAATCTTGCTCATTTCAGTTCTAAAAACAATAAACCTTCAGAGACTGTCATTCGGGGCTATCCAGCACCTAGCTGACATGCAGGTAGGTGATTGTAACGGGTAGCTTTGGCAATGTTGCTTTCACTCACTATTGATTACTTGTAACAGTAAAAATATATGTCTTTGTTATTGGCTTTTCTACTTTTGCATAACATACTGTTGTATTTTGCAAGAGCACTGGACAAAAGCCCAAAAGAATAAATGGCATATTTTGTTTGTCATTGAAGCCTTGCTGTTGCTCTTATATTAATACAGATATGTGTTCTGCTTTACGTAGCCCCAGAAACCTTTAATGGTGATGGAGTATTGGTCGGGGTGGTTTGACGTCTGGGGAGAACATCACCACGTTTTCCACGCTGAGGGTAAGAAAACACTTGTCAACATAATTTCTTCTGTGAACGTTTCTGCTGAGCACATTCTCTTTTTCAGCATTACGTTCGTTGTACTACACACTTACCAGCTTCACAGTGGACAATATCCGTTTTCAGACATTCAGATTATCGCTGTAGAGCTGTTGGGTTCAAGGTCACTACAACCTGCGGAGAAGAGCATTGCTTCCTTACTGAACAACACTTGCATTGCTGCATATTGCTCTCTGGCTCACTTTGCGTGTGTTGTGACATCCTTTACTATTATGTGGTTTACAGATATGATCGCTGTTGTGTCAGAAATCCTGAAGAGAGGTGTCTCCATTAATCTGTACATGTTTCATGGGGGAACCAGCTTTGACTTCATGAATGGAGCAATGGACCTTGGCACCTACAAACCTCAGGTCACCAGTTATGGTAGGTTACCATTACCTTAGAGCTCAGAGACTAAAGAACAAATAATGCTTCTTTTATGAGTATGATTCCCCTTAACAAATGCATTGCTTCTTACTATTTTTGTATTCTATGCAGATTACGACGCTCCGCTATCTGAGGCTGGAGATTGCACCCCAAAATATCAACTCTTGAGGAATTTACTCAGCCACTACCATTGTAATGTCTTTTTAATCATCCGCATGCATCGATTCCATGACAGATTTTATGTGAAACTATATACACCCAACAATTAATTTGATGACTGCATTACCCAAAGTAATTGAGTCTTCCATAATTAGCATTAATGAAATGTTTTTGCCAACTCGTGCTCCAGCTGAGCCTCTTCCTGCAGAGCCCACTCCTCAAGAGAGGAGAGCGTACGAGCCTGTTGCCATCCAGCAGCACCTGTCACTGTGGGACAGCCTGCACTTCAGTGCCAAGGTAAGCTACAGGCAGCCAGCACCTGTCTGCTGTGACAGTTGATACATATAATGAAACATGCTTTATCCATCCTGTCAAGGGGGCCCTACTGGGATGAGAGCAAAATGTAAGATGTGGTGAGCTTTAGATGGACGGAGCATCTCTGTTATAAGTTCTGAGTCTCTGCTTTGGTGTCTCCACTTGTGTAGAGATATGTAGCAAAATGCTGCTCATGCTCAAGACAGATGTCTCACACCTGTCAGTCTGGGTTTGGTCATGCATCAAGGTGTCAACACACCTGCTTTGTTTCCCCCAGAAGTATCTCTCATACGTCGTTCGGTGGACTCTTTTATTCCAAGTGCGTTGCAGTGTCATACATGCATACATATCTCATATATGATTTCATTCAGTGACAATGGCGTCCTAATCCCAGCAGCGATGATATCTTTCCCCGCCTGTAAAACTCTGCAAATACAGATTCAATTTCATTGTCCTCAGAGATCCCATGTTTACTGTGTTCTGCCAGATTCTTGTATCTAATAAGTCCGGATGTTTGACTATTCATCCAGCCGTACAGGTCAGAGAGGCCGGTGAACATGGAGAATCTCCCCGTCAACAATAACAGTGGTCAGTCGTATGGTTACACGCTGTATGAAACCACCATCACCAGTGGAGGAACCCTCAGCTCCAAGAACAACATCAGAGACAGAGCATTGGTGAGAGTAAAGAGACTGACCCACAGACAGACACACACATCCAATACATGCATAATATAGTTTCAAATTATATATTTTTTGAGGTTATACAAAAAATCCTGTCATTGTGACTTCTCTAGGTTTTTGTGGACAGACGATGTGTTGGCTGTTTGGACTACAAGACTCATGAGCTGGCACTGCCTGATGGAGCGGTACTGACTGTTCTTGTGTCTGTTCTTAACTGCACATCTTCCCTGTAGTGGTTGTTGTTAGCACCTGAAATACATTTTATTCAGATTTAGGGTGAGGGTTAATCTAATCTATGTATGTTTGAATCATTCTAGAAATATTTTTCTCTGACAATCCTTAAACTTTGTCTTTGGAGTGAAGAAATATATCGCAGGATAGTACAATATCCACTTGCCAGATTACCAGATGTATTATGCCTAGTATGAAAAGAATGTTTTAAAAAAACAAAATCTGCAGGATTATGAGTAATTTAGCAATGAGAGCAGCCCATTGTTGTGAGCTGTGGCCCAAATGTTGAAAACAATGGCTAAATAGCCAGATGGATAGATTTAAATATATACTGAGGTTTTCTGAGTTATCCAGCAGGTTCCAATTTTGGAGTATCTTAACGTTATTCAAACATAATTTAGAGGAATTTACAACAAAATGTGATTTTGAAAAGCTATATTCATTACATGGGGAGAATTCGCTATTATTCACTAGTTTAATTTGGCATATTTACTTAAGCAGAGAAATTTCTGAATATCTCACTGTAATCACTCGTTACTAAGTAACTTTCCAAATTACACTCGTGTTTTGTGCGTTGAAGGGAGACATGACCTTGAGCTTTCTTGTGGAGAACTGTGGAAGAGTGAACTATGGAAAAGCTCTTGATGAACAGCGCAAAGGTATTCTGCCTTCAAGTATTAGTGTCTGCCACACATTGATTTATTTCTCGTTTACCTGTTGAGTCATCTGAGTTCATGACTACACATTCTTCATTGCTAATGTATATTTCAGACCTGAACTCTTCATATTATCGATTTTCAGACATGAATCAAATCATTCTCAACATTAAGTTTAACATTGTTCAAGCCAAAGGAAGTATCACAACAGTTCAGATAGTGTTGAAAGATCTGTTCACTTAAACAAGTTAAATCTCTGCCACTGCGTAACATTACTGACTTGTTCTATGTTTTGTGGCCCACAACAACAACACCTCCTATTGTATTACAGGTATTGTGGGAGACATTCTGTTGAATCACGCCCCTCTGACAGGATTCACCATCTTCTGTTTAGATATGAAGCCAGGCTTTATGAAAAGGTTGGTTAACTGAATTTTCATCGTGTGAAAATGACTACTAGACCTCTTCACGGACACTAAAAGCAAAATAGTTAATGCAATTACTGGATGTTGGTGAAAAGCTCTGTGGACGTGGTGAGAAATCACAAGACAGATCAAATTAGTACATCAAACCCCAACACTTCATCACCACACCTGTCAAAGAATAAATTAATAGATAAATAACTGAACTACAAAAACTCACTCGTTATGTTTTTGCCAAATCCTTCTTAGCTCATAATTTCCATGATTACAGTGAGTGTTTCATATAAATGTTTAATCTTTTTACAGATTAATGAGTTCAGGTCAGTGGAAGTCTGACTTCAAGTCGCCATCCCTTCCAGGGTTTTTCCAGGCCAGACTGTATGTAGAGGGTCCTCCCAGAGACACCTTCATCAGACTCCCTGTATGTCATATTTTTCGTTGATCTATTATATCTAGGGAGTTTCTTATATCGAATTACTATTTCTTATATTTAAGAATTATCTGTAATTTGTAATACAGTAACTTGCATGCATGTTTGATCAACTCAGTATTATGAGATATCTTAGTCTGTGTTATATCTGTATGTTTGATCTAATTAAAACATTTTGAAGCATTCTGAATATGTTTAACACATTTTGATGCTTTCAATTTTACTGCTCCACATCAGTGTTTTACTGTTGATAATAGGTATTGTATTACAGTTAAAAAAACAAACAGTCCACATTGTCCTTTTACTGATCGTACCAGGGCTTCCATTCACAGGGTTGGGGTAAAGGAGTCGTGTTTGTCAATGGGCAGAACCTCGGACGCCATTGGTGCATTGGTCCCCAGCTTTTCCTTTATCTCCCAGGACCTTGGCTCAGAAGTGGAGAGAATCAGGTATACCCATGTATATGAATGGTATATGTACAATATATGAAGTTCTAGATAATTGGTGGCAGATTGTTTATGTACAATATGTAAAATAAGTATTTTTGATGTTCTCTTTTAGATAATCGTTTTCGAGGAACAAAAAGTGGATGACAAAATACTGTTTGCTGAAAATCCCGAACATGGACGGACAATTGATGTTTACAAACTCCCCTTTTGCACACTGCTGTGAAGATAATGTACAGCAACAACACAAGCAGTTTTATCTACACACATTGGGGGACAGTTTATTCATGCATGGCAGATACTATCATACTATTTAAAGCTATTAATTCACTAAACACATTTTCAATTGCTATTGTACAGCAGTGTGGTGATTTTCTTTCCTCAAATGTGTAGTGAAATGTTACATGTTGTCATTGATGCCATTGATTCTGTTGCCTTAAATTCAATATTGCAACAACATTGTTTGATTTGTCTTGTTTTCTCATTTCAGTTTTAGTATTCAGTATGCTCTGATTATAAAAAAATCTCGATACTCTCTTTTCAATTTCTGTGTGTGCACAAGGCCCTGCAGTCTCATGCCATTAATGTTTAGATTGTTAAATAAAGCTCCTTTGAAGTTTCATAAGTTAGTTTGGTTGGGGTATTGTGGGCCTATATCTTTTACAAATGTAACATTTTTTTATATTTACTCTTTCTGTCTAATTGAAAGAAGGCCCTTGTTATTACGTATTAATAAGGCCTGAATCGAATTTTTGGCAAAGATGAGTAAAGGTAGTCTTAATTTTGTCCCTTACCCTGCGCCATACAAAAGACATCTATCCCTATCCACACATATCCATATCAAGTTCACAAATTTACCAGAAACAAAGCCCAGTAACCGGAAACAAAGTTCTCCTTTCCTTCACAATAAAGGGTACATGTTTGTCGTAATGGCCAGTGTGGACACGCGTAGACTCACATTGACATAACAGTTATCTTTCATTGCCTGTGTGAATATATGTGAATATGGGTAAGCATATAGTTGTTACGGAAGGGTAATGCATTCACTTGAGGATACATATTTGCCCTATTTTCCTGAATTAACATTACATTAGTTATTTCAGAAAAAAACGGAGAAGATTTATTTTTCCTATGAAACCTATTCTCAGAATTACCTAGATAAGTATCTCGTCAATTTAGAACAACAGGGTGAATATATTTTTTCTCAAGTGAAGGCATTATGCTTCTGTAATAAGGGCACTTTGTTCCAATTAGTTTATTTTGAAAATAAAAGCCGGAAGTTCAAAACGTAGTTCTCGTTAGCTTGACCTGTAGATATATCCGCTGGTGTTCCTGTGTTGGCACTGCAGTTGCAGGAAGAGCACTCGGTCATTTCAACTTGCAGAAGAGCCGAATGCATTCTCTTAACAGTATTTTATCAGTAACTTAATATTAGCTCATTGTACAGTGAATGTACTAATACCATTAAAGACTTTCGAAATGCGGGTGCAGCGGGTGTAAGAGCGGCTCCACTGTGCCTTAGCCTAGCCGAGCTGACCTGCTGAACTGGACCCGTCAAGACGAGGTTTAGATATTAAGTGAAGCCAAGTTGAGTTTTAATAAGTCAAGGTTTTGCTTCCGTATCCAGACATGGAGTCTCTCGGAGGCCTTGCCACCGTTCTTGGATGCTGTGCGGGCTTTGCGATGGGTGTGCTTGTGTTCTCAGCCTGCAAACTTGGCTTACTGTACCAGTTGTTTCACAAGGTAGGTTGTCACAAATCAACATGGCAATTATAAACTCCATGCTTTTCCCCATTCCTTTGCTCCACATTTATTTATTTTTCAAATATTAAAACATCATTGCACGGATCATTCATAGCAGATAGACCTGCATGACCTGGCTTGTATCACTTGTGTTCTTGTATGTAGGCTGTCACAGGCGAAAGGTGAACTTTGACCAGCCTTGTGGTTTTCTAGCACAAAGGCTGTCACAACACCCAACCTTAGTGGGGTTGCACAAAGACTAGAGGTGCTTCAACAACAATATGTGGCTGTTATGAAAGACTGGTGGAGATATGAGATACATGACAGGTGACCTTCAGAGGGGTTATTAGTTTGCTTGTTTTAATCTCTTGACAGAGCTTATTTTTTTTTCTTTTCTAGGTCACATAATTGTTTATTTTGGTAAATCAGTCACGTAACAGTAGGAATTATTTGATCATGTTCCTCCCCGACTTAACTTTTATTTTGTCCGCTGACTCACTTCAGACCGAGACGATGAGCCCGCGGCACGGTGGTGAGAGTGTGGCGGCGGTGCTCCGCGCCCACGGGGTCAAGTACCTTTTCACACTTGTCGGCGGACACATCTCGCCCATCCTGGTGGCTTGCGAGAAGGTGGGCATCCGCATTGTGGACACTAGACATGAGGCCACTGCTGTCTTCGCCGCTGATGCTGTGGCGAGACTCTCAGGTGCAGCTTTACGTTACCAGATCAGAGAAATGTATGACTGAGTCTTATTCGAGCCCTGGTTTTGCCTACTGTCTCAGTTTTATAGTTCGCTCCATGAGTCGGTAACGAGTTGTGTGTGTGTGTTTTTTGGGGGGAAGGTTGACAGCGATCTTGATTGTTTCCCCTCCAGGCACTGTTGGTGTAGCAGTAGTGACTGCTGGCCCAGGCCTCACTAACACAGTGACCGCAGTGAAGAACGCTCAGATGGCGGAGTCTCCATTGCTGCTCATGGGAGGAGCCGCTGGCACGCTACTTCAGGTATGACGCTCTTTTTAAACGTGTCAGACTTCATCTTGGCCCGTTCTCAACCTCCGTGTCTGACGTCTTCGTGGACTGCGTTTGTGGGACAGGGCAGAGGAGCGCTGCAAGATATCGACCAGATGTCTCTCTTCAAGCCGCTGTGCAAGTTCTGTGCCTCCATCAGGACGATCAGGGAGATCGTGCCTACCGTCAGGAAAGCCCTGGCCATCGCCCAGTCGGGAACTCCTGGTCCGGTTTTCATCGAGTTCCCCATCGACACGCTCTATCCCTACCATCTTGTGTCCAAAGAGTTTGGAGTTAAGAACCCTCCCAAGGGCCTGATGGGCAAAGTTGTCTCGTGGTATGTTAGCATGTCTTCTATACTCGGCACATTGCTAGTAGGTGGATGTGAAATGCACAAAAAAATAGAATGGAGAACAGAAGACCAGTTGAATCCAGAGAAATATAAAATGACACCTGCAAGAGTGCTGTATGCATAACTTAAATCAGCAACTTTATCCTTACAAACTTATCATCTTTTAAGTCTGACCTGGATCTTTTTACGCAACCTGGAACTTTTGGGCTTTTCTCGATTCTTCTCACTCTATGAATTGAGATGAGAATTGTTACCTTGTTCACATAAATGAATAGCCCGTGGGGCGTACTGGGTGCAGGGCCACATACCCATCTGTCAAATACAGGCAACAGTTCAATAAATAATTTCACATGATCTGATTTCTTGTAAGGTACCTCAATAACCACCTCATGAACCTCTTTGCTGGAGCCTGGGAGACCAGAGATGTGTCTCCGCTTCCTGTTGACATCCCACAAGCCACAGACGATCAGGTAAGACCGCTCTTGGTAGTAAAGGCTTGATGTAATAGTTTTTAGTGAAATACATTAGTGTCGGTCACTGTGTACACCATTAAGATTATGATTTCATTAAATACAATTCAGGTACAAAAGTGCATAGAGCTGGTGAGTCGAGCCAAGAAACCCGTTATTCTGCTCGGTAGCCAAGCAACGCTACCCCCAACCCCGGCCGATGACATTAGGTAAAGAACAATGTGTCACCCTTCTCTACTTTTGGATCCTGTGTCTTGTTTTTTTACTATTTCGTTGCTCACCGTTGACACTAGAAAATACTCAAATGATGTGGCATCCAAAAACATTGAAGCAAGCTTGATTTTACTTAGCAATGCACATCTAGGCAAAAATGTTTTCCTGCTTTATAGGAAGACATTGGAGGACCTGGGCATTCCCTGCTTCCTTGGAGGAATGTCCCGTGGCATGCTGGGTAAAGACAGCCCCATCCACATCAGACAGAACAGGCGAGATGCACTGAAGGAGGCCGACTTGGTGCTCTTAGCAGGTCAGGCATACAGTTTTGTAGCTTAAATCCTATATGCTAACAGCTATAAGATAGCTTTTTGACAACGGATTACTTAATAATCAAACATAAAACAAAATTACTAAATTAGATAAAAGGTGTGGGGGGGGGCATTGAACAGTTATACAGTGGATATGTGTTATTAACTGAATACTGTGGAAATTAATCTTCATTTATTAATTCAGAAATTATTTTGGTCCTTCGAGGTTTCACAGAATGACAGCTGTTCCTCGCTAAAAAAGAACTTAAACCAACTCTGGAAGTTACTCCATGTTTTGTTGAACTACTGTTGGAGGTTGAACGGCATTAGAAGCCAGTAAAGCTTCCGGCTTTCCAGAATTCCTTGAGAAACGTACATGAAATGAACATTGTGTGTTGCGTTTCTGCAGGCACTGTGTGTGACTTCCGGCTGAGCTATGGCAGAGTTCTTAACAGACGCAGTAAGATCATCGCGATCAACAGAGATAAGACGCAGCTGCTGAAAAACTCAGATATGTTCTGGAAACCAACAATAGCAATCCAGGGTATGTTCACGAGTTCACTTGTCATCAAAGATCTCAGGTGATTAGAATATATCATTAGGAAAGACAAACTTTTTGTTACTTCCTCCAATTTCTACACTGAAAAAAATACAGTATGTATGATAAGTATTTGTTACAGAATACTGACATACAAGTTTTTACTATTGATTCATACTCAAGGGTTGGACCATGAGGCAAATACATCAGAGTCTACAATGTAAATATTTCTTTATTCTAGGCGATGCTGGTTCATTCTTAGTACGGCTTTCCAAAGGCCTTAAGGGCCATCGCTGTCCAGAGGAATGGCCTCAGACGCTCAAAGCAGGAGATATCACCAAAGAAAATGTAAACAGGTAAGCAGAGATGTGTCAGCATACATTGTAAAAAAAAAAATCTGTCAAACCTATGATCAGAAGAGGCCCTGATTAGATCTTAAATAACGAGAAAGCAAACACAATCGTATCAGTTATTGCAATGTGAATGCAACTACAACTGTGTAACTACAAAATTGTGTCTTCATCACATAAACCTCAATATTTATTTTTCATTTCAGGGCCAAAGCTGATGAGAAGACCGAACACCACTTAAATCCCTTGAAAGTCCTCCACTGTGTGGATGAGCTGATGGCAGAGGACAGCATCATTGTTGCCGATGGGGGGGATTTTGTTGGAAGTGCTGCTTACATAATGAGACCACGAGGACCGATGCGATGGCTAGATCCAGGTTAGATCTCGTAGACCAAACAACAATTTGTTACTGAAGAACTGTTGGGATTAAAACAATGGATATTTGGTTATTTAAATGTGAGGGGAGAGGGCTTGCAATTTGATTTGTTGACTTCAGTTGTTCGTCGATTTGTCGGCGCACAAAGAGGTTTACAGAAGTGCACGGAACAAAATACCGTTGTTGTCGAGTGAAGTTAATTTATGAAGTCGAATATCACAAGAATATCACAGCAATGTGTCCTGAGGTTAATCGTGCTTTCTTAGCCGTCATAGTGACAGAACTCTACTGTTTCTGGTCCCTTCAGGAGCCTTTGGGACCTTGGGAGTTGGAGGAGGATTTGCCCTGGGGGCAAAACTGTGCCGGCCTGAATCTGAGGTAGAGTATTGTTTCTTGCATTTGTAAAAAGTGTTTTGTCTGATCATCTATCGATCGATGTCCACCCTTTATGAATGCATATTCCGTGCTTTTCAGGTGTGGATAGTGTATGGTGACGGCTCCTTAGGATACAGTGTGGCAGAGTTTGACACATTCACTAGACACAAGGTAAAATCACTTGCATACATTATCTGTACGTACAAATATGCAATATTAGAATGAATATTGCAAATACATAAAAGTCATGCCGGTATTAGTATACTAATAAAAATAATGCTGGTGCAAGTTGTTCCGCCTTAACAGGTGAAACAAGAGAGCGAGGTAGATGTGCCAAGATCTAATCCACATTTACTCCCCCCGCCCCCCTCCCCCCCAGACACCAGTTATAGCTGTGGTGGGAAATGACGCATGTTGGAGTCAGATATCCAGAGAGCAGGTTCCCATACTCGGCAGCAACGTGGCGTGTGGCCTCGCGTTTACAGGTGTGTATTTTCAACATAGGATGTTGTGTAACTTCCCTGATAGCTTGTGGGAATGCCTCGTTTATATCCCACACTGTGTACAAAACTCATCTGTGTTCATGTGTGATTAACTGGGCAGCTACTAACTGGCACATTGTATTTTCTTCTCCTGTTTTTCAGATTATCATATAGTGACGGATGGTTACGGCGGTAAGGGCTACCTCATAGGGCGCGAGGACGAGGACAGGCTAAGCGACATCATCAGACAAGCTCAGAGGGAAACCCGGGAGGGCAAGGCTACACTTCTCAATGTTCTGATAGGGAAGACCAACTTCAGAGAGGGCTCCATCTCTGTATAAGGCAGCTGTGGTTTCTTTAAACTTCCTCTTTTACCTTGGGCTCCTCATAGACCTTACCAGGTATAAGGCTCTATGAGGGGTTTCAGAGAGTGGGGAGATACTGCTGGAGACTGTGTGCAGAGCCTTGACCTCACCAGACCTATGCTAATCCTTTGTGTCCTTAAAGCCATATTTCCCCTTTTGATAAGAGGAAATTTCTTTACAGTTTGCTAATCTCCTTTAAGAGTTAATCTGTTGCAATATCACTTACTTCCCTCTTCAGAATTGTGAAAAATTCAAACCCGTAAGACATCTGTAAACACCGAAGTCACGACTCTGATATTTCAATATCAAAGGATGACTTTTAATAAACCTGCAGGTTCAGTTATTTACTCTTAAGTTCTACTTAAGGGAAATGCTACAGCTCCAGATCTGCCAGCCTAGAAACGAAGTCTTTTGTTGTTCATCGTGCAACTTTCAGGTTATTGTTAATGTAATTAAGATAATCGATGCATTTTAAGAAGGGAAGGAGGGAAAAGTAAGAATCGTGCTTTGTTAAGGGATTGCACCTCTTCAGGAGCTCGGGGGTCAGACGTTTGACCTTTAAACAGCCTATTATAACCGTCTTGCAAATAAACTAGTGACTGAAAATCATTCGCGCGAGAGAGCATTGGTTTAAGTTATTAAATGCGACCAGTATGCCTTTTTCTCCTGTTATCAAATGAACATGGAGTCCTTTTATGAGGAGACATGAAACGTTACAGCTGTAATATTCTATATCGCTTGATGATTTGGAATAGAAATGTTAAATGGAAAATATTTTTTGAATGTTGATGATTGACAAATGGTATGCCTTTATTTGTTTGATTGTGTCTTTGAATACATTGATATGTGTCGATTGAAAAAATGTGTCTGCTGATTCAGATATGTATTTGAATTTTTAATACTAACTTGCATTGATGTGGGTTATCGTTTCAAGTACGCCTATAAACAACATGTATGCACTATAATTCTAACTTATTTACTCACCAGATGAACATGTGTGGATCATCTTACTCCAATATATATATTGCTGTTTTATTTGGTACTTTGAGAGGCGTTATGTCAAACTTTTAATCCAACAATGTTAATTTGGGTTGATTCTCAAATAAATTGGAAAAAAAAGAAAGTGGGTAAAGAGTGTGCTTTGAAATTCTTTTGTCACATAACTGAGTCATCCGTGATTAGATTTAAGAAAATAAGACTTATATACCACTCAGATCCTGAGCAAAAATAAGCTCTAGAGCTCTATTTATATTGCCAATGCTCCTTGCAACTTGAGCTGAGAATCTGAAACATGTACATAGCGATGAAGTAGGACTTCTGCTTTGTGGCATCTCTAACGAGACGTATGCCCTGTATTCTATGCATATTGAGTATATTAGGCCACCTGTACCTGTACCCATGGTGCAAGGGGCCCCACACTTTCTGGGTAAATATTTCATGTACTAATTAACTATTAATATTCAGTTACAGTATTTCATTTGTGGGGTCCATAACAATGTATTCATCTGTATTTGTTATGGTCAGGGAGACAGCAGCTTTAGCACTAGCAGAGTGGTTCAAATTTGTTTAATTTGTCATTTTTGGGTACCATCTCCACATCAGTTATACACTTTACACAAGAGCATATTTGCATGTAATTTGAAAAAAAAAAAAACATACAACCTGGTTTACACCAGACAAAACACTAAAGGATTTAAATTGCAAATACTTTGATTTAATTGAGGGGCTGTGACTTTTGCCCTAAATACTTAAAATGCAGTTTTCATTTGAAACAGGGGATGGCAGGCTAGTAGTAGTTATCCTGAAATAGCCTACACTGACGTGTTACTGTCTGGCATAACTTATGGGAAAGAAAAAAAACAAAATAAAACGTATGTATTCCGGGAAACAATGCCATCTGGAAAGATGTCTGCTGCGAGGTGTATCGATAAATGCCAGCTTAAGTGTTTTTAGTATTCGAAAATCTAAATATTGTATTATTTTAAATTAAAAAAAATGCTTGCTTTAAAACAGAAGTAAACACGAGCATATGGTAGACCTTGCTGAAATATCTTTTTTTTGTACTTATATCAAATGTCTACTCACGACGCCTTGCACACAAAGACAGATAGGTCGAGTCCTGAATAGGCCTACATTGATTTCACAGATTTATGAATGATGCTACTGTATATCAGAAAGAGAGACGTGTTGCAATCTGCACAACAATATTTAATAGAGTAAGCAACAGTTTACGATGCACACAACAGCTTATACTGTATATTGTACTGTAGGTTGTCTAGCTGTCTTACCCTTGCTCGACGTCACTTTGCTGCTTTCAATTGTTCTTTATTAATCTCCACTTCCTAGCTTTAACGTGGCAAATACGTGTTTTGTAGTAAATTATATTGTGGTATTAACATATTTTGTGATGCAGTGCAAAACAATAAAAGCTATGTACATGAATATGTGACTACGCGTAATACAGTATTTACAAACCCTATTCCATTAACCATCGGCATGTCCGCGTCGGCTTTTCCAAAGGCGGTAGCGGGATGCTATCCGTGCAGCACCTGAACGCATCACAGAACTACAGGCGGTGACTTCAACAGATCCGCAAAACTTAAACACAGACGGTCACTGTAGCAGCAGTAAAGTCGAGAGCATTTCTGGCGTATACCGGTACTCAGGGGTTGGGGGGGAAGTCTTTCCAGCTATAAAAGGATTGGTTAAACCACAAATATATGCTGCTTTAATTACTCAGAATGACACGTAAAACGGAGGCAGTTTCGGGCTCTTGACCACTTCGGAGATAGTTAGTTACGTTAGCTAACTTAACTTAGCTTAAAGCAACAAAATACGTTAGCTTTACGCTCGTTGTTAGTTATTGTTTGTTAGTTGGGCTTCCTTTGTTCGTTATTCGTTGGTGACACAGTTCACGTTAACTGTCCCCGACGCTTACTTATCACCAGGATAGCATTAAAACCATCAAAAGCTAAAAAGGTGGCAACTAAAGTCGGCGTGCGAGCTTGTTAACGTGGCTCACGACTCGACTTTTGCTGACTTAACTTGGTTCTGACCAAAAGGATTTTCTATTTGAACGGAAATAAACACTGGGCATTAACGTAGCGTCACCGATACCAAGGTACGTAGAGTTGATGGTCACGTTGGTGAACGACAGTACTGTTGTATTTATTGTGTGACCTGTAACTGGTAGCTGTCCAGAAATTAATGTTAATTACTTTTAAAGAAAGTTGACTGAGTTAAATACTAAGTTATGCTCCGAGTAACGCTGACTTTCCGCGTATGCTTGCTGTTGGGTCGGTGGGACTATGACTTCATGTTAAAAGTTAAGAAATACAACTATTAAGGAAACACAACGTCAGTCACAGTTTCCTGGAACGATACCATCTCTGTAGCTCGTATGTTTAAATAAATATCCGCGTGTGACATCGTTAAGGTTAGGTGTGTTGCCAGGAAGGATGTTTATGAATTGTTTCCTGTTTGCAAAATGATGATGAAAGCTTTAAGTAGCACTAGTGGATACAGCGTTTTCATTTGCCATGCCACTTTGACCTGGCAGGGATATGTTAATTATAATTTCCTCTATGAAATGATGCCAGTATAATAAAGGTCGTTGAGAGGGAAGCTTCACAAATGACAGCCCACGCAACAAATGCGCGTGACACTTAACGGTACATAGTTTCTGTGTGTAGTTATCAAACTTTAGCATGTGGTTATTCCTGTTTCTGTTCCAGGACTTGAATGGCCTCCATTGTTGCAGTGAAAACTGAGAAGCGACCTGCAGCTGATTCTCAGGATGCAGACACAAATGCAAAAAAGCCCAGGTAATCTTAGGAAGCCAGCTTCATACTCTAACTCACGCATCCGTTTTGACTACAGGGCTGATTAAAATCTTTGTTTACTTTAGTGACACATTTTTGACTGTACTATTTAAAGGAAAAAAAAAAGTAGGTTTTAGTTTAACGTTACACGTTATTTTGCTTGCAAATGGTTTGTTTGATGCTGTGTGGAAGGATTTTGGGAAGCACCATCTTTGAAACCGTCACCATATAGTCTCTGCATGCCCCAAAGGAAGCTGCTACCCAGCCTGAAGACCAAGCGGGCCCCTGAGCTCGTCCTGGTGATTGGCACGGGGGTGAGCTCTGCAGTGGCCCCTCAAGTCCCTGCACTCCGCTCCTGGAAAGGCCTCATCCAGGCCTTGCTTGATGCAGCCAATGACTTTGACCTACTAGAGGAGGAGGAGAGTCGGCGTTTCCAGAAACACATGCAGGAAGATAAGAATTTGGTTCATGTGGCCCATGACCTCATTCAGAAACTTTCCCCGGTAAGTCTGCCTGAGCCTGTTTTCTTTGCCTTTCCTCTCTACACTACCCTGTCGCACATGTACAAACACATGGCAGACAGGCTCTCAGCCCACTGTCCTTTCCCTCAGCCAGGGACATTTTGTCTTAACTTTTCATGGATTGAGATAAGACATCTTAGCCTTATCTCATTAAAAGACCTAGCGTTAATACCACATGACTTGTTTGTGAGACTATTTGTTGAAAAAGAGTTTTGGTCAATACAAAGGTTTTAATCAGTTGCTGTGAAATCGATCACACATGCAAAGAGCAGACCTGTTTACTGTTTCTCAGTCATTGTTGAAAACAAACACTCTAATGAAGGCACACAAGCTGAATCACATTAGTGTTTACCTTATCAACCCTCCCTTGCCTTCCTTGAGGTTTACAGCATACAAACCTGCATTGAACTAGTTTTCTATGAATATATTTGATATTCATATATATTTTTTTTAACTTTAAACTGAGTGTTCTTACGGGTTAAACCTTCACTGCTGCGTACTAGGGAGTATTGCACAAAGCTACAATTATATGGTAGTTTGGCTGGTGAGGCCACTGATGCTTCGGTTTCACCCGCAAACAGAAGTCCACATTGAAAAGAACTTCCCCAAACTGTTTAGTGACGCAGAGCTCAGGTTTAAATGTTCCTATTGTTCAGTCTGCTGTTCAGGTTGTTCCTGTACTGTTCTTGGTGTCAGTAATAACTTATGCAGCCAAATTCCGATGATGAGTTTCCCAGAAATAAATGAAAATAAAACAAGCATCATATATGAGAGGTCTGGCTTAATAACAGAAACTGCTCCCCCCCCAATACTTTGTAGTGCAGCCATCTCATAAATTAGCTTTTGCGAAAAAGGGCTGTATGATTGATAATATTAAATAGCAATTTCCATCCATATCTACGCAATCTCATTTTCATATCTTACTCTAAAGTTGCCTCAACAGCAGACCCGACTGTGTTACACCATGTGACTGCGGACAGGAGAGAAACAAAAACAAATCGTGTGTGAGTGTGAGTGTGAGTGTGTGTGTGTGTGTGTGTGTGTGTGTGTGTGTGTGAGTGTGAGAGAGAGAAAAACACTAACTAACACAGTTGAAAAGAAAGCTTTGGGCACTCAAAATGAAGGTAGTACTCTGCAGACAGCAAACAGAACAATGCCTAATCATAGCTGCAGCACCAAGGGGCAACATCACCGCTCAATGCCATGAAAGAATGTGATGAACCAATCAAGCCCACCAAAACTACCAGAAAATTCCTGCCACCTGACCATACAAACACAAGCAGATCTTTACACGGGGTATCACCATCCCTGAAAAGCTTTTTTAACACCTGACTTTTTTTTCTTTTTTTTTAACTGTTCCCTAATAAGTCATAGAAAATCATAGATTTTGAGTGAGGGAAAAAAAATAATTATTTAACTTTTTTACAGAACCTTGCAGCTCTAAACCAATACGATTGCTACAAATGAATTGACAACAATGCAGAGGATATGGCCATTTCTGTATTTCCATAAAACTCAGTTTTCTTGCTATATTGGACCGGTCTGGTCTGGAGCACGGCTGGCAGATGGGAGCCTTAATACAGTTTGCCTCCTGTGTTAGTCATGTCTCATCGCACTTTTGACATTGATAAAACGCTTTGTTTCTCCCCTCAGCCTGTTGTCACAAAGGGAACAAGCAAGCAGCGCTTTTATGGCTTTATCCAACGTGTTTATTTCGATCCGCAGTCGTGCAGACACCAGCCCACTGCTGTTGGCTACAGACACAGCAGGCTCGAGCATGCTGAGGGGAAAAAACAAGCATAGAATAATGTGAGCCACTCAGCCCCCTCGCACAGATTTTCCATTCAGACAGTTAAAGCACCACCCAAACAGCTCGCATACTGTAAACTACAGTAGAGGACATAAGTTTAAAGTGAATACATTCACACAAAAAAACATCTGCAAGTGTGTGAATCAAAGTGTTTCCCAAGGCATATGATAGAGACAATATGTCCTAATATCAAAATGACATAAGAAAATTGAATCATATGAGGGTGTGAGAAACCTGCCGTCAGTCAATTTAATTCCAGTAAAAGCTGTGGGAGTTTAACCCACTTTTCATGGAATTGTGTGTCAGATGGATTATGGTGGTTTGCAGGCTCACAGTTTCAGGTAATGAGGGTAATCTGAAGTAAAAGAGAGAATGTTTTTGCTGTAAATCCTCTTACAGCCTTGACCTTGGCAAAAAAAAAAACTAGGCTAATAACAACTTTTCAGACTAGTTTATGCGCCCAATTCAGGCAAGAAATATAAACAATGTTTTCCACAGGGTCATTGAGGTTTTGACGATGTCTGTATGAGCCTTTCTTGGGACCGGCTCATACAGACAACTTCACACTCAACACTGCGCTTCCTTGGGTCCTCAGCAATACTCCTGCCATGACATTGTTGAGTCAGACACACCCAAGTCACAGCTACTCAGTCAGAAATACCGGTGAAACAGGTCGACAGCCTCGTTCACCGGAACGAACACCAGGTCTAGATTTTTACTATTAAGCAAGGTAGGCCACTCAGCCAATCAAAAATGTGTATTCCGATAAGCATCGCGGCTTGAGTGAGATGTAAACAGACGGGATGAGAGGCCGAATAGTACGCGAGTCAGAAGTTATTTCACGTGGCGTTCGCCAAGGAGAGAAATGTGGACATTGAAACCAGATTCTTAACCAAGAATGGACAGACTTGTTTAGGTTCATTCTTCCAATAGATGCTTTAAAGCAAGTGTGTCTCATATGTTCAGAGAACGTGGTGATTGTTAAAAGCGGTAATGTAAAGCGCCACTACGAGACCAAGCCCACATCTTTTGAGCCAACGTACCCACTCAAATCGGAAACGAAGGCACAGAAAAATAAACGACCCAAGAGCCCAGTATGACCAGAATCCTAATGCATTCATTCACTGTCCAACAATGATGTTAACAGAGAGGAGACTGGAGCTGAAACAAGTGGTTTTATTAAGGACCGATGAAGGCTGTGCACACATTTTCTCTTTTTTAGAAGATGAGAATAAAATAATATCGTGGCTTTCTTGGGTGACATTCAATTCAATTCAATTTATTTTTGTATAGCCCAAAATTACAAATTTGCCTCAGAGGGCTTTACAATCTGTACACAACGACATCCTCTGTCCCAAAACCTCTCATCGACTCAGGTTTGTTTTGGGGGAGTTTTTCCTTTCAACAGGGAGAAAAATGGAAGAAACCTTCAGGAGAGCAACAGAGGAGGATCCCTCTCCCAGGATGGACAGAGTACAAAAATAGATGTCATGTGTACAGAATGAACAGCAACTACACACCTGAATGAACTGGATTTAATTTTTTTTTAAATTCATTTTCAAACCCAGCCCTTATTGTTATTGACATGAGAGAACATTTATTTATTATTTATAATTCATCCAGTTAATTTGAAAACTGACGTTAAACATTGTTGAGATATTATTCAATTGAACTTTCTTCATAGCCGCAGGCTGTCCCCACGTGCTCGTTGACTCCAGGGACGTGAAGAAAAGTTTGGTTGTAGACGATGTTCATATCCAGCATCCACCTTAATGCGGCGTTAGCACGCTACAGCCGGCCTCCAGCAGGAGAAGGTGAAGAGCAGTTAATTCAGCGGTCTGCCCGCGGCCGACGACTTGGCCGAGCCTGCAAAGAGGGGCCCAGGGGCCCAGGGGCCCAGAACCCCACCACCCCACCCGGCTGCTCAACAGCCAAGTTTACTACCTTGCTTCAAAAGGAAATTGTAGCTAATTTTTTACCCAAGACAGCTGTTGTTTGTGGAATTAACAGTAACTGTATGTGGAAAAAGATCACGCATACTGGCCTTTTTTATGTGTATTATACAATGTATTTATATTTATTATAATTTTCTCATAGCAACAGACCTGTGAAAAGTCAGCATCTGTTACTGTGTGCATGTCCACAGTAGGGGAGTCCAGAGCCAGCATGTGTTGAATAAAATATACTTATGGAAAATAATCGAATCTAATAATTTAGAATGAGTCCGTGGAAAAACAGAGTTGTTTACTTGCACGTCAAGTTTGTGAGACAGCCCAAGGACACAGTGATCAGGATTGGTGCTGGAGACACTAGATGTGGATAATGAGCTTCTTCCTGTGGAAAGGACTCCCGCTGTTTAGCCCATTAGAGCTGTAATCTCTGGAAGTCAGCAGAACATTTCCCTGTACTGGGATCACCGCGGTCACTAGATCGCTACACAACCCTTTGCTATTCTTAGCCGCCCAACTCTGTCTCCTTTTTTATTTTTTTTACTACAATCTCTGCCAGGTAACGTAAGATTTAGACTGTGCAATCCCGGCTCGTAATCTCTTATTAACAGACTCAGGTGGTGTGTGATGATACTTGGAGAGCTGTGGACAGGCTTAGCCAGGGTGATGGAGTGTTCCATACAGACCAAAGTTGCCCTGGACTAGACCTGTTGTAAAACTGGCACACACTTGAAACACCCCTGAAGTCTCACTTCAAGTTGAGGCCAGTTGGAATTTCTGCAGAGGGCAGTGAGAAGGGGAAGTCGTCTTCAAAGGTTGTTGAAAACAAATAAATAAAGGCCGGAGTACGTGACTATGTATGAGTCAGCACTCAAGTTTGGGCTGAAGCTCCTGAGTCCTAATAAAGGATAAGAACTAACATACTTATTTATCCTATCTTTACTATTAACTTACTTCTTTACGATACTTGTTTTGTTTTTTACTGAAGCCTCTTGTTGTTGCACTATCCCCTTTGTCGCTGTTACACTGCAGAGTTCCCCACTGCGGGACTAATGCATTAATATTTTATTTTATCTTAAACTGATGCTTTTATGTCTAATGCGTCTAGAAATACGAGTGCTGATTGGCCATAAAACTATTCATACTCTTTTATTACGATATTAACAAAATAAACCTGTTCATCATTTTCTCCAGTATTTGTGGGAGCAGATATTCTGTGGTTCCGCAGCTTCCATTGTGCTTCTAATCTTGGACGACAAAACATTATCTTTCAACTCTTGCTCAAATGCATACATTTTATTTTAAGACACACGTGGTCCGGTCACAAGGTACGATCAGTAAAACTGTACTCAAGAGTTCAATCTGATGAAAAGACGGCTTGTCGTGTACTTGTTATGGTTGCAGTCGTTTGACAATGACCTCCATGTATTTGAATATGTTACCATGAAAACAATTCCCCTGAAGCTAATTCCTCATGTTCAAACAAGTGAAACATGCCACCTCCAGTGAATGTGGGAGTGCCAGACACTAACAGGGTCGGGGGTTCACTCACACTAATAATGTACTGTGGCTACAGGAACGTTTTAATAAAATGAGGAACAAACTAAATTGTACCTCACGATGAGACTTTAATCTCCTTTAATTGTTTACGCCAGAGGTTGTTTTAATAGTCAGTTTTCAGTTGGTACACAAAGCATTTTTTAGGCTGGAAAGAAAACTCGGGAGAGCGCTGAATTTGTTGTGCTGCATTTTGTCCAATTCTTGTCTCCACAAATCGGAGCATATTTGGGGTCAGTCGGCACATTCTGATGTGAGAAGGCAGGGCTCGAGGTAGAGGAGCGGTCTTCCATTGCAGCAACAGGGAAAGACTTAACTGTGTGTGCTTCAGAAAATGGGTGTGATAGAGTTCTGACCCCAGGATCTATGCTTCAATGGTCATTATTTATTCATTTATTTATTTATTTTTCATTGCACGGGTCACACTGCATCACGCTGCTGGGCTTCCCCTCTTCAGATGTTATCATATTGCATTTAAAGTAGCTGACGATCAATCCTCAAGTATAAGTAGGTAGACGCAGTCCATTCGGCCTTCTGTCATCGTGCACTGTATGTTGCTATTGTACGTAAACAAGTTCTGTGAAATTAAAAACTTTTTCTTTTCTTCTTTTTTTTTTTTAAAACAGAGGACAGGCAACGTGCGGTCCACGTTCTTCAAGGACTGCCTGTATGAGGTGTTTGACGATCTGGAGTGTAAGATGGAGCACGTGGGGAAACACCTCCTGCGATCAGTGCTGCAGCTGATGGAGAGCGGTGCCCTGGTTCTCACCACTAACTTTGACAACCTGTTGGAGATCTATGCAGCTCACCAGGGCACCAAGCTGGAGTCTTTGGACCTGACGGACGAGAAGAAGGTGAACACTGCTTGGATTATGTTACGGCATTGATTGATCTCCCCCCCCCCCGCCCTCAAAATATCCAGTCAGCTTTTTCAGATGAGTGCAAAGGTCACCAAAGCAAGTTCTTTGTCAGGACATGCTCAGATTGTAGGAGTTTTAAGAGTCTCGAGAACAAAAATCGAAGGTAAATCTGCCTAAAAAGTATGTTGTCCTCTGAGCATATGAGTCAACTCACTGACTGTCAGTTACATTTATGAAATCGCCTCTCAGTGAAGTTCTTCATTGACCAGTTTCAAAGAGAAATAGATAACTCTTTGACCTGTAAGACCCTATAGTCTGAGTGGTGGAGGGAGGTTAAAGTTCTACTCAGTTCATTACTCAGCTGCTGTCTATTTTTTATAGATTAAACAATATTTGCTTTTGATTTAAGTCTAGAAGCGTTTGTTTTCCCAGCATACAGGTTTGTTGTTTCATGTCGATTGTTGAATCCTCTAATTTATCTCCCAGTTTATTTAAAGCAAGGTTGATTATTTGTTAAATAGAACATAAATTTGGAAGAAGTGGTCAGTTTTCTGAGAGACCTGTTGCTTTGCCTCTCAGTCCTGGTATTTATGCCTCGACTCCATCAGGGCTAATATCCTCTAACTGCTGTTCAGTGATTTACCTCCCAGCCCAGCCAGAACAGGATTGAGTGCAATCAACTGTTAACCGTGTGTGTGTGTGTGTGTGTGTGTGTGTGTGTGTGTGTGT
The DNA here is from genome assembly GCA_016806645.1 of Ophiodon elongatus. Classification (NCBI taxonomy): domain Eukaryota; kingdom Metazoa; phylum Chordata; class Actinopteri; order Perciformes; family Hexagrammidae; genus Ophiodon; species Ophiodon elongatus. Next base: position 218,175 of record JACSYO010002159.1, read on the forward strand.
GTGTGTGTGTGTGTGTGTGTGTGTGTGTGTGTGTGTGTGTGTGTGTGTGTGTGTGTGTGTGTGTGTGTCTAGGTGTTGGAGTGGGCTCAGGAGAAACGGAGGTTAAGTGTTCTGCATATCCACGGTGTTTACACCAACCCAAGTGGTATTGTACTGCACCCTGCAGGCTACCAGAATGTACTGAGGAACACTGAAGTTATGGTGAGCCCTGTGCTTGTGTTTCTGATCAAAGGACTGTATTCTGCAACAGTGTCTACTAAATGCCTCGCGTATGAGTGATGACGTCCCACCCGTCCCTGCACGCTGGTGAATTTGAAATGGTAGGTTTTGTGCCAGTGTCATAACAATATGTTACCGCTGGTTTCCACAGCGCGAGATCCAGAAGCTGTACGAGACCAAATCGTTTGTGTTTCTCGGCTGCGGGCGCACGGTAGACGACACGACCTTCCAGGCGCTTTTCTTGGAGGCGGTGAAGCACAAGTCGGACCTGGAGCACTTCATGCTCGTGCGGCGGGAGGACGTGGGCGAGTTCAAGAAGCTGCGCGACAACATGCTGGACAAGGGCATCAAGGTCATCTCCTATGGAGACGAGTATGCCGACCTGCCCGAGTACTTCGAGAGGCTGGCCAACGAGATCTGCAACCGCGACGTGTCCACCAACGGCTGGGGTGAGGAGGATTAAAGTTTTACATGTTTTACAGTTGAACTTTTGGTTTTAACGCGGCTTGGGGAGACTTCATATCGTCCGTAAACTCAGAGCGCCGTCTCTTGCCCCCACACCTCCTGTTGTTGCTTTACAAAAGCATAATTCAACGCATCCCGCTGCACCAGCACGTCACATCGCCTCCATCTGGTCGGAGACGCAGGACACTTTAAAAGGAGAAGAGCTTTTGGTCTCTCTGCAGCAGCTGCCCGCAACAATCTGCCTCGTCAACGCGGTTGCTAACGGGGATGAATGAGTACACAGATGAAGACTTTGTTTACTGAAGACTTTCTATATGTTGCCATGTGTATTTATTTATTTATCTGCATGTTTCTGTGTGCTGGCCGTGAAAACAAATGCCCCTATGGGACAAATAACTGTAAATCTATACGGCCCGTAAAAATAGCTGTATGTCTGTGGCTCTAAAGGTGCTTTCCAAAGAAAAAGTAACTCTTGAAGTGCAAATTACTTCATCGGTTATTTTGATCTCCGTTTGGGCTTGACAGTAGTTTTTTAAAAGCAAAGCCTGTATTTCAGACTAGAGGTGTGAGGTCTGAAAGGAGTGGGCGTTTACAACCTCAGAACTCTGCTGTTTGATTTTGACCATTCTTTCTTTATCCAGCCTCCTGTGAGTCCCCTAATTTAATGGGAGAGCAATACTAAATTGCTGGTGTACCTCCTTTTTAAAAAATGTCACACGCGGGTGTCATTCTCCCGTCAAGAGGTGTGGTGTTATTTGACGATACTACTACTGTCGGCACTATTGTACCACAACTTAAGCTAAAGAATATAACCTTTTCTTGTGGAATTTACTGTGTTCATGGGGTAATCTAGGTTTGTAAAATGACAATCTAAATAGTATCTGACCTTTTTTTTTTCTGTATCCTAGAAAGGGAACCAACAAACGAAAAAGCAGGACAGACTGGTGGATATGTTATAACATGAATTGAAGCATTACAACTAGCCTGAAAGCAGAGGCATGTTGCAGACCTGAGTCTGCCATGTTGCCATAAGTACATATGATTACTGTCAGCATCTCTCAGAAAAGAAAATGTAGGCTCCGTTACATTTCAGTGAAATAGATCTGCTTAACTTGCTTGCGCTTCTTTCAGAAAGGAGTTCAGAATGTGATGTGCCTGCATTTTGTAATATTTTTTTGTTATCTTTATCTACAGGGTCTCCTTCACAAACTGAGGAAGAACCGCAAAACGGCTTTAACACACAGAAAAGCCTCCTCCAAGGTTAGGACTGAATGCTTCTCTTTGACTTCAGGCAGTGGCCACTTGCAAGAGACAGTTCCAGAATAACACAATAAACACACTGTCGAAGGCTCTTGTTTGCTTACTGCATGCTGGTAGATAGAAAATTCAAGTCCGTTCTGGATTTTCAGTATCAAATGACCTGCTGGTATTCCTTTGACACAAGATACAAACTGGCTTGGCAGTATTGCGTGCATGGCCGTCAGTGGCAACATTGCAGTTGATGCTCTTTGTTTCTTTGTTTCTCAACTTTACACTCAAGTCCCTTCCTTCTCTTTTTGCCCCAGACCATCATTCTTGACAGGCATACAGTCGGGATCAGTATCAGTCATTTTCCTCCACGGCTCCGCCATGAGATCAGTCTACTTTGAGAAGTTGAGTGATTTCAATCAATGGGATTTAGGTATCCAGGAAAACTGCAGACCACGGGGGACCGAAAAGCCGAGTGTTCTGCAGGTGTCTGATTTTCCATTTTTATTAGTTACTGGTGTAAAAGGGAAATGGAGAAGTTTAAAGTAACCGTCAAGGCCAAAAACCAACCTCACAGGTCCACTGGACTGTATTTAAATGTGTTCTCAACATTTGGGATAAACAGTGAAAGTTTTAAATATGCCGATGATGGATTAGTGAGTTTCAGCTCGACAAAAATGATAGATTCAGAGTCCACTGACTGTTGCATTGTTTGGATTTGGATTACAATAACACCGACTGCATCGAGAGAAGCTGTAACGCACATCACATGCTCTTAACTGAACACAACCTCGGGGTCGACATGTATGAGGACCGTCTCCATCGAGCTCGGCCCTGAAACCAGTGAAACTTGATTTGCACACTACTGGGCAGGGAGTTGGGACGGTTTGCAAACACATCATGATTCTGTCCTCGGATGTTCAGAAGAGTATGTTTTCATAGCAGACATCTCCTAGCCAGTAGCAATCATTTTGCCACTCCTGTGCTGAAAATGTTCTTTGTAAGCCTTTTTTTTATTTTTATTTTTTTTTAATACTTCCATGTGTTTGACATATAGTATTTATAAGTACTATTTTCAAAATAAAGATTTTGGTATCCCATTTGTCCTGTGATGCTTGCGTGTCTCATGAGGGTCACACTGGAGCCGTCTTTATTGGGGGCCACTGTGTAACATATGACAGAACAAGTTCCACTTCACAGGCTGTCACAGCATATAGCAGCTTTATTTAGAAATTTTTACATTCTCATAAATTAGCTCAAATCGCCTGTATAACTCTTGATTCTTTCATATTGCACTACCACAAATTAAAGGGGGCTGGAGACATTTAAGACTTCTATTTCCTCTTCCATGTGAAGAGTAAATCAGAGGGGGGGGGGGAAAGCATAAATAAAAGGCCCACAGAACTTCCATAAACCACACGCAAAGTGCCGTCTGATAGTCTGGACAACCTGTAGGAACTAAAAAAAGAAGAATATTTACAAAATATCTTTCTGCTTTTCATCAACTAAACCGAGGAATCAAAGTCTCCATTTTCATTAACTGTTAGGTAGGCAGGGCGCTCTGGGAGATGACGTTGATCGATCAATCCAGAACTAGTGTACCGCCGTTGTTAGTAGAGATCCTTTTCCTTTCTGAGGGGAGTACAACATCTAGCTTCAGCACCGATATCCATGCCCACTGTTTGTTGTACACGGAGTTTTTTTTTAAGTTTTTTTTTACCTGAACTGCCATGGTACTCTTGATGGATAACTACCCATGTAGTGAAAGTGTTAACTAAGAAGACAGGAGACAAATAGGCACTATGGTCACTAAGCTTTCCTCGGGCGCAGGCAGCTGCTGAAATGTCACATCCAGCAAGCCTTCACCACCTGACCTCATTTACATGAAGAGGGAAAACTGACTGACAAAATGCCAGGTAGGGAGTTTGTTTTTTTTAAGTCTTTACTGTGTACACCAGTAAACTGACGTTTACAGCCTAGGTCCATTTAGTCAGCTAAAATGTCATCTGGATGTGACCGGTCGGAGGTACTTTTCAATGCAGGCCTAGAAGTTTAGAAATGATTCAAGGGGGAGGGACGGCCCTCCGTCTTTCAAAGTGCACACTTGTCCTTTACGGGGAGACTAAAGTCCTGTGCATGACACGCAGTCTTCATTTGATGCAAAGTAGAGAGGGCGGGACAGGAGGACGAGGAAAAGGCAGGTTAGCGGGGCTGGAACATCTCACAGCGGCGTGGCAAAAAGGTATCGTTGGCTTTGTTTTGCGACGATGACTTAAAAAAAAAAAAAAAACAGCTGAACGTGCAGTCACTCAAGCCTTCATCAGGGCGCTGACCACGGCGCGGGCGTTCAGGCTGCGCAGGTCGTTGTAGGTCTGCCCGGTGCCCACGAACACAATGGGCTGTCCCGTGGTGTAAGTCATGGAGATGGCGGCGCCGACCTGTGGAGGAGGACGGAGGACGGAGGACGGATGAGTGCTCCCGGCAGCAAATTATTCGCAAGTCAATGAAAGACACAAACATCAACGGCATCGTGATCGTGTGATTAAAGGCTTAACAGGAATGTACGCAAGATACCTTGTCATCGATGGTGTCAAACTTAGTGAGAACAATTCCATCAATGAGGCGGGGCTTGTCGGACATGGAGTGGTCTGCCAGAGCCTGATTGAACTTCACCTGAGGAGACGAGGACATGAAAGTTGAGTCATTCATGGGAGAAAAAAAAAACTGGAGACACTCAAGTTAATATGTACGGCACTCTGCGTTCCATCTGACTGAGTGCAGACGAGGAGAAAAGAAACATGCATCGGTCCACAATGACTTAAACACGACAGTAGAACACTGACCTCTGCTGGACAGTTTAAGAATAACAAATCCATTTTCTTTTTCAGTATCAATCAAATTACAACGACACCGACTTCCTCCTCAGTGTTCAGTCATCAGTTTCCTCCGAGTACATCTTGTGTCTTACCAGTTGGTCAACTGCCTCGTTGCCCACCAGAGCCTCTCCGACAAACAGCACGAGGTCGGGCATGTTGACCGCTATGAGTTTGGCCAGGGCTATCATAAGGGGAGCGTTGTCCTGCATACGCCCAGCGGTGTCCACCAGCACCACGTCGAAGGCCTGGTTGCGGGCTGTGTGGATGAAACACAGATGGTGCGCGTGGGATTTTACCATGTGGGCGATATTAATCATTAATGGAAACGGCAGAGTGGATTCCCGCAAAGAAGCAACAGCTTCACACACGAGAATTACTCAACGGGAAGGAAAGTATTGTACCGTAGGCAATGGCCTCCATGGCAATCCCAGCCGCATCCTTCCCGTAGCCCTTCTCATAGAGCTGGACTACCGGGCGCCCCCCGTGCTGCTCCGGGGGGTGCAGAGAGTTCAGGCGGCGCTGATGAGTGCGGAGCTGCTCCACGGCGCCGGCGCGGAACGTGTCGCAGGCTGCGATCAGCACCGTGAAACCGTTCTCTATCAGCCAGAAAGAGATCTGGAGACAGACAGACACACGGCTTGGGTCACATGCGGACGACACAACCGGGACATGTTGAGCGGGATAGTGTGACAAATAAATATATACACCAATATTTAAAAAAAAGTTTCACTCCGAGGCAAGACATTACCCCAAACATAACAGAGTATATGTGGATTGAAACTGCTACTTTTATCTACTGTGTTTATGCTGATTATATTCACTATTTTATACACTTAAAGTGGCAATCTGTACGATTTGAGTCAAGTCAGCATCCATCGCTGGAGGAGGTAACATGACGGTGACTGAGCACATGGACCACTGATGAAAGTATTGCAATATTTATAGATTTGCGGTATTAAGAACTGGGTGTGTGTGAAGACAGACCCGGGAATAAATGCTGGACAGTTTTTCTTCATTAAATACACACAAAAGATGGAACCATGCACACTATTCTGACAGAAAATAGCATGTTTAGAAACTCAAAGCACAATTTGTTTGTTTTCACTCAAATAGAAATTCTAAAATCAACCAGGAATGAAAGCTTAAAGATTACCACTTTAATTGGAAGTTTTAATAAACTCCCCCTCAAACCCTGAACCAGGAGGATTTAGTAAATGGAGACTTTCTTTTCACAAACATTTAGGTCAAGTGCTGAACTGAAGGATCCATCTTATAAAAGCTGTATAGATGCACTGGTTTAACTATATATGCTTAAAAGTCAAACAATTAAGTCTCAAATATGGATTTATTTAGAATTACAATGTAATTCTGAGAACAGTTTACTCCAAAGAGCCTCTCTGTGCCTTCAGTGCTCGTCTTTTAAACCCACTGTGAATCCCTCGTCCTACCAACGGAGCGATACACGACCGCAAACACTCACAAAACGAGGCCAAACGCACACACAAAGACCCGCGTGGGTAAATGATGAGCAAACCACAGGACCACGTACAGGAAAACTGTCTATTTAGAGTACATGTCGTTACCCCTTTCCACAACGACAGCTCACCTTGGCCAGGTTGGTGGACTTTCCAACCCCGTTGACGCCGCAAAAAGTAATGACGAAAGGCCGTCGCTGGATCTGGGCCTCCATCACGTCTCTCAGAATATCAACCCGGCGCTTGGGCTGCAGGATCTGCACCAGGGAGTCCTGCAGGGCCTGCTTTACTGTTGAGGCCACAGCTACACACACACACACACACACACACACACACACACACACACACACACACACACACACACACACACACACACACACACACACACACACACACACACACACACACACACACACACACACACACACACACACACACACACACACAATGTTAAGTTCTGCCTGAATCATGCATTCATACTGATATTCACGGACACTAATTATCTCATATAGTTGTAATGACATCATTATAGTTACTATATTGTGCTTTTGGACAAGGGTGAGAGCACCAGAAAGGGGAAATTCCCCAAATATTATCAATATGACAATGAAATTCTTCATTTGCTTACGAACACTTATAAAGAATATTAAATATGATGTTATATGAATGGAAAACTGTACACAGGCTGACGGTAACTTGCACTGAGTGCCAGGTTTGTTCTCTCAGTACGGATTTATTGCTAAATCTCAAGCAATAAATGGGGCGGGGGGGGTGTAATTTAATGAATCATCTACAATGTAAAATATGCACTTTGTCTTCCAACACCCTTAACTTTACCACATGTAGAATGTTTACAAGTACACAATTATGGTCTGAGCAACATTGTAAATTGCATCCTGTGCAGATGAAGCTCTTGTAATCAATTTACAGCGATAATCACGGAAAACTAAAATGACTGTAATCACATTACTTTCCCCAGCATGTAGACGGGTGCTCTCAGAGCAGGACGAGTGAAGGCATCTTGCACATTGCGTTGGAACTAATCCTCGCACCACATGAAAAATGGATCGAAGAAAGTGGGCGGGGCTCGTGGGGATGCGAAAGCGTACTTACTGGTGAATGTGCCCATGACTTTGCCCTCCAGTTTTTTGGCTACGGAGTCACAGAGCTGGTAGGCGATTTCGGCTGCTACATTCTTTGCTGTGGGACACAAAGAAGGAGAAGAAGGAATCGTGGACAGTGCATTGCGGAAAATCAAGCGAGTGAGTGACAGTGTGCTGCGCCATCGTACCGATGAGGTGGTCCTTCATCTTCTCCAGTACCGACTCCATGTCCTCCCGGCTCAGGCTCTTGGAGCCCACCAGGCCCTTCAGCATCCCAAACATGCCCCCGAAACCGCCACCCTTTTTGGAGCTGAAATAAAGAAACAAAAGCTGGGCAATTGTTCACAAATTAAATTTGACACGTAAAGCAAAACCTGTCAGCTTTTTGAAAGAAATGTGTAGAAATATGTAATAATATACCCAGAAACAACAGTGTAACATTTGAATACTCTCTAACCTTATCTTGCTTGTTTCACTGACAACCACTCTCTCCTTCTCCTTCTCCTCTTCTTCCTCCTCCTCCTCCTCCATCTCCTCTTCCTCACTGGACTCGTAGTCCACAGACTGCAGGTCACCCTTCATGGAGTTCAGCTGCATCCCCTGAAACACAACCAGGATTTATTTTAACGTTATTGACGTACCGAATACAAATGTCTTTTGAACTAGAACCCCTCTTCGGGTGGAGCTACATACCGGGTCAAGCTGTGCTTCCTGGTTCTGTCTACTACCATTCAGGGAATCATCTCCGTTCCTTCTGCTGTAGTCCAGCTCCTTGGTGCTGTTGCCGCCCTTGTCCCAAACACGCATCTGCTTCTCCTTCGGCTTCTGAGGTTTCGGGGACTTGGTGCTATTAGGATGACAGAAAAGCAGAATTAAACAATCAGATATAAGCAATCAGACAACTGACATCTCCTAGTTATTGTAATTTTTTTAAGCGTTTCAATGCATATTGATGGTATTTTTTTTTGAGTATTGGACAAGCAAACCAATAAAAATGTATGAAACCTGCTTATATTTTCAACACATCAGATCATGAGCGTAAAGTTGGCTCATAACCTTTGATGGGGATCAAAACATTGCGTATCGCTGAAATGAGACTCTCTCTGACTGGAGACAAATTGCTCAGTGCATTCAACGCTGCCGTCGGCTAAGTTCATCAAATGTACCGGTACAAGATCAAACATAACTTGCTTGACATTGGCGAACGTGTTTTTCTCTTACGTGACTTTTTCAGTGGGAACCACCGTGCGCTTGCGAAAGAATTCCTCTCGCTTCTTCTGTATGATCTCCTCGGGAGTAAAGCCCTGGTTGCCGTTCTCCACCGTCTTGTGCCCAGCGGACGAGGCCTTGACCTGATCCACTTTGACGGGCTCAGCTGCAGGAGCTGGAAAAGAGTGGAATATCAAATCGAGTCAGGATTAAGACTAAAACAATGTCACACCGGCCATTTAGAAGGAGAAATAAGAACCTCGAACCAACAGCACCTACCCTCCTTTTTGGTATTTTTATTCTTCTTGCCACCCTGTTCCTTGACCTTTTCCCCACCCTTGACCTCGATCATTGACTTCACAGTTTTTTGGGATTTCTCGGACTCCTTAAAGCTCCGCATGGCGGCAGGGCCCCGCACTTTGCTGCCGTCCTCCGCATCCCTTCATGTAAACATTTGATGTATGTCAGAACGCGCGGGACACAAATCACTCTGGTTAATGAAGCATCAATAAAATATTGTTAAAGTAATTATACATTATATATGTATAAAGGGGCATCATGACCCCTCGAGTTGAAGTTCGTCATGACAGGAAATCCCTTCTCTTTACCTGAGAAGCACCTTGAAGTCATCTCCAAATTCAAAGCTGTTGTTGATTAGCTTCAAAGCCCCCTTCTGCTCCAGCTCATTCTTATAACGATCCCTAAAATGGAGCTGAACGTCATCTATGAACTTGTCCACGTACGTCAGCGTCAGGATCTTTTGAAAACCCACCTGGGCAGAGACAAGGGGGGGAGGGGGCAGGAGAGCAGTGGACAACCTTTAATAGCATCAGAAGACAACTGTATCATGTTGGATTGTGAGCGAACCAAAGACTTACCACAAAAATCAACTCGAACTCATTGTCGAGCTTGTATTTCAGACTCAGGGCCTCGTGAGTGTAGGAATTGTTCCCACTGCGCTCCTGTAACGACCACAAGCACCGTCGACATGTCAACAGCGGCTCTCACACACACACGCACGCGCACGCACGGCCTCATCGCGTCGTCACAGCAAGGTGAGAGAAGCCACCGGCAGCAACAAACTATGTCAAAAATCAAAATGTTGCTCGCAACACGTGACAACGTGATTTTCGAGGCTGTTCACATCGGTTTAGTGCGCCGCCGTTACGCAATAAGCTAATGGTTACCTTTCGGCGTTAGCATTAGCTTCCCGAGCCACAGGGAGAATTAAAGCTAGTCAAACACAGGCTTTCTGTCACAGGCTTTATTTGTTTTGACCTGTCAGTGTGGCCCACCTGAAGGATTACGGAGCGGATCAGAGCGTTGACAGGGCCGGCGAAGGATTCACTGACCCCGGCTCCCTGAAAGCACCACAACACGATCCCCCCTTTGCTGAAGATGGTGAAGAAATCTAGCATCTTGACACCACGTATCTAGAGGGAAAAGAAACACACACGGAGAGAGAGAAACGGGTGAAACAGGAGTTCTGCGACAGACGAAGGGCTCTGTGAACATTCAGAGATGTCGTACACGCTCTTCAGACTATTTCATCTTACCAAATATTAGTCGAATCGATGTTAAATCCCCCACGGGTAAAATCCGCCACCAGAGCGAAACTGTTTGAGACACGTCAGACGCGAAGCCGGGAAGTGACGCAACTCCTCTTCTTCTTCTTCTCTTGAGTTAGACGGTGGCTCGCAGACAGCTCGAGGGCCACAGCGCCGCCTACAGTCCAGGAGGGTGTAACTGCACATCGCTGTGCGCTGTTTTAAAAAGGAAACATTTACTAATCCTATTCCTTCTGGTCCCAGAATCACAACCACATCCCATGACCTCATTTCCCGTCCATTGTCTTTAACTCTCCAGCACAATAATTCAGCCCATCCTTTCCGTCCCTTTCTCGATAGTACTTGATGGTAACGTTTATTTTATTTCTTAGTTTATTTTGATCGTATAGATTGGTTTTATGGTTTCATCTATTGTACTGTTTTATCAGGGTGTAACCTTAGTTTGTCTTGCTTTGTTGGGCCTCACTGTGATTTCTGTTGTTTTCTTGCCTTACTTCTGCTGCTTTTTCGGTCAAAGCACTTTGTAAACTCTATTTTAAAGGTGCTGTATTAATGAAGTTACTATTATTATTACTTTGCTATATTGATTTCTGTACTTTGTGATACCTCCTTCCATTTTTGTCCCACTGTCTGCCACCTCTTCATTCCTTTCTCCTCTTCTCTACCAAGTGGTATTGATACAGCTATTTCATTTTGTAAGGCCATTTGTGCAAGATTATCAACTTCTCATTCCCTTTCAGCCCCTCCTGTGGTGGCACCCAGAAAAACTGGACTTATATATCTCTGTGTAGTTCTATCAAACATATCAATGAGTTCAATAAGTACATCTTCACGTATACATTTTTTTGACTGCTCTTAATGATAGCTTCAAATGTCTTAAGTTATGTTTGTATGACATAATTTGTATCTATTTCTACATAACTGAAAGGAATAACCTGTTCAAGAGAATGAGAAGTACAACACACGCAGACAATACATACTATACTTAAATTACTTGTAAAACAGACACAATAACTGTGACAGTATCAAGTCTCATTAAATGGCTTCTGGATTTGTCATTAATATATTGGTGGTTGTGGATTTCAACGGTTCATGGCGTCCTTCCTCTTATTTCTTCTTAATAAAAGCATGCAACCATCCAGATGAGAGAGTAGTCTCATTCCTGCCTGTGAAAGTTCCTTTTTGTTGAAAATCAGTGTACTAAGTTTTTTTGTTGTTGTCCAAACTCATGCTTTTAACAAATGTTTAACTACACGCTCGGTGAAGCATTACATTTAAATCTCTTTGCATTTCAAATGTGACAGAAAATGTTGAGGCGTATCTTTCGGCAGTTACCAACTTCCCATTTTTTCTGCTGATGTGACACTCAACAAAGTTCTCACTTCTTCGTTGCATTCTGTTACTGTCATCGGATGGTGTCACACTGTTGCAACAGTTTTTTGTTCAGCTACTTTCTTTGAGCATCTGTGAGAAGATCCTTCTAAGAGATGAGATCCGTAAACCTTTTTCTACAGAAATGATTTTGGAGGCGTTGAACAGACATAATGATGTTAGCAACATGCATGGTAAGTTCATTTCTGAAACCATATCTTTATCCATTTGAATAGTAATACTTACTTCTGCTATATGTTATTGTTCATGCTTTCATAGCCTTTAGGATTTATAAGTGGACTAGGAAGGGTGCATAGATATCAACATGTCGGCTACAATCAAGTCAGAAGTATCCACAGTTTGTCTTTCTCCCTTCAGGTTTGATCCAGAAACTCTGGAAATCAAAAGTATCTTCATCAGCACAACGTGAACAAAAGGCAATGGTGACAAAAAAGTCCTCTGTCAGCAGCATATTAACTTCACCCTCATCTACATCATCACGCTCTTCTTTGTCCACATCACCACCGAGGAAAACCCCTCCAAAACCACAATCTGCTCAGAGCTCGCTGCTGCGATGGAACAGAAAGTATGACGTGTTCATGTGCCACAGCTCTGTGCACGGTGACATTCAAGAGGCCATACGTCTGGTCTCTTTCCTGGAAGCATCGCCCCGGAGCCTGAGGTGCTTTCTGATGCAGAGGGATTCCTGTCCAGGGGGTGCAATTTCCACGGAGTTATGCAAGGCTCTGCAGGACAGCCACTTACGGGCTCTGCTTATCACTCCTGACTTCCTGCAGGATGATTGGTGCAAGTACATGATGCACCAGGTTCTGGCAGAGGGGCCTATGTCCTATCGGATTATCCCCCTGCTTCAGAACCTGTCCCACTCTGAATATCCTCAGGAACTGAGGTTCTACTACTACATTGACCTCGGCAGAAAACCCGACTGGGGTTATGCTCTCCTCAACACGACTGTGCTCAAGTGTGAGTAATGGAAAGAATGTTGTTCTTTGGGCCAATTTCATAGACATTTATTGAACCTGGTCTCAGCCCCAAGTTTGAGGTGATATCTGTGGAAATCTGTTGTCAGCCAACAGAATTTTCCTCTCCTAAATATGTCAAATTAGCATTATGGTTCTTGTAAACTGTACCTGCAAATAATTCCACCTTTTGTATGAGGGCAAGCCATCCTTAATAATCTCTTCGTGTTGTCTTTTCCAGATCTAAAAGACCTGGCTAACAATGAGAAGACCCTGATGGACGACATGGACACCCCTAGCAATGGACAAAGTGGAGAAGGCAGCTCACAAAAAGACAAGCTGGTGTCAAAGTATGACCCCACTGAGACTTCCATACCACTGGAAGTAATAGAGAAGAGAGACTAAAGCTTCAACGGTGTTCATGATCATCATTATCGGTATTTAAAGACTGCGATGAAGGGCTAGACGTTGGGTTTTAAAGGAACGTTACACTTCGGCTTTTCCTGTTTTTAATGTGCGTGAATGTGTGTGTGTGGTACGGATGTTCATACAGTGAACAGGAAACAGTTGCTTCCAAGCAGCACTGGGGCTTATATCCTGGATCAGATCAAGAGAAGTACAATGTGTGCTGCACCCAACTAAACAGCAGTTTGCAATAACTGCCGTGAATGAGAACATGTTGTGAGAATTTCTCGTCATAGTCTCAGCTTGTTAATACATAATTCAGGTCAATTACAGCCCATGATTTAAGTTTTACAATAAAGGACACGAAAATGTCATAAATATATATGATCCTCCTTTTAAGAGTTTAAAAAAGGACAGATTGCTTTTAAAGGACGATAATATTGTGATGCATATAGTTTACCACTAGGTGGTGCCTTTTCCACCTTCCAATCGAGGGTGCAAGTGAGGAGATTCAAACTTTTACCAGAAACGCCGATGATGACAGTAACATAGTGGGTCTTGTATGTGTGAAAGAGAGGGCGAGAGCAAAAGGGAAGGACACACCCATAACCGACTGATAGTGGCATGACCTTTTGCAGAACCAGAACTAAGTAAGTAATTACAGAGGAAGTGCGATTCCTCTTGAGAAAAGTTACGACTTTAGGTTTCTTTCCACTGTCTGTGAACTATCTATTTTGTATAGCTCTGATTTTGATACTCCAAGTCACAATATACCTGACTGAGCTCAGCTACTTGGAACCAAGCCTTTCCTTCCTCCATCCACACAACTTCCAGTTCTCAGATAGATTAACTGTCTTTGGCAGCACCTTCATTCGTTAATCAAGTTCACTGGAATCGCTTCATTTGATTGGCATTTGGACCAGGATGTAGAATATCAGTTATTCATTGAGTCAACTGGAGCATGACATTTTTAAGTCTTAGACATTGTTTTTTTTTTTGTTTTTTTTAAACACAGGCAAGGCTTTGTTTTTCTCTTTTGCAGGAAACCAAATCCGCTTCCAAGAAGTGCTGCATGTTTCTTTCATGATTTTTTATTAATGCTGCATTATCCTCCCACTTCCCTACCTCCCAAAACAACAACAGACATTTAGCACCACATTAAAAGAGCCTTGCTAATCGCCTCTTTAGTGGCAAGTCAACATTGTACCATAAAAATGTTGATTAATCCTTGAAAGGCACAGATGTTATATGAGGACTTTTTTGTTGTTGTTGTTATAACAACTCCCCTACCGGATGACACGATGAAAGCTAGTCATTGTCTGCAGAGAAGCCCTGTGACTGAAAAATAGCTGTCAAGAATACAAAACAAATTGGAGCGACACCTCATGCTAAATGGCAAATTGTCATTTTCAAACTTCACTTTTTGTGCGGATTAAACAAATGTCGTGTAACGTGTTAATTAGTGAGCTTCAGAGGTGCAGGGAGGCTGATTCTGTTACCGTTGGTCAGAGCCTGTCTTCACATTACTTTCAGCAAGTAAAAAAAAATAAGTCCAAAGCTCACTGGTGTGCGTTTAGTGTGAGCGTCTTACAGTGTGACATCGCTTGAGGAGGTATAGCCGAAGTTAACAACCTGTATCCCACCGAGCTACATTTACTTTCCTCTTGTTTAAGACACGCTTGTTTGATTTGGTTTGCTGAACTTGCTATCTATCCGAAAGCAAGCATAATATAATCCTCAGGCAGGTCCTTGTGATTATAAATGTCAGTGTCTGATTGTTATTTGCACACTCAACATGTTATATCTTTCTTTATGATCCAAGTCTCCTGGACAGTAATCGGCTGTATCCGCTTACGTTGCACGCAAGATGTTGCAAATATTTTCCTTCCAGATTTAGGTAGCCTAAAATCACATTGGATGGGAATTTGACCCTGAAGCCGTCTGCTGAAGCTTGGCTGAAAGGCTGATGTCTTGTGTCGTGACATGTCAAGTGTTTTCTTTGACTAAAATATTTTCTCTGGCTGAGACAAGTCTAAAATGTGTGTAAGTAGGACTAAAACACAGACTAAAACTAGGACAAAGTGGACTAACTATGACCAATACCTTCATGGGCTTTTGATCTCATGACTGTGTGTCAGCATCAGCACTTTCAGCATAAAGCAAGAAATGAAAGAGAGGAGAGAGTTCAGGCCGCAGGATGGCACGCGGATGTGCTTTGGACCACCAACAGCATGGGAAAGCACTCAGCTGTTCGTCACCACGGTGGTCTCCACTGGGCGCGGCGGCACTGACCTGGACGCTTCTATCTGTGGTGAGTGAATGAAGCTCGCCGTGCTACAGTGAAACCCCAGCTGGGTTAATTAAAGGAGAGCAGGAGATCCAAACGTTCTATTAGGTTTCTAGAGAATGTCGGCCACATACGCGAGGATTCTGCAAGTGAAATGCAACAGCACGATGGCGCTATACACACAACACGTAAGATGGGTTTTAAACAATGTTTTTGTACCACAGCAGTAGTATTTGGTAGATGCAGTCAGGTGATACATTGTTTAACACCTACTTTCCCACAAAACAAAAATGCTCCATAACAAATTCCCCCAAAAATGCTTTTTTGGTGTCTTTTTTTGGGGGAAAAACATCCTTTTGTGTCACAAGTAATGGTTTGATCTGAAATAAACTGAACAGAGAGATATGTTTGAAATACAAGACCCAGATGCCTCCATGTATTCTGTAGAAGACCTGCTTGGGATTCTTTGGCAAATTATGTGAAAATGAAAATCCTACACGAAGCACACACAACCACGTCATCTGTAATACAAGCAAAAGCCCATCTGGCAGGTCTGCGTGAGACGTTTGTCTTTACTATCTTCTGCATTTGGTGCAGACAGAATGAACAGCACCGTATGCTGAGTCAGACATGATTTATGGACACCATAACCTGATGCGGATGAAATGAAATGCTGCAGGGAAAATAAGTAGGCTTGTAAAGGAGAGATGCACGCAAGCTCTTTCCCACTATTTACAGAACCCTGACATTGTCTCTGGAGCCAGAGAACATTTAACTTGCATAATCTTTAAGTTTACTTTTGTGCAAAACAATTGTGTTGCCAGCAGATACATTAGAGGAGACAGTGGTTATTCACAATCTAATTAAAGATTTATGTTCTAAAATAAAATAAAATCATCAGTTTGGAAAAGAAAAGGAATAGTCCTAAGTAGCTGAAAAGAAACATACTTATTCATCAAACGTTTAAAGTCTCTCAAATAAAATTACACATGGACTAATATAGGGATGCATGGATATGGTAAATAAATTGGGTTTAATGAATATCCTCTACCCAAGTTGCCCCTGAGTTTCAGTGCGTTATCTCCTTTACAAACTGAGATGTACGGAAGTTCCATGACATGGAGAAGTTCATTAACCATTGCACATCGGTTCCAGCCCCGCAGGCAGCCTACTTTTATGCAGCGACGGTATTTGGATGTGTCTGGATCCGCCTGGATCAATCATTGTGGACAAAGCTCAACACACATTGCTGCTTCCCCGTGGGGCACCAAAAAAAAAAAAAGTGTGCAGCAGAAGGCTCTGCTAAAAAAAAAAAAAAAAAAGCATTTATAATAATGCCGTCCTAATGCTAAAGATGCACTCCACAGCACATGCTCAGGAATCACTGCGCAACACGAGACCTCTCCCTTCCGTATAGACACAGATGTAGCCTTTTGAAGACAAACACACAAACAAACACACACACTGCAGGAGTTGAGGATAAAGCTCGATAACGATGATAACGAGGGCCCAGCTGGCTGCGGGGGGAATCTGATTACAATGGTTAAAAAAAAAAAAAAGAAGCATCGAACATGTTTGTTCAAAGTTCACCCTTACTCAACATGAGCAAGAAGCATATATAGCATCATCAACAAATACATTATGATGTGTGTTTTTTTTGTTTTCTTTTCTTTTTATAAATGAAGTTGCAACATTAAAATGACGTTGACATTATATGCATCAATAATTTGAATGAACTATTCTGAAATGAGCCGTTCTTCAACACAGTCTGGCGGCATTTCGTGAAATAGTCAAAGTATATTTTGATGCTATGACATGTATGCCGACATTTACTGGGACTCACACTTTTAACCTACTTCTTCCACCGCTGCTTGTCTCGGTGTTTCACTCTATTATCTCTTACATTCAAAGGTCTAAAAAACAAAAAAAAAAAAAAAAAAAAACGACAGCAAAGTCTTTCCAGATGTTGTGCCCTCTGGGATAAAAGTCCAGTCTGAAGCGGATCGTGGCATGTGGCAAATAATCACAATAACCTGGAGATCACATGGAACGCGTCGGTGACCTGTGCGCTTCAAGTTCAACGCCAGCGCCGTCAGGTTTCGGCTTGTACAATTCTTCTTTTTTCTTTTTTTTTGAAAGGCATGGTATTTGGATCTGTTCTCTACAGCGTGCGTGCCCACATGCGCATGCGTCGCTGCGTTGAGAGAGGGAAAGAGAGAGAGAGAGAGAGAGAGAGAGAGAGAGAGAGAAGGGAACGCGCTGTAACAATAAGTGCTGTATTTGCATGGACCACCCGACGGAACACTGCGCTGTGGTTTGCGTACACGCCTCTTGTTTCCGCTATACCAGCGGTAGAGATGAACTTTGATGCACACATCACATCAGCGCTTCTATCCCAGTGTGCGCGCGCTACCGGCGCACGCGTATTTCTCGTCTCCCCACGCAGTGCGTGTCACCAAAAAGCAACGTGAACTTGGTTGCAACATCCTTGTACAGTTACAAGAGGCTCGCTCCGCGGATTAGAGCTCATCTGTCCCGCAGCGTTGCTGGTAAGTAAGACCCGTTCGAGCTAACGTTGGGCAGCCTATGTGTGTTTGGAGTCTTTTTTTCTTTTTCTTTTTACATGCTGGAGGCATGAAGCACCACTGATCTGCTGTAACTGGCCTCACAAGATATCAAATTTAATTTGCCAGTCTTTGATTCGTAAATTGGTTTTTATTTGGAAGGAGAGATAAAAAACAAGAACAACTGTAGATGAGGATGGAAAGGACTTGGCTGCATCATGTTTGGGAGGGATACTACCATGTGTTGCTGTATTGATTCAACTACATATTCTTATGATCCCTGTGTTCAGTTGCATTGGATCTGACTCGAAGTGGAATTTAAGTTACAGTTGAAACCTAGAGTTTCCTGGTTTCATTTCCCTGCTGTCATTATAACATTTAGGCATCAGGATACACTGGGATATATTGTGACACTACTTGAAATATTGTTGGCCAATGCTGATAGCGCAGAGTCTACGAGGAGCTGCATTGACATTGTTGCATTAATAACATGTTAACAGAGTCACCAAGACATATTAATTGTTTTCGATGCATTCAATTCAATTCAATTTATTTTTGTATAGCCCAAAATCACAAATTACAAATTTCCCTCAGAATGCATCATTCCTGTGTGTTGCTTATTGCTGCCAAACCCACATGTGTTTTTTTTTTACACATCTCCTACTGAATTTCACTAAGAAGTACAGGTGATTATCTTGTCTCCAATCTTTTTCTTTAATAGTTTAATTTGTTTTCGTATTTTCTTTATTTGTAACTATGGTGTTGTATGAATGGTGCTTTGCAGTATTAGTCCACATCATGGTAAGCTGGCTGAACCATGTCCTCTGCAGCAGTGACTGCTGGGAAACACTCAGTCAGTAGCAGTCTGCCTTTAAACATGTATTTTTGGCAAATGCATTTAAACCCTTACATAGTTTCCGCAGTGATGAAAAAAAAAAGAACTGCAATATTGTTTCGCAACTTCGATATTGTGAAAAGTGTCTTCATTTGCCAGTTACACCTCTAAACCTTATATAAGCGATGCAACAATGTCCTTATGGTGGTACCTGAGACAATAAAACTAGTTCCTTGAAGAGCTTTTAGCCTAGAATAACTGCATTACAGAGACAATATCAAGTAATTGGAAGAGTCATGTAATTCAGCCTGCTGGCTTCATACTGCACTTCAGCCTTCCAAGTCCTCTAATGTGATCCTTGTTCCTGTCTCGCCCCGGGCCACTGATATTCACCCTGGATCAGGGCAATGCACGTCCCACTGTAAAAAAAAAAAAAGCAGAGCGAATCTTGATTGAACCTGTTTATGGGAGGCACGAGGCCTGAGGGTGCATAAATGTGACTGTAAAAAGCGTTCCTTTTTCAAAAAGTAAATGGCAATAGGATCAATTATAAATCATATCAAAAACATCAAACATGTACTATAAAGTAAATATACGAATATAAATAATTCAATATGTGAACACCTTATGTGATTTCACAAACTTTTTATTCTGAAGTTGATCCTCGCTTCCTCCTAGTAAAAACGATAAAAAAGACAAAAAGGTTGATTCTATGAGTGGAAACTTGTCCGTCCTAATTAAGACGATCTTTTATACATATTCCGCATTTGCAAGTGTCTTTTTTGTTTTGTTTTGTCCATTTCATTAGCAGCCTTATGTTAACTTTAATAGACAAACCACATATTTTGAAAACACGCACGTTTGATAATGTCTTATTGAAAACACATAAACACGTAAACATGTTAAATACTTTATAAATGCATTTATTTAAAAGGCTATCTCATTCTTTGCATTTCCTCCCATCAGTTAGACAATATACATTAAGGCAGAGATAACAGGCTCTTGTTTTTCTTCTAGTGGTTGGCTAGTTTACGTTAGCCTAGTTTACGTTAGCCTTCCATAATAAATTCATTGTTATAAGTCGACAGTTATCATAAAAATATGAATATTCAGTCTCCTTCATGTGGCTCAAATGTGTACTGCAGATTTAAATGTTAGATAACAGACTTGGAAGGAACTCTGCAATTCTATTTGACCACTTGGGACGATTTGGGAACGATTGATATAGTTAATCTTCATGGGGCTTAAGGGGGGCATTAAATCCATATTACCCATAGTTCATTGTGGTAGAAATTTACATAACATGCAGTCTTTCATCACTGATAGATAGATAGCATTTAGACTATTGGACTGTTGCTCTACATTTTCAGGCTGTTGTATTTAGTCACCATAGCAGCGGCTACATGAGAAAGATCTTTTTTTTGGACAGATGTTGCATTTAATGGGGCTTTGAGATATGTAGCTCATGGCAACTTGCTACAAATCAGCTGAAACACCATGATATGCCCTACTGCAGTAATGACTCACTCCCTCTTGAATCAATCAATCTGGCTTCTAAAATCTGATGAACCCACATATGCCCTCAAAACATGAATCTCAGTCAAACTTCATCATACTCTGGTCACGTCAGTGAGGGCTCACAAGCCTCCATGAGTCCTCGATGGGCGGTGGGGGGGTTCATGGATGTATCAAATTAAAGCGCATTTTAGTGCCCACTTTTGATGAAACTTGCAGGGTGGGCTAAGGAAGAGCCTATTACGTTTTGGAGTGGATCTGAATCACTGGAGTGGATTCACGCATCATTTTTCACTTATGGAAGCAGCCTTGGCCTGAGGTCTGCGCTCTGCGAATGCTTTTCTAGTCAGTATTGAGTTAAGTCAGATTTAGCCGATTAAAGGCACAGAATATATGTAAAGTGGGATTACCAGCATTATTTAAAAATTGTGAAGAAACACACTCACAATAACAAGGGGCCTTTAACACGATCCTGCATTATCACGTAATCTTGAGTCCTGTTGGAGGATCCTGTGGTAAAACCTTTATTATTATTATTATTATTATTTAAGATAAGTAATGTGATAAATATGTTGATTTGTTTACTTGAAGGGCATAGGAGACATACACAATGCGTAAAGAGCTGGTGATGGGGGGTGTTCACAGCTCTTTTTCGCCTCAAGGCCCCCAAATGGGTTAATCCGGCCTTAACAAAGAATGGCTATTCTAAGTCTCATCGACTGGTAACCTCTGCTTAAAAGCATTAGTTGAATGAAAAGGACAATGATGAGGGAATTAAGGCATTGTATATAGAATTTATGATTTTTTTATTTTATTGTGTTATTTTATTTTTTACAGAAGCAGCGCATGTAAAACTAGAGTCAGCTAGGAGCTAATTTGTATCAGTTGTCTGTGGGCAGATAGTCAAAACAACTACATGACAATAAATACACTACATAAAGCATCACACGACATACTAGTCCATCAGTGTGAGATACTCGATGGAATCAGCAGGATAAATACAAGTTGTGATGTACAAGGTAATTGATTTTAGTATTAGTTTGTTCACTTTCACTTCTCATGATTTGGACCTTTTACTACACTGCATCCAGATTAAACCTCCCAAACACTGCACACCATCCCAAGGTCAACAATAAAAGAAACACATGCTCGTTGTCAGAGCTCCCACTGCATCCAACAGTCCGTTTAGTGTGTTTAGTCTCTGGCTTCCATGCAGAGAAAGTTACATTGTGTCTTATCATAGTGCGGCACACAGCCATCCTCTTTTTCCACGGATGAGATGCCTTTGTCCTTCAGCTCAAGGATATGTGACCTTGGCTCAATATGCCAGTGTGAAAACAGTTCGCGACGACCTGACTGGAAACAATCAGCTGCTGCCAAAAAACAACAAAGCACATCTTCTCTTCCATTGAACTAATGAAGGCCAGACTGATTTCCAAAGAAGTGGGCTGTACGAACTTGCTGAGTCACCAAAGACAAGATAATAATCATAATCTATTTGACTTGTTGAGCAACAGGAGGCAGCATCAAATATGAAGCAATAAACCACGAGCTTATCATGACTAAGAGAATGAGTTTTTTTTATCTGTCCTATCGGATGAGAACAATTTCCTTCACCCATCATGTTACAATTGTGTTCATCAGATCTTATTTCAAACTGGATGCTATCGATTTTTTGGTTTGGTCAAGTCTGCATTTGCCTCTTTACTTTTGGTTAACTATCTCAACTATAGATAATTATTTCAACCATATACATTCGCCTCACTGTTTAAGCTGCTTATTCACTACTGTTAGCTAACTGCTTACACCATTTATCCATATTAGCGTACTGTTAGCTAGCTGTTTTGACTTCCCTGCTTGCTTACTAAGTAGTTTTTTACGTAGACTACTGCAGTCTCTCCTTGTACCCTGTGGTAACTGCAGAACTACCCCCTGTGGTTGCAGATGCCCCTGGTTTGGATCATCTACTGTACATTCTATGGCTCCCTGAGGATGCCCTTTTAGGAGGCAAAAAAGCTTTGATTATAGCCTTCAATCTTTTAAAAGCTTTTCTTCAAAAAAGTGTTACAAATGGGCCCCAGATTTAGCTCTTCTGACTGGATTAATTTCTGGGATTATGTGTTTTAGAGGTGATTTTCTATTGTGAGCAGAACACACGTGCTTTTCTCTCGAGAGTGTCATCATTTATCCGCATCACAGACTTTACCCATTTAGAACCGATCTCACTGTAAATCTGTTCACCCGGTATTTTTTGTTCAGCGAGTTTTACTGGTGCAAGAACATGTCGTCATGGTGATGTCTCACAATAACACAAAATGAATACAGGATAATAATAATAATATAACAAAAATGTATTTGTATAGTGCTTTGAAAGGTACTCAAAGCCACTACATGGTAAACACAGAAACAATAAAAAGCAATAACAATATAAACAAAGCAGATGAGGGACATTATAACAGTAAACACACTAAACAACGACATACATAACCGGCATCACAGGCTAAGAGCAGATTGAATTCGGTAAATTCTGAGTGCAGTTTTGAAAGTGGCGAGTGACGGAGAATGTCTGAGGTGCTGGGGGAGAGAGTTCCAGAGGGAGGGGCAGCCATGGAGAAGGCCCTGACCCCTGATATTGATACATCTGAATGTAGTAATGATACTCTATTCAAAGCTAGCGAAACACAAAAATACAGAGCTCATGTTAATACCTCATGAATGTTAATCTGTAATAATTAGCTCGGTTAATGACAACATTAGCACATGTTTCATGAGTGCACGTAGTCTCAGTCTCGTCAGCCCTCACCTTCCTTAAGAATTTGTGAGGAAGGAACCAATAAATCCCAAACAACATTTTCCCATGCAGTGCCTTCGCCGGAGTTACTTCCTCAGTGCTTCCTGACTCAGCTTTAATCACTACAGTGTGTGACGAGGCTCTTTAAGTGGTCTGCCTGCATTGCTTTGGCGACCCACATTTCGGCTCGCAGCGATGCTTTAAGTACGTCTGTGGTGAAGGGCCTTTCTGACAGGACTGAATCTCGCTCTGTTGGTCCCTTTAAGGACTTTAGCCAGCGTCGGTCAGACGCTTGGCGTGCCACGAGGCATCGCACAGAGCAGAGCTCGACCCCCCTCTGCTCTCCCAGCGAGCCCTCCCTCCCCTCTCCATCCCCCCCACACACTGCATCACAAACAGTCAGGTATTATGCTGCTATTACATTGCCTGTGGTGTCTGTGAGGAGGTCCTGTGCCTCCCGTGCTGAACAAGCCTGTGAGCTGTAACTCCCTCATGGTCAAGAGGGTGGGGGTGCCGGGGCTCTGGAGCTGATAGGTAGTGTTTTATACCCGATGTTAAACAGGGCTGCAATAAATTATTTTACCGTAGTGATTCACGTGTCAGTTGATTTTGTAATTTGTCTGAAAAATTTCAGAAAAACGCAATAAAATGCCCAAGCTGGCATCTTGACATTACTTTTTCTGTCCGACTAACCTTCCAAATGCCAGCAAATCCACACATTCTATACACATATTATACATTTTTTGTTTAATCTTTTTTATTTAATAATAATGTCAAAATTAGCTGCAGCCCATATCCACATTTCTGTGTTTCAGCGTATATTATTCAATATATAATATACATGTGTGTGTTCAGTCCCAGAACCTTGGCTACAAACCATAGTTTCTACATAAGTTATTTTTAGTTCACTGCAATCAAATAGACAAGTTGAAAACAAAGAATAACAAGTGGGTTACCTAGATATTCTTGCTTTTATTTGTGCTTTTACTACAGGGAGAAGCTCAGGCTCATTACATCTGCTCCACTGAGGATATACTCATTGGAAATGAAAGAGGGAAAAGGTAAGATGTTCTGTTTTAATATTGTGTTTGATTTTTTTTGTTGATATGTAATTGGTGGAAACACAGCTCCCTGAGAAGCTAACATTTTTGGAAACTTAGGCATCATTTTGCAATATTTATATCAGGCTTGGCGTTGCGACGAAGGCAGAACCCAAATGCAGACTCGGGAGACAGGGTAGTTGAGTGCAAAAAAGGTATTTTAATGATTCCAGTGACACAGGACACAGGATCAGAAAATCAGACAAACACTATGATAAAAAACAGACGAACGCACAACGAGAAACAAGACAAACAGGGCTTAAATACACTAGCGAGGGTAGGCAACGAGGCAATTTAGGCACATGATGATCATGAAGTGTGTTAGAAAAATCTGTACTAATTAGAACTACTAATTTCTACAACTGTTTAACATTAACTGCATTCGCATCAGTTGTTTAATCTGTCTTTTGGTCTGTACAAAATTTTAAATATGCCAATTTATAGTTAGACAAGCACCATACTCTCACATCTGAGAAGTCTGGATCAGCAACTTCTTCTTAGAATATTAGCTCAATAAATTCCCTAAACAATTTATCAATTATCAAATTATTGTTGATTAAATTTACGTCAATCGACTTAGGGTTAATCAACTAATTGCACAACAGCTCTACCATGCAGGCACAGAACAGTTGTATCCTGTGCTACTTCATCAAAGTCAAAACCGGAACAACAGAGAAGAAGTGAAAAAAACCCATCTTGCTTGTTTGAAGTTTACTCCTCTAAACATATTGTGAAATGTTTTGTTTTTCAGGGAGGGGCTTGAGCGGTTTGGAGCATATTAAGGATTAAAATCAGCAGAGCATCCCTGTGGTGGTGTTAATCGATCATGTGGTTTCCGCTCTTTCGCTGTCTCCAAGTTGGGGCGTGCATGTTTTACTGGTAGATTTACAGCGGTATTACGTTACTGTTGCTGCAATGTAGCAAGTCACACACACACACACACACATGCACGCACGCACGCACGCACGCACGCATGCACGCACGCGCACACACACACACACACACACACACACACACACACACACACACACACACACACACACACATCTCAAAATAGATATTCAGCTGTGCACTCCTTCAGTTCGCTATTGATTTTCAGTAATGGGCTGGCCCTAAAGCGGTGTCAGGCATAACTTCTGTACAACTATTTGGGTGTGTGGATGCCTCTGGACTCCCTCTGAAAATCATGAATCAGGGAGACTGTAGTTAAGATGTGCATTGTGCATTAAGTAGTCAGATATTTGGAATGTTACATGCCTTTTAATCTGGTTTTAACTCTGTTTCTCTCTCTGAAGCTGCTGTAGGATTTCACATATCCCTCAGTTCAGGGAACAAGTGTCTATCAGTCAAGCATGATCCTCTTAAACTGATCAGCCCTCATCTGTTGCCCTTCTCTCTCTCTCTCTCTCTCTTTCTCTCTCTCAGCTTCTCTCTCTGTCATTCTCTCCCTCTCTTTTCTGTGCCACCTCTGTTTACTCCATCCTCATCTGAGCCTTGTCAAGGCGTCTAATTTGTATGTGGGTAAGGGTGTGAGATGATTACAAATGACTCTATTAATAGCTGTAAACAAAATTTCCATTTTAAGGTGGTTCCCCATTCAAATGAAAGAGAGGAGCTATTCAAAAGATGTTTGACAGGAGGTAGTATTAAAACCAGTCTTCTTCCTTTCTGTACCCATGACCTAGGATAACCACATGCACTGTGTAGACATGAGAGGACCAAGGAGCACGTGAAGATGTCCCAGAAGGCAACTAAAAGTAAGCTCTTCCGCTCTGGGTATTTGATTATTATTATATTTTTTATCAAATGTTGCTTTTTTCTGATTGCTTGAATGAGACTTTCTCACTCTTGATATTCGGTAAAGCACTAATCTGATCTGTTATTTCTTATACAATGATGAGAGGATTATTGACCAAACTGCACTTTGACACAAATAAATGATCAGATCTTTAACATTACAAACACTATTGTATATTTCATATTCATTGGGTTACATATGCTCAGTGCCACTCGTTGCTTTTGCTTTTTTAGTCAAAGGTTTGAAATAATCCCAATCCATCAGTGTGGCACTGCACATCAACATACTGTATTGCACAATGATAACTATCCTCACTACAGTTTGCACAAACAGTGTCGTTGTTGTGCCTCTAGCCACACAATATGTAGTCACTTTTAAAAAAAAAATGCAAGTCTTGTTTACTCCAGATGTTTCCTAAATTATTGTGGGAAAACCCAAAGCTGTCTGTTTTTTTCCTTTGATTCAAAGGGGGGCCCTTGCCTTCATTCCATAGAGAAAAAGCCTTTGCAGTGATTCATTTTCAACAAAAGAGCTGCAGTGGCATTGAAGGTTGCTATTTTGTTGTGCCACAGACTGTTTGAAATATGGTCTGTCTCAGTCTTAGTTACAGTTCATTTCTTGGTACGTGCTATAGGCTGTTCAGCTTGTCTCCTTAAAGGAATAGTTTGATCACCGTGAGGTTTCTAGGCAACCAGCAGAGACCCCAGGAAGTCACTGTGCCTGGCACCACACATAACCGCTTGTAATACTGCAACGTTGTTGTTTTTACACTTCGGTTTTTGTTCGCATTAATCATTGTTATCTCTGGACTCGGGAGCCAAACTAGCTGTTTTCCCCTTTGTGCTAAACTAAGCTAACCAGCAGCTGGCTGTAGCTTCATATTTCGTGTACACATTATGAGAGTGGTATCAATCTTCTCATCTAACTCTTGGAAGGACAGTGAATACCCAAATTCAAATATTTCCGAGAAACTGTGATGCATCGATGAACAGGTTGAATCAGAACTGTTTGCTAAGTACATTACACATACAAGGAATTTGGCTATGTGAATGCTGCATAACAATAAACACAGTGCAATAGTACGAGACATAATTAAAAAATACGTAAATTTACAGTAAAATATGGTAAACAAACAAACAAACAAATAAAAGTATGTTAAAACAAGTATATTATTCAAGTGTCAAGTGTATATTAATAGAGAAAATATGTGTACGGTCATGTAACTGTAATAAATTGTCTGAGGGATGTAAGTGTCTGAGTCAGTGGTGGTCCCGGGCTTTATTGATGAACCCAACTGGAGACGGGAAGAAACAGTTTTTGTGGCGTGAGGTCTTGGTCCTGATGGACCACAGCCTCCTGCCAGAGGGAAGGGACTCAAACAGTTTGTGTCCAAGGGGAGAGGGGTCGTCCTCGGGGGCCTGGAGGCAAACAAGTCGTAGAGGGACGGCAGATTGCAGCCAATCACTCTCTAAGCAGAGCAAATGATACGCTGATAAATGTACCAGACAGTGATGGAGTAGGAGAGGATGGACTCAATGATGGCGGTGTAGAAGTGCACCATCATTGTCTTTGGCAGGTCGATCTTCTTCAGCTGCCTACGGAAGTACAAGCTCTGCTGAGCCTTCTTTGAGATAGAGCTGATGTTCAGCTTCAACTCAAGGTCCTGGGTTATGGTGGAGCACAGGAAGCGGAAGGACTCCACAGCTTCGACGACGGAGTCACACGGGGTGATGGGGGCAGGACATCCACAACCATCTCCACTGTCTTTAGAGCGTTAAGATCTAAGTTAAGTCCGCACCAGGTCACCAGATGGTCAATCTCCCACCTGTAGGCGGGCTCATCCCCACCAGAGATGAGTCCATTGAGGGTGATGTCATCCGCGAACTTCTGGAGCCTGACGGACTGGTGACTGGAGTTGCAGCTGTTGGTGTAAAGGGAGAAGAGCAGAGGGGAAAGAACGCAACCTTGGGAGGGAACCGGTGCTGACGGTCCGAGAGACTGAGACATGTTTCTCCAGCTTCACATGCTGCTTCCTGTCAGACAGGAAGTCTGTGATCCACTCGCAGCTGGAGTCGGGCACGTGCAGCTGGGAGAGCTTGTAGCAGAGAAGGGATGATAGTATTGAAGGGAGAGCTGAAGTCTACAAACTTGCGTGAAGTCCTGTGATCCTTGTTTTTGGGGGGACAGCTTGGCTTGGTGGAAGCCTTGAAGTAGGCTGGTACGTGGCATGTCTCCAGTGAGGTGTTGAAAATGTCTGTGAACACCGGAGACAGCTGATCAGCACAGTGCTTCAGGTTGGAGGGAGAGACAGAGTATTCACATAGATATGAATTGAGGGGATACAGGTTCCTGTACTACTGTACCTGTCAAAATTCAAAAGCATACCACTAATGTTCAGTTAAAAACATCCATTGTCCAAGGACAGACATCTCATAGAGTGTGCAGAATACATAAATTGAAAAAAAATAGAGCTGAGTGTTTTGATGACAAGTTTTCTGCCATTTTCTGCTATATGTATTTTTTTTATTTGACTGGTATCTAGTTATTGAGTAGGCTATTCCTTTAAAGTTAAACGATTCTTCTTAATTTGTGAGTTCACTGTAGACCCGTGCAGTTATCTCTAAATAGCATGTGGCACTTAAGTAAAATGTGGCAGTTTTGTAAAATCATTAATATTCATTTCAGTTTCAGTTTTCAGTACCCAATCTGATACTGATAGAGCACCTGATGTAAATGGGATGCCAATTTATGAGCAATACCTTTTTTCATTTGAAAAAAAATATTATTTATAATAAAATATATTTTAATTATATGGTAGATATTTTAATCCAAAATATTTAAAAACAATTATTACTTTAATTTGTCAAGACCTTGAAGCCAGTATGTGTTGTATGTGAAATTTGGTAATCCATTTTTTTAATCTGTGTATGTTTACCTCTGTTTTTTATTCTTTGACTTCCAGCATGGTGCCTTAGGCTTCTCCCAATCCTCCTCTTCTTCATCTCCTTTGTCACATACTACTGCTCCTATGCCATACTACAGAGGTAATTACACACAACCATTTCTTTCTTTCTCTGTTCCACTCGGTATTGAGGTCACACAATTGCAAAAATGTCCATTTCTGGTTAAAAAGTGAGCTCATGAGGCCTGTGTTGTGCTGAGTCACTAAAAGTTAAGAAGACAACCCACATTCTGATCATCTGGCAGTCTGAGCTGCTGGTCAATTTAAGGGCCCTCACACATGCCCATTCCAGTTCTGGACCCAGTTACTGGCCCGCTGTGTTTTTATGGATTCAGCAGTAACTTTCATGCCAGTGGTGGTGATTGTCTGTCTTTCAGCTACGGAGGCACCAGCAAGTCTCCGAACAGTAGCAAGTCGCTGTGTGGTGGCTGGCTAACCCAGAAGAAGTGGGAGAGCCTTAACTTTAAGTGAGTAAATGGCATGTCTGTTTTTATTTTTTTTACAAACTGGAGGGAGTAGATGGCTTATTAAGGGAGGAAGGTATGCCAGTATTTTCATTTGAGCATGAGGTGCCAGGCTTCTTGGAACTGTTAGGTTCTTTACCAGTCATGAAGGAAAAGCATATTTCAGTGAGAAAGAACAGGACTTATAATGAAAAATGATTTTCCATCTAAATCAAGTTTTAGCAACTCAAGTGGAATGTGTTGATGAAATGGTTGAGAGGGGGAGTTAAAATGAAACCAATGTTGGCTAAGAATGATAAAGTTGCCTTGTTTGAAACCGTCCAATAGCTTGTTTCTCCTCCTCAGGTTCTGCTATGTTAAGAAATCATTGTTCCACAGCCCTTAGCCCCCTCTGATTTATTTTATCTTGCTCTATTATCAGTTTATTCAGCTGCATGTTTACTGTTGTTCTTCAATCAGGCTCTGCTCAGTTCCAAAATAGTGATAGGGTCTCCATCTGTTTGTCTGAAACTCCTCCAAGGTCACTGTTTATTTCTTTAGCTCAGTAGACCTTGCACTGCCCGCCCTTTGACCTTTTAAACAGTCAAGATTCCTAATCCTGTCTTTACCTCAGTTAAAGAAGATGATTTGCATTCTTACATAAAGTTGCAGGCTGGTTGTTCGTCACATCAGTCATTACAGTCACAGGGAGGCCTTCCAGGCAATCAGAGTGACATTTCTCTAATTAGACCCCTCCCCGGAGATTTATCCTGATCTCCTGCAAAGAGCTAGCTGGCACACGAGGGTAGTAAATGTCTGAGGGACTCACTGTCAAAAACAGCTGGAGGCTGAAGCCAGTGAACACAGAAAAGCAACTGTTTCATAAACTGTACTACAACCTGCCACAATTGTCTCACTCCGCAGGCACGGTGGATGTTGATGTTTTATTTCCCTCTCCTCAGCAGATAAATGCCAACAGGGGATCTTAATGAGGGGAATTGCTATTGAATGACATCATGTAAATGGCTGGTTTACTTATAATGGCCTGGTTTACCTGCTTAATAGATACCAGAACATTTGGAAGAGTTAAGACAAGCTTTTCCATGAGCCAATATGAACACTGTACTGTTTGGCAGCACATTTGGTGCTGTCCATTGTGTGGTTTTGATAGTTTTTATAGCCCTAAAAGTTTAAAGCAGTTTTCTCCATCCTCGCTGTCTGACGCCTCATTCATATCCTCCCCTCTCTCTCTCTCTCGCTCAGCCACAAAACCCTCCTGTAATATAAGTCATCTATACAGTGGAGCCCTGTGCACTGCAGTGTTATGTTGTAACTCCTGCTCTGACATTTTTCATGCAGCATTAGCAGACAGACGCAGCTCTTTCTGAAACTGGAGGATTTCTTCTGGCGGGAGCATCTGTCAAAGCTGGCATTACCTTATGGCATTAAGGGCAGTGGTATGCTGACTCTACATAATCCTCTGCTCTTTTTTGCTCAGTTTACTCAGCACATGTCTCACATCTTGGTGTTACTGGTTGTTGTATGAAGGTGTTTTGCACTTTTTTTCCATAAATTAATTTATTTTTACATCAGGTCAGGTTCACAGAACTAAAAAAATCTAAATTAAATCTTCTCTATTTATTCTGTGTCTGAATTCATCACTCTGCCAGACAGTGATGCTTTATTGCCAAGTCACAATGATTTGATAAAAGAGGACATCTTTGACCATGCATTTAGCTCATAACACAGCTGAAGCACTACACAGCAGTCTTCTATGCATTTTGCACATCTGTATTCAAAGTTTTTAAACAATCACACCATTTCAACCTCTCCTTTTTCCCCTTTCCCTTCCCAGAGCTGCCGCTACTGAAAGTTCTCGCTCTAATTGCAAATTATCAGGTGCCAGCCAACATTGAAAAGTAAGTGTGGCCACACGTCAGCCAACCTCGCTCATGATGCTAAAGCTCAACGCTTTATTAACCCAGCTTTCTTCTGTTATAAGTCCATAGTTCAGTACAGTAATAATTATAATAATAATATAAGTCTAGGATTGACGCCAACATATATCTAATAATTGACACTACAACAAGATCATTTTTCAAAACATTGTGATTGGTTGACAATGTTTTCCAGCTGTGGTACACGTCCTGTATTAAGTTTTCTTTCCTGCATGACATCATCACTGTGATTATGGGTACTTATGGCCACATGACTGTCCCTCATTATGGTCAAGAAAGCGACCTCGGGTGCTATTGCTCGAGTGATGAATGTGTTGTCAGTTACGTCTCTCGAGGGGGGACAGTTTGAGTCATTGTGCCAAACTTGAAAACACTGATGTTTGCATGTGGTGTTTTTCTCCACAGCCTCGAATGCAGAACCTGCGTAGTCATAGGCAATGGCTTTGCGATTAAAAATAGCTCCTTGGGAAGCATCATCAACAAATATGACGTCGTCATTCGGTAAGCACAAAGGGGAACGCCTCGTGAAAGTATTGTTATTTGTGCTATGACTTTCAGTTACTAGTATTACTGTTAACTGTCCGTTCTTGCTGCTGTTTATGGAGAAGGGGAATTAATTAGGGTCTTTGCTGCTTTTTGATTACACTCCAAGCTCTGCATTTTTAGGAGGTGACTGTACTACATTTTCAATTCTTTGCGAATTGTGACCCATCAGCAACGATAATACAAATTTTAAACCCAAGACCTCTTTATAACTAATATCATGTTTCAGGATCGTTAAGTCTGATTAATCAGAAACAGACGGATCTTTGTCAGATGACCTTAAAAAAAGGAATTTGATCAATTTCCCCGCTACTGAAAGCAGGTTATAAACCCACTTGGCCGCTCACTATTGATGGACAGTATCCGACTGTGTGACCGCCTGACCCTGACATAGAGCCGTCCTCTCGGCAATTAGCAAACCTTTCTTGAGTGCCTTTAAAGGAGAAAAGAAAGCATTTCGTTTACCCAGGGACAAAGGCCCTCTGCAAATCTGACTTTACAGCCTTGGAATGAACACATGCATTCTGAGTTTTTATAAGCCTCTTTCAAACAGCCAGAATTTGGCCTGGTCACAATGCATATTTCTCTCCCCACCATCCCCCCTCCTCCTTCCCTCTCTCAAATCTCTCCCTCTCTTAAAGCTAATCGTTCCATGGCCAAGTAGAGTAAGGTTATTGACACTCAGAACTCAATGCATGCCTGAGAGTTTGACGTCACCGGGCCGATTCTGTCATAGAAACAATACTTATTTTTCTACTGTATCATTTTGCGGCATATTTTAGATAGAAAGTTAACCCTGAAAAGGGAGAAAAGAAGAACCTGAAAATGATCCTGGTTGAGTTGATAGTACACGTCCTACATCAAAAGGCAAATATTTGTCTCTGCGGTAACATAATCCTAATGTCACGGTCTAGCCAATGTTCCAGAAGCTCCTGTAACTCATCTGCTATCTGTTATTGAGCATCTCTTTTATCAGTCTCTCTGAAAAATGAAGCACGTTCCTGGGATTCACACTTCATATTCTAAGTAATTACTTTGTGAGCAAAAAAAATACAGCTCCCATGAAAATTCAAATTATTAAATCATACGGAGTCTACCACACGCCACACTGTTTAGAAAGGCTCTGTTTCAAGGCTGTAATTTTAGTTGTTTGTTTGTGTTATTACAAATGTCAATAGGGTTATGAATGAGGTTTTCTTCCTTCAGAAACCGAAAGTTGCGGCTTCACTCACGCTTCTCTATTTATGTACATAATTTCGATTGGAGTTTATTATTAAAATAAAATGGAAGTTCATTCAGAATGCTTGAAGCAGCTCACATTGCTTACCCCGATATACATTGTTAAACTGGAGTCAGGCCCACACACAGAAATGGATGCGTTACTAAAAAGGTCCAGGGAATGGGCCCTCCCCAAATCTGTTTTACAAATTAGCTAAAAGTTAGAGCAGTACATTTCTCAGGTCATGTGGCTAGCCACCAATTCTTTCCCCCTTTTTTTTTTTTGTTTTCGTTGAGCGATTGCAGCGATTGCAAAAATGGAAATAAAACAAACCTGAAAATTCTTGTCACTGAATATAGTATCGTGTCCCTGCCTCAGGTTGAACGATGCCCCAGTGAGAGGCTATGAGGAGGACGTGGGAAACAAGACCACCATGAGGTTCTTCTACCCCGAGTCGGCCTCTTACAACCCTGGACTGCACAACGAGCCTGGCACGCTTATGGTCCTGGTGCCTTTCAAGCAGCAAGATCTTCGCTGGCTCAAAGAGATCCTCTATGATGAGAAGAGGGTACAGGATATGTGTGAGAATGCACTCTCTCTCTCACACAAACACACACACACACACACACACACACACACACACGCTTTCCATCTCACTCTGTCTCACTTTCTGCCTCTCCCTCTCTGCCTCACATAAACACTCTCCTTTTAGCTTCTTTTCCAGCCCCTGCCAGCCATCCATATCAGGAACAAATACTTAAGAGGTTCGACTTCAGTGATGCCAGTGCTCTTCAGAGTTAAATGTAGTTTCCATCGCAGACATCCTTCACTCTGTTGCTCCCGGCACCTCCGGCCTCCTTCTGCTAATAGTTGCAGGGTCATTACTTGCTAATTTGCACATCAATTTGTTGGACTCCAGAAATGAGGGAGTCATAGGTTCAATTGCATCTCTGTTTGTGCAAATGAACTCAGTGTGGCAACTAAAAATAGCAACTTCTTACTCTCTCTCTCTGTCCTTTTTTTTCAATTTAAGTTTCCCAACATCCGGTGTCTTATCTTTATCTTTTGTTTGTTTGTGCTTCTCAGGTCAGGAAAGGATTCTGGAAGCCCCCTCCTCAAATCTGGTTGGGTGACGTGAGTAAAATCCGAGTGCTGGACCCCCACTTTCTGTACCAGACTGCAGACAGACTGCTCCGGATCCCTCTCTACCCCAAGAGCAAACAGGTAAGAATACCACTTCCACGTCAGTGTATGAGAGTCAAGGACTGTAACTGTGGTTGCAATGCTTCTCCTCTGTTGCAACTCAATAATAATGACCTTTTCTGTCAACCTCAAAAGAATGTTCCCACTAGAACCCTCTCTTGTTTGTTGCCTTTCTCCCGTACCTCTCTTCTATCCCCTTTTGCCCTTCGCTACTCCCCACATGAATGTTAACAAGGCTGGATGGAGCATCCACTGATTAGCCACAGCGCCGCGAATGATATCTCTTGAGCGCTGTGATAAACAGTTTACTGGAAGAGGCATTTCTCTTGAAATGTAGCCATGTCAATAGCAATTTTGGGGATCCAATTACTGCAAAACATGATGAAGATTAGCTTCTACTTGGCATTCTGGTGTCTCATTACAAGATAAGCTTCTTGTGACTTCCAGGCTGCAGAGTGAGTCCCTCAGAAAATAATTGGCTGTTGAAGAAAAGCCAACATATTGTATAGATTTCAACCAGATGCTCGGTTTTTGGGGGGAAAAAAGGACAGCTCCCAGTGTTCTGTCTCTGCAAAGCTGATCAGCTTTGTTTTCTCCGGAAAAAAATACTGTGTTGACAGTTCAGTCGATCGTCATCGAGCATGTTTTGTGACTTTTGGCTCAATAAAACACATATAAAAGTAAAGGATAAAGTAAAGGACGGACAATGTAACTTAATCAAAGCATAACAAGGAAAAAGAGGAAACGTAATCAGATATACTAACTCCTGAAACTGTGACTGAGGAGCAGCGATTGTGCAATGAGAAAACATGACGCATGACATTTTTTTAGCGGTGGACCATTGATCCGTTTTTGTTTCACAAATTGAACTCCAACTCTTTGGCTGAGGTGATTGGCTTTGTAAACAGCCTGGGATCTGACTTGGACCATTTCTCATGCAGAAGTCTTTTATTGGCCCATTGCCTCCCATCTGCCAAGTGGGGCTTGTTGTGTGTTTGGTAGGGATCGTGTCTGCCGTGGGCCGGGGGCCAAGTTTTGTTTTGGTTCTGCTTGTTTGCCTCTCCTGAGCCCTTTTTGTCAAGCACAGAATACTGAATACTGAATACTGGGGGCAGAGTTACCCTTTTGGACTGCAATACAAACACAACTGGCTGGTGCATGAGAAGGGTGAGTAGTGGGAAGGCAGCGATCCTCAGTGGGCTCAACTGACAGGAACTCCGCACCATGTGCACAGACTGTATGGGGAGGCCCAGGGGGAGAGGATGGTGGGCAGGAAGAGGAGGAGAAAGATGGGCGGGGGGATGTAACAATAGGGAAAACTGGGTTGTTTGTTTGCTTTAAAAGTATTACAAAATCTTAAACTCACATGAGCTTTATTCACGGCTACAAACATGTACATCTGTTTCTTAAACAACAGTGATTTAATGCATTTAAAGGGGACCTAGATTTCTCTCCCTATCTTCAATCTATCTCGTCTTCCTCTGTCTCTTTCCTCCTACCCGTCCTCGTGTATTTCCAATACCAGCTGGAGTCCTGACTGTAGCAGACCTCCTCTTTGCAGATACCTCCCTCTGCTAATGACCCTGCCAGAGGACCCCCTCAAAACACACGCAGACACAACCTCATACTCTCACACAGGCAGCCACCTCTCCCCCTGTCCTTCCTTTCCTTTCTGCATTGAAGGCCCACAAGCACACACGTACACACACACACACACACACACACACACACACACACACACACACACACACACACACACACACACACACACACATACACACACATAACTCTTATGTTCACACCCGTCTCCCCCAAACACAAGCCTGTGTTCAGCTCTTGTAGGTCAGGCTTGCAGCGGTGACAGTATGCAGCCCCTCCCTCTCCTCCCCTCTCACCAAGGCTCCACGGGCCTGCGTCCAAACTATGCACCGGGCCGCTGCAGAGCTCTGGTGTTCGCCTGTGTGCTGGCGACCACATGAGGCTAATACACACAGAATGTCAGCTGTGTCCCATTGCAGGTTGCTCGTCAGTTTTCTCGTCAGTCGTGCTCAGTGCAAGAGCAAATTGATCTGGCTTCATGTTTTAGAGAGGAAAAAGGCTGTGTTACAGTTTCTTATCGAGGCTATCGTGGTCAGATTCACATCTGTGTCACTGCAGTTGAGCTCACATTTGTTTAAATTTGGTTTAAATTTAACACAAGTGCACTTAAGCCCAGGAACACATGCACACGCACGCACACTCGCAAGTTCGCAAGTTCGCAAGCTTGCTGCTCGCATCACACACACACACACACACACACACACACACACACACACACACACACACAGCCACATAGAAATGTGCTATTTCTTTCAGTCACTGTGGGAAACCAGAGAAGTAAAGAGCTTATCTCTTTTCAGAGAACTGTGGCTGAAGAGCAAAAAAAACTTATTTTTGAACACTTACATCTGAGCCTTTCACACCTCTATAGCGACAAACTTTGAGACACTGTGGTTTGATGAAGGTCTTGTAGGATGAAAGGTCTAGTAATTGTTACTTGCATAGATACAACTGTGGAGAAATTTATTTTTTATCTTGCAGACAAACACACAGTGCATATACTTCACTTTGAGGATTAAATAAGATAGACCTTGTATCTGTCTGCTAAATATGAAGCTACAGCCAGCAGCTGGTTAGCTTAGCTTAGCATTAAGACTTGAAACAGGGGAAAATAGTAAGCCTGGCACCATCCAAAGGTTAAAAATCCACTTACCAACAGTGACTTTGAAATTGTCGGGCAACCAGCAGAGAGAAGTCACAAGAAATAGCCCCATACATAACGTCAAACCCCATCTTGTCATTTTTTTTTGGTTTGAATTAAACAAAGAGGTATTACATGTTCATTAGTGAGCTTTCCAGGTGTTAAGGATTTTGTTTTTGACAGAGCCAGCCAACAAACTGTTTCCTGTTATTATGCTAATCTAAGCTGACTGCTGGCTGTAGCTTCATATTAAACGGATAGATCTGTGAGTGGTATTAATCCTCTAATCCTCTCATCCAACTCAACAAGAAAGCAAGTAAATGTTCCCAAAGTGTCAAACTAGTCCTTAAAATAGAAAAAGTATGGAGAGCCTGCTGTTCTGTTATTTGTTAACAAACAGTATCAGTGGAACCTTTTTGCAACTGGGAAGCATGGTGTCTAAAAATCATGGAGATGATATTAACATTTTAAGAAATGATATACATCAGCTTATTTGAATTTATGGTGAAAGGACCTATAGTTTTGGTAAAAATCCATGTTTTAGGTAATCAGTAAACCTTGGCTGGAGGAAAATGTAAGAAGCAGGCCATCATCAACACTGGCATGTGAAACTTGATGATAACATGGAAAGCTGCAGAGAAGGGAGATGTGAAAAGGCTGTTGGGGAAAGCTTGCACATTTCGGAGAGGGATGGAAAGATAAAGTTTCTTCTCTCTCTCGGTCATGTGGAAGTGATTCTCCTTTTTGCCTCTGTGAACATGGATAATCATTGACAGAGTTGTATGGGAAACGGCAAACGACACAGGGAAATCTCTGTGCACAGTAAAAGCCAGCCAGGGGCAACACAACCAACATGTCTCAATTCATTAAATTTCACATTATTCTTTTTTATTTTTTAAAAGATCTCAGTGAGGTCAGTTGATTTCCCTTTTTCTTTTTTGTTTTCAGCAAAGGCAGATCACAATTTCAGAAAAAATATATTTTGGCACTTATTTTTCAAAGGATGCCCTGGGATTTGTTTAAAATCTCTTTTATACTTTGGGTTAGGATGCAGCCTTATGTCATTAGGGCTGGAGGTGATTATCTTTTTCATCTAATCTCTTTATAGCTCTTTTTTTGACAGTCGCTTTGGAAAATAGCATGAATGAGTTTGTGTATTAGTGATATTAAATGGTATTTTCAATTACATTTATTTTGTATTGGCCAAAATCACAAATTTGCCTCAGAGGGCTTTACACCGTCCACATACGACATCCTCTATCCCAGGACCCCTAGCATCGGTACAGAAAAAAAAAAGAGAAGAAAAGGAAGAAACATGTGGGAGAGCATCAGAGGAGGGATCCCCCAGGATGGACAGAAGTACAATATATGTCATGTTTACATAAGTACCAACATAATAGAGTTACAACACATTCAATGCATATGACATACATTATTCATATAATGAGTATTACGCAGAATAATGATGGAAAAATTACGACTATACTAATAATAACAGTATCAGTGTATCCTAGGAAGTCCCAATATATCAGCGTATGTTTCTTGTACCATTAATATCCATCCCTCCTTTTGGACATTGCACTAACAACACTGACTTAATACCTTTAGCATAAAACACCAGAGATAACACACGTCATCAGCTGTAACATAATAGATTGAATAGAGATCACTATCCAGATGTGCAGACCTCTCCACATCAACTCAAGGCAGTAGTTGGTGCCTGAAGTGCTTCTACTAGATACTGACTTGAGGGTGGTCATTACTTTGTCAATGAAGAGATTTTCTCTTAATCATTATCAAAAAGGCTTAATCATTGCATTATAGAGAGGTGAATATCCTTAATATGTAGGAAATACAGCATGCAACATTGTATCAGAGTCCTCTGGATGTAACAATGTATCTGGAACATTAAACGTTCAGCATCAGGACCTTGCATTGATTTAAAGTGCCTTGAATAATAACAATAATAATAAATTTAATTTATAACGCACTCTTCATTCATAAGAATCTCAGAGTGCACAGAGCCAGTACATAGTACATAGTTAAAACATAGTTAAAACAGACTATAGTTAAAAACATAGTTAAAAACAGACTATATTTAAAAACATAGTTAAAAACAGACTATACTTAAAAACATAGTTAAAACAGACTATAGTTAAAAACATAGTTAAAATAGACTATAATAAAGAAAGAAATAGCTGACAGATTTAACACAGAGTAAAAAACGCCTTCCTGAATAAAAAAGGTTTTTAGGCCAGTCTTAAAAGAGTCCAGTGTCTGTGTTGCCCTTATGTGTTCAGGGAGACTGTTCCAAAGCCGCGGTGCTGCCGAGCAAAAGGCCCGGTCCCCCATGGTGTGGAGCTTGGTGTTGGGGACCCGAAGGAGCGATCTGTTTGTGGACCTGAGGGTGCGGGTGGAGGTTTGGGGAGTGATGAGTTCCTGTAGGTAGGGAGGTGCATGTCCGTTTATGCATTTATGGGTGAGTAGTAGGACTTTGTAGTCAATCCGGAGTGAGACAGGGAGCCGGTGTAGTGAGTGTAGGATGGGTGTTATGTGCTCATGTTTACGGACTCTCATCAGGATCCTGGCAGCGCTGTTTTGAATGTTTTGTAGTTTTTTGATGTTCTTGGCAGTGACCCCAGTGAAGTAGTCCAGTCTTGAGGAGATAAAGGCGTGGACGAGCTTCTCTGCATCTGGCAGGGTTAAAGTTGGGCGGAGTTTGGAGATGTTTTTAAGATGATAAAAGGAGGTTTTGCATAGTTGTTTTATGTGGTCATTAAAGGTCAGGTGAGGGTCAAACCTAACTCCCGAATTGGTGACTGTGGAGGAGAGGTGTATGACCTGACTGTCAAAGGTGAGATGAGTTATGGAGGATGACTGAACCTGGTGTGGAGTGCCAATAAGGAGGGGTTCGGTTTTGTTACTGTTTAACTGTAGAAAGTTGTTGCTCATCCACGCCTTTATCAGGCGGTGAGACATGACATGGCTGCAGAGGGGCTGGGGCAGTTTTTATGTAGAGCTGTGTGTCATCAGCATAACAGTGGAAGGGCATCCTATGTCTCCTGATGACACGACCGAGGGGGAGCATATAAATAATGAAACCTTGAAAACAGTTTTATTGCAAACAGGCAGCCAACAAATGCATTTAATTGATGTGCACTCAATTTATCTTGTTTTGTTTAGTGTCTTGACTGCAGCTTTTTGAGATACTTGTGTCTGATAAATTGGAGGAAGGCCATTAAAAAGTTCATTCAAGTAACCAAGATGACTTTCAGCATTTTGGGGGCCTTTTATACCATTATCAGATCGTTGCCAGTGGGGAGGTGACAGGAAAGGAGGCGAGAGATATCTAGGAAACGACATGCAACTAAGGTCCCTGACCGAGTTCTTGTGATTCATGGTTGACTCCTCGGTCACAGTGACGCCAAATCAACTTGACTTTTTTCTTTTTTTGGGGCAGATTATTCTTGTCGTGGATGTGGTTTGGTATTGTGTGAGAGCCTTGCTTGCTGAGATGTGTTTTTATGTTATTATGTTGATTGTTTTGATGTTGTTTATAATTAAAATGTATATATTAAGATATATTATTTATATTTTCTGTTGATACCCATGTTTTTGTGTTAGAGGACTTCCTCGAAAACAACATTTTCAAATGTTGCAGAAAACTGTTTTTCACCTGCACAGACACAAATACTGTTTGCTGTGGATAGAGCATGAAAGCAGCGAAGTGGCAGCCACACAAAGAAAAAATCAATAAACAATCAAAATAAAAAGCTCTGTAAAAAGCATACACTAGCATGTGTTTTCTTCTTTCTTTCTTTTCTTATATTTTTATATCAACTTTGAACAAAACAGTCAGCGAGCACATTGCCTCTGAGCCAAGTTCCCTCTCAAATCTTCAAAAATATTTGAATACATTTTCAGCTGAAGGTAAAACAAGTACGTTTCTCAATAACATTGTGTGTGAAATTAGCCTCAAGTTGTTACTTGTTACTTGCATCAAGAGTGCTTTTCTTCAGAAGAGACTAAGAGTTCTAAGATAGTGAGTAAGCTGCTGGAAAAAATACCCAGTTTGCAGGGTCTGAGCTTATGTAAATTAACTCTTCATTCATGCCACAAAGACATTTTGGAAGCTGGTGCGAGACGGGGAAATAAGCTGTGATTGCACTGCTTATGTTGGGTTTTGACTGTTTATTGTACCTATTGTTAGTTACCCTGTCTCTGCGAGACAATATGAGGATTATCTTTGTTTGAAATAAAATGGCGACACTTTGAATAGGTTCACCTGGCAAGTTTAATCCCACTATTGCTAATTTCAGAACGTTCCTTTAAAGTGTTGAGGTTGTTTTGTTTCGCTATACGCTCACTTGATGTTTTTCATTACATAACAGTCATTTTGGCAGACACTTTATTTCAAAGCAACTAAGAGAATAAGTGCATTCATCGTCCGTCGGAAACAAGAGCCACACGTCGTCGAAACATGCTCACAACGATTAATGCTGAGGTCATTTGATAGTATTATCCAGATGGGGAAGGCTTGTGATGATCTGCAAGTGAAGGTCAGCGCCTGCAAGTGTCTGTTGCCCTCTATCTCCATCTAGTGGTGGAACGAGAGGCTGCAGTTGAGTCACTGCACCACAGTTGCGCAACTAGCATTTTGCTCTTTTCCATAAATTGCTCATTTCATAACCTTTTTTTATTTGTCTAGCAAAGGTGATACTGAGTGCATATTTAACACACCTTACTCAGTGACAAATACCTGTGGTTTTCAATGTTATGTGTGTACTGTATGATTAAATATATAATGTGCATCTGATAGGATACATTTTGGTTTGTAGAAAAATGCCAAATTTACAGGAAAATTTGGTGCAGTTTTTGTGTTCCTTTAACTCTCATTATGTTTTGTTTATTTCAGCAGCCAGTGCATCCTACCACGGGCATTCTCGCTGTGTTTGTTGCTCTCAACTACTGTGATGTGGTCCACGTTGCTGGCTTCGGATACCCCAACACGAAGAACCAAAGGAACCCTATCCACTACTACGGATATGACACCATGAAGTCCATGAAGGTGGGTAGCGCCGGTCATCTGGAGTACCTCAAATGTAGTCTCTGTTGTGACATACTGTGTTTCTTTCCTTCGCAGAATTCTTACCATGACCTAAATCATGAATCTGAAGCCTTAAAAAGACTGGAGGATTTTGGGGCTATTTTGTACCTTCACCCACATTCATGATACACACACTCATCCAGTTGAATTTACACAACACCAAATCGTGAAACTTGAATTTGTTTAATGTGCCTTCTGCAGCGGGATACAAGACTGGTGCATTAGGACACCATGTGGTGACACTTGAGAGTCACAGGTCTGGCTCTGAGCAATGTTTATCTCCCTCGCCTTACATTCTGTCAAACTGAAAGACATGAAAAGATGATTTAACTGCTTTTTAAACGGCTTTCCTTCAATTTGTTAATAACCTTTGGTAACATGGCTCAGCATTTTGCATAGCGTTTAAACTTTTCTAATTTGTATACGTTTTTTGAATCACGACTTTCAAGTGAGTTTGCAGGACACTATTCATGTGACAGCCCAGTTGTCTCGTTTGTGATAAGCAAAGTCACGTCAGACTAGAGATTTTGATAATTCAATGCTTTGATGTTTTATTTAATTCATGCATATCATTAAGCTGCAAAATTAATCAAACTGGATTATTTCTCACTCAACCTGGTTTGGGGTTCATTCTCTATCTATGTATTTTTTGTGAACTTCACTGTCAATGTACATTTTACATTAAATGAAAAGAAAATTAATTGATCACAAATCTAATTTGCACAGGATTAGATTATTTACTTTTAATTTCTTGGACTGGAAATACAACTTGTATTTTGCCATTTGTCAGAGTTCTGGATACAGTTGTTTTGGAATTTTAATTTATTTAATCTTTATCATTGTTATAATTTTCTTTTTTTTCAGAAACAATACCAGTAGATGGTACCACTGGATATTTTTTAATGTACAGAATGAAATACATTTTTAATTAAAAGGAAATCTAAATTAATGGCATTTGATTCTCATTTGATGTTGTTCACATTTTTTTGTCAATTTATTTATGCTCACATGGATTATTGAACAGGTACACATCCACTTTATGGAAATCACTACACATGCATTCATTTACCATAGTGAACCCGCATTGAGCTGCAGTTTTACCATTCATTTAAATATCACTGTCCACCACTAGATGGCAGACAGCCTCTATTGCCTGCACATTCTACAGTAGGTGATGTACTGCACTACACATGGTGCAGTCATGCAGCAGCCCATCTTAAAGTGCCTG
Organism: Ophiodon elongatus; assembly: GCA_016806645.1. Lineage (NCBI taxonomy): Eukaryota > Metazoa > Chordata > Actinopteri > Perciformes > Hexagrammidae > Ophiodon > Ophiodon elongatus. Next base: position 261,387 of record JACSYO010002159.1, read on the forward strand.
GTGTAATGGTAACAGCAAAGCTAGCACTAGCGCATGTGTTAGGGAACACTTGTGCACTATGAACATCTGGAAGACCAGAACATTGCACAATGCTTATAATTGAGAATGACTAACATACAATTGCCGCTAGCGACAGATGTTAATGATGGCTTCTACTCTCTGTGCGCACGGCCTTCTATTAGTTTTGACATGAATGGAGTTGTGCCCGTGGCATTTATAAACTAGGTTCACTCATATGGTGGAACAGCATCAGCAGCTCTTGTGCTTTCAATCATAGGGATATACAGGAAATGCTTTATACTCCTACTTCTACTACTACTACTACTACTACTACTACTACTACTAATAATAATATTAGTAGTAATACTAATTATAGTAAGAGCTTACTTATTGTACCACATTCCTGATGTTCTGGTGTGAATGTGTTTTTTTCACAAAGGTAAAATGTGATGCTCACCTCAATGCAGTGTCGTATCTTTGAATTTGTGATGTAGACATTCTCTTCAAGGTCAGACTGTAAGAAAGATGAACGACGGATGAACTGTCTCGGTGTCTGCCACTAGCAGAACTCATTGCCATGAAGAGGGGGTTTTACTACAGTATACTCATTCTGCTCATGTACATTAGCTCAGCTGTGTTCTGTTCTGACTAAATCTGTGTGTTTTGCCTGCATATTGCTGATACGGCGAGCAATCCTGTTTGCGACCACGGGCCACAATCATACACCTACACTCGTATGCAGTTCTCTAGAATTGTCCATTTTTGGTGCTAATTGATTTGTCTTTCCACTGAAAGCCAATCTGGCGAAAAAAACATCCCTTTCAGCCCGTTTAAAGCTCATCATTTCAGTTCTTAGATCTATCCATTATATGTGGAGGGGGTGTTGTCTCACTGTAAAACCATCCTTTTTCACTCCCTCCTAATTCATTCAAACATGTTTAAAAAAGGACACAACCTTCTCATATTTCTTCCCAGATGTACAAACTCCTAAAATGAAGGTTACGGTATTATAACCCTAGTTCTATAAGCAGTAATATTCTCCTCTAATCACGAGCATGCATTTGCTAACTGAAAATGTACATAAGTGTAGCTGGCCAATCAGGACGTGCCTACTTGAATATGACCCGCAGGCAGCACACTAAGCTGTCCTGCATCTTCTTCAGCAAGCGGCCCCCTTTGTAGAGGGCTCCACCTGTACTCATAGAATGAGGGTTACAATACTGTGACCTTCGTTCTAACTCCCACAGGCTCAGCCCTCTTCATGGGTACTGTGGTTGGACGCCCTGCCGCAACATAACACATCGACCCAACTATACCGATTCTGACTTAAGTTTACTGCCGTAGCTCATCTTCATCCATATAATGTAGGCCACCACAGCCCCAGCCAGCCCAGGTAGTAGGCAACTGAACTAGGTAGCGCCGTTGCCTAACCCTAAACCTGAAAAGGAGCCCGACATGTCCTCGAGATAGAACTGTATAAACGGACAAAGCATCGACCACGCTGCGTGTAGAATGGGCGAAGCTGCACATTTTCAGTGGGCGAATGATTGGGGGAGAGTATTACCCATGGAGTCCAGTAGAGGGGGGAGCCTGTGTGAGTTAGAACGCCCCATGTACTTTCTTTTCCAAATTTGTAACTGGTCATTGTATTTAAATTAGCTATACCTATGCATTTGTTTTCCCAATAACGCAGGGGACGTGTTTAAAGACAGAACCCACGTCACACTTGATGTGCCGTGTTCACTTCCTTTACACAACAGGGAGTTACATAATTGAACAGGATCTTTGTGAATCTGCGGGTTTGTTTATGTGACAACTGAAAATCAGGTCAGACTTTTCAGGAGACTGTATTGTACTGTAAGGACATTGAACCCCCACATGGTTATATTCAGTATGCTATACAAGGAAGTACAGTACAGTCTTGTGGTACAGCGAGTGAAGGCTCCATATTTTTAGCAGAGATACAGCTCCTCTGTGCATCACTCTCCCCACCTGCACTGATCACACTGTGGAGTACCAACTGAGCCCTACGAGCCCATTCATGCATGTTAACACGACCAAATGAGCCCGTGGTCGCACTAACCAATACGATTCATTTGAAATGCATTGCTTTGAACTTTCAGGTGGACCTCACACTATACGACCCTGGATGCATCGGTTGTAATTTTACAAAGCAGCGATTTCATAGAAAAATACATGGCCCGTGATGATTGCCGTGCCACTGTGTAAGTGAAGTCCCGTGTAGGCAGAAGCTCTGACAGTGTGATAGTTATTACAGTATATCTCATTACACCATCTGCTCTCTGCACAGTGCACTCAGCCGGCTGTGCAGCATCTTACTTTAAAGCAGTTGTTTTCTACGTAGAAGTCACGATCATCTGATTAATCCCAAGAGGATGTTGCGTTCTCTGCATTCGTATGTCCAACACACGTTTCCATTTCATTTTATAGCAGAATGAAAAATGCAATAAAAGGTGAGGGTTGCACAAATGGGATCAGTAGCTGGAACACCTTATTTATGGTGCAACAAGCCCAAAAAAAGCCAGAGAGCCATTGCTGGTGTCAGCTTTATACCTGTAGTCATTAATGTGATAATAGCAGGTACACAGCGACCTAGTTAAGATACCCGAGGCCTCCCCTTTTTTAAATCATTGTTAAAAAAAAATGAAGACACACAATGTGGCTCTACGATGTGTCTGTGTAAGGAGCCCAGTGGACAGTTTGTGTGGGAAGAGGCAGAAGAGGTACAGTACTGAAAGCAGCCAGCTACCTAGAGAGAGGGCATCTGGCTTGGCTCACTGATAACTCCCCCACAGCCCAGAGAGCTGCCGTGAGTCAGGTGCTCATGAAAACACAACACTACCATGGGAACCGGGAGAATGAGTAGGACATGAGAAGAGTGAGGGAGTCAAAAAAAGATAAGCTGCTTTTGTCCAGTGAGTTTTGCTAGTTCTGCTTTTTCCTTCATAAACCCCCTTTTCCTGACTCTCATGTGGGAACTGCCTCAATGTGATGTTAAATATGATTTAGAGCCATTCCTCCATACAGGAAGGGCCTTTGGGCTGAAAAAAAACCAAACAAAAAAACAGCATGTAATGCACAGTTTTCTTCTGTGACTGAAAATGACAACTGTCAAAAATGGCAACAGACTGAAGAAGAAAAATTGTAAAAGTCTAATTCGCAACACTTTATGCTAAGTATCTGTTGAACAGCCTCTAAAGGTCAGCCAACTCAGCTGATTTAAAGGCTAACATGGCATCATTGTTTCCTCACATGCACCCAAAGGAACAATTTCTGTTAGCTCAGTATTTTTCTTTTTTGCTGTGAACTGATTTCAGTGCGATGGGCTTCTGAAATGTAAATTTGGCTTTATCGGGTTTTATGGTGGTTTTGTCCACGTTTCTTTTAATAAATGCTATAATGAAAACATAAAGTCACTGTGGACTGAACAGGACCTGTTTAGAGTGCAAATTAAGCCACAACTTATAGCTAGAGCCATGTTTATAGTCTTCCTAAGAAAACAATGATTTAAGAAACAAATACCATACATATGCAACAATGTGTCAGATAAGGCCAGTGACACAGGCAGATGACATTTTCTGAGCACCAGCCATGGCAGAATGGGTGTTGGAGGTCAGAGAAAAGAGCGGCAGCTGATTTCGTAACCCTTTCTGAATTACCTCCAGATGCAGTACGGAATATAAATCACACTGTGTATGATTTGTGTGTGTTTGGATGCACTGATTTGCTCTGGCTCCATGTGCGGATCTCCATTTTTTTTTGTATCGCTAAGCCACGTAAGGCGGTTATCCCGCTCTACACATGGACACTCCATGTGTGGACGAGCAGATCCTGTCCTCCTTCTGTTGTACAAAAGACGGTGGAGTTTTGAATCCTGGCACCGCTCTGTCCGTCAGTCTGTTGGTACATCTGTCTGCTTGTCCTCGAGGTCTGGATGTCTGGAGGCGGCAGTGTGTACTGTTCCTCTACAACACATGACCCAGTATCTTATTTGTTTTTGTGTCACTGGAGATGGCAAAGGGCCTCACACATGTTGCCTGACCCGAAGGCTACACCAGGTGACTTCACACTGCAGTGGCAGAGTGATGTGGGTGTACGGACAGCGTGTTTGTGTTTGTGTGTGTGGGGTGGAGGCAAGGGGCTCGTGTCTTCTCCAACGCTGAACAGCACTAAAAGACTAAATAAATAAATAATTGAACTCATGACATCATCAGAAGCCAAAGAAACATAACGCCTTAATTGTTAAAGACACAGAAACTTTGTTTCCGCAGCACTATAACCATAAATATTCATGACAAAATAATGAACAATTCAGGAAAAAAGAAGGTATTTTTTTATTTAATAAGTTTAATACTCTAGAACTCTAATCTGCTTCATCAGGACGGGGTAGGTGCTTTGATCAGATTTGATTGACAATATAAGGTGTGCAAGTTAGGGAGTTTGCATACGAACATTTTGATTTGGAATGGGTATTGATTGCCACAGTCTCAATACACCTATTGTTTTTTATTTTTTTTATTTAGTTTGTTGTCAGTTATCAATGTGGCCTTGATGTAAACTAATACTGGAAAACCTTGTATAGAATGTAATAGATGAATACTTCCTCCATGCAATATTCAGACAGTGAAACTAGAGACAAGAGTAGCGAATCCACAGCATCAGCTATGATAGTGTGAGTTCCCAGTCCGTCCGATGTTTAGACCTTCCACCTTCACAGTAGTCGATACAACTTTAACATCAGAACAACTGGAGTACATTATGATTTATTGAAGGATAGACGCTGCCTCCTCCTCACCCAAGATGATGGAGAAAGGGATATGGATATAATGTTTAATGTGCACTCATTAGTATCTATCTAGCTTTATGCACTATCACTGCTCATTACAGCTCAGATAGCAGAATAGCTGTCATAAAAGATCTCCACATAAGCAAAGAAATTGTACCTTATTCACCTCATTCCTTCATGTGTTCTTTTTTACTCGTGAATAGTTTGTTATTGTACACATATTCAGTATTTACATGTGACTGATGTGGTGACACCAGCAGGGTACAACAGAGAAAACCTCTTATGTTTCTTGTTAGCTTATGGTACTCTGCTTGTTCCTCAATAAAAATTGTTTGCCGACAGATGGGAGCACTTCACTCATCAGGTCTTGTTGACTGTAAATCCAGACGAATGGTCTGAGAAGAGTGATGGGTTGGTCCGCCGTGCTGCGTGGCATCTCGCTGTTATTGTTACACACAGATAAATAAAAGACTGCACGCGTGCTGATATTGTAAGCTCTTTTTCTGCCTCTATCATTCTCTAGGAAAAAGACTCAGAGCTGTTTTGTATAATTGAGCGGCACATCACACTCTTATGGGTAATCTTTTTTTTTTTTTTTTTTGCTTGTAATGTGCACTTACATAATAATGTGTCGTCGCTTTTTCAATATCCAATCGACTTTTTTGGAGTAAGCCGAAGCCTTTTGTACCTGTCAACCACCTCTCGATGTGGTAATGCCCACCCACATTATCAAGAGGTCAATTCTCTCTTTCTCCCTTTCCCTGTCTGCTTGTAATACAGAGGCTTGAGTAATGACCATACAAAACGATGTAAAAATAACGCCAGAAGTGGTTGGTTTCATAATGCCTGAAAATGATTTTTTTCCCCTGTCTAAATTATATTCATGAGCAAATACTCTGTGGGGCAAAAGAGCACCTCTACACAATCCACTCGTCAGCACTGTTACGATAATGGGAGTGTCTATTTTGTTATGCTGTTTTGGTGTTTCTTATATTATCTGTATTTTATTTAATCCAAGTGCTGAGCAACCAAGATTTCTGTAGATTATTTGCTTTTCATTGCTGTCATAACAACCACTGCCCCTATGTTTTTGCTTTTCCGTGTTCCTGTCACAGTTTTGCCACATGCACATGGAGAACAAGACTCTCACTGTACCGTAAGCTCAGTTTCTGCCATCTGGGAATAACTTGGGAGTGCTTCTAGCTTTCTTCTCCATGAGCACTTAAATGACAGTGATAGATGATGCTGTCATTAGAAGCAGTGGAGCTCATCTTCTGGCCCTATTTTCTGATTTCTGTGAACCTATACCCCCTTTTTTTTTTGCCCATTCCACAAAAGGCACAGGCAGTTGTAAAGAAATGGAAGCGCTCCCTCCAAGCCAGCTCTGTAGTCTTTTGTTTTAAACCGACAGCCACAATCTGAGTTTAAGTAGATCATTTACAGTATTCCTCAATATGATTAGGCAGCAATCAGAGGAAAGGTAGACAGAAACTAGTCTGAGCCAAACATGATTAAATAAGAGTTGGGGTCCAGCGGGTAACATTAATATGCTCAGTAGAGTCAGGGCTACGCATACTTAGAAATCCAGTCTCCTGCTTTAGTCGACCTCCCTCCAGATTATTTAAAAGGAGACAGAATCTAAGACATCTGAATAAATTTCATCCTGTTCAAGAGGGAGGAAAAGTGCTGCAGTAAGCAGATGAGGGACAGGACCTTGATTAGGTGGCCCTATGCTAAAGCTGGCTTGTGGCAATGAAAAAGACCTGGGTAAGAGATTCTCAGCTTCATGTTTTTATGTGTGTGAGAAAGAGAGAGCAACAAGCTGGGGACCTTCTTATCATAAGGCACCAAATTGAATAAAACCCTAAGATAGCATTGCTTTATATCTCTGTGGCTTCAAACATGGGCCTCAATAAGTTAATAAGATCTAAAAGATCTCTAATGTACTGCAACGTGTTATGCCCAGTGTAACCATGAGCAGAAGCAAGGCAACAACAAATCATGTTTAGTGTCTACAAAACAGCTTTTGCTTATGGTGTGCTTCTGGGTCATGATGCAAGGGTGACTTCATCTTATCAGGCACCAGTGAAGGTTGACGACCGTTTACATTTAAACACACATTTATTGGACCAGTCTTGTGTTTGTTTCTGTCTTGGAATTCAATATTTCTCAATTCAGGGAATTAATAAAATACTACCAAGCACTCTACTAGTCTGTAGCTAAAAATCACTTTTCTTGATTTCTCTCCTTTTTTTTTCTTGTTTTCTCCATTTGTCCTGATGGATATGGTTTCCGGAAATTGAATATTGCAAATCTACAAACATTTTCAGATTTCTTCAGAATAGTTTTAAGTTAGTGTTAATTATTGTGTGATTATTAAAGAATTACAAGTCCATGTACAGTAAAAATCCCTCTGTCCTTCTTGCATAAAATGTAATATCTTCCAAAATGATGCGCTAAAAGTTATTACATAATTTTGCTCACCATTTTTATTACAGGCATAGTTCTACAATATAATTTGATATCACATTTTTTCATTACATCATGCACACTTATTACATTATCTGCAGTTGAGCGTGTACATGCCTGAATGAGTATCTGAGCCACATCATTCTATTCTACTACTTCAAAGTTTGCTGAGAATGACAGTTTGTCATCTTGGGTCACACTCAGGTTCTTTGCTTCCCCAGCTGGCATCACCTCAGTGTTGTCAATGGTTTTGGTGGTGCCTTGACATCCATTCCAAGACATGGGTCACACAAACAGTGATGCATGTCGGATGGTTTGAAATAACAAGAATAGCTGGGTATCATCAGCATAGCAGTGGTATGGGGAAGCCAAGACAATGTATGACATCACCAACGTGCACATCCTGAGACACCCAAAACCTTTAAGGGTCACCCTTAATGGTAGTTAAACTAACCTTTTTACTCTGATAAAAATGTGCCCGCTACTTTTTTTCCACAACCTCTACCAAGCTCTGTACAGGAAGTGGGCTGCTGTGAACTTCAGAGAGCGACAAAAGTTTTTTTTTATCACTTTTCTAAAGTAGATTTTAAAATTGAAATTTAAGATTTTCAAACAACCGTTAATATATGCAGAAGCCAGATTACACCTTCTCACAGATGAAGAGGAATGGGAGAAAAGGAAGTTAAAAATAAAAGTAAGTAAAAGCGAGAAGGATGGATTTTTCAATGATGATAAACAGACACAGGATAATTTTTTTTTTATAAATTTGCCAATATCTCTATGTCTGATCTTGAATATAGTATTAAGAATGATGGTTCTGTTATTATCATGTTAATACATTTGAGTGCTGTGCCTTATTCTATCTACTGTTGTACCCAGACTCTAAGTTACACAGGCAAAGAAACACCCCAAACCCATGAAAAACTCAATTAGTTTTTCTAATAATTTCTAATAATATGTGTGTTACTATTTTGCGCAATGTCTGATTTAAATGCACAACATTCTAAATCAATATTTCAAAATGTTCGTGGTTCAAATTTTTTTACCTGGATTGGAAGTCATTTCGTAAATGTCCCAGCTGTCACTAGTTGTTGGAGCTGGTGTCTGAGTGAGAGCTGTCAGTTTTACTGTTCAGTTGTCACCAGTGTCGTTCTCTGTTAGCTTATAACCCTCCTCACTGGTGTGTCAGTCAGAGTCACAGTCAGTTGTTAAGATTTATAACTTTTTTACCCAACTTTTTGTCCTTTTTTCGATCCATGTTTCACAAAGCATAACTGAAAGAAGCATCAACCAGGCACATCACCACACAACATCTGACCTTTTTCCAAGATGAGTAAAATAAAAATGTAGTTATGACATCTTCTCTCAGATAAAGAGCAGCAAAATTGGGTCCCTTTCTGAGACTGTTCATATCAACTGAGTGGATCAGTCAATTTATGTAATATATGTATATAGCTTGAATTTGATAAAATCTAAATAAACGGAGTTCCCCAAATACCTTGGTGAGCTCATATCACCATCAGTACAGGGACATGGGACTCTCCATTTGGCTACAACTACTTTTAGTTGATTATGTTGTCCTGCAAAAAGCCCCTAAACCAAAGTGTCATTGATTACTGTCAATGCAGTTTTGTTATTCAGTACCAAGCTTTCATAGTAGTGTCCTGGGGATTGTTCTCTCAATATGATTCTGACAGCAAGTTCAGTAGTCTACGTGGAGATGCAAATGTCACTTTTGACTTCCATTCTGCTTCTTCAAACTCCATCAGTCTTAACCTCTTTTTCCTTTTCCCTCCTACTGACACCCCGTCTCGCTTTCTTTTTCTCCATTTCTTGTGTGAGTGTGTGTCTTTCTCTGTATATGTGTGTGTGTGTGTGTGTGTGTGTGTGTGTGTGTGTGTGTGTGTGTGTGTGTGTGTATGTATGTGTGTGCGTGTGTGTGTGCATGTGCATGTGCATGTGCATGTGCATGTGTGTGTATTGGTCTCAGAGGAGTGAGTTAACCCAGGGGTACAGAGGCGGGGAAGAGCAGCTGGAGATCCTCTTTCCCTTGGTTCCTGTCCCAATTAATTAGCCTGGACAAAGACCTATGCAGGCACACACACACACACACACACACACACACACATACATATAGTATACATAGACTATGGTGTGACTCCTGGGATTCTAAAGTCCCAAACCTTGCAACGTATAGAATATAAAATAGCTTTACATACAGCTTTATAGTTGATCATTTAGGCGACAAACAGAGTTAATTTTTTCCGGCTTTGAACACTAGATAAGGGTTTATTGCAATAGGATATTTGTTAATTCAAGTCGGATGAGTGTAAGTCAATAGAAAGATTGTAGCTCTAAACCTATTTGATACAGACCTTTGTTTTGCTGCTCAAATTATAATGGTTGTACAGCCTTGCTTTCTTAATCAAAAGATATGATGTATGCTCTGCTGCCCTTAAAGAACGTTGTCCATAGTTTTATCTAATTAGTTCCTGCCTAAACCAGAGTCTCAATTGGTCCAAAATGCTGCCTCAAGGCGTCAACATTTCAAGGAAACATTGCATCACTCCTATCTTGGCCTACTTTCATTGGCAACTGATTAATTTTAGAAGCATTTTTTAAAAATTGATAAGTCTCTGGCAAAACTAGGCCCGGCCATGAGCTATATAACCCAGGCGTGTCATTCCTGTGGGGGGATAGCGGGGGACAGATTACACCCTAAAGCTGTAAGAAAGCACATTTTTTCCCACACTATGTACTGTATTAGGATCTAAAGATTACTGGATACATATCGGTAAGACTGAGACCCGAACCGAGTTCTGTTTGAAATCAAAAATGGTAGGGCTGTAAAATGTGAAAATCTGATATTTTTAAATAACTCTAAATGTATGTTTCACTCCTTTCTGGCTACCTAGTTTCCCAATCATTCTCCTGTGAGCCATCCCATCTCTTGATTCTCCTGGTGTTTTATTTTTCCTGTGAATGAACACAAATCCAATCATTATTATGCATGTTGTATAATAAGAGTAGCACAGACAAGAGATTAATTACAAAATGACAATAATGGCCTATAATCTATAATTACAATAATAATGGTAATTTTACAAAAATAATGTATCAAGCGAAAGGGATCGCTCGTATTGATGAAATTACAGAACGTTTTCACCTGCATCTGCAGCTCCCCTCGGACTAGAGATTCTGCATCCATATGCAGAATTTGTCGGCAATGGGACAAGATTTTGTAGAATACGTATACCTAGTATCCATGCTTATTTTCACCACAGCTATGATGTTTTTCCTTAACCTACGTGGTTTTGTTGCCTAAAAATGTCTTTGTGTTGGCGGCACATCATTTAAAAAAATGACGTGTCACAACCACGTCACGCTCTGTTAAGAGGGTGTGGTCGTTTCACATATTTGAGATCACGGTGCTTTCAGCACATATGAAGTCACATGTTCTATTACTGAGTGAGATCAGCAGAGGCAAAGCAAATTAACTAAACTGAATCAATTTTCACAATGTAGTGTAGGATAAGACTATGCCAGTTGCATTTAAATTAATTCCAAATAATTGCATGTTATCTCTTACCTACATTTTTTAAGTGATAGCCCTACTCTTCAATGGGCTATTTCTCAAGCAGCATATTGGCTTACCTTTGCAGTTCTAGTTTATAACAAAGATAAAAATAGACACAACACAAAAGATTTGTTTCTTATTTTTTTCCCAGCAATACACTGAAGCAGATCCAAAATTGAACTGCAACCACAAACCGAGACCACAAAGGGTAAGCTGGAAAAAGGTGCGTCTGTTAAAATTGGCCCCAATTGCAGCTGTTGCATGTAAGCAACAACAAAGCTCTGTGCAAGAGCTGTTTTGTATGGTGCAACCACAAATGTTGGCAATGCATGAATCTCAAAGTCATCTAATGTGGTAATCGCCACATTAGAGAGAACGTGAAAATTGACAATTTCATGCAAGCCCGTAAACTCTTCCAATACAACAGTGCTGTAGTGTGGATGTGTTACGCAGATTCTCGTACATTTTTTTATGAAACACCTTCTCCAAAGTCCTCACCAGCTTTGCATTTAGTCATTAATACTAACTAAGTACCTGTTCCAGAGCCTGGCTCATTAAAGGAGCATTGCTTGCAGTAATGACCATGTTGGTGTATTACCATAATATTCTATGTGCATCGAATAAGCCGTTCCTTTTCCTCTGCCATTGATTTGGTACCATATCCCTTTGATTTTTCTCCTGGCAGCTGCTTCAGGTGTCTGAAAGTGTGTGTTACAGCATTGTCCTTAGTTTTGTTTTTCCCAGCAACCTTTCAGACTCAGTGCTGTAAAAAATAGATATACAGAGCTGAGAGGATCAATGAGGTATTTTCTGAGACAGTTCTCCGACAGGTAGACCTGACCAAGCTTCACTTGGCACAGAGAAATGGCACAGTAACTGCAAAAGGCAAAAATGAATTTCAATGTTATACTTGGTTACAACTGAATTTAGACGAGAAGCTAAACAAGTTGAAGTTTTTGGATGAGAAAGGTTTTTAAAAACCATTATCTTAAGACAGCATGTTTGAACATATCATGCTTTGGCAGTAAATGACTGTAGAGGACAGTATTGATTTTGTGTGGTGCATAATATTCAGACAACATTGTTGAATACTTTTGAAATATTGTAAGATTTTGTTCGTTAAAACATTTCAAAGGAAGTTTTGTAATTCTTTCTGAGGACGATAAAAGCACGTCCACTTACCCTAACCTGCAATTACTTTTCAGTCTAATAAAAACAGTAAATGTTCAGAGGTAGCCAACTGTAACTGGTGGGAAGAACTGGCATTGGTACAGACTTTCAGTCCCATAATTCTATTTGTGCTCAATATAAGCTACCATGAATGTGATTGACAGCTGTCAGAGATAGGCAGAACTACAGAGAGAGAGGCAGACTCTGGATGTAATAGGAAAGACTAAAGAAGTTGATGAAACTTGAGAAATACTGTATATGTTGATCATCAATAGTTAAGATGTGTGAGATTAGGATGGAGTGGAGGGTGGAATCAGGGTCATTAGATGGACTCCCTGCAGCGATGGAGGGCCAAAGTAGCCCCTTAGCCTCAGCTCATCTCACTAGATCAAAACACTGGCTAATAAAAACTCAGCCGCAGGGGCACATTACATTCTGATAGCCCTACATCAAAGGGCTGCTGTCAGCTGTAGTTGCTTTATCCATTAATTAGAGTTAGAATGGGAGGACCACCATTAAAAATATAGAGAGAGTCCATCATTTTCCTGGGCAATTGACTTTGTTAGAGGGATGCTGGTGTCAAAAGAATCACAGAGTTTAAAATGTGAATGAGATAGAGCTATTGGGCTCCCGCCCAAATAATAACAGTGTCATGGGGGGGTTACCTTTTCTGTGCTAAAATTCAACTCAGCAAGCATTTACAGCAGTAGGCTGGTTAGATGGGAACCAAGCAGTCAATTATCTATTTAAAAAAAGACAGCAGCTTCTTAATGGGGATTCACCAGATGTTGTTAATTTGTTTTATTCATGTTTTACCTTCGATAGCAGTTATTTACCATTAATAAAGCATTTTGACACTTCTGCTTGAACACAGCTGTCAGGCCGAGTATAGAGGAGACAGACAGTTACTCTGAACTAAAGAGAGAGTGGTGGAGTGTCAGTGACATGCTGCGCATAGTGGACTACACAAGACTGACTGTGACAGTCAATAGACACATTATTTACAGTATGTCTCTCCATATCACTTTCCTCCATCACTTCTGGATTTTCCAGGAGAAGAACAGGGTATAATGCTCCCTTGATCACTGAAAAGTTCTATTTAGGTTTCATGATTTATTTTACACACTGTATATCCATTTGAAAACAGGAATTAAGATGATATAGTGCAAGGACACCAAATGCATCTTCATCCCTAAACATAAAGGGTTTGTTGGGAGGAGCTGAACCCAGAGGTAGCAGAGTGCCTGTCGTGCTTGATGTGCTATCCATCTTGACGCAGTATCTAGGTTGAGGCTGAAGCAGCTAACTGTACTGTATGTACAGTACCATAACGCGGGGCGAATAAACAGATGCCAGATGCAGACATGCTGCAGCAAAAATTATCAGAAAATGCAAATGTTTTCTGGTGTTTTAACAAGTCCTGCCTGGCAAACTGTATGTTTGCTACATTGGTGTGTCTTTCATATTATTTTTTGTTTTGTTACTAAATCAGACTTACTTCCATTTGATACCTAGAGCCCATCTTGAAAGCAGTGGAAAGCCAAACTGCTGCCAAAGGTGTATATTCAAGCACACACAGTGTCATGCTGATCACAAAAATTCATAATTTATCACGTTCACTATAAGTGACTATATATATAAATTTGTATGTTGACATACAAATTTACAAATTTCACTTAGAAGAAAAGATTGCAGTTAATAATATGAACTAGTGGCACTCCGAGATATAAATATTTTGTTATTTTGTTCGAGTGTTGACATTTTTTAAATATGTAACCATTTATAGACAAGCAGCAAGCATCTGAATGAATCGGTCGAGAAATTGTATTTCTTGGGCCATGAAGTCTTCGCAAGGCAGATCACACCACTGCTATGAGTGGGCATGAATTTCAACCATTTGGAGCTGGCACACTGAGCGAAGCAGACTGCGCTGATAGAGAGTATTACCTTTTTAACTGGAAGGAGCCGAGACAGTTATGTGATGATTCTGTCTGTGCCAGCAGGAAAGTGTCTGGTCTGGTCTCTGATCAGCTCGAAACTGGATTTACTCACTTGCAGCATCAAACAGTTTGAAAAAAACAAACCGATATGAATAAGCTTTTTATTATAGTATCATATATTTGTTTCAAAGTAGTTTGTGAATGGAATTTTATGTTGATTGCAAGTTAAACGCTTTAATTGTGGATAATGCTTCCCACAATTTTGTCACAATATGCTATAATCTTGTTATAGGAAAAAGCACCAACAAATAATAGGTACAATAGGTGCAGTAAAGAAAAACTGTTTATTTCCTTAAAGTGTTAATTATCCCTTTCAAATCCAGTTGACAGTGTCACAAAAGAAGGTGTCACACACTGTCAGCAAGGTCTCACGTGAGCTCATCAAGTCACATGACATTTTCCTGATGATGCTGTCATACCACAGATGGCTGACAGCCTCTTCACCCGTAACATCTACCCAGCGGGGATATGTGCAGATTAAGAATGACATTAACAAGCGCTATCAAGGGGCATTTGTCAGATGGAGCAAAAGTGTTTTGCAAATTGCAAAATCGTGTGATGCCATTGTTGCTTTGTCATCATTCTGAATGCCACCAATATGCGGCATAGAGGTTGAAACAATTTACTGTAAGACATTGTCTTTTATTGGAGATTAATTAAAAAATATTCTGGTTAAGTGGCCACAATATGATCCCAAATGCACTACAAGCAAATATGACACCTTTCCTCTTTGATGAAAAGATGGATTGGTTAAATAAATCTTAATGAAAAGCAGTTCTCCATTTCTAATTTAGGAGAGCTTGTCCCACAGGAGATCTGCCTGTGTAATAGCTGAGAATACCCAGAATACAAGGAGCATCCATCCATCCATCCATCCATTATCCTCCGCTTATCCGGGGTCGGGTCGCGGGGGCAGCAGGCCTAGCAGGCCGACCCAGGCTTCCCTCTCACCCGCAACACGTTCCAGCTCGTTCTGGGGGATCCCGAGGCGTTCCCAGGCCAGCGGGGAGATATAATCCCTCCAGCGTGTCCTGGGTCTTCCCCGGGGCCTCCTACCAGTTGGGCGTGCCTGGAAAACCTCTAACGGGAGGCGTCCAGGAGGCATCATGATCAGATGCCCGAACCACCTCAGCTGACTCCTTTCGATACGAAGGAGTAGCGCCTCAACTCCAAGTTCCCTCCGGATGTCCGAGCTCCTTACCCTATCTCTAAGGCTGAGCCCGGCCACCCTACGGAGGAAACTCATTTCGGCCGCTTGTATCCGAGACCTCGTTCTTTCGGTCACGACCCAGAGTTCGTGACCATAGGTGAGGGTCGGAACGTAGACCGCCCGGTAAATTGCGAGCTTTTCCTTCCGGCTCAGCTCCTCTTCACCAAGACGGTCCGGTGCAGCGCCTGTTTTACTGCTGCAGCCGCACCGATCCGCCAGTCGATCTCCCGCTCCATCTTACCCTCACTCGTGAACAAGACCCCGAGATACTTGAACTCCTTCGCTTGCGGCAGGCACTGCGTCCCCACCCGGAGGGAGCAATCCACCGGTTTCCGGCAGAGCACCATGGCCTCGATTTGGATGTGCTTACCCTCATCCCCGCCGCGTCACACTCGGCTGCAAATCGCCCCAGTGAATGCTGGAGGTCATGGTCCGAAGAGGCTAACAGGACCACATCATCTGCGAACAGCAGAGAGGTGATCCCGAGACCCCCGAACCCGACGTTCTCCTCCCCGCGGCTACGCCTAGATATCCTGTCCATGAAAGTCACGAACAGGACCGGTGATAAAGGGCAGCCCTGGCGGAGGCCAACACCCACCGGGAACGCGTCTGACTTACTGCCGAGAATACGAACACAGCTCCTACTGCAGTCGTACAGAGATCGGATGGCCCGTTGTAACGGGTCCGGCACCCCATACTCCCGCAGCACCCCCCACAAAACCCCCCGAGGGACCCGGTCGAAGGCCTTCTCCAAGTCCACAAAACACATGTAGACTGGCTGGGCAAACTCCCAGAGCCCCTCCAGTAGTCTTGCGAGGGTAAAGAGCTGGTCCACTGTTCCACGACCGGGACGGAATCCGCACTGCTCCTCTTGAATCCGAGGTTCGACAATCGGTCGGAGCCTCCTTTCCAGCACCCTGGCATACACTTTCCCCGGGAGGCTGAGTAGTGTGATACCCCGATAATTCGAGCACACTCTCCGGTCCCCCTCTTTGAAAATGGGAACCACCACCCCAGTCTGCCAGTCCATGGGCACTGTTCCTGACCCCCATGCGACATTGAAAAGGCGTGTCAGCCAAGACAGCCCAACAACGTCCAGCGCCTTCATCATCTCAGGGCGGATCTCATCCACCCCCGGCGCCTTGCCACCAAGGAGCTTATTGACTACCTTAGTGGCCTCTGCCAAGGATATGGATTCGACCCCCCCCAAGTCGTCAGGCGCTGCCTCCTCTCTAGAGGACATGTTGGCCGGGTTTAGGAGTTCCTCAAAGTGCTCTTTCCACCGCCCGACGATGTCCTCTGTCCGGGTCAGCAGTTCCCCCCCCGTGCTGAGCACAGCCTGGGGTAAGCCCTGCTTTCCCTTCCTGAGCCGTCGGATGGTTTGCCAGAACTTCCTTGAGGCCAACCGAAAGTCCTTCTCCATGGCCTCCCGAACTCCTCCCATGCCCGAGTTTTAGCGTCCGCGACCACCGCAGCTGCAGCCCTTTTGGCCTGCCGGTACCTCTCCGCTGTTTCAGGAGACCCCCGAGCCAACCAGGCCCGAAAGGCCTCCTTCTTCAGTTTGACGGTTTCCCTCACCCCCGGTGTCCACCACCGGGTTCTCGGGTTACCGCCACGACAGGCACCGGTGACCTTCCGACCACAGCTCCTAGCGGCCGCGTCCACAATAGAGGCTTGAACATGGTCCACTCGGATTCCATGTCCCCAGCCTCCCTTGGGATGTGTGAGAAGTTCTTCCGGAGGTGGGAGTTGAAGACCTCCCGGACAGGATCCTCCGCCAGACGTTCCCAGTTCACCCTCACTACACATTTGGGCTTGCCGGGTCCCTCCAGCCGATTCCCCTGCCATCTGATCCAACTCACCACCAGGTGGTGATCAGTTGACAGCTCTGCTCCTCTCTTCACCCAAGTGTCCAAGACATACGGCCGCAGATCAGATGAAACGATTACAAAGTCGATCATTGATCTACGGCCTAAGGTGTTCTGGTACCAGGTACACTTATGAGCCACCCTATGTTCGAACATGGTGTTCGTTATGGACAAACCGTGGCAAGCACAGAAGTCCAACAGCGAGACACCACTCGGGTTCAGATCAGGCAAGCCGTTCCTCCCAATCACCCCCCGCCAGGTTTCTCTGTCGTTGCCCACGTGAGCGTTGAAGTCTCCCAGGAGAACTATGGAGTCAGCAGGAGGCGCGCTTTCCAGGACCCCTCCCACCGACTCCAAGAAGGCCGGATACTCTGAACTGCTGTTCGGTGCATAGGCACAAACAACAGTCAGAGCCTTACTCCCCGCAACCCGCAGGCGCAGGGAGACGACCCTCTCGCTCCCCGGGTAGAACTCCAACACGGCGGCGCTCAGCCGGGGTCTCGTGAGTATCCCCACTCCCGCCCGGCGCCTCTCACCCTGGGCAACTCCAGAAAAGGACAAAGTCCAACCTTTCTCCAGGAGCTTGGTTCCAGAGCCAGTGCTGTGCGTGGAGGTGAGGCCAACTATATCTAGCTGGTACCGCTCCACCTCCCGCACCAGCTCCGGCTCTTTCCCCGCTAGCGAGGTGACGTTCCACGTCCCTAGAGCCAGTCTATGCCGCCGGCGATCAGCTCGCCCAGGCCCCCTGCCCGGCCTGCCGCCCGGTCCACATAGCACCCGACCCCGATGCTTATCCCTGCGGGTGGTGGGTCCACAGGGTGGCTGCTCCATGATGTTTCTTCGGGCTGAGCCCGACCGGGCCCCATGGGCGAAGGCCCGGCCACCAGACGCTCACCTACGAGCCCTCCTCCCGGGTCTGGCTCCGGGAGGGTGCCCCGGTTTCCCTGGTCCGGGCGAGGTGGCCTTAGTCCGTGTGCTGCTAATCATCGGGGTTTTTGAACCGCTCTTAGTCTGGACTCTCCCCTGCGACCTGTTTGTCTTGGGAGACCCTACCAGGGGCTGATGCCCCGGACAACATAGCTCCCAGGATCACTGAGCCACTCAAACTCCTCCACCACGTTAAGGTAGCGATTCAATGGAGCCATCCAATCCTAATTAAAGACATTTTACAGCTGAGTCCTCACATGAATACATGCACAGACACACAAGCACAGGCAGCCATGCATAGACAGGCTCAAACACAAACGTGGACAAGGCCAAGGCTGACTGCCATGGTGGCACACACCTACAACAACAACAAATGTGAAATCACCAAAAACACAATTTTTTTCTATCTCAAATTTAACTTTATGATATGAATGTAATAAACCAATCTCAAAATCAGGCTCAGCAAGAAGACAATAAAAACATCACAAACAAATTAATGCTACAATCCCATTTTGTTTTCCTGTTTTCAACAGACTTTCTTAAATTTAAATAATAGGTAATGCTTTGGGAAATGCACTTTCTTGCCGAGAGCTGGATGAGAAGAATGAGACCACTCTCATGTCTGTGCGCTAAATAGGAAGCTACCACCAGCAGTTGGCTTAGCTTAGCTTAGCAAAGCTTAGCATACAGACTGGAAGGGTGGTCCTCTGTCTGTAGGTGACAAAACCTGCATACCAGCTCCTCTTAAGATCACTAATTACCATGCTATATCTCATTTGTTTAAATCATACAAAGTGTAAAAAACAATAAATTGTAACCGTTTCCTGTCATTATGCTATGCTAAACTTAGCTAAATGGCTTCTTACTGCAGCTTTATATTTACCATAAACACTTGAAAGACCCTCCAAATTTCCCTGGACAATTCATTGCTATTAATTGGAAAACATTCTTTGATTCAGACTGCGCCTTGCCTCATCAACTGTAAAGGTGTCAATCAAGATGGGAACTAGCACGGTCTCCTAAGAGGCAAAAGCTGATTTTACTGACCTTCAGTGTAGGCCACATGTTAATATATGGAAAAACCAGGGGACTGAAGGATTCACTAAACATTATTCATCATCTCTTGAGAGCCATCAGGAGATTGCTATTGTGGGATTTTTGCTTGATTAGGTGGTGTAAAGTGTGGGTACGTTAGATATGAGGGATGACGTTTCATTATGCAGCAAATGTGAAAACTTGGACCTGTATGCCTTTATAGTCATGCAGGTCCAAACCACCAGGAAGTGACACTTGAGGATACATTTTTATCCATTTCATTTGAGTTCAGGATTACAAATTGCACTGCATTGCCATATGATAATATTGGAAAGTAAGAATCAATAGCAGAGATATCACGGCCTGATGCAAAAATACAATCTCTAAAACCGCAGCTATCCCAAAACTCTGATCTCTCATTGATGCAGCAACAACAGGCAACAGAAACTAATAGCTGACCATAATGTGTAGCTGGGAAACAAAAAAATGTTGTGTTCTAAAAAAAAGCCAGAAATAATCTTGCAGATACCATTGACATCAAAATACAATTGATCAAAAACGCATGCAGTTTTCAGCATCATGTGGACAAACTAACATGCAGTTTGGAAATATTTGACTGCACAATGGGGACTTGTTATGTTTGACAAGCTGTCATTGTTTAGAATGTCTTTTTTTTCTTTTAAATGACCATTTATTTCACATGACTTCAGGTGTCTCAAGCATTACCTTTTTAACAAAGTCTTTGGCAAAAAGGAGGTTTACTGCATAATGCTTGACACCTTTGCATTCAACTTCAAGGCTATTCCTTTCACTCACACATGATCAACAACAAAGTGTGGCGAGATCACCTTTTACCACCTTTTTGAAGAAGTGCTGATGGAATTCTAATTGAGCTTTAAAAATTTCCGGAGATTTCAGAAATAAGGAACATGTAAACTGTGATTAGCATTGACCCACTCATGTGATTAGACCCAAGATCCATATAATAAAAATTCTTGGATTAACTGAAAAACTGATTAACTAGTACGTAACATGTAAGCTGCTGATTGCAGCTAGGTAATTACAAACAACATACCTCTAATGCTACTACAGTTTTGTATGGAG
This sequence comes from Ophiodon elongatus, assembly GCA_016806645.1. NCBI lineage: Eukaryota > Metazoa > Chordata > Actinopteri > Perciformes > Hexagrammidae > Ophiodon > Ophiodon elongatus. The sequence goes on from JACSYO010002159.1 coordinate 281,554, forward strand.
TCATTATTATACCATTATTAATACCATTATTCAGTTATGCTAAACAGTGTTGTCTGCTTGGTAGTTAAATGAGAACTCCATCGATTTGACATGTAAAAGTTTTGTTTTAAAAAACAAAGAATCCTGAACACTTTCCATCACTTTAATAACCCAATACTCAGAACTCCATTGGGCAACATTATTTGATCCTTGCCTGAAAAAGGTTTTGAAGTGCATCATTAAATCGGTTAGGTACTATTTTTATAACAGAAAAGATGTCACCTTTTTACAATATAATTAATCCTGGATTTTTAACATTTGATTCTTCCCAAATGTCCATTTTTCAGGCTAATGCAAATGCTTACAGAGTATTGATGTCAGTGGTTTAAAAGCTTACTACTGAAAATAACTTCCATTGATTTCCGGTATAGTGTAAGCTCCTCTTAATTAGAAACAGTGAACAGCTCTTCATTTCTTTACTCAACTAACACCTCATCATTTCAAGCCTTTACAGATGATTCGGAAGATATTGGTTATTTTTTTAGGCTTGATGATTGTTTGTCTGCACTTATCGCTTAGCCTAAATGCTAAGTAGCAACGCTCCAATGGAAAACTGCCTTGAAAATAAGGTTAATTATTTTTAGATGAAACAAGAAAACCCTGCTGCTGAGATGAAACTTCCTGAGTGAACAGTGAGCCCCGAGAAGTTTACATGTAATGGACATGATTTAACAGCCTAATCTGGATCAAGGAATCAGCATAAATGGTACATGAGTGTGAGTATGATTCACTAGGACAGGTTAGCACCGTTCTCACAGGGGTGAAATGTCTTATCTCCATCTAGGAGAGCACAGTTATGCAAGAGATTTCTTTCTCTGGGGGCTAAGTGTCAAATTAGGATGCACTTCAGCAACTAATATAAACGTAAGAACTCCCCTTACCCTTTTACACCCATATCTGTGTAAACAAACCTTATGTTATGTAACGCCATAAGCATTAACAATGGGATCACAATAGAGTGGAGAAAAAAAATAGAAGCTGAGAAAAAAAAGGGATTTGGGGTAAAGATTATGGACTTGGCAGAGCGTGTGTTGGAGGCTGTCAGATATGCCTTCCAGAAGCTAGGTGCTCATTAGCATACTTCATTTGTCTAAATATAGTCCTAATCCAATGCTGAAGGGCAAACAAACAAATCACAGAGCGTGTGGGAAGCATATTACTGATTCTTCACCCTTGAAATTTTTTATCATGACAACAACATGCGCAATCTGTATGTATCCATCAAACAGACTGACTCTGATGCTTGACATACAGTTTGTGACCCTTTTTGGAAACGTTTGCTATGCTGCTCGTGACGGCGCACACTGCAAATGACTGCAGGCTGCGCTGATGCCAAGGGAATCTGTTAAAAGGTCACAGGCAATACAACTAGCTTGGCTGGAGGGAGGACAAGCAGTGACAAGGAAGCATGTGTTGAAGATGCATAAAGCTTCTGGGACTTCAAGAGTCTTTGAGACTCATCGGCTTAGTTTGCATAAAGGAAGCGAGATGTAGGGAGCGTTTCCCTCAGCGGCACTTTCTGAGTGGCCTGTTGTGAAGGTCTATGAAACAGCAGCAATGTATGTGTAGTGCTGTATATGCTTGATGTGATTATACTATGACTCATAAAGGATGGCTGCTGTATGCATGAGGAGTTCTAGCACAAAGCGGTTCACAGATGCATGTAAATGGCAGGACCCACAGGAGACAACTGCCCTGGTTGAAAATGCTTTAATTCAGTACAATTCAGCACACACACATATATATATATATATATATATATATATATATATATATATATATATATATATACACATGTATATATGTGTGTATATATATATATATATGTGTATATATATGTATGTGTATATATATGTATGTGTATATATATATATTATATATATATGTATATATATATATATATATATATATATATATATATATATATATATATATATATATATATATTCAATGTACATATATATATATATATGTACATATATATATATATATATATGTGCTGAATTGTACTGAATTAAATCATTTTCAATGTACATATATCTATATATCTATATATATATTCAGTACAATTCAGCACATATATATATATATATATTATATTTCTCTCAAAACACAAACAGCCCACAGCAGTTGTTGCAATCTTCTCCATTGTCAGAGGCACAGGGAAACACTTATAGCAACGATTTTATCTGTACGACAAAGCAAAAGAATTGAAGGTAGCTTTCTTTTGATCCACTATTTTAGACCCCGTGACAGATACTCTTGTGATACTTTGGGTATGTTCACATTTTCTCAAAGGCAGATACATTTCACATTGGTACTATTGACTTCAATGATGTGGGTGCAGGTTTTAAAGTTACATCCGTGCTTCTGTGTGTGCTGCGGTAATCACCCACAGGTAGGTGAGAACCGGACAGCACTCTTTCCTGTTCTAGTATCATTTTAGTGCGTAGGAGGGGGAAGAGTCACGAGGGTTACCAACTCAATGAGCAAGAGAGAGAGAGAGAGAGAGATGGAGAGAGAGAGAGAGATGGAGAGAGAGAGAGAGAGAAATTAAAATATAAATATAGAGAGTACATACTCGTCTTTGCATTAGGTAATTTGGTTTCCCACAGTTTTCTTTTACAGACAAACTGTGCAGTATGCAGCAAAATAAGTAATTCATTTTGATTGTCAGTGTTGGGTTACTTTACACACCTAGTCTTTTATATTAAATGCACATGAAACCACTTATACTGTATCCCATGTGATTTGATGATTTCTGCCAATAAACCCAGTTTGCTTTACTGCAACTACAACATTATACACTACACCCTCCCTGCAGGGAGTAATGAAAACATAAATACAACTCCATAATTTAATTTGTTTGATTTTCACAGAAAAAGGAGGGCTGCTTCATTGGCTTGGGTATTGATTCAGACGGTTTATGGTGCTACTAAATCAATAAACCCTTAAAGTGTCTGAAGGCATTTTATCTATCCTTATTGTCTACTCTTTCTTTGCATTCCACTCAACAGACAGAAAAAGTTGCATCTTTCCTGAATAGCAGACAGTTTAAACATTGCTATTAAACCCAACTGTCAGCACACGAAGCAGTTCTTGCAGAGGCTTAAAAATCCTGTTAGAACAAAGTGCTTCTTGGTTACAGAGCTCCCAGACAAAGCTAACTGATGCCTTCATTTGGAACCATTGTGTGGAACTATTGATTTATCTCTATCATTGATGTGGGATCTCTCACATCTCACAGACTTCACTCGCTTTCTCCTACACATTCAAACGGTTCTCAAGAAGGCTTAAATCCACAACGAGTTCAAAAGCACACTTCAGTTCCAGCCTATTTTTTCCCCACACTTACCGGGGCAATATTTAAATAAGAGACAGAGAAAATGTTTCGAATGGCTGTACAATATTCCGGAAAGTGGGAAGTGGTGAAACAATGGTCTCAAGATGGTGCATTTCTCGTGTCCAAAAAAAAAGGTTGGTAAAAAAGGGTCATTTGTTTGAATCCATACCACTCAATACATTTGAGAGAAATCTGGTTCGGCTATAGAATGTGAAAATGTCCTCTTCCCAATTACCTGGATGTTTTCCTTTCAACCTATTATCTCTCTTTCTCCTTGAAGTCAATCAAAACTCCCATTGTTTGTCTAATAAACCAAATGAAGAGAAAAGAAAAGACTAAAAGCAAACAAACCTACATCATCTCTCAATTTGTGTCCCATAATCCCAAGTATAACAGCATCCAATGTTTGCTGCATTGCTCTGCGCTGTGCCATGATGATGAGTCAGTAAGCTTCTGAAGTGGCTGTGGATTACACACTCCTCTCTCCACTACAGTACCACTACTATGTACATGCAATCTCAAACTCAGTTTCACTGCAGTATTAATGTAGACATTATGGCTCACTGTGATGCTAAAACGTTGTTGTTAATTAATCAAACCATGTTTGCCCTATTGGCTTGCACAGTTTTAAACAGAACCTGCTATCTCGTTTCACAGAGCATTAAACATTTTTTCCCTTATAATTAATTCTTGGGTGAGCTTCTTTATTTTTTACCACAAATCAATAGTTCTTCATTTTGGAAACTGACATTGTTGCATTCATGTCTCATATTTGCTATATGTGAACCTGAGGTCAGCAGCTGGCTAGATTATCTTAGCATAACACAGCTAGCTAGCTCTTAAAGCAAACAAGAATATTTTGCTAAATGTTGAACTAATCTTTTAACATATAGGCACTGACGATATAGTTCTCGTCCTTTGTAATGGTTCTGCACACAGTGATATGGACTCAAAAGCAGGACTCAGAGGCAGTTTGAAGCATCAATCTTTTACTTGAAGATCAAGGCAGAGTTTGGCAACAGGGATTCAGTCAGCAAGAATAGGCAAAGCAGGCAAGAGGCAGGTGAGCAGAATTGGACAGGAACAAAGGCTGAAACATTAGATTGTGTACATTCAACTATCTGGCTAATGACTGGGGGAAGAAGGCTGGTATATATGCAGGGGAGCTAATGAGGGAATGGGGAACAGGTGTGCTGGTGAGTGAGGGGATCAGGTAACTGGTAATGGCGGGAACACACTGAGGGCAGCTACAGGCTGTGTGGGGAATAGCAGGTATCTGAAATAGCAGGATACATTAATGACTGGAAAAACCGGAAAGCAAAAGTGTGCAAAAAATGAATAAACTCGTGCTCTCGGTGTTGCTCAGCCAGCTTAATTTGAAGCCACAGCTACTCTGGGGCCATAGAAATCCTCATCAAAGGCTGCCATCATCCCAACACATCAAAGGGCAGACCTCTGTCTCCTGGCTGGGAAAAGGCAATGGTTTCTCTCTCAGTGTCTGTACAACTGTCTGCTCGCTCCGTTCAAAATACTGGAAAAAAGATTCTTTATCATGCTCATTTTATACAGAACTAGCAGTGCTAATGGTGCTGTTCGTCCAATGCTTCGGCTGGACGAGTATAGCTCCTTCTTGGGGTATTTTTTCAACAAAATGTTAGACATTTCTGAAAATGCTAAATTAACTGCTTCGCACGAGTTTAACTGACCTGCTCCAAACAAATTTTCACCATGAATAAACAGCAGACGGAACAACGTCACCTTCTTGTGATTGGTTCACTTGCTCTGTGTGAAGCTGTGTTACATAAGGTTTCGTAACATGTTCACTGCTGGATCCTGGAGGCTTACAGCTTTTGTGCCGATTAACAGTGCAGAGGCAGAGTCCCAGGAAACCCACCCGGTCTTATAGGGCGCGACAGAGAGCTGTACGTGAAGACGAATGTGCAAAAGAGGTTTCAGCCTATGCACCTTACACACGGAGAGTTAAAGTACAAGCTTGAAAAAGAGAAAAGAAACAAATGACATAAAGCACACACATAAAGCCGTTATGTTACCAGTGGGAGCTGTAAGGGAATGAAGACAGGGGAACCATTACAGTGTGTAAGAGGATATTTGAATGCTTAATAATTTCAACAGGAAGTCACAGTTGCTTAAGAAGGGACAGTAGAGTTTGGAAGCTGGATTTTTCATCTTTTGATGTTACTCTGGATGGTGGAAAAAGAAAATCACCGGGCTAGCCATGGACAAATGTTGAAAATACTGTAAAATAACCCATGCCCCGTTGCATGTGTCTGTGTGTGTTTCTGTTCCCTCTGTGTGGGAGTTGTTTAACAGAATAAGGGGAGTCCAAGGATGGAGCAAGAAAATGGAAAGAGAATACACCAGTTTGTTGCACCAGAGTAAAATTCCTCCCACTTGCCTTTTTTTTTTTGACTGTAATTGTGCAGGATGTTTTATTCTGACTACACAGTTGTTAATGGCCTATGTGCTTCCTTTCTTTGTCTAAAGCATGCATTATTTAAAGGATAAGGGAAGAATATTAGCTAGCTATGAAAAAAGAAAGAATAATAGCTAGTTACTCTTTTGGTGTGGAGCCATTCATCCGCTTTAGCAATTCAATTTTTTCTTCTTCTCCTTTTTATAATTTCTTCATTGTGAAAGGGCACGTCGAACTTGGCAAAAGCATACATGGATAATTTTGCTTTTTGTTGTTTGTTTGTAGCTGTTATTGTGTGTTCATGTGCGCTTTTGGTTTTGATGACTGATTATGTCTCTCCACCTCTCTTCCCCCCACCCCCAACACACACACATGCTCACCCACATGCACCTGCTTTGGGTACCTATTTCAATGCACCATTCAATGGCGCATTATATTCATCATCGTACATTATTCAGATTTGAATCAGGGACTGTCAGCTTGCTGACGATCCGGCCCCCAAATGTAATAGCTCGGACAAGAATAGCCTTGACAGCACATTGCTGTGATTCAGTGAATTTCTATGACACACTGGACACCAAATGTAACATCGTGTTTCATTTTATGACTAGTTGTTCTCTGTAGACGTTGAATAAATATGATTACCCCGGTGACTTCTGCAGTGTTTTCTCTGTCACCAGTTATTAGCTGGGCAGGCCTTCTTAATCAGTCTGCCGGCTGTTTTCTGCGATTGTGTTGTCCCGTGTGTGTGTGTGTGTGCGTGTGTAATTGCAGTCTTCCAACACATAAAGCTGACTCTGGGATGCTGTTAAGGTCCTGAGGACTCCAGCAGCCGCAATCATTCAGTCCATGAGAAACTGTTGGTTATATGGTCTTTACAGGCTTAGACAACCATTTACAACACAGAGTGGGTTGAAGCTGCCACCGAGATATATCCACACTTTGCTGCTGTAAAGTTTTAATTAATTAGTTAAAATGTTGACACTGAAAGGGGTGTGACAAAGTTCTTGATGTTAACCGTTATACTTGTTCTCTAGCATGCATGAAGCAGATTATGCCTCGAGCTTCAGTATAAGACAAGATTGTTTTGTGCCGATAATTAAAGGTCGCTTAAGTCTCCCTTTTATGATTTGATACGCGGCTAATCCAGTTTGCAGCTTGTGCGTCAGACACCGTTGTTTTACCCAGAGCCATGGCCATAAATCAGTACAGCTGATACAGTGCAGCATCACACGTGGTATATGAAACTCTCCAATCCTCCTCAGTTGCAAAGTTATGTGCAAAATAATTACACACTCACACACTCATGCAATCGCTCATGCATGCACACATTATCTAACAGGAACATGTTGTTCTTTCGACCATATTATGTTTATTCCCATGAGAACACACAGACAACAGATGACATTCCAGCAACGAAAGATGATCTCTCGCTAATGGCAAACGTATTGTTTAAATGGAATACATAGTAAGATGCTGAAATGTCACAGTGAAAATAAATACATTGATTGGACAAGCATCTGTAAAGAAAATAAAAATAAACAGAATAACATATAATTAGGGAGTAGAAGATTTTAAAGTATCAGGAATTTATCTTTTGACAAATGATAATTGAATATTAATACATTATCTGATAATATATTGTAGAAATCTCATAATTTGCATGCCTAGAAAATACCCTGTGTTTCTTACTGTATGAAACTTACTCAGCAATGGGACGCATAGGGGTTGATTCATGCATGCAAGCTCTGACACGTGTCCTTTCAAAGAAGACTGTACGCTATGTCCCTCACAGAACAAGTGTCAGTTTCCAAAACAGTAGTCACAATGGCCACAAAGCAAAAGACCCAGTGGTGGTTTGTGTAACGGGGCCAAAGAGCAAACTGAACCAAGAGTGTGTAAGTGGACAAAGAAGACTTCGAATCATAAGGTGAACACTATAGATGAAGTTCATGATGAGCTGGCCAGCTACTAAACTTGCGAGATTAGATAGAAAACCTGCTTCTATCTTCAGTAGACTCAACTTGTAGGTTGCTGAAAAACATCAGGGTTGGATATCTTTTAAATATTTAAAACAAAAACAAAACAAACACAGATACAGTGAACGTTTCAATTCGCTTGTGGAGCATTTGAAATATTCATGTGTTTAGAAATCAAGAGCATTTCAAATAAATCATTCATATACATATTTGAACCTACATTTGAATGTCACTTTTAAGTAGGACTGACATGCATCAGCCAGTTGCGGGTTGCTAGGTGGGCGGTCAGGTCAGTGTGTCACCTTGTGGGAAATTGTGCTTTATGTCCCAAGAAAAGGGCTTGGAATTAATGTTTTAGTTGATGCAGCGGGAAGGGGAATCAAATCTTGAACCAGTCAAACAGTTTTCAAAAGAATCAGTCAGTAGCATACACAACGTTTTACCAGCCTTTGACTTGTTCTTTTTGTTAATTTCAAAACCCTGAAAATTTGTATGAAATGAGGTACTAGCTGGTTTCTTTTGGGTCAATGCTCCCAGTATGTTGGAGAGACTATCAGACACACAATGAGGGTATTCACGACAGTACAAACATAAAGAAAGTGTGAACAAATAAAATTCATTTGGATAGTGGTTGCTGATACACATTGCCTTTTACAGAACAATTTTCCATTGTTTTCTCTTGTCTTTTTGAACTAGAAGCCTTAGGTATGTCCTCCTTGGTAAATTGGGTCTCTGACACAGAATAATAACAACACTGCCAGAAAAAGGAAATATTAATCTCCCACATAAAAAAAAAAAGAAAAAAACGTCAATAACAAGGTTCCATTATCACTCAGAAGCTGCTGTCAGACACGTTAGCTGTGTTATGAGAGTGATTCTGTTCAAATGAAACTGAATCAACACACTGTTAAATGAGAATACTGGGGTATCCATAATAAGCCCATGGTACTCTGTCATGGCTACCAGTTTGAGATCAAGTTTACATTATACAACTTACAGCTGTTACAGCAGTAAGTGGTCGTTACGATTATAAAAAGACAGTCTGACCACCAACCTTTTAGTGTAGATATAGATACTGTACGTGTGTCAGTGTATGCGTACTTACGTGTCTACAAAACCAATCTATACTATAGATTGACACTCTAGTAGAGGAGTATTGCATGAGTCGGGGGCTGGAGACGGATGTCTTGTATCTCCGAGCGTTGCAATGGAACAAGCTGGCCGTTGACTAAATGAAGCATTATATTGTCCTGTCCTCATGTCCAGTCTCTCCTGGGGTTTTAGCTGATGTGGCCGCCAATCACATCAGTCAGGCAGTCCATCAGCAAGGGGCGGATCCTCCAAAGCAGCTGCTGAGCCATTGGTCTCTCCTCTGTCACCCCCTGAATCTCTCTCCTCCTTGTCCTCATCTGGGCTGAGTGGGTCCCGTTCGGACATGCGGTTTAGGGCGTCAAAAGTACTATGCGTTTTGGGGTCAGGGCTGAGGAGCGAAAGCTGAGGCAATAGTGGCCCGTCCCGAAGCTTAGCAGCTAGCTCCTTGGCGCTGCAGGAGGGGGTGTTGGTCTCGTAGATATCATGGAAGTTGTTGTAGTCGACCTCGTAGAAGCCCTTCTCCAGGGACAGAACCGGTGTGAAGCGGTAGCCCCAAAGCACCTCTGTGTCCAGGTAGGAACTTCGTGCCTGACATGTCATCCCTGTCACAGGTATGAATAGGGGTATGCGTCCACATGCACGCACATGTACACAATCAGTTAAATAAACAAACAAACAAACACACACACACACATATGGAAAGAGGTGGAGGGAGAAAGAGAGAGAGAGAGAGAGAGAGAGAGAGAGAGTCTACAAATTATTACTGGTTATGCAAGAACTGTAAAAAGGGGCCAAGGCCTGCACAGTGTCATGGGCATGGTTGTGAATGCCATAATGTGTGAAATGCCACATATCTAATAGTAGAAGGTATGAGCTATTTGGTTCATAATCTACATGCTAAATTCTCACACAGCGGTAAAAAAAGTGTCAATATTATTTTCTGAGGTGTCAAGTCAATAAAACAAATTCTCACATTTGTATTCCAGTAATGGAAAGAGTTAAAATACTTGGCTTTTAGTAATGTCAATGCTAAAGGCACAACTTCCCTGTACTTTTTCTTTTTTTACTAAACTTGTTGATTAACTGTGTTGGTACTGTCAGATATGAAATCCCACACGTTGGACATTTCTATTTTTGGAAACACGTTGGTTTGTGGTGAAACTTGCAACATTGATGATGACCGTGTGCCATTAAGTATTAGTACGCCTTTGTAGTGAGTCAGCATGCAGAATATCTGGAAACTGGAAGGGATTCACCTTAACAGAACCCAGTCATTATTACTGTTATTAATTACATCTGTTCTTTTCCTACAGTGAAAAATATGTAGCAAGAAAAGCTGAGCTGTAGAAAGTTAGCCATGCAACTAATGGCTTATTGTGAAGCAAACATTAAGAAATAAATACTGAATAGGAATTACAAAACACACAATAAATCACAGATGTAATAGCCCAGTGTTACTGTAAAGTATGAATAGGATTTAGTGGTAACAATATGTACCCTCATTAACGGTAAGCAAGCTAGCCACTATCATCTCTCTTGTGCATTCAACATTAGCATAAAAAATAAATTAATTTGAGGATGCCATGTGCACACTGATACTCAAGGCTAAAACAAATACACACCTGAATTGTGAAGAAAGGAGAAAGGTAGCGAAGGTTACCATTAACAAATTTCAGTATCATATATTAAATATTTTTTCTCTATTTCTTTTCTAATTCTGATTACAATGCTTTTGTAATGACAAACTGGCAGTAATACAATAGATTAATTTATACAGTAGCATATTAGAAAATAAATTATAACATGCAAATTGCGAACCATTTTTTAACACATCACTACAAAACTACATTTTATTTAGGCCTTTTCAGATGTCCTTTTTTCAGATTTCTTTACTTTTTTTTATTTTTACGGCAGTAGCTAACGTTAGCTACTTCAGTCAGCCAATGCCAAACTTAGCTTGTTGTAGCGGCCCTGAAGGACTGTTAAGCCAACGGCTTGTTAACTTAACAGTCCTTGTGTCACAAGCGGGAACTGTCCTTCCCACTCTCACCTAGAAACTTAATTTAAATTTTGAAATGTTCAGCTCCTTAAGGAGACATATGCTTGTTATTTTCCATTCTCGTGTTTGACTTATTGGACTAATAATCTATTACAGTGATCCCAAGAAAACACTGCAACACATTTTGACAAGGGTTGAGACTCACAGATTTTGGGTGGAGTATCACTTTAAACTGTAAACAACTGTCTCCCCATAGATGCTTTGCTCATCCAGCTGTTGAGTTACATAATGTTCTGTCTATCTGTAAATGCATAACATCACCAAAAACATCAAGCATGTGCTCTAAAATAGATGTAGATGCCAAATTGATATGTTTTCTAATGACACGGTGGAAGGAGAGGCGTTTGCACCTTTTCATCAGCATTCCCTCTGGATATGAGTGGCCTAGTTTCCACATTTAACTTGTGAAATGTTTGTTATTTCTGTGACTGGATCATCAAAGACAATAAAATGTCTTTCAGTTAATATGAGAAGGATTTTCTATAGTGTTTGTTAAGGGTGTTGGAATATTCTTTGATGTGTTGGTTTTAAATTCTTAGTTTAGCTAATACTTGGGAGATCAAATACATAACGTTGTGGTGTGAAGATCTATTAGTATCTTGTCCTATTATCATTTAATTTCATTAAGGTTTTTTTCACAATTTAAGAGTCCAGGTGCTTTTGACTTAATACTTCTGGAAGTCATATAAACAGGATGACTTGAGACTCTTTACAGCCACTGCTACAGTATTTTTCTGATACATTGTTAACGTGTTGATTTTTGTGATGATAAAAAAAAAACATTTAGATAGTAGTCACTTCCTGAGGGATGAGATCATTCACAAATTCACAAACACAGAACAAAATGTACCACTCCACACTTTTTTTTTTAACATAAAGCGAATAGAATACTACAGACTACCAGTATTTGAAGACACACTTTCCATTTTTCAATACCAACAGTAGCAAGTATGTATGCTAATGCCTCCCGCTTTCCTGTGCTGCTAAGCTCTTGGCTGCAAAGGAGTGAATTGGCTCTTCCCTCTTGCATCTTTTATAAAACAATACCAGTTTTTATGTTAAAAAGTTGGTTAAAAAAGTGTGCTGCAGGGTGCACTGTGCGGAGAAACTTGTGCTGTGATATGTTCATGTGCTTCAAGACTTGAGAGATCGCAGATGAACAGCAGCCATTTAAATAAAAAAGGTATTCAACTAACAACCGTGCTTCTCCACCAGCCCAACAGAGGCAAAGCAACAAACATTAAGCAAACAAGGGTGTGAGTTTAGTAGCTTTTTGCATTGCGAAAACTGTATTTCCACAACACGTAAACACACAAAGAGCTTAGCACAGTGGTTCCCGAATTTTTTCTACAGGGCTCCTCTCTTGTAGATATAAATATTTTCTAGGCCCAGCCAGAGCGGCCAGAACACTTTTCAAGTCAAATTAGCGAACAGTATAAAGCATGCAAGAGCACATGATCTTTGAATATAAATGATGTGTGAGTGACGAAGAGGAAACATTAAAGTCACCGCTCTGTTACCATCACAACTTTCTCACAACAGACTTTGTGATGTAATTAATAACTCCATAATGGTTGCGTACCATTTAGGTGTGTCAGTTTTGGGGTCGTGGTGTTATACTGGCTTAAATGGCTCACCAAAATGGAAAATGGCCCTCGTTCATGTTATTAGTCACACCTTTGCTTGAATGTCAGAACATTATTGCAGGTTTAACTGCTGCTGCCTCCCATGTAACACTTCATATGGGCTTATGACATCCCACCAGCATCCACCTGTAGACTTCCCTGGGCGAAAGGTTTTATCGCCACTCCCCATTCTCTGCTGTGTTTAGCTTGACTTATCCAGGCAGTGACAAGGTCAGAGCCTATATGTCAACTATAATTTATGTCTGTAGTGAAAAAACTAAACATTTTGCCTATGACCTTTTTGTATTAGAACACATCTAGCCTATAACATATAACCATTGAATTGTAAAAGATTAGTTATTTATAAGAAAGTACAGTACTTTAAGAACCTCAGTTACATAGAAAAGCTAATGGTTTGTAATATGACAAGGTTGTGCATTTGCTCTTCAAAATATGAAAAAAGATATATATAGATATAGATCTATAGATCTATAGATCTATATCTATATATAGATCTATATATATACGGTCTATTCTTGAATTGCAACTCCAGAACTGAGGGATTGAAACTCGTGGAAATGTGGCTCTCTAACTGTATAACATTGGCTGGGCCTGGTTTTAATCGCTTTGGATCAATACCAGTGTGTTCTTATTAAAATAAATATATATTGGTAACAGATTATCAGCAGTTAGAGTGTATCTGTATATTTTCATCTTAACATTTTGGCATAAACCAGGCATTATTTGATATATACATAATTTACAAGAAAACAGGAGACGAAGCAGCTATGAATCTTCAGAGACACTTCAATAATGAAAGCAAGGTTTGTTGTCGGCAACACCAACGCCATGACTGGGCCTCCGGCACAGCAGAACAAACCTTCGATTAAACTGCCGCATAATCACGTGTTTAAAAAAGTAAATGAACTAACTTTATAGAATAAGTCTACAACAAAGATTACATGTGGGAAATGAATTGGCAGGGTGTACAAACATCTTGGGTCTAGGGATCCCTCGGCTGTTTGTAGACAGCTGTAATAACACAGAACATAGTTTAGTTGCAGATGATTTTCCATCTAATAAATGCCTTTCCGCTTAAAATGTTTAAACAAGGGATGGTTGCTGATATTAAAACTTAATTTCTCATGATAGCATATTCAGAGCCACTGGGCACCAAACTGCACTTGTTAATACATTGAATATATTTGGAGTAAATCAAATCAGTGTAAAATAAAAAATATGTTTTGCTTTTTGTAAAAGATTAAATTGGCATGTAACTGTTAAAATCACTTGCACCAACAATTTTTTTTTACTGCACCATTTGGTGTATTTGTCGTTCTTTCTCTGCCACAGCTGAATGCGACCAAAAGAAGACCAATTATGACTGCGGCAACAGTTATTTTGTATTCATTGTTACAATTGCTTTTATATGTTTTCTTTTATTTTACTTGGTCAAAGTCAGTTTCATCCTGAACAGAACTACATTGACAATTTCAGCAAACCAATTAACGATGTATTTTTGTTACACTTTAAATAAGCGGAACTTGCCAATGAATTATAATTTAATTTGAGCAAACTTTCCTTGCAATTTTCAAAAAAAACTGAATTGTACCATCAGATAACTTTGGGTCATCCTGAACAAGATTATATTGGAAATGTCTGCAACCTCTTAAAAGTAGGGTTGGTAATCTTCAAAACCATTTTTGATTTTTTCTTTTTTAATTCTCATAAAATCCTGACAGCAATCAATGAATCAAATACTCGGGAAAAACTGTACTCACAAAGGTTAGGATCGGACAAACTACCTGCCTGCGTGTATTCTACCTGTGCACTCATTGCTCGTCTTATACAAACCACTAGCTCGACAGAGTAATAACAATAGCCATGTTCGTTGTTTAGGTTCATAATGAGAAGTTTGGGGGAGTGGCTTTGGAGGAAGGCTTGAAGTTAGCATGTTTCCACTTCTGTTCCCTCCTATCAAAGTCAGTGTTTTTTTTTTTAACAGGTTTGTTCTTTGAAGCCTGAAATAAAGTTCACGTTTAAGAGTTAAGTTTCAATGTTTTGTTCTAGAAACATACAATACGTCAGTATATACCCCTCTTGTGAAGCTTTTACAGGTCTTAGAAAATGACGCTTAACAAATGGCTATGTGATACTACAAAACGTCATCGCACCGATAAGTCCCCCTTTACAACCTCGCATATTTGAGCTCATGCGACCGTGGTGTAGTTCTTTTACGGCCGAACATGAGCTTTAAATTCTGCTGAGTACAATCACAAAAAAATTATTGTCACTTGTCTTGCTGAACAAAACTACACATTTGTTTACCACTGAGCTTCTGCAATTATCCAAAACCCCATTGACTTTTTGTCCAGGGAACCATTGCGACGATGATTCACAGGTTGGCCTCAAAATAATTCCTACCTGCAGCACTTTATTGGTCACGTATTTCATGCACCTTTCTCCTCCCTTTCCTCTATCTTCGTATTACCGTTTGTCAAGGACACCATCGCTGCATCCTGTACATTGACGATTGTGATTGGTTTAAAGAAATACAAAAAAGCGAGAGCGTTTTTTGGACCTTTCTTTAGTGCTGACACAGCGCTGTGGAGATCTGGCTATGAGAGACTAGGTTGCTTTTGATATTTAGAAAAATAAACATGCTTATCCAACTAGTTTCATGATAAAGATGATAATTATGATATATATCAAACTATTATGAATATGAGATTTGATTGCATACTTTTATAGTGTTGTGACTTTTTGTCTCTGCTCTGCATTCGTTAACTTTATTGTAAGTTGTCTCTATTTATGTATTTTCATTAGAGCTGTTAAGCTGTGTTATCAAATAGGATGGCAGAATGTTCTTTTGCAAGTCATCATTGTGTTTTACTTTTTGTTCCTAAATGCTGTGGGAGTGCCCAGGAAACAAATGCTGTGAGTGATTTCCAGAGGCTGGCTCACAATTATGCTTAAAACCACAGATGTGTCTCAACAGAGAAAACAAGCGATGGCCGGCCATTAAAAAGAAAATGATGCCAATTCACCACCCACTCATCTGCCACTTCCAAACTCGGTGACAGCATCCACCTCGTGATTTGGTCAATATTTTCTTTTTAATAGTGAGTTTTTACTCCAGGGTATATAGAGCAATTCATGGACATCATCAGATGCTGATTTTAATCTTTCTCCATTTCATTGAGTTAATGAGATAATTACTTGCTTCATATGAGCCATAAATGTTTATTTTTCAAATGAAAAATAAATAAATATATATTTGTAGTGGATCTCTCCCCTGCCGATACTCCTGGAGATTTAAGAATATTAATATTCTTTCCTGTTGAATCAGATAAATAATTTTCTTTGCATACCACAGCATTGGCCACTCATTCATTGAGACATAGCTACACTCACAGCAGATTTATCACTTTTAAAATAAGATCTGGGGGTGCTAACTCAGGCATGCATTTGAATGTTTGTAACCTTAGGACTTTTATACCATAATTAAAAAGACACGATTATTATCAATGAAAGGTACTCATTACAGGCTTTAATCAAACCCCAGCGGTTTAAGGTCTTGTCTTTTTTGTTAGTACCATCCTGACTTTACCATGTGTGTCAAGTGCAATCTATTATATAGGTACATGTTAAAGCTGAAGACAAAATTAGAACACTTATGTTATGATGGCAAAAACCATGAAAAAGGTTAAGAAATACTGTCCATTGAGCTATCCTACAATATCTCGGCTTGCGCTCTGTGACCTCTTTAAAAAGTCTCATTAAGGTTAACAGTGGAAGGAAGTAGGGGGAGGGCTGCTAGATGGTCAGATTGGTGCCTAGCGGTCAAGGACGACGATGACATAGCCCTCACATGATGCCATGGTCTCTGCCGGTGAAGCGAAAGGTGATTTAATGCCTGAGTCAAGTATCCAGCAGCGTGAACAGGAAGCATGATGACTACTGGTGCTTTGGAGGAAGAAACAAAAATGAAATACAGCAGAAATGTTCAGACGCATGCAAAGCCATGCCTGATCGCATTAGGGAGCTCAGTGGTTTGTACGTTGGACGTTTTTTAAAAAGACATTTGTGTACACAAGACTAAATGCTCCTAATCAACTAGTGTGTCTCATTTACTGATGCGAGGTACGATGATAATAAATAAAATAAATTAGTAAGATGTATCATGCATTGTATTTAAAATGGGTCGATTGTAATTAGTCTTTGAAAAAAAGCAAATAACAATTCCACTTAGGCATATAAACAATACTTGATTTGCTAATACGCCACAGAAACAGATTAGAACAGCATATTAATAGGAAGTTATGTCATCATGCTGTAAAAACAAAAAAAGATAAAACTCTAGCTTTGTGTCGTGCTTTGTGTCTTTGTAAAACAATCATTGTTGAGTTGAAGATGCTGCATTTTCTCTTGCGGCCTTGAACACAGTCTCATTCTGGGAAATAGGAGCTTTGTGGAACTTTACAGAAACACCGGGTCATGTCTGCCTCCTTAATGCAACCAGCCTGGAGCACTTTTCAGGGCTGCTTGGCCTTTACCCAAAACACGGACCAGCAGTGTGGGTAGCTATACTTTACTCATTTTGAAATACACAATATCAAAGACATAACCTTGAAGTAGCAACAGTGGAAATACGGGCTGCAATGAGTACAGAGAAACAACTGCAAGGCAGTTGTGGTGTGATCAGCTTTCAGTCACCTGCCTCAGTATAAGCAACAAATAATAAAAAAAAAATAGGAATTGTATGGCGATGAAGAAAACAACTGCAGTTGAATGTGTAATGAAGGAAACTATTGCAAACTTCCACCAAACATTTGCCAGCTGTTAAGAACTTGTTGAAATAATAAGATCTCCATTAAAACTTGTACTAATTTCAAGTGATATCCATTAATATTATTTATGTCTCACTTAGATAGTTTATTATCTGTTGAGTTATTCTCTCCACCCATTATTGTTTTTCCACCCATTGCCATTTTGTCTTTAGAAATCTGCAGCACTTACATGTACTTGCTACTGTCCCTCCTCTCTGTAAAGTAATTTATTTTTCCATGTGAACCTCTTCTCTCTTTCCATCCATTTATCCATCTTCCTATCCCTCCCACTCAGTGCACTTCCTGCATCCAACATTTCATACATCTCTGTCTCTCACTATCAATCCACCATCCATGTGCAGTACTATTCCACCTTTCCTCCTACCCATTATCATCCCCCCACTGCTTCATACCTGTGGCCTCGACCATGCCCTCAAGGATGACCACAATCTCGAACTCCTCCTTCTCCATTTGCGTCATTGTCATCTCCCAGAAGGGGCTCCTCTCGTTGATCTCGTGAGAGATGATCAGGGGCGACACCAGGAAAAGCCGGTCGTCTCCCGTGTCAAAGCCGATGTTGATGTCCGTCTGGTTGAGCGGGATGAACTCCCCCTCCTTGGTCTGCTGCGAGCGGATCAGCTTCGCTCGGATCGATGCCTCCACGATGTGAGAGTTCCTCAGATCTCCCACCCGAAACATCAGGCACATCTTGTTGTCTCGCACCGATATGACAGCTTTGTGCGAGAACATGAGGGTCTCGGCGCGGTTCTTTGGCTGTGAGATCTTGACAAACATGCAGCCCACCATCATGGCATTAACAATGGAACCCAAGATGGCCTGCACCAAAAGCAGAATGATACCCTCAGGGCATTTTTCTGTGATTACACGATAACCGTACCCAATGGTGGTCTCTGTTTCAATGGAGAAGAGGAAGGCTGAGACAAAACTGTTGAGGTTCTCCACACAGGGCGTCCAGCCCTCCTCATCAGCATGCACCAGATCCCCACGGATGAGCGCTATCAGCCACCACAGAAAGCCAAAGAAAAGCCAGTTGACTATATAGACCAAGGTGAAAATGAAGAGACTAAGACGCCAGCGTAGGTCCACCAGCGTAGTGAACAAGTCACTGAGGTATCGGTAGGTCTCTTGCACGTTTCCATGATGAACGTTGCACTTGCCGTCCTTCTGCACGTATCGTTGACGTGGCTTCTTTGCCGGGTCAGATATCAGGTGAGTTCGCTCAGTCGAGATCTGAGCCTCCCGCAAGTGTTTAGGAAGCTTCTTCACCTAGAGGAGAGAGAGAGAGAGAGAGAGAGAGAGAGAGAGCGAGAGAGAGAGAGAGAGAGAGAGAGAGAGAGAGAGAGAGAGAGAGAGGGGGAAAAGGAGGAGAGTGAAAGAAAGAAAGCGAAGAAAGACAGAGAGAGAACAGTTGCAATTTAAGTTTTTCTCCACATTGGTGTACTTCACTGGAGGCACTTTCTTCTGATTTCTTTTCATTAATATTTTCTCAAAAGCTATATTGAGTATATACTGGAGGATGTAGGTGTTAACCTTTTTAATGAGATTTTCTTTCAGCCTTTGCAAAAGCACACTGCTCCGTGCTTCTAGCATGGAGGCAAATAAAATTACCAACCTTCATAAAGTCACTGCTCTATGCTACTCCACAATGACATTGTTGGTGTCGGTGTATGCACACATATAGAGGGAGAAAGAGAGAGTAAGGACACAACAAGAACACAAGGACACCCAGGTCTTTGTCTATGTTGGCCCTGCTCCAGCGAGGCGATCTGGCTCCACAGCTGTGCCCTGCCTCCCTCCCTGTCCCCTGTGTTCCCTCCCCTCGCACCCCATGGGACATTGGCAGGCTTGGATAGGAATAGATCCTCCATCCTCCCCCAATAGACCCTTATGGCATCCTCAAAAAGATTGGCATATGCCTTAGCACACATATTGTGCTTATCTAGGAATCAGCTTTCATGCGCATAGATGTAGGATTCTAATTTTGCATGTTTTAGAACATTTAGGGTTGTGAAAAACAAAGTCTATCACAGTCTGGTATTGTAGTCCTGCAGGGGGCAGTTGCTTGTCCTTCTTTTCGGAGACATGCTTACATACAGACAGGATGACACACACATGCAGGAGGACAAAGTTTCAGGGCACCTTTCAAACACACCAAGGACATTCGGCAGCACACTGACGCTTTCCAATCTGAGTTGATAATTGAAATGCATTGTGTCGAGGCAAGAAAACAGCTCCCATGCCCTCTGAATCTCTCGCTTCGGAGAGGACACCTGGGATCCATCTCTCTCTAGAGTCATGCTCACATCACCAGACAAGCTACGTCCTATTGTGGTTACAGTGACTGCTCTTTTGCTCTATCACATAGACGATCACTATCCCAGTTCAGCTGGGGAAGGACATCTAAGGCACTACAATACCCTTTAGTGCATTTGATCGCAGGGCCTGGACAATAAAAGCTGTCAGACAGCTTTATTCAGGATGGTTTCTTGTAGATGTCAGGTGCAGTTTCACTGCTGTCCTGTGCATACGCACACCCGGTCAGGCCTGCATGTGCAGTATTGAGTTTGCAGATATTGATTTGAAGTGATCCCTGTTTAAGGAACATTTTAACGAAGAAGAATTGAAAGACAATGCTCATTGACCGGCATGGCAATTAGTAACTTGATGACAAGGCATTCACTAAATGTCAATGGGCTCCTTTTTTTTTACCAACTATCCTCAGGGATATTGGATCAATTATAGAGTCAGAACACAGTCAGTCCACCATTTCTTAGAGTGACACTTTTCACTGACAACATCAGTTAATGTACACAGTTG
The DNA here is from genome assembly GCA_016806645.1 of Ophiodon elongatus. Classification (NCBI taxonomy): domain Eukaryota; kingdom Metazoa; phylum Chordata; class Actinopteri; order Perciformes; family Hexagrammidae; genus Ophiodon; species Ophiodon elongatus. Next base: position 301,792 of record JACSYO010002159.1, read on the forward strand.
TTGTCTTTTTAAATAGTTGTTAATCACTACTTCAGACAGCTAAAATAGGCCCATTAATTTCCACACTTTGGGGTTGGACTAATTTAGTGATGGATGAAGCTGTCACTGTGAATGCCACCTAATCTTTGGCATTTGTAGTCAATACGGTCTGTGAGGGTGATGGTCGATAAACAAATTCATTAGTTCTCTTTTCGTGGCAGGAGTAAATGGTTGGTGTTTTCTTTCTTTGAGCCTTTGTGGCTGTGCTTGGTTAGACAGCATAAGTTCCAATCAGCTGGGGAATCAGGACAGATAACCAGTGCAACTCCACCATCCGTTATTGGGAGTAAGGCGGGTGTCTCTTCCTTATTTCCCTATCGCCACTGCCAAGCCAACTGAGCCATATATGAACATGAACTAAAAAAAGATCTATAATCTGCACTGTTTATTTAAACTATAAAGTATACAGCATATATAGTAAATTGAACTGCTTTTGTATCCTCTTCATTTCCACTATTCTGGGAAGCAATCAGTCTGGTTTCTTTTCTCACATACATCATTTTGTCCTCATACTAATCATTCCCGTCTCTCTAGATCCTCTCCATCTCCTTTTTGTCCTCTGCTCGCTCTATGAGCCCCCATCACTATGACGCCTCTTTCTCTCACATCGTCTGTCTCATGCCTCACACTCTGTCTCCCTGCTGTGGTGAAATCGTAGTGATCAGTACAGTGTTTGACCAGCAGTGGATGTGAATCTTTACCTGTGCAGGTGTGACCCCTATCTCCATGTTGTGGTCCATGAGGATTCGAGAATCTCCTGCCATCCTCAGCTGAAGCTCAACACCTGTAAGACATAAGGAAGTAAGATAGTCAATTGAATTTAGGCTCTAAAACACTTCAGCAGCACATTGAGCTTCAGTTAATTGACCAACATTATAATATACCAATACAACTGAGAGTAAAGATCAAAACTTCTGTGCCCTCAGAGCAGGCATGTTTACAAGCTTGAGCCATTAGGCCTTTCAACCTTTCAACCCTTCAACCCTCAACTATCTGAATTAGACATCTTCTTTCAAAAGTACATACTTTACTTCTCACTAACAATGTTGTGTTGATGTATAGTGCAACTCCCTCAGGCGTATTATTATCTAACTGTCATTTTAATTGCTTAAATTTGTCAATATGTCAGTATTTGCCAGCCGGTGTGATTAGAGATCCACAGTAAAATCCATGAGGGCAGTTTAAACTATAAACTTTAATGTCAAATGTCAAATCTTCAATAGAATAAGATGTTCACATTTTTGATGGATTAGTCTAAATAGTCTATGTGAAGGTTTGTTATACTGATATATACTGTACAGGGAAGTGGGTGTAAGCTTTTCAGAATTCACAAGCCTCTGCTCAGTGAACTTATTTGCTGCTTTTGAAAATCATGAAAATCCCCACAATGCAAAAAAAGCACAAACTTATGAATCATAATCATATGCAAGACAATCAAATCTGAAGATTATTGGTTGCTGGGGCTACAGCACAGCTCTCTCACACCCATAATGTGGAGGTCTGTGTTGATGGTATTACTTTCAAAACCTTGTCACGACTAAATTCTACATACAGATTATTATCCATATTCACAAAGTGTATTGTACTTTCATTCATCAAACGGAACCATTGGCAGATGTCATCAATCCAACTTTCATTAATTTACTACCATTGAAACCGTTCAGTTCAACTGCCCGACCAAAGTAATGTTGATATCATTAGAGAGCACATCAAGCAGACTGACGGAATTACATGGCTCGAGAGATGACAATGTCAGTCAGTCAGCCATTTGGACGGTCCAGACTGGGATATATTGACAACTATCATATGGATGACCATGACATTTTGCACAGGTGTTCATGGTGACTTTTCCTCTAGCACCATCATTAGGTTGAGATTTGTGATCTAGGTGGAAATATCTCAACAACTAATATATGGACTAACATGTAATTTGCTACAGACACCCATTTAAAATATCTCAAGTTTACTGCTTATGTGGAAAGTTAAACAGGTTGCCGATTAGAAATAGCACAGGCAACTGGAGTCCGAAAGCCAATCTATCTACGGTTGCTTTTCCCTGCCTGTGCTAACACTCTCTTAATGGACACTAATTAAAGCTGCACTTTGTGGCTTCACCAGCGCTGCACATGATTGGTGGAACAAACGGCAATCAATGAAATAACATATCTGAGCCATAGAACATGAAACAGTCCTGCCTTCTCATTGAGAGGCCTTTCATACACCATTGGTCCTGAGACGGTTATATGGAAATCTTTGATCCCATGACATTTCATCTGGTGCCATCATTATATCAAGATTTCTGTTAATTTCACACTTTGGTTATGACCCTCAAAACCAATGACATCGCCATGAGCTTAAGCTGTACTTTATGTTTAGTACTAATTGTTAGCAGATGCTGAACATGGTAAATATCAAACCTGCTAAATATCAACATGCTAGCATTGCCATTGTGAGCATGTTAGCATGCTAATGTTTGTATTTAGCTCAAAGTAGAGCTGTGCTTAAGCACAGCCTCACAGAACCATTAGTATGGCTATAGATACTTATCTTGTTTTCCCAAAACTGTGCATAGTTGCACTACAATATTTGCTTGAAGCAAACAAAGAATGTTTCATGTTTTTTATGGTTATTTTTAAGCTTTCATAGCAAGTCAGGATGTGTGCTTTCGTTGCCGAAAGCTAAACATAAATGGGACTGAGGATGTGATAACTTGCATATGGTACAAAAAAGTAGCACTTCCAGGAAGCAGAAAAAATAAATTATTTGTAGCCTAACCTATATACAGGTTTGGGGAGACAGGGTTGGTGTATTGATGAATACAGCACATAAACAACCATTAATGGCCATCGTGATCTCACAGAAATACATGAAATAACCATGACCTCAGTGCACTACCAGCACCATCATAGATGGGCTTAAAATAAGAACGTAAACTAAGGAAGAAACATAAACACATCATGACTGTAGCTTCAAAATAACCCAATAACACTTTGGGACCCGTTTCAAACACTGGCCTGTCTTCGTGTTCGTGGATGCATTTAATGTGTATCCACCACGACAAAGGATCCTAATTAACTTTCTATTGGGATTGTTTCTGTGGTGTCAATATGTAAAAAAGATATTATGTGCACCATGTAATGTATAACATACATATTTCAGTATTTCTTTGAATCAGGCTGTAGATGCATTTGCAGCTTACACTGTAAAAATACATCCCTAAAAAAAAAAAAAAAAAAAAAACTAAGACCAAAAAAACAAAAACTCAAACTCAAACTAACCCAAAACCTAACCTAACACATACATGTTTACATATTAACTAACATTTGACATTCATCAGACTCAAATCTCACATCATGAAAAATACATAACCAGAAAAGTTAATTCCATTTGGACGTCCTGTTAATCAAGTGCACAGTACTTGCTGTGTATGTCCCCAATAAAGCATTTACAAATACAAAAATAATTGGATGATAAAAGAGCAGCATGTTCACTGCTGGAAGACCTAAGTACGGGATTAGCTGTTAACATCACATGGGAGATGAACCAGTGTCCACTGTCGGCTAATTTGCCTGTACAATGAAGCAGGCTCAGCTGCAATGTTTCTAACAGTGTCATTTTCCCAAAGAGAAGGTTTGTCATTGCCAGCATCGCCAGTTGCTTCGACTAAATGTGCCCACATGCAGACACACACACACACACACACACACACACACACACACACACACACACACACACACACACACAGATAGACAACTCTTTATGTACAAACACACTGCTCTCACGCTGCTCCACCACGGCCACAACAACTTCAGATCAGAGGCAGACATTACTTTCTTAATCAGCTGGAGACAGACAAATAAATACTTACTGTCAGAAAATCCAGTCTCCCCTTGTACTTTACATTCAATTTAATATAAAATGAGTGTACATATCATCTTTGTGGTTGTTTTTAGCTCCACTGGAGCGACTAGGTGATGTGCTGACGTGTGATGTGTATTTCTCTGCTCCCGAAACAGGTATTTTTAAACATCTGTTATGTGAGGTCCAAAGTGACAGGAGAAGTAGAAAAGGAACACTTTGAATGTCTGCTGACTGATGTGGGATTTAATAACAGCCACCGCTGTAGTTATAGAGAGGAGTGGGGGTGTGAGTGTGTGGGGCGAACCTCAGATAAAGCCCTAATTTTAGCAGTAATCTTACAACACCTTTGGAGCCCCACAAGAGGCAATCAAGTCATAGAGCCCCTGGGTGTCGTTTAGAAATCGACTACTTTTAATTTACTGAACGAACAAGGGACACACAGTGCCTTGTGACCAGCCAAGCAAAAGAACATGGGTAAATTACTTTCGCCGCCGGTTCCTGACCTTAACAACATCTGACATTTCTCTGTCATCTGTCTTTGATGTTACTCTATTTGATCGCTGAAAAGCGAGGAGGGAATGCAAAGGCGAGCGCGGAGAAGTGAGAGGACCACGTCACAAATCAGATCCACACAGGAATGTAGTGTTGACATTGATGGTCCAAAGCAAAGGGCAGAGGGACGTGACAGGCATCTGAGCAGGGAAAAGACAGACAGACGGACAGCAGAGGCACGGGACATACACACACACACACACACACACACACACACACACACACACACACACACACACACACACACACACACACACAAACAGAGAGCTTCTGAAAAACCTTGCTGAATACATTAAAGGGGTTGCAAGGTCTCACTTTCTGACTCATTTTAGGTTCTCTCATGAATTAAACATGGCTCCCTGGAGATTTGTGAACTCCAGACCTGTGTGTATTTTCAGCGAGGCTGTGATTGTGATGTCTGTTAGCTGCAGCCGACGCAACAAGCCCAAATGAGAGGTGTTCGAACATGGATACCAGCCTGGGTGTTTTATCTTAGCGCTTTAAGAGGGTAACAAGTATTTATCTTGTTACCGGGAGAGTGACAGGATGCTTTGGCTGACTTGTGTTTGTGTCCTGATAACAAGAGCACTCATCTGTTGTGCTTAAAGCCAAGGGGTACTAGTAAACCAGGGAACCTGCTTCCTAAGGGATATCTACAGGACATATATTTTCCTTATTTGCTGACGCCGCACGCTGTAAACAATAATCTGCACAGAGCACAGTAAAGTGCGTCTTTTTTCTTTTTAACTTGTGGCAAGCTCTATAATTTTTCCCTAGGGCCTGTATTGTACTGAATAGCACTTGCTTCATGATTCAATTTTCTACATTTCGGGAACTTCAGAAACTTGTGTTGTCAGCTGTGTGTGTCGTTCTGAAAGTTAAGAACTGACTTGGATCTAAACAAAGCGAGGGTTTTTATCAATACTAATCACCGCTCCAATAAAGCCCCTGCAACAGATTAATTACCTGAATTATAATTCTCACTTAATCAACATGATTGTAAACAGTTGTAAATTACTTTTTTATTCCCATTATATGGAGGCAATCAATTTAGTTGTTCTCGTTTGAGGAAGAACACTGCTTGAAATTTGCAGAGACGTGCTTGTTTTGAAAATCCGGAATCCTGAGAATGCTGCTTTATGTCTCCAAAACTTGAACTTTTCAGGAATAACAAAAAGTAGCTGTATTCCTTTTTATATACATCTAACAAGCATTTCAGTAACCCTTCTATAGACCAGGCACTGGAATGACGACAGTGCTTATGCTTTCCCTGTTCCTCTTTTGAGTTATAACCCTGCCTTTGAGCATGACAGGGTTAAAAATGACTGATGTTGCAAACTCAGCAGGATCCCCAAGTTTACATTACAAATTTGACTATTGGTGGGCACTCATCCATAGGTTTTGAGGTCATAGCTTGCAGTTTTCTGTCGGTTCATCAAATACAGCACTGACACGGGAGAGACAGAGAAAAATAGGCAAAAAAAAGAACGAAAGGTGGAGATAAAAAAAAGGATAAGGAAAAAAAGAAAGACAAAGGTTGCAGCAGAGCTGAGCTTTTAAGATTGATATCTCCACTCGCACAGTCGTTCCAACCTATCAGCTGTCTCTGTTCCTCAGCCATGGAAGCACGAGAACTTTCTATTTCCTTGAGTCCCTAGCCTCCGTCACTCCTCCCCTTGAGTGAAAGCAAAGAGTCAGGGTTACCGGGCCTGTCGTGATTATGTTCCGGGCTAAGATTGGCCCATGAAATTACATGGCTTCATCCCTATCTCTGCTCACTTATGACACTTTGAGGTCATACGGGTCAAATGACTAAAAACGTCCCCAGCTAGTTTGGCTCCAGGCCTAGTAAAGACACACGCATACACACACACACACACACACACACACACAACCTTCATACCATCACTCCCTCCCATTTTCCCATTATGCCCGATAGTGAGCTGAGTGTATCCAGTTGTATCCTTCTCATGGATGACCTTCTCTGGAGTGACACTGCTGCACCGAGACGTTCGACTCACACTGGAGAAACAATTTCCCTAATGATATGTCCATCTCTCTCTCTCTCTCTCTCTCTCTCTCTCTCTCTCTCTCTCTCTCTGTCTCTCTCTTTGTCTCATCTGTCTCTCTCATGCAGTCCCGCATTCAGTTTCCTTACAGTAAATTTCGCACACCCTCTTAAAAAAAAAAGTAAAGTTGTTCAAGACAAGAATAGCTATTTTGTTGTTGCACATTTCAGATCTGCCTCGTTACTCCAATAAGCTGATTTTTGTCTTTGATAGCTAAGATTTCACATTGCTGCTGAGTGGCGCTTGGATGGGATTAAAGACCAACACCTACTGGAGCCAAATAACACCCTCTTCAACCACGCTGGCCTGGAGAGTGAGATATGTGATGGAAAGAGACAGAGGGAGAGACGTGAGTTGTGTGAGGTTGGGTGGCTGGGCATGCTCCCCAACACCCTGTTTCTTCTTCTTATCAGGCGTTTCTGTCAGGCTCTTGATGTGAATTACTGCATTAGATCCCATATTCTATGACACTTCTCTTTCTGAAAGGGCAATGGTGAATAAATGAACAAATTACAATGAGAGGGAAGTATGTGGAGATGAGGATAATAACAGGTGCTCAGCAATACATATATGATTTTACAATAATACTATAACAAACTAATCTGCTAATTGATCCTAGTGCATGTGCTTCATTAATCCTCTGCTTCACCTCACTGTAGAGGACAGGAGGATGACAGGATGTGAGGCCGTGAGTGGGGCGAGGCGGGGCTGCGGAGCAAAGCAGCGCACGGCGAATGCTGGAGGAGCCAAAGGTCAAACGGCCTTGATTGGAATTCCTAACATGCTTCACTGTGTCCCCGTGCGTGTCCCTTGGAGAAACCTCCTTCTCGATAGTCATCACTTACCAAGTCAGAGTGAAAGTAGATTGCGACCCCATACAGCTGCACGGTGACACAAACTAAGCTCAGTGCATTTTCTGATTACGATGGTGTCAACTACTGATGCTTTGTCACACCCCTCGGCGTCCGGTACCGATGCCAAAGGCACCCTTTAGCATCGCTATGAGACACACCTGGCTTTTCAAGTACTACCCAGGAGTGTGATGACCAAAAAACCCTCACAGGACTTTCAACAAGGAGACCAAAAAAGGAGGTGTTTGTGTTATAGAGTATTGTTGAGTTATTATTTATTACATCAGTGATGTTTGTGACGTGTTTTCCATACTTATATATATATATATATTTTTTTTTACTTATTTTAAGCTCAGCCATGATGTTTTTCATAAACCTAGTGAAGTTGTTTTGTCGCCTAAACCTAAGCTGCTGGCAGCAGATGATGGTGTGAATGAGTCTCATAGCTGTAGAAATGTGAAGCAAGTTGGTATTGAAAAACGTGCTCTGCAAATATTTAATAAAAAAGAAGTAGCATGTCAAATAAAAACATCCATGCTGTCATACAGGCCCTATTAACCATCTTGTATTTCTCTCTTCTAACGGTGTTAACGAGCAGCAAATTTGCAGGGATGTGCTTCCCCTGGGTGACGGATGCTCACGCTTCATAGACGCTTAATGTGGTGGAGACCTGAATGTGTTTGCTTCCTACATCTTAATGATACTACAGTGATAAACAACAACACTTTTTTTTTTTTTCTCAAATGCTCAAAATGGTGTGTATGCATAAACTGAATGTCCTCCTTTTTGCATTGCATGTGATGCTAAATTGTCCTGACTCCATGTGAATAGGTGTGCACCTTCCATTTAGCAGAGCAGCCAGTGTGTCTGTGCAGCAATGTAATTAAATCATATTCATTGCCATTTGTCACTGGCCTATTAAAGAGACTGTGGTTGGTGGGTTTTTGTTTTTAAATAATTTAAGAAACGAAAGAAAACATCCAAATCACCCGACATGCATGATATGTGAAACTTCAAAGTGCATTCACTGTATGAATACAAGGGTCCTGTAACTCAATAACATATACTCTCATGTGATTCAGTTAAACTGGCCTGACCTGAAAGCTTATCAGCTGGACACAAGACATCAATGCATCTCTGCCATTGTCTGCCATTGTCTGCCATCGTCTACCATGCTTTACAAAGCGGTCCTCATAAATAGTATGAGGGATCCTCCCTTATTAAAAACAACTGGTTTAGCCCGAGTGGCTAAGCCAGGAGCAGCAGACATTGTGAAACGTCCATTTCATTCCACATAACCCGCTGCTGACAGATACGAACCGAAGCCATTTGGAAGATTCTTGAGAGCCAGTTCCCCTGGACATGGGATGTATTACTGGAATGCATTTTCTCAGTTTTAATGTGTTATAGTCCTTCTGGTGAGCAGGTAGTTTTGCTGAATAAATGAAATTCCTTCCAAACCACCTGAATGGTATAAACGAGCTGACAAACGCTAACAGCAAGGTGACCTGAAACGAGCAGCCATTTTTCTTTTTTGTCGTTTTTTTTGCCTAAAACCCCCAAGAGCCAGCAAGCTATATCTTCTGCACTTATCTCCTCTCCAAGTCGGGAGACTCTGAAAGGTGTGTGCATGTGTAGAAACACTTTCATGTCTCTTTTTGTTTGTATAGGAGGTGAGCTCTGAAACAATCATCTCTTTGCCAAACAAGAGGTGAAGGTTTGTTTATGCTGCATGTAGAACAGAGCAACGTCCCCGTGGTGGCTGTTACAGCTTTATGTGTGACAGGGCCGTGGGAGAAATACGAGCATTGTAAAGTCGTTGCCCAATCAGTGAGTAGGATGCACCATAAATCTGGAACAAAAGCATCGTAGGTGACTCTTTAAAATACAGTACACACGGGAGCTTGAATTTGCATCGGTAACAGATTTATGAGGGCATGAAGTGATTTTCCTTGGGGGATGACAAGATTCCGGTTGAAATATTCTGCTGTTTATCTGTTCCATGCAAATACCAAGAGGCCTGTATTCATACACAGCTCACACAGTGCAAAGGCTGTGGCTTTTAAATTATACACAAAGCTATTTTTCAAAGAGGGATGTATCCAAACTAGAACGGAAGGAGAATATATATGGAGTGTTGCATACATTAGGCATCTTCACATAGGTTTATCAGCAGACCTACAAAAAATATTATATTTTTATGCAGTACTCTGACATGCACACACATTTTCCAGGGCACTAAATACAAAAAAAAATATTCACGTCTGACTAAGCTCTTGACACAAATTCACCGCTGCGGTATTGCATAGTGTGGATCTGCTTGAAGAACACAGCTCTCTCTACAACATCCCCCAGAGAAACACAGTCTTGACTAAATAAACAGATCCAATTAATTATTCACAGAGTCTTGTCTTTTGAGACTCTCCTTCGATGCTGCGTAGCATTACGTCTGCCCTTTGCCCTCTTTTGTCCACTTGTTAGAGAGATCAAGACACGGATAATAAACGCGCAGGAGGGGAGCAAGGTACACGCCGCTGAGTCGCAGCTACAATGATGCGATGATAATAAGGTCAAAAGACCATCCATCAAAAAACATTACATCTCAGCAGTTCACACTTCCCCCTACACTCTCAACCAATCACGGTTCAGCCAGCTGCGGGCAGGGTCATAGGATAGATTACAGTCATAAAAGCAGCAAATAAGGCAAGTTTTGCTGCAATGCCAGTTAAAATCTCTCTGTCAGACTGGGCTTTGCCTTTTGCTCCAATGGGTTTGAGTTGAGAATGTACCATATGTAAAAATGTGGTTAATGATGAGAGCAGAGATGGCTTGCACTTGTTTTTCCTCCACAGTGAGCCGGATAACAGACATAAAAAAATGATGATGGAGTCCACTCGCTGCCTTGACGCTGTATTGACATTCACAGACGATACCAGTGAGGGCAGGAGCTCTGGGGAACCTGCACTCGATTAATTTAGCTACTAAGCCCACTGCATTGTCATCAAAGTTTTACAGCAACAACTCTCCAGATGTGCGTCCTGCAGAGTGCACTGAACTGAGGGGGAAACAGTGGTGTCCATCAGACATTAAAGCAAGCAGCCCAAATCCTCAGCAGAGTGTTTCAAAGGGAATCAATATCAATGATTCTCTCTCAATGCCTTCGGTGGAGCCGACAATATTCATGAAAACAACTGCCAACAGCCATCACTACGTCGCCTCCGTCGCTTCATCTCCTGCTTTTATTGAAGGCGCAGAAACGTGTGAGAGCTGCAACATGCTGTGCTGCGTGATTGTGGCACAATACCCCCTCCTCCACACACACGCACTTACAGTAACACACATAAAGATGCACAATGAGTCCAGGTTTGCTCCTTCTGCTGCTGCCGCTGCTGCTGCTGCTGCTGCTGCTGCTGCGCTTGTAAAACTCCTGCATTGCACTGAGAGAACTACGGCGCGGTACACGAGTAAACAGCAGGAGTGTTCACAGGCTTTTCTCTGCTTGCGTCAGAGAAATCCACTGCCTTTTTGATTAGCCAGCCCCCGACAAGAGGGCAAGTAAATGCATGGCGATGATCTACATGTATCTCTGCAGTGACATGAGATGAACGAGGCAAGATTTGATGATAACGGCTGTAGCTGATGGAGGATGGTAATCCAGCCACTTTCCCCATCATCACTTTCCTTCTCCTGCTCTCTTGCTCTTGAAGTATCTCGCATTGTCTCGCATCTCCTCGTGCTACCTCTCCTCGTCTCCCTGTTTCTAGCTATCTGACTCTCATAGTTTTTGCTCTTCCTTCAAGAAATGCACACTTTTTATTTGGCAAGCCACTCCAGATGCGATTTGTGGCTGTGCAATGAAACACATAATGCAAATCACAGCATGCGATGCCATCCCCAGACATATCGAAAGGAGCCTGGACGTGGAGCTAAGGTCGTACCATGCATCAGCGGCTTTAAAAACCTCCCATTTTCTCTCTTGCCTTCATTCTCTCGGTCTCCTCCTCTGTTTTTCTCCATCAGCGGTGCACAAAGCTTACCTTCAGGTCTCTGCAGGAGTTTCTGGCAGGCTCCCTTCGAGGCATTTCACAGCTGCTCTTCTCCCCAGGACTGCGCACTCCTTTCCTGGCTTTGTTCAATCAACAACAGCCCTCCTGCCTCTCTCCTGCCACCCAGCTCCTTCTGCTCTTCACTGCTCTCTATCTACTCCTGTGTGAGAGGGGGGTCTGCCTGTGCATGTCTGTGTGTGTGTATCTGAGGGAAAGAGGGAGAGAGAGAGACAGAGAGAGAGAGAGAGAGAGAAAGAGAGAGAGGAGCAGTCAGAGTGGGTGAGGGAAGAGATGGTAAGGATGTAAATGTGCGTGTGTGCTCTCTCTTCAATGCTCCTCTCTTCTCACTTCCACACAGAGATTGAACCTCTTGTCTCTCTGGATTTGTCCTTCATAAGAGTGTTTTTTATGCCTATTTGCACAGAGAATCAACATATATCTGTGTGTGTGTGTGTGTGTGAGTGAGAATGAGTGTGAGATTGTGAGAGAGAATATCACCCTTCTCTCTGCTTCAAAGGCGATATTAAAAGTCCAGTACAGTTGGGTAGGAAAAGAAAGATGAGAGCATGTGTGTGTGTGTGTGTGTGTGTGTGTGTGTGTGTGTGTGCGCATGTTGGGGGTGCAGACAGGGATGTGTGGTATAATCGCTTACTCTACAACTGTAGGTGAAAACAATGCCCAACCGGTTTGAGAGATATATAGTGGAAGCAGATTAAAAAAAGTCCTCGGTGAAAACCCCACACATAGCAAGACAAAGAATGAGCAAAAGAGGAAAAATATCAAAGCAGTATGAGAAAAGCGTGAAAAGGACTAAAGGGGAGCAAGTACAAAGGAAAGCAGTAAGGTTGAGATTACAGGGGGAAAGGGACATTTTGACCCAGAATTTTCTCGCAGAAGTAGCCTTTCAAATTTCCCTAAATCTCCTACATGAATTGCAACTGCAGTTCCGAAAAGACAGCAGGCCTAAATGGAATGATGCCTCCTGAATCATCTGAATTAAACGTGAATTGCATCACATCAACCACAATGGCAAGGCATGGTTAAAAAGTAAAATAAATTCATAAAGCTTCATAGCAGAATGGAGTGCACGGGCTCATTTATCCCCCCCCCCCCTATTTAAAATTCAGTTCGGTAACTGCGTTAGGGAAGTGTGTGATCTACGATCTGGAAGTGTGTGTGCAAATGAGGGGACATACAGTGCAGACAGAGACAGATGGAGGGGTACTTGACATTGAAATGTTATTAGGCATAGGGAAAATTGAATGTAGACATGACATAACAGGGGAGGAGTAATGAGAGTGAGAGCAAAGGGAGAGAAAGATAGGGAAACGATGATAGGTGGGGGAGGAGCGGCAGAAGCAGCTATCACCAGAAAGCCTCTTCATGTACGTCCTGCATTGAGTTTGGGAGGAAATTTATGACTCTGCAGCCCCCGTTTGTTCCAGTATGTGCCCCCCACCCTCCGAGAAACAGAGGCACAGCGAGATGGCTAGGAGATACAGTACTTCTTCTTTTCCCAGCCTCGACCAGCCGGGGAGCCAATGACAGCGGATTATGGAACATCAAGGAGTGAGGCTGCAATAATGAGGAGCTTGGGATTTGGCTTTGGGATACGAGTTCTGGGCCACGCTGGCACTCGCTCCGGAGGTGGTGGGGCTAATCTCAGCAGTGATCACGAAGTGTTGGTGATCTTAATTGTAAAAATTCTGGTCCTTCGGCGGCACCTCTCCTGCGCGTGCATCGGCCCCTCGTGGTTCAGAACCGGGGCATGTGTAATTATTTCCCCTCCTGAGGTTAAAAAGCTATTGATCAAAGCGGAACCCCCTCCATCCACCTTATTGCCTCTGCTGCTCATCCCATGGGGAAATCCATTCAGTTGACTGTACCCCCACACATTAATCACACATTAATACAACTTCTTGGCACATTCATTACTGCAAGTGCTCGGAGGAAAGTTGTGTATAATGTACATTGTGTGTACATTAGATTTGCATAATGTTCAGGAGTGTGGGTAATACAACATAATGGGCTTTTCATTGCTTTAATAGACGATCTATTAGAAAGATGAAACTGTGGATTATCCTGCGACGGTGAACTTCAGGAAGAAGACGCCTAATGCAAATAGTGAAGTGTTACATGCGTTGTGAGTTTCATTTAATATGAATCAATGCAGAGATCTCTATATGAAAAAACCTATATCACTGTGGGATTGTATTATTGTTTGGTATTCTTATTGCGGACTATATATATATAAATGGCATCACATATAAGCTGTGGCTTAAATCTACACAAAAAAAGGAAATTACATAATGTAAATTATAGATTCACCCATTCTGCTGAAACAGACAGGATGGCAGTATTAGGGCTCAAAGTAGACTCTTGCGCAAAATGTCTCAGTCCAAATCAGCAACAGCAGCCCACAGTGTGTCCGGCCATGGTGAGAAGGAGGTGTCATGTTAATCCTCTCCCTGCCCATCCTTACTCTCCCTTTCCCTTCCCCTTTGGCTCCATGCCCCTTCGCTTTCTCTCACCTGCTCCCAGGCTTCATTAGCTCTGATTGATCCTCTTGTCAGAGCTTATGGCACCGCAATGAACTGCATTGTTACAAGCAGCCCGGGAACAATAAGGAGCGGGGATGGAAGTCGGAGGACAACCACAGAAAATATATCACGACAAGGGTGTAATGGTGGCATTTTGGCGTCTGAGCGTGCTCGTTGAGATATTCCATAAGAAACAGAACAAATGTGTCACACATGTCGGTGCTGAATAGTTTAGCAGAAATGCCGAGGTTGAATCTGCTCTTAAGGTGCACTACATATGGTATCTTCTAAAATATTAAACTGTTCAACAGTTCTGCTCTACACAAAGAGCAGAGATGGAGGCCAGCATTTAATAGAATTGAAAATTGGTGAATGCATGAAGAGGCAAGATATGTTTGCAATGGAAAGAGTATAAATTATTAAATGATCTATCCGAGCGGGGTGGCACAGCTTTAGCTTAAACAAATTAATCTGTGTCAACATATTGGTCCAACGCGTCATGATCTAGATGACAAAATGCAGATTTAGGAGCAGAGCAGTAACCACTATCTAGATACTCCTTATTTTTTATATTCATGCATGTATCGTTAAAAGGGAAGCTTGACTTTAAGGAACGAGTACATTTATTAGTGTTTAAATTATGAATTATGGGAGTGTGAAGAACTACAGCGCAGCTCTGTGCTTGTTATATGTGAATACATAATTTAGAAATACAGTACTGTATGTATGTTTTTATCTTGAGCGCAGTGGAGGTCTTGAAGACTATCTATTCAGTCATTTTATAACATCATCATATCCAAAGACCACTAAACACAATTCAAACGTATACAGTTATACTGAACATAATTATGTATGGCAGGTCTGACATGAATCAACTACAAAGCCTGGACTATTTGTCATTAGCTAATATTTTCTTAATTTAGAGAGACCATTGTGTACAAGAACCAACATGAATGCATTTCTTTTTTTTTTTATCCTATATTATTTGACTGATCCTCGAATGGACACCACTGAACAGTCCAGACACAGTGACACCATGTGGAGGAAAGCGGTACAGCAGTGAGTGATTAAACAGGATCATCGGCTGATGCTCTACTCCTGAAGTTTAGCTGCTGCCCCTTTTCTTGGGGTTATCCCTTTACAGCCTTACACAAGCTGTAATAATGAAACAGCAGATTCCATCAGTTACTGACAGTCTGAAGTAGTCTGACGCAGCATCTCTCTGTCGGTCTCTCTTTGTGAGAGCTACATGTAGTGATATAATTGGTGACCGCTTTCAGCTTGCTCTCCCAAACATAAAACTCAAAATTGAATTTCTCTTGCTTTGTTGTTTTGCTTAGTCATCACACACAAACATGTGCAGCTTTTTCAAATTCTTGTGTGTGCATCGCCGCGGGTTGTTGTTCCCTGCTCAGTAAAGAGCATACTAACATCAGTGATATTACCTTGATAAACCCTTTTGAGTCCAAAGCACGGCCAATTCATGCATGTGTGACAAATATTTTACCTGATGTATTCATTTCAAAGCAATAATTTGGGGAACCATTCCAACACTATGAAGATATAAAGCCTTGGAATGCCTATTTATAAAAGTAATGGTCCGCTTAACCGTTTCAGCCCGTTGCCCACTGGCTCATTCTTCCATATGCTTCAGTCCATCAATGTCATAAAGCTTTGGCATCCATGCTTTAGAGCAACCTCCTCTTCTAATAGCTGTGAGTTAAAAATATAGTCTCAGGGGAACTGCTGTCAGGTTGAGATCATACTGAGAGGCAAACTCTTGTACCTTCTGAGCCTCCCTGCAGGCAGAAAGATCCCCCTGCAATCTCTAGGAACCCTTCAGACATTCATACGTCTGAAGGGTTTAATATACAAGCTAAGAGACAACATCTCATCTAACAGAGCCATTTCGTAATGCAAGGAAGGGCTGTGAGGTCTTCAACCACTGCTAAGCAGAGATTAGTTCATTTGGGGAATATCAATTTCTGTATCACAAAAAAATGAAGCAGACATTAAATAAGGATAAATACCTGTGAAAATACCTGTTTCCTCAACTGAGAATTTGTAAAATCCAACAGGTCATTGTTCTCTTGTGGCTTTTGTAGCCGAGTGTCACTTTAAAAGGTACAACATTGAATTCACGCTGCCCGTGTCGCAGCAGAATGGCAGAGTATAAAAGAAAGGTTGACTGAGAGAGAGGTGATTTTAAGCTTTTAAGACAGGTCGTGATTTATTTGCCTTTCATTGGGTTGCTTTTTCAGGCTCTGTGGCTGCCTAATCAGGCCGAAGTCCTTTGAGTGGTGGGCTGTTATGGCAGAAAGAAGAAAGACAACATCGTGTTATGACCTGAGAATGTTGAGTGGAGGACAAGAATACGTGTGTGATCCCCCTGTAACCTTGGAACCTCCAAATTGCTGATTGATTCAGCTTGAGAGGGGAACAGCCCAAAGACCCTCTGCACTGAGTTTACACAAAGGCAATTACTAAGCATCAAAATGAAATCCAGGTAATAATACTTATATATCACTAGGAGTCTAATTTGTATTCCTGGTTTAGAATCCCAAGCTTTCTACTTGTCTATTTACACATGTCCACAAGGCAGACAGAATCACCCTCTGGTGTTCAAGAAACAAAGGAGACAAATTACTAGCATGCATTGCACCAAAGCCCTGCAGAACACATCTAATCCGGCTGTACTGGATGTTTACGCCACGCTTTTCAACGTACACTTCATTGTCTACTGTACATACTACTGTGACATCCCAGCCATCTGGTAAAAAGATTAAATTGGTTATGACAGTCTCAAAGAACAACCTTGGTTATGAAGGTATGAAAAGTATGGCATGGTAAAAACTTACATGATCTCATTAGCCGAATAGTTAGTGGACAAGCTAGTGGCAAGTCCCGCAGTGGAAAATCCCCACAAACCCTGTTGACCAGGCTTCTCATTCAGGCCTGACAGCCCAATTCCTCGTCTATATGCTTCTATTGACATGCATATTTTACCCAAGGGCTGCACCGATCCTAAGATCATTATCGTCTCAACAGCATGCTTTTGTTACCTGCTTGCCTACATCTCAGAATTTTCCACACAAGATGGTCTGGAACAAATGCATGCTGACATTAAGGCAACAAAGTGCATGGACATTTTCTAAGAAATGCTTCGCAGCATATGTTTGTGTCATCACAAGAGGCAAATACTTCACAAGTACTTCGCACAGCTTGGGATTGCAATGCTTGGCATTTAGCACTTTGCCATTTTTACTCAGAGAATGACGGATATGTAATTTGAATGCTCAGTGACATGATGAAATGGCTGCCATCAGCGTACGTCTCCCTCACCGCACCCCCTTTTCGCTCACGCACATACATACAGTAGACGCAAGGCAAACAGTTATCTCCAAAGTAGATATCTATTCAGTTCAACCGATGCATATCTTAGAATATGATGCCACATGGCGAATGTTGCAAAGCACATCTGAATCACTAATCAAAAAGTTCAAAACAAAGGCTTAATTTCTATTCACACCAGAATTAATTAAATGGTTTTAGCCCAGTGCTCAAGGCTACATTGCATAATTAATTCTGACTGTTGCAGATTTTTTCATATGTGAAACAGTCAGATGTGGTTCGCAACTGGGGTCTTTTTAAACATTTCTAAAAAGAAAAAAAAGTTTGAATGAATAGTCATGACAGGAGCAAAGAGAGCAATGGTTTTCTTTGAAAAATAATAGCCTAACTACTCACAGACTAAGTACTGTGCTCATGTTGGAGTTCAAGTTGAAGAGTCGTAATCGTGGCTCAGGCAAAGAGAGCCACAAAGAAGCTAAAGTGCGACAGGATATGAGCCTAAAAGGGTCATGACAACATGTTGAGTGTTTAACAGCTCAATAGAAGTGTTAACAGACTTAAAAGGAGATATTTGGTCTTGACTTCACTGTTTAAGAAGTGTTGTGAATTCTAATCATCAGTTGACCCGGCTTCTCCTAACTTCTATACTGTTGATTTGAGGGGCTGGACCCTACTGTACAACATGGTTCCGAGCTTCAGGTAATCTGTAGCATGATTAATGTTGTTCATTGCATTCAGCATTTAGCAGCTAATGAGCTGAAAGTATTTCCCTCAGGAGTTGGTAGAGACCAAAAACAGAGATACAAGTTGTGATCAGAAACAAATGATTGATAATGTTGCTCTGTATCTGCTGGATGGGTAAACAAGCAACTGCTAGCTAACAAAATCTCCATATCAATTTACATTAAACTATCATACTATGTCAAGGTTGTTCAGAGCTTGTTTCTGCTGCCCCCAAGTGGCCAAAAATGAATACGTTCAGGTTTAATTTTGTATAAATAAAATAAAGTACCATACGTTTATAACATAAAGATGAAAATATTTTCTGTAAAGCTGGCGCTGAGAGAGTGGTAATTGTAATTTGCATCATTGCTCAAGTTTGTTTATAATTCCATATACCATTAGTTGAACATTGAAATGGAATTCCATCCCAGTAACAGGATTTTCTGTAGAATAAGTCTGGCAAACATCATCCAACACTATGAGCAGCAATGAGTTGAGACACATCTCCATTGTATCCGTTTTATCTTCTTGTTTTTTTACTTATCACCATAGGTGGTGAAGGTTAGCAGGTAATACTGACTGACCACTGCCAAGCTATTGGCCCTTGAAAGCTAATTGCCAGAAACTGATACAGAAACCGGCATTAGCACTTGAGTGATATAATTGATGAGGAGAGAAACTACAATTTTTTATGTTCCACACTGAATGATGACAATTACCATTCAGTTGCCAGATGAATTCATTATGCTGTGAATACAACAAAAAGACAGTCTCGGATGAATAACTGCTTCCTTTGCTGCTCTCCTGACTGTCCTTCCTTACGGCTGGGCTAACTTGCTTCTCATAGACACAAAGATTAGAGCCGAACATACTTACAGCTGTGATAAGATTACATAAATTGTGAATACACAACCTTAAATATACAGCCTAACGTTACTTACTAACAAACTACTGCTTATATCCATCACGGGACACAACATTTATCCGTATAGAATCTTACATGTGAACAATACAGTTATAAGGCCAGGTTACTGACGTTACGCTGGCGCTATACTGCTGGCGCTATACCGCTAGCGTGCTAGTCATGCCCTCGTTTAGCTAGTTATGCTAGCCTTATGTTTGGAAATATTGTTTCTGTAACTTCATCACTGTGTAATGTAAACTGTATATTTATTAATGCAGTAGATATGTCCTCAATAATGCCATTATCTGCCCAATAAATTGAGAGTTTGACTTATTAAATTGGAGCAATTCCGCATCATAGATTTTAATTGACATATATTACTATAATCACTATAATTTTCAGAGAGACAATGTATTGTACACATATTATGTCCACAAACCACATTTATTTACGTGTTTGTTACATGGTATGTAATGTTACATTACAACATTTTGTGGTATTATAAGTATTGTTCTTCCTAGATTAATTGCATATTATCGTAGTCAACAAGGTCACTAAATTTCCATGTGTGTAATTTGATAGTTGTAGAGTCTGGATGACCAGTTTCGTTGATAATTCTTTCTTCTGTAGTGAAACTACTCACAGTATCTGGGGGACGTATCTGTGTTTGTTGTGTATTATTCATTGTCAGTAATTGTCTCGGATTGCATTGCTGTCATTCAAATGCCGCCTCTGCAGCTTTAAATTGTTAAACCAGCTAAAAAATCAGTGCAGTTATGTGGTCTAGTGGCTATTGGCAGGCCTTTTGTAAGATATAAAAGGGATGAAAACGAGAGAGTTAATTAAACAAATGGGCAAATTACCACCTGAATAAAAAAAAAAAAAGCTTAAATACAAAAGGCCTGTCATCCTTTTACAATAGCGTGGATTAAGGAAAAAAACAGGCAAGCCTCATCTTGTTGTGTGTCAACAGTAATGCATTGTGGCTGTGAATAGAAAACACATTCTGCAGCATGTAAGGTAATACTACAGCCTTTTCTATCACTCTTTTTTTGCTGAGAACAATGGAGTTGAAAAATGACTCCCATCACAATTCACAACTTCTCTCCCCCAAGCATTCCTCCTAGGCTTATGTACTGATTCGGTTCCTGGCTAACCCTGGAGAGCTATCTTTCTGGATCTGGAGCATCTTCTTTTTCATCTCAGCAGCTTCTGTTATCTCACTCCATCACGTATTTATGTCCCCCAACCCCCACCCCAACACCGCGCCCGGGATGTGTTAAACATATTTTTATGGTGACCATTTTCAGAGAGGCGGAGGAATACATGCATAAACGAATGCGTGAGTTATGTGCTCTTTTCTGTCATGGAGACAAACAGTACTCTAGGTACAATGACATTATTATAACATGTTAATATCAGGAGCTGAAAAGTGTTGTACCTTCCTCCAGATGACTCTAATCATCTCTGCACAAGACAAACATCTTCAAACAGTGACTAGTACACAGGTAATAAAAAAAAAAAGACTTACCCAAAACATGCCAATCAAAGTGTGTGTGTCTACAGTAAATAATAACACAGTCTGTTCGTCAGAGAGACGTAGAGGACCAGAACAATACAGATACAGTACATACAGGTATTGCATTCACATTGTCAACATTCACTTTTTCTTCTTCGAGAGAGAAAAAAGATTAAATAAAAGATAAAAAAATAGAAACAACCAACAGTAAATCCAGAGCAAATCTTACACTGTGGTGTACAGGGAGTGTGGCGGATAGAGGTCAGCTTGGCCCTTGGTGCCAGGTATCTGTGGGGTAAACATCTTATTAGAGCTGGAGGGGGGGTTGGGGGGGAAGGGTATGCGTGTGAGTTTAGGGGCGGAGGGGTACTTCATCTCTCTGTGGGTGTAAACATCACCTGAATGATTCTTGCACACCGAGACAGGACAGTATAAATGCACACAGGTGTTGGTGAACAGACGTTAAAGGAGGACACACCTAAACTGCCTCAATCAATTGTGAACTAGAAAGAGAGAGAGCCAGAGAGGAGAGAAGGTAGAACTGGATTTTGCCATTCATCAACCTTTTGATGTGCATCATAGAACTTTCACTTCAAATTACAGAGGTGAGTTTTGACTGAAAAGTTCACTCTTATGTTAACCTATTTAATTTTCAGCTGTAACACACTTTTGCAAGAATGCGTGTGTGATGTCTTAGTGTGAGTAGTTCCGATGCCATTCATTTCATAGGAAATAGAATTGTCATTGTGAATGTTTTTTTTTATTATAAATGAATAAATAAAGGAAAGGGATTTTAACTTCATACATTAGCTCATGAAGCTGGTTTGTACCTCTCTAACAAAAGAAAGCATTTAATAAAAATAAGGCATCACTGCTCATTAGAGATGTATTCCAGTAATGTCCCTTTTAAAAAGCATTGCTAGACATCCACTTTTTTAAAGCAAATAATGAACATAGATATTCATTAACTGATATTAGAGTGAGCCTAACATAGTTTCAGCATTATACTGAAAAGAAGTAAGGTCATTTAAAAAAGGTAATTAAGTCACATATTGATCATCTATGACTCAAAGGCAACTGATGCAACAGAGGCAGCACTATTACTTTACTTCTCACTCGGTTTTAGTTGTTTCTACTATAATGGATTTTTCATATTAGCGTGGGAACTAAGGTGTCTATTTTAAATCAGTCTGCAGGAAGAAGACACTCAAAGGTATCGAAGGTAAATCTAAATCTAGGCAGAAAAGAAGTCTCAAACCTGTAAACCTGAAAGACATATATTGCAATGACCCAGCCAGTCTCAGGGCTGATTGGCTCAATACATTTTTAGAATTAAAGGCACATTCGAAAAGCCTGTGTAAAGGAAGAATACAAGAAAAAAGTTGAATGGAATTAAAAAATATATATTGTTCTCACAAGGACCCTTTGCATAGACAGTGATTGTTAGTCTTTAATTGACTGATTACATTTAAAATCTGAACCCTGATTATTTGTAGTGTTGAAATTTGACTCTTAGTCATGAGAGTAAAGCCATTTTAGGGTTAAAGCTGTGTGTCCACTATTCTGTGAATGCTCCTCAAGAATTGATTTTGTTGAAGGTAGGTATTTTCCAATGTAAAGTCATAATTTAAAGTACCTTGTCTAACATACAATTAAAATACCAAATACCCAAAATTATTGCAGCACATATCTTGTTATGGTATGAAAACATGCTGACCTAATGATTAGGTGTGGAATGACTAGGTTTGCTTCCAAAATGATTGAAGCTTGCAAACAAGCATCACAGAGTGATTATCAAATTTATTTTTGGCAAAATGACTGGATGTGTGCTTTAAGGGTTGAAAGCAAAAACATAAACTCCCTGTACAGATCGTTTTGTACTACTTCACACTCACTAACAAGCACGCCATGATCCAAATGGATAGTTGGCATGACCTTACAAATCTCTGTACAGCCGGTTACCATCCATCAAGCACCAAAGTTATGAGAACTCAGAGCTGCGTTGGCCCAAAACTTTTCAATGCCAGATTTATTTTTGCAGCATTGAAAGCTAGCAAACAAAGCTGATCCCTGTGTTGGGACACTTGCTCAGGATCAAAACTATTTGTTTTATTTGAAGCTCTAATGTGCTACATTTCATTGGCAACTTCAGGTATTTACCACAGTGCTGCTTTCACCCAGGATTGTAACCTTTCAGTGAGGATTAAAACTGCAGCTTGGAACATGTGAGCCTGTACATACACAGTCCAGTTTAACTATGGGAGGAGTAGTAAAGCATTTGGAGCAGGAGAACAAGAACGCTACTTACGGTATATAGATGTAGGACAGGTTCTCACTGAACATGAAATGAAATTATACCCCAAAATTAAATAATTTAACAGCTCAGTTTACCTTAAGCAAAATATTTCTTTCTTTTTGCATATACACCTCCAACTTTTTTCCTTTGCATAAACTGCTCTTGTCCTTTTTACACCTCCCTTTCAGCACCTGACTTTCAGTGTCATCTTGACATTTTGCTGTCAGGTTGTAGTGAATTACAGTATACAAGTTATTGATTTCCACAAGTAGTGGTGCACAGTAACTGTAACTGATGACTAGTTTTCTACTTTGTACTTAAATGCAGTTCCTGTTTTATTGTCTTATAGGTTGTGGGCTTGTAGAAAATGATTGGATACATGACCAGACGTATCCAGGACTACATGGTGGAGCGAAAAAGATACAGGGCCAGACTAGTTACTAAAGATGGTCGCTGCAACATTGAATACGGAAACATCAAGTACAGCAACCATTTATACTTCCTGGCGGACTTCTGGACTACCTTCGTGGAGATCCGGTGGCGTTTTGTCCTCTTCCTCTTCAGCGCCTCCTTCACCCTCAGCTGGTTCATTTTTGGCCTACTGTGGTTCTGGATTGCACGCAGTAATGGTGACCTGACATGGCAAAACCCCACATCAGACCACATTCCATGTATTCATAATGTGGGGGGACTCACCACAGCTTTCCTTTACTCACTGGAAACCCAGACAACTATTGGGTATGGTGGCCGAGCGCTCACCCCTCACTGCCCAGGTGCTGTGGCCCTTCTCATCATCCAGTCCCTCCTCGGAGCTATTATCAACTGCTTCATGTGTGGAGTCATACTATCCAAAATCTCTTTGCCCAAAAAGAGGGCAAAGACCATCTCATTCAGTGACATGGCTGTCATCAGCCCCAAAAATGGTTCCCTTTCCCTGTCAATCAGAGTGGCCAACCTGCGCAAGACGCTGATGATTGGAAGCCAGATCTATGGCAAGCTGCTGAGGACAACAAACACACCCGATGGGGAGACAATCATTATGGACCAGGTGAACATTGACTTCACGGTGGACGCCGGGAAGGACAACCTCTTCTTCGTGTGTCCTCTCACGCTCTACCACATCATTGACAAGAGAAGCCCCTTCTTCGAGATGGCCGTGGATACGCTCCACAAACAAGAGTTTGAGCTGGTCGTCTTCCTAGACGGCACGGCAGAGTCCACCAGCTCTGCCTGCCAAGTCCGGACCTCCTTTATTCCTCAGGAGATCATGTGGGGCTACAACTTCTTGCCCATCATCTCCAGAAGCAAGGAGGGCAAATACAGAGTAGATTTCTCCAACTTCTCCAAGGTGGAGCCAGTGGCCACTGCACACTGTGCCTACTGCTTCCACAACATCAAGGGTCATCACCATCACTCCAGAGATGGACATGACAACCAGGGCTTTGAGGTGATTGAAATCAGTGATCCCCCCATTGACACCAAGATGTGAGATCATGGACACATAGTAATGAACAGTAGAAACTGAGACAGGTAGAGGTTTTTGTTTCTCATTGATGAACTCCTCAACTCTCAAAAAGACAAAGAGATGCTGGAGACAGGTGGGGTTACCCAGTGCCAGGCAGTACATTGTGTAGCATTTAAATATGAAGTAAAGAAAACCCACTTATTTGTTATTCTATTGTGTTGAACACAGATAAGAAAGCCGTCTGTGGGCAAGGACACTTATTGTGAACTATTTGTATGTAAAACCACACCTGCCACTGTCTGCTGACAAAAAAACCTGTTTTCAAAAAGGAGACCAGGTCATGCAAGTCAGAGAGGCTAAATTCCAGCCACAGGAACGGAAAGTTTCCCCAATTGCTCTCACATGGATTGAACATTGGTGCTCTAACTCTAAATGAAGATGAGTGTTTCTAATTTACTTTTGGCCTTGCACGTCAGGTTTGCCAAGAATGGAGAGACATAAATATGAATCAAATCTATTTTCCTGTGTATAAATCTTACAATTACTTGAAGGACCACTGTTGAGGGCCGTGCTTTTGTCATGGGCGAGAAAAGATAAAGTGGCTTGTTCAATAATTCATGCTACTGTAGGCTGCTGTACACAAAGATACACTTGGATTTGAACCATTAGAGTATGCTTAACTATTCAGACACTGAGGCACTAGCAAAGGGTGGAGCTCAGGGGCCACTCTTTTCAAGCAGTGGCTGATGTAGTTGTGGCTTTCTCCTTGAGTGAAGACATTGTGAGAGAACAAAGCCTTCAGGAAACACTTATGCCAGCATGCAGCACTGAGCAGTATGATAATCAATTGTCTTTGTTAGTTTTTGTATTTGATCTCAGGGGAAAAATACACTGAAATAAAGGCTATTTTTGCATTGAAAATGTTTGTGTCATCGTATTATTCTGTACCTAACCGAGCCTGGATGTCATATATGCACTGTGATCAAAAAGGTCAAAGCAGCGTGATGACAGGTGCCAACCCCTATCGCGGTTTTTCATCTGTAAACAAAGAGAAGTTGTGACAGCAAACAGAGATCCAAACACAACAGAGTGGAAGTTTTTGGGAGATAAGCACTGCCCATTAGTTTACTTGCAGGTTCTGAACATGAAACCAGAACTTTCCATTTTGAGAAATAACAGCACATATTGTACGCTAAGATGGAGCTTTAACAGGTTTTGTTGAGGCCAACCTCTCTAATGAACTGTATATCCTTATGTGTGTGTCAGCACCTTTGCCGAGGCATAGTAATAAGTAGGGCTCGGGTAAAAGATTGTGAATATTATTCATAAATTATGTGAAATTACTAAACTGCATGAAGATGATACATATATACCAGACATATTCTAACGCAAAAACAAGTCCACAACTGTCCCTTGATGGCTGTTCACTGTGTCTGTGATACATATTTGTCTAGTGCAAACTAAAAGAGCACTTTGCAAGGCTGTAGCTGTCCTTACACACAGACAACATGCATAGACACCGGTTGTTAAATTGCCAACACATATCATTTAAAGCTGTCCTCAGAGTGAGACTTAAATGATGCAAAGAGACAAATACTAAGAAGACTTTCAAATTGACGTACACCAGCCGAAAGTGTTTTTTACGACTACAATTCCCTCGCTCACAGCTTGTGGCCCCGTATGATCTGTTGAATCAAAACCGAATATAACTGAAAAGGGTGTAAACACCATTGCAGCATTGTTTTAGCAATGACCACGACAAAAAGATGGAATCACAAAAATAAAGACTGTAAAAATGGTGCAGCTTCCCGACAATCCTTTCCCTTGCACCGGAAATTATTAATTTTAATTAGATGAAATTGCCTGTAGTTATTCAGGTACAGCCAGTTAAAACTAACAAAGTAAAATGCTAATTATATCATCATCAATATGCGGTAATTGGGGTAGAAACATTTTGAAACACCTCCAAGTATAATGCAATACAATTAACCAGCACCACACACTACAGCCTTTGATAATTATAAATCAAGATCAATATTAATAATAAAAAAAAAAAAACCTTAATAAAGGTACTTTTTTTTGCAGAGCTGATTTATTACACTGCATTAGGTGTAGCTAATGTACGAGCAACTGTGTGTGTGTTCTCTTAACAAGACACACCATTTCTGTATTAACTTGTCATGGTTAGTTTGTGTATTAATTTGATATATTCCAATTAGATAACAAGCCTTTTAAGGATGATCAAGATTAAGTTTCGTAACTAAAACTGTAATGGCCACTTCATCTTGCCTTAAAACACGTCTGTGTCAGTAAAAATATGAAGGAAGATTGTTTTGTTAGTATCTTGATGCAGATGCAAACTAAACTTACTTAAATTAGGAGAGGCAAAGATGTTTTCCATCAGCAGGTGAATATCTCAAACTATCTATGCACACGTGTTATACATGTAATAAACAAATGCTAGGGAATAATACGCTTTGAAAATGTGTAATGAGTTCCTAGAACCATAATAAAATGTGCAAGTCACTATAATGATGTACTAATTTTGTACATTAAAATAGCCCAATAAAAAACACAATGACTGTTTTCATCTGGTGACGCAACAGGCAGGCAATGGAAGATAACTTGAGAGGTAAAAACATTTATTTTGTCACATTTTCCTATACAAAAGCCCTTTTTCAAAAGGTATTACTTCATACATTGCAGGAATGACAATAATAATAATATATTGGTTAATTGTAAAATTATACACACATATATATATATATATTTGATATCCGAAATACATTGCATATACGAAGTAGCACAGATCCCTTTTCATTGATAATGCTTGTGAAACATGGAAATTAAGGGTACATTAGAATAATTTCTTTATGCTACAAATTACAAGTTCCCTTTTGTAATCGTTCTTTTAAAGCTATAAACTTTCAGGAGAAGCTGGTTGTGGATGTTGATACTGTTTGTATTGTTTTTCATAACATACCTGAAATTATTTAATGCACAGGAAAAGCTATCAATTCCAGGGCTCTTTGGCATAAAACTTAATTCACAATGGAAACGTTTCATCATAATCACATGTTGCATATAAAGTGAAGGAATCCTTGGTGGTTGGGTTATGATTCAAGCACGCATTTGTGGTTTTGGGAATACAAGAAAATATCACGTGCACATAAAGACACTTAGGATGTTACAACCGAATTTCAGAAATAATAACAATAACAAAATTTTAAAATGTATTGCCCAAATGTACAGATATAAAAACGCTTAAAATGCTGAACAAATAGCAGAAATGGACTTTAAAGGTTTGCATTTTTGACCGAGGTCAACTCGTATTAATTCTCTTGACTTTTTATACTGTGTCACATATGAAAATAACTCTGCATAATTTATACAGTAAGTTGCTTTAATGCCTAGTTGACTGATGCTTATAAAACAATAAAAAATAGGTCTGACAAACGCACAGCGTTTGCGAATCTGAGGATTTCTTTGTTTCATCTCGTCATACTTTATTGGTTTTGTTCTCTGAAAAACTACTTAGTCCCAAGTAATTTATTTTCAAGTGTCCATTTTCCATTACTCTAAAGGAATACTTTTGCTATCAACAGCTTTGAACACCTGAAGATGGATATGTTTTGACATGATACTATTACATGATGATGAAATTCTGACTTGAGATTCATGTGCATTTTGCTGGGCTTTAGATCAGTGAGAAACTAACATTCAAACACACATGCTGCTCTCAAACTAGGATCCAGCCCCGGTAAAATACAACTCAACTGTCTATTAAAGGAGCAATATACGACATTCAGAGCATTAATATAGCAGCAAACAACTATTTGCTATGTAAAGATATAGTGGAGTAATGTCTACCTGAGCAGAGAATGAAGTCACTCTCCCTCTGCGTGTGTTGTTATCAGAGCGTTGCCTTGCTTTGTTGACATGGCCAATCCCGCCACGCGTGCTTTTAGTGCATGTGAGCGTGCCCCAATTGTTAGCTCACAGCAGTCGCTCTGCAATGCACATCACTCATACAGCTGATAACGTCATCCCGACCTACAGCCTCGTTGTGGAAGCGTAGCGCCAACCCTCCAGGTTGCCATAGTTTGTGCTGTTAGCTCTGTTAGCACCGTTAGCTACAAGCCCCCGGCTCAGGAATCGCCATGTTGAGAGTCAATCAAAATGCTCCCAATCTCGTATCTTGCACCTTTAACATGACTTACTGCTAAGCCACTTCTCTGTGCTGACCTACAAGGTCCTGACTGGCCTACAAAGAAGAAGGAGACACTGTGGCAGCCGTTATTGACAGGGTGCACTTCAAAATCAAAAATTGTCAGATTTCTGTTGAGATATGGAGGGGAGGATTGCATATGCATTTTAACTTGTAATGCTGTTGCGTCTATAATGAATAGAAAATATGTTATAAAACAGCAGTTAAGGCACTGTGAGGGGTAGGATTTCTCATTGTGCCATATACTAAAACTGGATACACTGTCAGGCACTTTGGATAAAACAATACATCCAAACATACAGTCTTACTGTGTAGATAACATCTACATAATCACATCTACAAAAAAAAGGCACTATCATGTTTGAGATTCAGACGTGTGCTAAAATAAAAACATCTGACAAATTTTGATTTTGCTGCAGGGTGTCCCTTTTACGTGTTTCACAAACCAGAAGACATTCACATTAATACTGACATGGTCGAGCAACAAAACATCTGGAAATGGCATGGCTGAAAGGCAACAACATGGCAAACATTTAATAGCCTAGTGTGTGGCCCCCTGAAAACATCTGACCTGGGTTGAATTACTGTTGCAAATTACTTCAATTACATCTTGACTCAGCTTCCCCAGCACAGTCGAGTCAACTGTACACGTCGCCCATCTTGAGCTCCACGCACACACAGAAAGCATTTTAAGTAATTGAGTTGACCCAGGCCAGCAAAACATACAGCGCTTCCTTCTCCGGAATTTAACTCTTCTCTAGCTTTCCAGTTTGGAGGATAAATAAAATTGTGAATGGCATATTCCAGTTGCCAAATTTCATTCAGTGCTGAGAAAAGTTCAACTCTTTGAGAGCTCCTTCTTGTCCAGCGAATTCCAGAAGACTCTCCACACACACATAAAAAGATGCAGATGAACAGACGAGCAGGCGGAGACAGTGGAAACAGAAGGCTAGATGTGGTGGGAATAGAAAACCCCAACAAGGCTGTAGACAAGCATGAAAGTCAGATGCTTAAAGCGTTATGTACATAATGTACTGAGGAGGATGTAGATTGAGACCCATAAATAATAGGCCCATGTCTGGTACTGAAGCGTGGCGAGAAGGGAGACAGACTCGAGTTGTTCTCCCGTCTTGCTTCGTTTGGGGATGTTTTGGAAAGTAGGAAATTCAGACGCGCGTCAAAAAAGCATAAACAAATAGTTGCTAGTCTGGTAAAGTTAAGTAGTATTCCATTTTGGACCATAGCATCCAGTTGTTTATAGATTCTTACAAATAGAAAAAAAAATAAAAATCCTTCGATTTTATCATCCTTCATTTAGGAGCAAGATTTTTTTCAGAGGACAAATGCTTCCATCTCAGCCTCTACCTCCATCTTCATCGGGTTGGAGGCATTGGGGGAGCAGATTGTATCAATTGTAGGCTTTGTTGTGGGTGTCTGTAGAGGGTGGTGGATGGTCACAGTGGGGTGTTTAGTAGTAACTACCCAGGTGGGACGGCACATGGGTGTTAGGGTGGCGGGGAACATTTGGGTTGGGGTAGATGCCTGCGGTGGGCGAGCTCCAGTACGGAGCGGTGGGTCCAAAGAAATTGGAGGAGGTGACGGGCATGGATGGAGGATGTTGGGTTACAAAGTTGACCTTCTGCTGGTGGGCATGGTAGGAAGGCACATAGGCCAGGTCCGAGGGGTACTTATACATGGAGGACTCGGTGGGGTGCGGCTGCAGTGCCTGAGCGATGCCGTGGAAGTCGAACTTGTAGGCGTAGCGCTTGCCGTGCACCTTGGTCATGATATTTTTATCATAATAGTAGCGCAGCGCACGGCTCAGCTTGTCGTAGTTCATGTTGGGCTTGCTCTTGCGCTCGCCCCAGCGCCGCGCCACCTCATCCGGGTCAGTCATCTTGAACTCGCCGTTGGTGCCCTCCCAGGTGATGCAGCCAGCGTTGGCGCTGTCAGACAGGAGCTCCAGGAGGAACTGCCACAGTTGGATCTGACCTGAACCTGATGGTGGACACATACACAAATAGTGGTTAAACATGGGACCTCATCCAGGAGCGTCGTCATTCACTGTTGCCAGCTGGACAACTCATTATCTATCCAGCGGGGACCGTATGTTAGGACATCTTTTTAGATACTTGCACAAAAACTGCATATTCACAGCAAGGCAAGGCAAGTTTATTTGTATAGCACATTTCAACAACAAGGCAATTCAAAGTGCTTCACATAAAACCAGTAAAAGCATCAAACATAATGCAAAAGAAAAGATTTTAAAACGATTAAGAACATTCATTTAAACATAAAAAACAGTCCGTACATTTTTCAAAAGCTAAAAATAGAATAAAAGTTGCAGTGCAGTTTAAATACAGTAGTGAAATGTGGAAATTGATTAATATTCCTGAATCTGGTTCAATTAAAGGCAACAGCAAACAGAAAAGTTTTAATCTGGATTTAAAGGAGGAGATTTAAAGGAGCAAGTGCATTGTAAAGACAACAGTGTGATCAAAACCTTACCTGGATTGGCTAGGCGACTACTGGTGGGACCCAGAATCTGGTACGGATCTGTGGACAAAAAGAAAGAGTTGATTAATTTGGTTATATAACAGTATGTCACCCACACTAATTACTATGTAAGTCTGAAGACAAAATAAACATTTCACTGAGCTGCTGCTGATATAATACAAATTCAAAACAAACCTCTGTATTACTTTCACTTATAATAATCACAAAATATGCAAAACAATGGCAAACCAAGAGGGCATTATATGGTAAAGTCTTGTATTGGTGAGTTTGGATTATTATGCTCCTCTAAATAATTAGCTGTCCAGGAAAACCAATTACGCATGCTAATAGATGTGTTGCTGAGTGGTAAGAACACTAGTAAACACTCAAAGCTTGTTGGCAGACTGTATTCCAAACAGTCCATTATTACATTGCTGGTGAACCACGTGTAAACAATTGTTTTAGCGGTTTCCTGAAGCCGTGAGGACTTTTCTTGTCTTGATTTGTGCCTGCTTACATAAACTGGGACATATTAAGCCTTTACCTACAACCAACTTATAACAATGCAACAGTAATTCAAGCAAATAATGCAAAGAGCATAGAGAATAACATTTTCTGAGAGAATAATCATTCTCGGCCTTCATTAGGCTCAAAAGGGCACAAACTGGCACAAAGTGAAGCTGGTTCTCACGCTGACACATTAGCTTTAAGCCTGTGCTTATACTACATGATCAAGAAAGACAGCAAGTAAGCCGTTACCTGGCTGAGGTCTGGGCTGCTCAGTGGACTTGGTCACATTCTGAGTAACCACCGGTGAACCTGCACAGAGAGAAGCAATCAGTGAAGGATAATGGAGAGACAGAGACATAACAAGTAGGGTGGCAACAGATAACCAGGTTTCACATCTTGAATGCCAAAGTGAATAAGGCAGTATTTGTTGGCTGGCCTGACTTCTTTTGACTGACTGTTACTGCTTTGACAACAGAAGCTGTTATCTTTAGGAGGGTGTCCTACATGTCTAGACTCTGTAGATGTTTGAACTGCCTCTATTGATGTAGACTTAGGTCAGATAGAATTAAAAAAAAAAAGTATGTTTTACAGTGTTTTTTTTTTACAGCTTTTCTTTTGCAATTGCTGAGGCACAGAAATTGGTACTTGTGGCACAATAATTTGAACCACTAACTCATGTATCATCACAGTTCTGCTTCACACTATAGGTTTGAAATTCTAAAACACACTTTTTGCCAATAACTACACACAGTTATCTACATTAGACACATCATTTGAAACCAAAAGCCTGTGTGTGTTGTTTGCTAAACTCTGCCATTGAAACACCACACTCAATTATCAATCACCTGCACCCAGGATGAACCTGTGACAACAGCTTTAACCACTTAGATCACTTAGAAAATCAGGGCTTGAACACTAGAGACATGATTCAGGTTTGCTCCTTGGTGTGGACAACATTGGAGGCCTAATTGCAATACAAAGAGGGCCCTAGTTTCAGAAACTGTGATTTAGCAATTGCAAAAAACTGGAACCTGCACAGTACCAGATGATAAAATTCACATCAAGTGAAATGCAGATTCATACCTCCCTTCAGTATGGTTACAGCCATGCAAACGTACTACTGTTGTCCAGTCAAATATGCGTAACATGTTTTGTGTCCTCACCTTTGCCACTGTGCATGTTGTTTGACCATCCTGTCCGCCGTACAGCATCATATGACGGGTCTGATGAAGATAGAGGAAAGGAGAGGAGACAAAGTTAGCTTATTATAAAAAGATATATATATATATATTTTACATTTGGGAAAATGCTTTTTCTATTCGTCTGTTGACCAGAATTCTGTGTATTTACAATCTCTAAATGTTGCTGTGTGCATGATGCTAGAGTAAGTGTCTCATCTCATTCTATCACAGGACTGTGACTGTCACAGCCAAAGAGGAAGCCCAGTGCCAAATGGCATCAATACGTATTTCAAAATATGGTTCTAGATGCTCTTCACAGGATATCTGGACATGGAAATGTGGTTTTATTTGGATCACTGTGATGGTTTGAATGTAGAAGATGACACAATCTTTAACAGTACAGTTGGTTGAGCAGCTTGCAACACTCTGACCACAGATAAAAGGACTGATGCAAATTAACGTACAACAGAGACACACACACACACACACACACACACACACACACACACACACACACACACACACAGAGATCCTCACCCCTCTTCCCAAACAGGCGGCTTTTATGAAACCTTGACAAACAGCCAAACTGGCCCAGTTTGCATGAGTTCTACCTGCTGTGCGTCTGCGGTTCAAACCAAACCGAGTGTGAAGCTGGACAGCTTCCAGTAACAATCAATCACTTTGACACGAACCGATAAAAAAAGAGGATGTATTCTTCCTCTGGCAATGTCTCAAAAACACCCTGCTTCACTCACAGTGCACCTGGCCAGCACCCTTGATGGTTTGTAATATTGCAGGACTAAAACAGTTCAATCAGTTGCCAGAATACAATACAATATTTTATCTTTATGCACTCTACACTGTATTGTGTGCAGCATGCTTTTCACAGTGTTCTCGTGATCTGCAAATCTGCAGTTTCTTCCAGAGGGCAGCGGGCAGAGACAGTGTAATGGCGATGACAGAGGTTGTTGCTGGGATAAGCAAGCTTTTAGAAGATCAAGAGGCAATCCCATTTCCTATCCGCGTCGGCTGAATTTTGGAGTCGCAGGCTTATTGACAATCAAAGACGGCGGTTTAAAATCCCTGAGTCTTACAGTTTTTTGCAATTGCTCAAACACAATTTATTAAACGAAGGCCCTCTCTGTCGAAACTCTTCCCACAAAAACATATGCACAAAATATCTTACGATATAACGGTATATTGCCAAAGCACACACTTCATTCAAAATATTCTAAAGGTTTATTCTCAATAATGACTATCAGAACGCAATCACTACTGCGACACTAATAGAATGATTTAAAACTCAAAGAACTGATACCACTTACTGCTTTTAAATATAAAATGAAAGAAATAGAGGCAGGTTCCCAAAAACGTAAATGTTTCTTAAAGTAACTCGGTTATGTCACTGTCTCTTAACTTTTAGTTTTTTTTTAACTTGTCTTGCTCTGTGTTTTCTGTCTGTAACTATGTGTTTCTTATGTTGCTGCCTGTCTTGGCCAGGTCTCCCTCGAAAGAGATTTTTAATCTCAATGGGACTTATCTGGTTAAATAAAGGTTTAATAAATAGACACTGAAATCTTTATTTAAGCACACGTATATTTATGTTTTCCTGCTAAATCTGCCAAAATTTTGCTTAAACATCTTACAATGTTATTATTTAAACATACAAATGTAATTAAATAATCTTACAGTACTGTGAGAAATCCACTGGGGACATTTCATATCTATTAAGGACATTTGTTTTTTTTACCATATTCACCTATACCATCTAATCTTAAAAGAAGACAGCATGGACAAAGTTACTATATTGCATTTTAAACAAAACACAGTATATGGCAATTGCAGTCCTCTAACACAACTCTCCAAACCTGGCCTCTATGGTTGTGCACACCGAAGAACAGGCTGCAGCCGAATCCCTTTTCTAGTGTTCAGGCTCTGATTGCTAAGTGATCTAATTGGTTACAGGTGTTTCACAGGAGCACTCTGGGGACAGGTGATTGATAATTGAGAGTGGTGTTTAAGAGTCAGTGTTCAGCAAACAACACACAGGCTTTTAGTTTTGAACGATGAGTCTAATGCAGATAACGATGTGCAGTTATTTGCAAAAAGTGTGTTTTGACATTTCAAACTGTGTAAAGCAGACAGTGTGCTTATGGTTCGGCGTACTTTGTCAATAGATGGGATCATAGGCTACATGAGTTGGTGGTTTCAATAAGCCACAAGTTATAGAGAAGGAGAAGCGCACGACTCAAGCCTACTGCAAGAAAGCAGAATAAAACCAGTGATAATACGAGCATGGCGTGGGTAATGCAGAGCATCAGGTCCTCATCTCAAACACTGAAAAAGTGTGGCTTACAGCATTGTGTTTTAACTCAATATGCATGACTAATTATCCACATGAAGAGATAATTAGAATATGTTTGACATTCCAGAAGTGAGGGAGCGTGTTGATAGACTTTAAATGCGCTCTGTGTGTGTAGGTGTTTGTTTGCCTGCCTTCGCAAATTATTCTCAACTGAGTTTTAATCAGTGCAGTCAATAACTCACATGATGATCATCCATGAATCACTGAAAAAACAGAATAGCGTGTTCACTATGATATATAACCTGGTCTTCTAAACTGTATAGATTGTATTTGTTAATTTGAAAAGTCCATCAATTTGATACGCAAGACCCCCTTTAAAGATGGTTTATTGTAAGAGCAGCATGATGTTCAGCCTCTTTCAGAAACCAATGAAAGTCTCCCACAAAGAGACTTTGTGTACCAGGTTGACTCATACAGCAACATCAGAGGACCAACCAGTGACAGTCAACCAACATTCATTATCAGCTGCCGCCTCATGAATGGCCATCTCTCAACACTGTACCACACTGCCCTCCTGTGGTGTGGGACAACTTGACATCTTAGTTTTCCTTAAAATGAACAACACATAATAAAATACACAAAATCATTACCTCTCTGCAATCATGAAAACAATGTTTGCCTGGTGACCTGCAACATGAGTGTTTCATTGTTTTATTCATTTCATAATCTTCCGGAGAAAATGTGTCTGCTGCTACTTTCAAAAGGATGTTTTGTTGCCTTGTTTTCCCCGTTCCTCACGCGGAATACGGCCTGCTTCTCAGGGACTTCTTGATTTCTTCACTAATTTCTAACTTCTCAACTTTTAACCCCCGGTGTTTCAGCAAAAGGACCCATTCACGCAACAAGAGGGCTTCTGGTCCCCGTGACCTAAAAGAGGGATTTTGAAGTGGAAGTGCAAGACGTGATGGCGCGAAAAACACACGGATGAAGTAATTGAAGGATGTGAGCTCGCAACAAAGCTAAAGAAAAGCGAATAAATTAGAATATGATCAAAAGAATGAAAGGAGAGTGTAATAGAGAGAAAGAGGGAGAAGAGAGACAAATAAGAAGCGGGCTGCCGTGGCTCAGCGGGGCTGTCAGGTTCAATCTGGTGTGGGCCGGCAGGATAGCCAAGGAGCAGTGACTGGGGGAGAGTCCTGGGAGACTTGCGTTTCCTGCCTGCCTCGCCTGCAGACAACCTCTCTTTGTTTTACTGGCCCTTTTTTCCCCTCTACTCACCGCCAGCCCCCCTTCATCCACTCTCCACCACCCCGAAAAAAAAACACAACGGGGCTACCTCCATACGTGAAGAGAGGAGGTTACAAACAGAAATGGTGGGTGGGTTGGGGGGAGGGAGGGGGGGGGCAAATGAAGCAGAGATGAGAAAGAAGGCGAGGGAGTCACAGAAATAGACTTTATTGAGAAGGAGACAGATGAGGATGGAGACGGAGTGACTAAGGGTATGAAAAGGCTTGAAATGGAAAGAAGAGAAAATAATATTAAAACAAGTCAGACGAAAACACAACTTTGGAATTTGAAAAGAAAACAAGGGGAGCGAAACCCATCTGGTGTGGGCTGGAAGAGATGCCCAGTAATACATGGGCGCATTCACATCTTTTAGATACCCATGGTGTTATTGTTGTTGGCAGCAAATTATATTCATCTTCAAAACAATTTTCCCTTCCTCAGCATTCTAGCTTAGAAAAGAGAGAATTCAAGGTTTTAACAATACTCCAAAAAATACAAAATTGTTTTTTTGAGCGAGTGAAAGGTAGGAAGCAGAAGTGCAGAAGAAGGAAAGAGCAGCAGATGTAAAACGTACAAAGCCCTAGTGGTCGGGGCTACTCGCAAACCCAGACCCGAAAGTGCACACACACACACACACACACACACACACACACACACACACACACACACATACACACACATACACACACAGAGCCGGCTCTTCCCCCAACAACCCCCCCCGCCCCCCCCTTCATTTTTCCAGGCCTCGCTCTGACTGCGACTTGAGCCAGTTTCCACTCTGGTCTGGGGTGTGGTGCATGCTCCTGGGAGACTTAGACTGCAGGACACGTTAGTCAAAACAAGGCCCGAGCGCTAGACAGAGGGGGAGAGAGGCAGCGAGTAACAGAGAGACAGCGGTAGGGATAGAGAGAACAACTGAGTAGAGCGGGTGAGATAGACAGAGGAGAGGGAGGTAGACAGTCTGAACCAGGGGGAGAGACCCAGACAGGGAAAACTTTTTAATACCGTAATACAGGTGCTTTAAAAGCCATCTGTGTGACGGAGGAGCCATAAGAGGAGGAGCATGATGTACGGGAGTAAAACAAAAAACAAAAATTGTTCAGAGCAAACAGGGGATTACAACACCACTGCAGATAAATAAACATAATTATTGCATTTGTAAGTTTGGTGCAATGTTGTCAATATTGTTTTTAAAGACAGAACTGCGTCTTTCATTTGCTTCATTTTCAAAATGCGAAGGGGAGCAATTGACATAAATATTGTCATAAATGTAGGACAGCTTGTACGCATAATGGCACACTTCAAGCTGTATTGCCACTTTGACTTGGCGAGAGATGAGAGATGCAGCGGAGAATATGAATGCCCACGCTGCAAATTACTAAATTACAAAAGTGCATAGCAGCACCGAAACAGAAGCTAAAACTGGTAGGAGGACTCATTGTAGAGAACCAAAGCCGTATCATATGCAAACATCAACACCAAGATAATACCACAAACAAAACACATACACACCGGAACACATGCAGGAACCCAACGACACACCCACGTCTATCCACAGACAAATAGTAGACATAGACTTTAGATACACACTAAGATACACACACACACACACACACACACACCCTTTCAGAGCAGCAGCATTCCGTGTTTTATATGCTCTCTTTTATTCATAACATTGCATTTTACACCACATAGTCTGGAGCAGATTAAGGGTGGTCTCCTGCTGCATGCTCGTGCTTACTCTACCCCAAAGAGCCTGTACGGTATTTGACTGTTCTTGAAGGGCAATATGAACTTGAACATCTGGCAATACTGATCTGAGGAAATTTTGATAAAGGCTTCTCCTGGAGCAAGACTTCTTTTATTGTTGAGTCACAATCCCCCAACGTCTCTTCTTTTTATATTGTTTCCCTTTTTCACTTAATTTTGCAGCACATTAATAACACTTTGTGATATTCAAATGTGGTTCATTATTCACATAGTTCTGAAACTACGGCACTGTTTGTCAAAACTATGACACACAAACAAAAACATATACCCAAAATTCCCTACACTTTATTTAAAATGATTCTTTCATCTTGACTTTACACAAAAACGATAAATGTTTTGCTCTCTCCGCATGTCAACTGCACACTGATGTGTTAAGTATAAAACACTATCCGGCATTTTCATTGTGTAGCATGCTGTTAATATAAACTATGAACACAACTGAAAATGCAGTATGTTGCCATGACAGTCCTCCAATTCTCTCTCTCCAAAATAAGCCTCCATTGTTGTGCGCACCAGGGAGAGAAATGGAATATTTTTCTAGTGTTGTGATTTTGAGGTAATCAAATTAGTTTCAGGTGTTTTCACTTGGTGGATTGCAGGTGATGGATAATTCAGTGTGGTATTTCAAGCATCAATCAACACACAAACACTTGCGATGTCTAACGTAAATGACTGGGTGTAGTTATTTGCCAAAATGTGGGAATTTCAAGCTTAGTGTGAAGCAGACAGTGTGCATGTGGTTTAGCTTACCTGGCCAATACTATATTGTCTACATGAGTTAACAATTTCAATGACTAAGCCACAAGTACCAGTTCTTGTCTATTTGTAATTGCGAAACATTGTTGTTGCATAACTTTAGGATGACTACAAATACATTTTTTTTTTTTTTAAAGTGATTCATTTTAAATTGGACGGGTATCAATCCGATAAGTTTGTTGTATTCCCGAATTCTTGAAAAGTCACCATGTAGGAGACGCAGGCTTTCCTCAGCTCGACGCTGTTCATTGGCTGGGAGCACGGGACACGAGTAGAGGCACAGTCAGTGTTACAGTAGCCCATTATAGAAGTCACCTCTTGTGAAAGGGAAATGCTGCTGAAGGGAGTGACCATGTATTCCTGCCAGTCCAAATACCTGGCGCTGAGAACCAGGAAGACCGGGGTCGGGGGTGACCGAGCAGAATCTTATCTGGCCTGCCCATTGCTCTATTGGTATTGAAGCCTGGGGAGAACAAGTCCGCGGCCTGCTCACGCTCACCACTGCTGCAGATAGAAAGAGGCAGAGGGCATTCTCGGACACTTATCAGACTTAGTGTTTCCTCTCCTGCTGCCTTGATAGGGCCCCTCATCCTGTGAGCAAGGCTATCACTGTTATTGCAGTCCTTTCCCCCGTCTCTGGTGGTGACACCATATAGCCGATGTAAAGGATGTCGTTTTTTTTTTTTTTTGTTCTTTTTTAAACTGATACGCAGGGCAGCCTTCGCCTCGCTGGTGTTGTGTCAGCACAAAATAATGTTTTTAGAGTGAAAAGGTATCCAGAGGAAAGAGGCAATCATTCAGTGCTGCTGTGGGCGTTGTTCTTAGAAACTTGGCTTGGCTTTTGAAAGAATTTTACTGGTGTAACATTACCAACACTGAAACAGGTCTCATTTGGCTGTTGCATTTATACTTCACTACAGATTTGTAAATGTGAACGCTGATTCTATGATCCAACTAGATACAGTCATTTTTGCCTTAGCTAAGACACATGTGAAAACCATTCACCCAAGCTGTTCAAGTGCTAATAACACAAACATGTTCATTTAAAAAAAAAAATTAAAAGAATTTAATTGACACTCACTACGGAAAGTTATTTATTTTTTTAAACTCCATGACAAAACTCAAGATAAGGTGACCTATTCTTTCTCTTTGTTTTAGGCAATATGCCTTTGACAGAGCGTGGTCAATACTTTGAAAAAGGAAATAATTAAACAAATGAATCTATAAAGAAAATCCATTGAATTCTTTTGTAAAATTGTGTCCAAAACAAGTGAAATAACCTCAACTATTTGTGCCATTGTTAAATTAAAACTGACTGAGTGGTATATTACTAGAATATATTGTGAAAGTAATCTCATAAAAAGTACAAGTGGTGCGTTAACACACACACATCCTTTTCACTCCAGTCTAGTCTGAAGCAGCCAATCAGGCTCCTCTGCCATGTTCACCGCACATGTACTTGCTTTCACACCTGTCCCTGATGCCTGTCAAACAACCTCATTCACACTTCATACGTCTCTCTTCTCCCCCACAATCGACACATTCACCGTCTGTTTTCGCCCCTGCTGCTGCAGACTGAACTCATCAGCAACGCTGCTTTTGTCTTCTTGTTAAAAAAACCCAAAAAAACGCCTCTATTCTGACACCGTCCCCTCTGAGCCACTATTTGTCACAGTGTTCAGGTAGCAGTTCTGAATAGCAGGGTCTGCTGGAGCAGCTTGGCCCTTATTATTTCAACAACACAAAAGGTGCACCTGCACAGAGCTTTGGCAAACCGGTTACTGCATGTGCTTTGGATTTGTGTGAGTGGTCTGTATTATCAAGTGTGTGTGCGCTGTGTGTATCTGCTTGTCTGAAGCTGGCAGGTACTGTGAAGCAGCGTTTTTGTCTCCCTTTATTCTATTCAGGTCGTCCAACAATCTCACCGTGCTCCCTTGATATTTGTTACATCAGCTCGAATACAGGCACACAGATATTAAAGATAAAGCACAGAGAAATAAAAAAAATAAAAAAAGTGTCCCTACCCTCTTTGGCAACCAGACGTGGGGATGGGTCTGTGTGAGATGGCGTATTGTAGGATAATGATGAGCTACCTGTAATGTGAGACAAAAGAAAGCATAGTAAGGCAAAACAATGTCTCATCTGTCCTGTATTACAGACAAACAATTACTACCAAAACTACCATATTAAAACCTGGATAAGAAATATTGAAATTTTCATACATTCTAACACAACATCATCCAGTGATTAAGGTGCACATTACTTAAAACTCAAAGGGTACTGTATAAAGAAAGCCAGCAGGTGGCAGTAGAAGGCACAGCTCAATTACTGACAAGCAGCCCTATGGACCCGTTTTCATTTCTTGAATTGTGTTCCAGTTTTGCTTTAAAAAATAATCTCAGAAATAAGGAAATTAATGATACATAAATATAGTCCTAAATAAGCAAACCCAGCACACAGTCAGTCATTTAAAGGTAGGGAAAACCCCACTGCCCGTCAGCATTTTAACTGCAAAACCTGATTCCTGAATAATAAAGTCAGAGAGGCAAGAGTCTGCATATGGCTGCCTATTCATTTCACCTTATGGAGCAGAACTCTGCGCCGCATTCCTCCACTTACTCAGGCACCCTGGGCGGCACCAAAATGCTCTCTTAATTTTAGCTGCCCCCAGGCATAAATCAGTGAGTGGAAAAACAGAGCCAAAAATGCACAGTGAAAACATAAGAGCAGCTACTGCATGGGGAGTGTAAAGCTTTAGCACCAAGACGGCTACAGAGAGCTGCTGAGTAAGGAAGATGCCCTTTATGAAGGCGCAAATCTGACAAAGAACAAAAAACTCCAAAGCAAAATTAAATTTGCGATGTGCTTTTCTTGAGATTTGAAGTAGGACCCCTTCCTAACTTGCTGTGCTGCTGGCGGTGGGGTTTGGGTGTGGGGTGAAGGGGGGGTGAAGGGGGGGGGGGGTGAAGGGGCCCATGATGGCTGACTAGGGGTCTGTTTTTTTAGGGGGATGGCTGGGGGGAAAGAGTGGGGTGCTCCACAAATGTATTCTAACCTCCCAACACCCCACCCCTCCCAATCTACCTACTCCACAGCACCCCCAAGGCTCTGGGTCTAGTTTAGAAACCTGGGGGCCTCAGAACAGGGGAGCCATTGTATGAAGCAGGGTCCCTGCACAGCAATCAAACGCAGCTCCCCGTACAAAAATAATTCCACACGCAGAGTGTTTAAGCGCACGGGGGCAAGCGCGCCACCAAAAGCTTTGGAATGAGGGAGAAAGTGTAAGAGAAAGATGAACAGAAAAAAAATAAGAGGGAGAGGGGGGAGGAGGACGAGGCTGTTAACCCTTTTCCTGCTGTGTGCCACATATGTGGCCTGACCCAGACAGGCAAACAGGCAGCAATGCTGAGAAAACCTCAAATCATCCCACAGAAAAAGTCAGGGCTGCTGTACGAGGGAGAGCGAGAGTTAGTGACGTGTGAGAGAGAGAGAGAGAGAGAGAGAGAGAGAGAGAGAGAAAGAGAGAGACCCCCGCAGCTGACAGTTTGGTGGAGGGAGTCTTGGCTGTGCTGCCTATTTATTTGGACGGCTTCTTCCTCTCTCAGAAAACAAACATGTCCCGATAATCTGACAGCACAGAGGGAGAACTGGCCAGTGTTCAGCCCTTAAGACCCTCACTCTCTCTCTTTCCCTCTCCAAGTCACATCTGCTCAGAGTCTGGTAGATTACATAACATCCACAAACAATTTTCTTTTCTCTCCTTTCTATGACTGACGGCTCTTTCAAAAGAAAGGCCCTGTCCTCCAGTATTTGCACGCCCATAATACTGAGATCTTTAGGGGCTTGCTCAGCATTGTGATTGACCTCCATCGGGCCCCTGCTGTTTATTCTGCGGAGCTATACGATACCACTGCCTCAAACATGTGGTCTGAGATTTGTCAACAAACTGAGGATCTCAGTCACCCAGTCTTGTGCATCTTGCCACCTCAAGGCAGCCCAATGGTCTCCAGCCAACCGTAAGTCATCCTTTTAGGAGCACCACTGCCCAACTTCATACCAGTTTTCCATCATGCGTGACAGATATTTGCAACAAGTCCTCCAAACGTAGAGATCATTTATCATGGCCTTCCAAAACAACGCATTAGCATTTTCTCGGGTGACGTCTCAACTGCAAAACTGACATTGTTTGTTAGCAGTGTTGGGGAAGTTGCTTCAAAAATTTATTTATTTATTTTATGTTTACATTACTTTACTAATTACGCGAGTGAGAACATATTTGCACAAGCAAAACCAACAGTCAAATCCAATATTTCCACGGACTGGGTCCAGCTTTTCAGCAACAGCACGGCAAACTGGACCCCATACTGTTGTCTTCTGTGCTGAATGTTGTGATGCAGGAAGCAGCACAGGCAGGAAGGACACGCATGCAGATTCAGACGGGCAGATACAAAGAAAATACAGACAAGAAGAGAATCCAAAAAGTTACAGATGAACAAGATTCCACGTGACAAAGACAAACTGAGAAAAGACAATGGGAGCACAGAGACTGACTACACAAGGAAAGGGGGAGGGAGGGGGAGATAATGAGGGACAGGTGACCGCAGGGCTAAAGAGCAACAGGCGAAACTCACAAGGGTGGGGCTGATAATCACAAAGGCGGGAGAACAAACAAGAAACAAGATCATGTTAGCAGGCAAGCTACTGAGGCCACGTCCAGTCGACTGAAGGGAGTTTAATCCTTCAATAAACTCAGTAAGACAACAAACAAGCCGAACTACAACACGGCAACATGTTACTGAGAATAGTAAGTGATTTTGAAAAGAACTGACACTACTTCTCACCTTACTGAAATACTAATATATAGTTATGTGTAATTGCCAAACACTTTCTGTCAGTGACTTTCTTGTTTATGAGATTACATATGTATTTCCTATGACTTATTTCTGATCTGTTATCACTAGATTCGGTTTGGTTTTGGCACAAAAACTTGGATACGGTTAGGAAATGGCCATTGTTTTTTGTTTTTTTTAAAAGGAGTCATTGCTGGTCTGTGATTGGGCACAAACTTCCATGTGAAATTCAAAAGGACAACACCATGACCTCCACTTTGCTTTCTGCCTCGCTATATAAAGGGCACACTACTTCCTGCATTGGCATCTGACACATCTTTCAGTGCAGCATCGTCCAATATGAACGTAATTCCTAAGGACACTGGGCCGGTCCTCACGAGAGAACGACATAATGGGTTGTTTGTTTAAATTCCTAAAGTGACAGAGCAAATATGGAAGCAGGGTGATGTTGTTATAGCTAAAACAAAACCTTCTAGTGATGGGAGGAACAACAAAGTGTATAACCAGAGATTGCTGTTCCCATCCCATCTTCTACCAATAGTCAACGTTGTTTTGGATGATCTTTTTGGGGACCAAAATCGAACCCTCCTTGACTAAGCAGTTTGGTTACCTAACCTTCAAGACCGTATTATGCTCGGGGTAGTGACAGAAAAAAAGATTTGTGAAGAATGAAAACAACCCAACCCCTGCTGATTTTCTCACCGACACACACCTGACCAATCGCTGCATAAAGTGGGTGTGAATTGCAGATTGTCAATTTACAGAAATGTTTGGACGCAGCACCTTAATTTTAATGTTGAGAAGTCGTGTGTGGTTAACTTAAAAAAAAAAAAAAACATCACTGACTGAAATTCAAGGTTTTTCAGAATTGCTCCAAATCGACATTCTTAACTGGTGATTGGGTTGCAATCCCAATTATTATGCAACTCTGAGCAGCTAGCTTTAATTACAGCTGAGCTCATCTCAGTGTTTACACGAATAGCAACTGCTTATTATCCACCGCCGCTTATGCTAATGTGATATGTGCATAAATTCCTGTAGTGCTAAGTGCCTGAACCCCAGCAGTCAGGAGAGCAGCCGCAGACAGCTCCGTAATGGTGGCTAACTGCAGACAG
The DNA here is from genome assembly GCA_016806645.1 of Ophiodon elongatus. Classification (NCBI taxonomy): domain Eukaryota; kingdom Metazoa; phylum Chordata; class Actinopteri; order Perciformes; family Hexagrammidae; genus Ophiodon; species Ophiodon elongatus. The sequence continues at coordinate 346,506 of JACSYO010002159.1, forward strand.
CTAACAGTAAAGGGCGCAGAGCCAGGCCGTTGAGCCCCTGTGCACCAGTGATAATCTGCCAATAGAAGGAACTAATGCAAGGGGAGCTCAATAAAAATGTTGTGAGGGGAGAAAAGGGAGAGAGAGAGCGAGAGAGAGAGAGAGAAAGAGAACGAGAGCGCACTCTCCAGACCTCCTTTTTCCCTACTCAGCCTTCGAGCCCAGATGTTTATGGTCTGTATAAACTATTGAGGGCTCGAGAATGTCCCCCACTCTGGTGCGAGCAACAGCAGTGCAGGAGCCCAGACTTATCACTCTCTCTCTCTCTCTCTCTCTCGACTCCCTCACTGTAAATCCATCCAGACATACAAGCAATGGCGACAGCTGGGAAACAGAACTATTGCAATTCTCCAAAGACACTCAATCATGACCACCTCAGACCGTTTCCACACACTTCTAAAAGATACTTCACCCCCACTTCGACTTCTTTATTCTATATCACACTCGCTCTCTATTATTGTTTCTCTTGCTCACACCCTCCTGCCCCTGTCCTCAAATAACTACTGTAAAATCAGTCATTTTATCATCAAGTTTCTACTCTTATGTTTCTCTCATGTCACGTTACTTTCCCTCCTCACTCCCCTTTCATTTTTCCCTGTCTCTTCTCCCATATCTGTGTATCGGAGGATACGGCCTTTCATTGTCTGAGTTTTTTTTTTCTCTGCTCCATTTCCAGCACATGTGGTATCAAATCGACCTACATGGGTGCGATAAAGCAAACAGTCCGTGGTCCCTCCCTGACAGACTAATTTGAACAAATTCTCAAATTGCACCCCAAATTGAAAGCACATTGGGATGCGGGCAGCCATTACTTATAAAAATCTGGATAAGTGACCAAACAATGAGGCCAAAATAATGCACGGGCAACTACCCTTGTTACTATAAGCAGCTGGGTTGCCGGAAAGATGTTCAGATTGTGCCCGCGGTCGCACCATTGTGGGTGTCTGAACGACATTTCAGCGCATGACGTGGCAGGAATGTTTTGTTATGGTATTGCTGTAGGGTGGGGAAGTGTGTCCCTGCCCAGTGCCGAGTGTACGTACAGGGCTTAATGACTCCGAGGAATGTTAATCAGAGGTTCAATAAACAGAACCAAATACACACATGATGGACACAGATGTGAATGAAATGATTGGACCTTGCAGCATCCATTTTTTCTGGAGGAGGATGGGGGGTAGTGTAGGGAAGAGCGATGAATGGGGATGGAGGAAGACATCACATGACCTGTAATCACTAATGCTTCCAGGGCTTGGCTCAGTATTTCCCTTCCTCTCTCTTTTTCTGTATTCTGGAAGCTCGGCTCAGCTCCAACTATCGTGAGTGAAGCCAGAGGTCTATTTTCTGGACGGGGTTACTACTCGTCTATGATTGTGTTTGTTTGTGCTGCGGGGGAAAAAGAGAGCGCAGCTTTAGTTTCCAAATCACCAGCCCTGCAGGGTCTGCATAAGGCCTCAACCCTCCTCCTCTTCCTCCTCCGTCTCAGTCTCCCTGAGACATTCATTTACTAACATGGTTCCTCTTGCCCTGAGGCTCCCAGTGTCCATAATACACACTGCTCAGTTGTCGGAGAGCTGCCCCAAAACAGGTCAGTCAGTCCAGGCACGGGACGGAAGCATTCATCTTTTTGATTGTCGGGAACGGATCCAAAGCAATTTCATCTAGCAAGTGGAGAGGATTCCCGAGACATCTTCTCTGTCTCCAAGACACACAAGGTCTAAATAAAAAAAAAATGGGCAGCACTGGGCAGAATCGCGGTGCAGCACGCCTAAGCCGTGGCTAAGTCACGCAGCCAGTGGCCATAATGAAAACTGCTCCGCAGAGTGTGCCCAGTGGCGGTCAGACAGATCCACCCGCTGCAGCGCTGCACAATGAGGCTGTTATACTCATGACAGGCATCTCTCTCTGCCCAGACGCCGCGCACAGAGAAAACTGTTGACACCCACAAAATGCAGTTCCCATTACATCACACGGAGGCCCATCGCAATTTTTTGGGAGTAATGCTAAACTTAGTTGAGCCATCAGTCACTCCACCCAATGTGGTGTCATGCTATTCCTAACAGTAGAAGCAGCTCTCACTATTTAAAGTACACAATGCAAAGAATTTAAAGATGGGACAAACTGTTCTCTGTATGCACAACAATCACGGTACTCCTTATCTGCTTATTTTCAAAGTAAACGGTAGACATACCTACTGTCCGAACGAGACAACACTGTGTATTCAAGGCAGCAGCCATGCCAGATGTTACATCTTATATCAAAATGCAATTTGCATACTGCCTCAGAAAATTGGCTTTGTTTCCCCGCCGAAACATATGAAGCAGGATTGCACCGAGGAACTCTTCAAAGGCAAGAGGCTCAAATTTAGTTGCCTCCATTGCAAATTGCAGATCAACTTTCTTTGCTGTGCTGAACACACGGGCCTAGCGTGATTCCTGAGGCAATGCACCTGGGCTTCATCTTTCTGGACCATGTGGAATAAGGCGCAGCAAAGTCAAGTGGGGGATGTAGTCGATTGCTATCTTGAGAAGGGAGAGAAACCCCCTTGGTTTCCACAGCTCTGCTTAATACTGGGTAGCCATTATGGAGAAATGAGTTTCCAGTAAAGGCAATTTCATTGTTTATTGACGGTAATATGAGCACAGTGTGGTGACAAAAAAAAAGTGTTGTGTTGTTTGCTAGGGTTTGGCATTTTTTCACTCGCACTTCTCATCCAAAAGTAGAGAAAAGTATATGAAAAGAGACTTGTGTCCTAACTGAAAGTTGATTTTCGCTTCCATTCTTTGGCAGAGAGGGAAGCCAGTGCTGATTTCAACTCAAACACAGACAGCAGGATGTAAGACATTAGTGCAGTACACCAAAATATTCTTACACTCTTAAACTAAAATCTGATTATCTTCAATCATCAATCAATCGTCAAAACAATTTTTGGTGGAGTCCAACATTTGTTCCAATAACCCATCAATTGATTAACATCCATTGTTCCTCTTGATTCACCTGTCTGTTTAAGTTGCACAAAGTGTACTTACTTTCCCTGAGGTAATTGAGATGAGAGAGAAGCACTTCGGCATTGTACATGGTGGTGAGCCGAAGAAAGTCGTCCTTGCCCATCTTGCAGAGGTCTTTGCCGTCTGTGTTCTGAAACATGGCCGTGTCGATCTCTAACAGGCCGTACTCCTTGATGGCCCACTCTAGCCACTGGCGCACATGGTCCTGAGACCACAAGGAGGGGTCTGCATGGAAAAGAGGGGAAGTTTATTGACTCCAGGATAACTGTTCCTGGACAGACACCAGGGAAGACAGAGTCGGGAGAGCCTCACATCTGAGTAAGGTAAAGGCAGGGGGAGCAATGAACAAATTAAAAACAGATTTTTGTATCAGTAGCAGATCTTGTTCAGGTAGTTGTAAATATTCTTTGTCTTGTTTTAACCACATGAATAGGATTTGCCATATGACTCTTATTCAGATAAATGATCTTTGAAAGAAATCTCTTCCTGTGTTTGTTCAAACTTTGGAATATGTTTTGCATTGAATTTGTGAATACACATTGACCCCAGTCTGATATACTGCATAACCTATGTGGAAACCTAAACTCCAAACTTACCACTTGTGGTTAGGGAGTGGCCTCCATGTGATGTTCCTATTAGGTTAATAGATGAGTGGACGTTTACATCAGTTTAGCACTAACATTTGAATAGCCTTCACAATGGAACATTTACCAAGGCGCCATTCAATTTTAATTAAATGAACAACATGTGCTTATTTTTCGGGAAAGTACAGTCAGTCTCTTTGGCTCTCTGGTTTATGTGTAGCAACATAATCAACTTAGGTGTTGAAACCTAATTTCTAAAGGCTATCACCCTGAAATTTCACTTGAACTGTGATATTTCACATACTGGATCAAATTGTGAAACCAGTGAAGAAATATATGGGTCTGGCAGACAAACAGACATCTCTACCTGCACGCATTCAGCCGTGCTCCCATGAGTGACCTAAAACATTGGAACAATGCTTTACCTCTCAAACCAGCTAAATAGAAATGGGACTCATAAAACATTTACAACACTGGCAAAATTATAGCAATCAGAAGAGTTATTCTGTATGTAATCGCAGCAGCAACACAGAGAAACACCTAAAACAATTAGCACCTGTATAAATACACAGTGAGAGAACATATACACTGTTTAATGAGACATATGCACCCTTCTTTTTATGATATACATGCTTTTTATTATTACATACCTGCAGGTACAATGACTCTCCGCTCATTGGTGGTCATGTTGGGGGGAGGGGCATTCTTCTCATCCATGTAGTTTCCATAGTTCATCTGAGATGTGTCATTACCCCCCACAAGCTTATTGCATTTACCCACACTGCAGTCCACTGGAGACTCCCTGCTACACGAACACACACAGACACACATACGAGAACGTGTAAAAATATTATCAGCAGATAAATTGGGTGTTGTTGGTTTTCTTTTCCAGTCATTGACTTTGGCATGGGATGGATAAGCCCTAAACTGGCTTTGGCCACGTATACTGAAGATTAGAAGCAAAAAGTGAAGGTTAGTTGTGGTAAAGAAATGGCCCGTTGAATGACTAATGGCAACATTTATGGCAGTAGCTGTAGCGATGAACACCAAATGTCGAATACGTCCAATAAAGATGAATACAAACTCATATCTCACGAAACACAAAGTAATGTAAGACACAGGATGTGGTTGTCATGTCATACCTGGATCCATTCATGTGCTCATATTCTCTCTTGACATTGACCCGCACCGGCTGGTTGATCCACTCCTGTTGTGGGGGTAACGGGTTGATTTTGTGGGTCTGGCCGTAGTCCTGTGTGCCAGATGCAGTCATGTCTGTCTTGGGGAGAGGTGCAGCAGCAGCGTACGGAGGCTCAAATAGGGACTGGTCTTCACTCACCACTGATAGCGCCTCCTGTAGGTAGAAGGAACAAAAAACGTGGTATGTCTTTCTCTACTCTCTTTACAACTGCAAGTATGTGAGCTTCCAAATAGGCCATATATGGCCATCCGACCCAATACACACGGAAATTGAGTACTTCAGTATTTTCTGATATACTCGTATTTGCTTTATTGCAGAGATATAGATAAGAAGATCGACACCACTCTTAAGTCTGTCCGTTTAGAATAAGGCTACAACCAGCAGCTAGTTAGCTAGCCATTCACATATGACAAAATACACCAACACCTCTAAACTCCTACTAATTAACCCATTGTAGGTGATTGTGGGGTTATGTGTAATTTGAGGTTTTTGAAAGCAGTTAGTTTTACTTTTGAATAGAGCCAGGCTCACTGTTTCCCCCTGCTTCTTTACACTAAGCAAGGCTTACCGTCTCCTGACTGTAGTTTTGTAACAGACAGATATGAGAGTAGCAGCAATCTTCACATCTAACTCTAAAAGCGATAAGGCATTTTTCCCAAAAAGTCAACTTGTATCAAGTTGTGAGACATAACCATGTCATAAGAATGATAAGAACAAACTCATGAGCAGATACAGCTCAAGTCTTTCATTTGACAACTGTGACGTCACATTTTCAATCTCTTGAGTATTTTTTTGTTTACAGCAATTATGAGCAGTTATGGGTCATATCGCAGTCTGGCATCCAAAAAGTTTGTGTACACAGCCCACGTAGCAATAGCTTCCTGTTGATGTTACGGTGACTTAAATCATGCCGACAGTGGAGTAGGACAGTTGTAAGGCTGGGCTCTAACAAGGTACTGGTTTACTACCACTATCAGTCAATACATACAGCTTTTCTACCATTAATGACCCATTACTACTGAACTAAAAACCCAAAACTGTCTTCTCAAATTCTCCTGTTTACTGTATGGGCTGACAATTACAAATATACCAAACCAGATTTCCAAGATTCCTGGTTGTGTAACCATTTTCTCTCACCCATGCTCATTCTTAACTTCATTGGACCCAAAAATCCCCTGTCATGCCTTGATCTTTCTGTCCGGTCTGAGCTTTGGGCTTCCCTCCATAGCTGAAGACTCAACAGAAGCAAGGGAGGGAGGAAGGGGCGGGGGGGTCGCAGCTACACTGACCCCTCTGCTGTAGCTCAGCTGGAGCAATGTAAGTTTATTAAAGAAAACAAACGCAGACACTCGTGGCTGGCCAAGATATTACGTGAGTGCTCCTCGTGTAATGTCTTGGAAGTATAAAGCACGGATTGTGTACTTGGTGTGTTACCTTTTAACATGCAGATTCCACCGTTTAGTGTTTGACAATAAACAGTGTTGGGCAATGTGTCACCATCTCAGACTGGTGCCAGGCAACTGTTAGATGGCACTGAGTGGGGATACTGTTTAACAATAACTTCATCGCATGTTATAACTGTTCCATCTATCACTGTTCACAACGATCAAACCAACAAAAAAAAACAAAAAAACAATAAGTCAGAATATCAAGTGAATTCATTACAGTCATATGCTTCTGCTGGGGATTAGGCTCGGGTCTGATGCACATCTGGATCTGATAGGATCTGATGGCACAGCTTAGGCCGAGACGTGTCTAATTCCCGAGGACTGAATTATTTCATTCCAAACTGCCACATATCTGCTTCGGGGGGAAAATGCTACTTAATATTCATTGATCAGTATTTCCAACATGTTGCTTTTTGCATTTTGTAAAATGTTGCTTCTTTGAAAGCAATATCCTCATAATCTCACATAACTTCGGGATCATTCCCTTCTAAGACATTTCATGCAAGTAGAAAGTTTTCCCTTATCCCTGTTTGGATGATGAATGTCTCTTTTTGTCGCAAAAGTTTTCAGTGGTACAACTAGATGATGACTTATGAATAATGTATGTGGTATATTCTGTAGACGCATACACCAACACACTACAGTGACTATAAATGGCAGGGAAGCTCTTTCACCAACTCCATTTTGACACTGAATTGAAAAATACAACGTGCGTTTCCTTGAACTTAACCTTCAACTTCCTCATACAACAATGGTTGCAATCTGGGTGTCTTTTATGGCAGCTTTATATATTATAAACGCAAACAAAACACCGCTGATTTTTACTAGAGAGTCTCGATTAATGAAAGAAAAAGCATCATCATGACAAAATTATTATATTTAGCAAATGATTGTATACGATTAGCCCCAAAAACAAACATTGATCACTGCTTTGCCAATACTTGACCTAATATTTGTACCATACTTTGATACATACTTTGATTGATTTGATACTCATTCTGTGCTTTTCCTAAATTACTAAAGTTGAAATCATTCTAATTAATTTTAAAAACATCGCAGATACTTTTGCACTGTAGTGCCCTCTGTTGTAATGCCACAGACCCACTATGTCTACACAAAGTAATGTATACAAATATGTACTAAGTGTGACAGCTTGTAAACACCCTGAAATACAGGGCACCTGTCTTCTGTTTTAATACGGTGGGGGGGAAGCGAATTGACAAGTCAAACTCCTCATTGAGAGAAAACAAATTTCACAGACACTTAGAAAGCCTTGTCTATGCCACAAATCCCGTCAAAAACAACGTTTGTATACTATTAATTCAATAAAATACTACTCCTCAGGTTAATGGGTGGATTTAAAATAGCTGAACCTCGCAGAGCACTTAACCATCTCGCCAGAATTAGATTTTCCAGTGATTTCATCAGGGGATCCATCATAGTCTGAAGCCTGGCAAGAGGACTCGCTATCAGAGCAGAGCACACCAGCTAGTCTGAGGATGATAAAGTTTGAAAGAGTGAGAGAATGTCTCATTACGGCCTGATAAGGGCTTACTGAGCTATTATGACTGTTGCGTGTTATATTTACTGTGACATATCAGCCTGTGCAATTGAAACCATGATTGACAAGTGGTGTGTGCCTATCAAGATTGTAGAGTTTTTTATTTTTTTAAAATAGGATAACACCACTCTCACGAGGAGAAGGAGAGGATGACAGAGCAGTGCCTACGTTTTTTTTCCAGTATCGGTGGGGAACACACACATATAGAGTTACAGACAGTTTTCTGTCTGCCTCTCAATGTCCACAGAGAGTTTGCCACTGAAACAATCAAGATGAAATCCTTCTGAGGACCATGAACTATTCAGTAAAAACCCTTTACAACTTCTGAGTAAAAAACTAAATATATGCTTGTATATAAATTTGTTTTCCTTATAAAAGATGTTTTCTCAAAGCATGAATTAGATCAGAATGTTGCTTCTGCAGTATATCTTTCCGCAGGGCCACATGACAAAGGGGGGGGGGGGGGGACATCAAATAAATCATAGCTCCACTGTTCAACCGCACGCCCCACTACAAGCATTGTGCGAGTGTGACACCTGCTGGGAGCCACCTCTGCTGTGTTTACATCAACCAAGTATATATCTCCAAATGCGTCACGACGCGTCTGGAGCAGACTGGATATATGCAATAGCTCCACATCCAGACTACACGTGTGATTGTTTGACGTTCACACACAGCACAGCTAGCAGGAGACACCCAGAGGAGGAGGAGGAGGAGGGGGGGGGGTCATTCCTGTCTTTTGTTTAAGAAGGAAGAGGAAACCTGTCAGGAAAAGATTGTGTGGAGCAGGAAGCTCTCATGGCTAGAGAGCCCTTCCTTTCTTTTTGCGGACATGAATGCAGCTACAGCGGCCAGTCATTTACACCCAAGGATTCAATTATGATTACAGTAATTGTCGCAGCTCTTTGCCCTGTTACAAACACCCATGCTGAGACATCAATGTCCTCCCGCGAGCATGGCTTTCATCCCCGATACAGAACAAAACGGTCGCAGCGCTGTGAACGCTGCATGGCGGGACTGAAGTGACTATATATGCAGCCTGACATTTTTTTGTCTGGCCAACGTTTACACTCTTCCAAAACTCACACCACACCCAGCCGCCACAAACCCGCTACTTTAAACTTCCCAAAGAAAACATCGTCGCATTACTTTTCAGCAACAACAAGAGCAAATGCAGACGCTGCAGTCTTCTGAGCTCATACACACTTGTTAACCGGAGGACACAGACTAAACGCATCGCGGGGTGAACTAATAGGGACTTGCCATTCAACATCTGGTGGCTGCAGCCATAATGCATCTGGAATTCGACTGTCGGGGGCCAGTAGCCACAGTTAATGTAGACCGGCGCGCTTGCTACCAACATACCGTTTCAAAATAGTTGTGTAACTATATAAGGAGCAAGCCAAGGTATCATTGTGAAGCCTGCGGGTTTTAAGTGTTGCAAACTGAGCAGTTACCGCACGGAGTTACCAAATGACAGCTTTCCTTACACTTTCACAAAACTCTGAGTGCAACGGAGGCAGATAAGTTACAATTATCAACAGCAACACGGGGAGACAGAGTATTTCTTGTGTGATTACAAAACCATCACACTTTTTTTTTTGACCCACGACAGGATCCTCGGACCGAGCCGGGCGATGTGCCACACCGCTGTTGCGCAGCTCGACACATCGTATATCCAGCGGTACGTCCAGTCATGGATATTGCTCAATCCCCGCTGCCCAGACTAAACCAAATCGTCGACCTCGTGGATTACTTGTATCTATATGAAAGTACATTCTGCGTGTCTGAAATAAATCGCCACTCCTTTTTGCCTATTCCAGACGTGCGTAATTGTGCGCTTGTCCCCAAAATCCAAAGCGTGATTCCGATTTAGCCCCGAATCCACAACGTAACGTGTCCTCACAACAGGGCAGCTTATCGAAAAGAAAAGAGGAGTGGATACTTTCAAATAAAGGGGAAAAGAAGGAAATCTGGTTACCGCTTTCAGACCGAGAGAAGAAAGCCGCTCATCGTCGTCAGATTGGAGGTCCCAGCTCACAGACCGACACAGAGGGGCATTTCAACCCATTGCTTAAAAAAAGGAGGCGCAACTCCGAAAAAGCAGTCTCCCACAAACTCATACACCCCGTTCTCCACCCTTACCTTAATAGTTCCGTCCATTTTGCGCAATTTTCAGCGGACCCCGACAATATCCCAAACATGACACGCTCCTGAATTAATTCCAGCCCCCGGTATGTGGCGGAGAGAAAGAGACACTTTTACCGGATTGAGTTTTTTCTTTCCTCTAAATTTGGGAAGTGAAGTCACCACTGTTGAGAAGGTTGAGGAGGAAGCTGTGTGTCACCGAAAGCCCTGCCTTCAAAAAAGCAGGATACTGTCCCAGAGAGATAAGCAGGGAAAACAATTGAGTGTTCGCTCCGCTGTTATGTTTTTCTGCTCGGAAATATTTACAGGATGACTGCCTGCGTTGTGCACAGCCATTGCCGTGTAGCCTGCTGTCGAATAGGCTTGTGTGTTTTGCTTTCCCAGTATAGTGTCACAGATGGCGTGGAAGTTTTTTTTTCCTATTTGTCCGAATTATGAGTTACTTCTGCACACATTTAACTGAGGTTTTTTTTGGGGGGGGAATGAGGTTTACTGTCGCAGGGCACTCTTAAGTTATCTGATCCCATGTTTTGGAGCGCTTTTAGTTCACGCCTACACTTCAAAACTTCCATCTGGCCATGCCTCCATCCATCCTTCTGTAAATCTGCCGGTTCTCTGTTTTGTCCTATATTTCATGGTGAAAGTGATACACGAAATAAAGTTTATCTTTGAATGTGGACAGATGCTTCTCTCTTACTGCTGAGCGAGCTCTAAATCAAAACCGGATTGAGACCATGAACACCTATAGCAAGACACCTTGTCTTTTTTCTTTTTTTTTTGTTACATCTCTCTGTGAAGTTTCCCTGAGACACCATTAATAAAAACCCAAGCATTCAGCTCCTAACCGCACTACAGTCTGAGGGTCTGCTCTACACGTGTGCGTCTGCTGTTCAGCGCAGGAATGAATGGACGCAATGCAAACAAAGGCGCGGTTGAAAAGGGGACCCAAATGTATTAAATCCATTGGTATTATTGTTATTAGTGAGTTTGCTTTTGTTATTCTATGTTTTTTGCCCTACTCGTGTGAGCCTAAAAAGAGAAATCCCCTAATCCCCACCCCCACATAGGTATTTCCCCCCCACCTTTCGTCTGCCCTATGAAATTGCCCTCATCAATTCAAGCATAATTTTAGTGCAGATGCTAGACGTGGAGCCAGCTCTGAACGTGACCAGACCAATAACACTGCAAGAAACGTCTACGTTTCACAGCACATTCGGCATTTCAGTGACAAATGAAACGTAGATAACTCAGATTGAGAGATTTGAAGGAAATCCACTTTACCCAGATTGTGCTATTTCAGGGACTTTCTAACAATCTCGAGTAGATTATTAGTATCAAGAAAGTCACATTTGATAAAAAGCAACAACTTTACATTGAACCAATGTAAAGGTGTTCCATTAAACTGCTATTTTTTTAGAAAAAAAACGATATAATACGATTTACTTGAAAATGTGATGATGGATATTTTTTGCAGTGTTGAAGTTGTGTCTTGAGAGTGGCCAAACGGAGACTGCGCCGCCGCAACGACTGACAGCAGGACCGGCCTGTCTGCTCTCTAGTTGGGGGTCTGGTGGGGCCGAGGGCCCCCACCCTTGGGACCACCACATCTGGATCCTGCTAAGGGTCAAGGCTTCTCCTGCCTGAGGCCAGTTCAGACTCGTGTAATTAAGGGAGACACCTTGTTTAACTCTTCAGTGACTGGTTTGGTTTCTTATTTTTTGTTTTGTTTTTTTATACATTCCTGGGTATAGGTGTTTTATTGAAAATAGAAGTGACAAATTAAAGAGGTGCTTAAGATTTGAGCGATTCACCATACATGGCTTTATGACCAGTAATATAACCACATCTCTTAAAACACCAGCTTTATATATATATATTTTGTTTTACTGTGATGTGCGTTTTTGGATTCATGTCATCAGGTTCCATTAATAAAAATGTGAGCTTACCCGCCATTGCACCCTAATGACTTTGGGTTGTGTAAATAATTTAAATGCAGTGGTAAGAAATAGTTTCCAGGATGCTTTTCGAATGACACAAAACCTTCACGTTTTCCCGGGAGGTCTGATTTTCTAATCAACCAACATCTCGCCAACATCTCGCCAACACACAAGATCGCTCCCTCTCCGTATCAAAATACCTGCCATCCCAGTCATAGCGCTTATTAAGGAGACAGGGGGTCCAGGACCTACCAAGACCATAATGAATACAGCGGTAACAAACATTTTGGAAGGCCAATAAACAGATGCAAGTTGGTTTACACAGTGAACCACAGAACATCTGGCTTGACGCTGGAACTAGACAGCCAGACATTTCTTCCTTACACCACGAGCCAGTAGCTCCTCTGTCTCTCCGCTGGGGCAACCAGCCAGAGGTGGGCGGACACTATGCAGAGCTTATGTTCAGCAGCCTTTCAATTGTAAGGCCCAGCCTTTATTTTTTAGCTCATAAGACCTGCTAAGATTTTGTGTATGGGGAATTTGGTCACAGTCTCAGATAAAGTGAGTATTAGGAGTTTTATTCTGTCGCAAAGGCCTTACAAGTGAAAACAATCTGTCAAGATGGAAACACACATCTGCACTTTTAGAGGTTTCTTTAATCAGTCACATTTTTTAGTTAACAGTCTTGAGTAGATTCAGCTGCACGCCAAGGTACTAACACTTTCTCCAAACAAGTCAACGCGGGAAATTGGCCCCAACAATGTTTTTTTTCTTCTCTTTTCTTGTGGTTTTTTTTGTACAAATACTTTTTTTTTATTGTTTACTCTACAAATTTAAGGTTGCACCTCATTGGATCATTTTTGAGTTGGGGGAGGGTGGGTGGGGGGGTGACAATGTGTCGCACATTACGTGTCCAGTAACTTTTCGGAGGAATGCTATCAAGTGAAAGAAGAAGAAAAAAATAGTCCCAGTCGATATGAGAGCCCTGCTAACTTTGCTGTTTTTTAGACAGCATATTTGTATTCAGATCATTCCTTCTCTCGGGCTAAAAGACAGCCCGAGTCAAAATACTGAGGGCAAAAAAAGTGGAGTCTGCAGCACATAAGCACGAACTGTCTGGCCCCTCGCTCTAGGCCATAATTAATTTGAGATTTATTTTTATTGGAGAGTTCCAGTCTCGCCTGGCCTAAACCAAACAAAACCAAATGTTGGGCCGCGGATTCGCTTGAATGAGGAATATTTCTTTAAGTTTTGTATTGAGGCGTGCCACATACTGACCAATATCTCTCTGAATGTGGCTGAGCCAGGGAGTGCACCACTTGCACGCAAAAAAAAAAAAAAATGCACGCTACCCAGAATAAAAAAATAAAATAAATAACACTATTGGAATCAGAACAAACAGAAATAATCCAAGCTGCATTTCCACAGCAAATCAAAGAAGATATGCAAGCACTTTAAAATTGAAAGTTAACTCCGTCCCTGCTCATGTCCCAGTACCTCTGTTTGTTCCTTATTGGCCTCCTGTCTTTTATTAGGGAGCAGAAAGACTCATTTAAAAGCATATTTTCTCCTCAAACATTCCGCGCTATTCAACTCTCTCACAACAGATCAGGAATTGTTCTGAGCCCTGAAACGCCGAGTCTCTCTGCAGTGGCACAACACTGTGGCTCCATGAAAAGAGCCCTTATTCAAACGGGGAAATAAGTCTTCAAAACATTAACAAGTCGCCCTTGGAAAAATACCTTGATTATGAAGATATTGCCATAGCTCGCCTCTGCACAATGGCTCATTTTAATGAGGCACAATGCGAGCAGTCACCCTCGGAAGATTATTAGGATGGATGTGAGCAAACGTCATGCTGCCAAATTACCTGACTAACTAAAGGCGAGCAAAGTGCACGTTGAACTTGACATTATGTGGACATTATATATATATATATATATATATATATATATATATATATATATATATATGAGATGGTTTCAGTGCCTCAGATATGTAGCAGTTGCAGGTATTCATGCTGCGATGTAGTTTTTTTTTATGTAAAAACCAGATGTGCGCTGTTTGCTTTATTTACATTCTCAGTACTGTGGCAGAGAGAGAGAGACACGGGGTTGGGGGGGCGGGGGGGGGGGAATTCATGACGTCAAACATAATAATGAGCCGTAACAGCAGCATTTCTTAAGACAATAAAATCGGCCACAACAGAGCCACATTTCAACAAGTGACTTTGCAGCGTATACAGGGGGGTAACAAAGTGACAATCAAATGCATACGTTATAATTTTGCAAGAAGCAAGTCCTTTTTTTTCGGTCGAATAAAGTGCACTGTAAACATTTAATTCGACTTGTTTCTAATACAAATAATTGGGGACACTCGCCTGTAGACTGCAGTTTAGACTGGTTAGAAAATAGGTGGAGATGTGGTTGAACATCACAGCCTGAATAACAACACAAGAAACGAACGAAAGGACCCCCAGTTGGTCCTCCAACATTACCTGATCGAAGAGACGGTGGTGTCTTACCTTGACGTAAGACGACGTGTCAGGGACAGTTTGAAACATGTCTACTTGACAGACAGGCCCAAGGGTGCTCAGTGTCCAATGGGCCCTGAGAAAAGGAAAATAAAGGGAATTAATAATATTTTACAATTATTATTATGATTATGATTATTATTATCATTATTATTATTATTATTATTATTATTATTGTTATTATACTAATATTTGTTTATCATTTCCATTTCAACCGGATGTTTTAAGTATCGTTTTATTTGTATATGTACCATTTTAATTTTTATGTGACATTTTGCTGAGATTTAAAGCGAGAAACACTCGATTCTCTTGTTGCCATGAGGACGTCACTCCCACTTGACGTGACAGCTCCGCGTGCTGCACAGCAAACATCCATAAAGTACCGCGGGAGTTGCGAACTTCCACATACATGTTACCACTTCCATCGAACTTAAGGGAAAGTCACATTTGCTCAATGCCCCTCCTGTACGCCCGGCTGCACACGTAATCCTTTGATTCGGTCATAAGAGGCCTCGTTGCTCTCCCGAGTGGTCAGAGGTATTAGATACGGGTGGGTTTTAATTACCGCTGTCCGTACATTAACGACACCAAATGATACACCGCCGGACTACTGGTAACACGGATGAATGACTCCGAGTCGCCTAATAGGAGCCGGGCAGCGAGAAGAAGAAGAAGTGGAAGAAGAAGAAGAAGAAGAAGAAGAAGAGGGCCCCTTCCCCACCCCCATCACGTTTCCCCCCCTAAAGCTTACCACATATTGAAACACTTTTCGCTTTAATAAGTGCAGCTTACAAAGTCTAGGGTGAAAGGGCACTTAGAGGACGGTGTCTTTAGCCCTTCCCTCCCTGTGCAATTATTAGGAAGGCAGTGGCATGTAGCATCACAAATGGCTGTTAGGCTGTGGGATGAAGCAAAGGAACGCATGTGGACGTGTACATCCATTCATAAAGTTCAACCTTCACAGGGCCCATCACTCTCCTGTTCAGCAGCACTTGTGCTCTGACCTGTCAGGATTATAAATAGACACGATCATGAATACCTTTTTGCTATCTAATGAGCACAATTGGTGGTGGATGCACTCGTGATGTTAAAGCCATGTGTACCTGAAACATTACAAAACTAAAGACGCGAAAATGAAGGAGAAAAAAAAGAGAAGAAAAAAAAAGACACAGGGAGAAGCACATCTTTCCTACACGCGACCAGGGGTTTAACAGCATTTACATTTCTGCTATTTTACAGCGCGATTTCACGTTCAAGTTTTTCATTGAATTCCTGGCCCATGATATATTATCCGGGGGGGAAAAAGAGGGGTTCCATATAAACGTGGCACGGTATAAATACTTGTAGGACCAATGCTTTTTTTTTTTTTTTTTTTGTCTTCTCGGCTTCTGCAGGCAAACGCATGGCTCGCCTCATAAAGTTCCCCAAATGCATCCAATTTCTACGCGGTAAAAAGAGCATAGGATACCGCATCTGCAGCCAATTAGGCGGAGGAGGACTGGTGAATAACGGCGTGAACCTCCCTCCGAGACAGCCCCGCGGGCCGGGACCCCTCTAGTGTTACATTTTAAGCATCTTACCTCGCTGTTATCCATCATAAACGAGAGCCAACTGATTTTCAGCTAATACGCATTCCATTTTCTTTTTTTCTTTCTTTCTTTCTTTCTTTTTTTTATAGACATTAACTAACCCAAAGCTTCGAGGTGGAGGTCACGGTTTCATATCGGACTCGTGCCCAAACATCCACTCGCCGTAATCTGCTTTTTACAATGTGACTGCGCATCAACAACAGCAATAAAACAAGTGGAAATGATTTATTGCCCCCCACCTCCCCCTCCACCCCCTGCATGCATGCACACCTACGCTGCGGAGTATATCTGAGCAGGACTTTTCACCAACGCGATTTGTTTTTTTCCTCTTCCCTCACTCACCTGTCGTTTTCTCTGCCCGTCGTCTGATCTTTTCTTTTTTTTTTTCGATCTGAATCGCTCCTCCGCCAAATTCTAGATAATTAGTCCCGTCCAGGCAACGCCGTTTTTTCCAATGATGATGACAAGTGAGTTATTTAGAAAAAAAAAGGGGCTGAAAAGGAGCGCCGGGTGTATGAATGGAAATGTTGCTGAGACGGGAGAGCCGCGACCAATGAGCAGCGAGAGAAAACCTCCCCTTGCCTGCCGTGTGAGGCCACTGAACCGTGAAATAAGGGGGAAAGCAGAGAGAGAAAGAGCGTCATAAATCTGCTTTATAAAAAAAAAATCTCCCGGTGAAGAAAAGTGGAGCGTAATCGGTTTGCATTTTTCTTCTGTTTTTTTTTTTATTTTTCTCATTTATTGTTTAGATGTTTTCATTAGTATATATATATACATATATATGTATATATACATGTGTGTGTGTGTGTGTGTGTGATGACGTTGCACGTATCGGAGCAGTACACTGCAGCCAGAGAGCTTCCAAAGCACCACAGACATCATTGCAAATAAAACACAAACAAACAAACATTTGCCTTCCAAGAAACTGTCCTCTCACCTTCCCCTCCGCAAATGAGGTGGCGACCAAAGTGTTTTCAGGTGCATTTAGGCCTGCATTGTAACAACAGAGATCCCACAACATCTGGCTTTTCTTTTTTCTTTTTCTTTTTTTTTTTTTTTTTTTTACTGAGCCAATGAAACATCACTCACAGGGATCAAGCTCGACGTGGAGCACTTGCAGTAAATAGATAATCGTGTTTATTTCCACGCCTCTCTTCTGCAGAATAAACCACGATTTTCCCGCAGTCACGCTGATGATAAATGCTTACGTCAATATCAGCAAGATACATGTTAATAACCGGCCATCAGCCGGCGTTGCTATGCAGGTCTTCATTCAGGTTCCTGTCTGTGTCTCGTGACAGTTCCCGTAGGAATACACCAACCGTGCAGCAGCAGTTCCTCTGCAGCGGGTTTGTCTTCCCCCGCTCAGTTGACCCCACTCAGTTCACTAACTTCATTTCCTTCACATTGCCGACCTCATCTTCGACCAAGACCCCCCAAACCCCCCCAACCCCCCAAAGGATGTGGGGCAATTCACGGTGAGGAAAGTCGCCCGACCATAGCAAGTTTATAGCCTCATCAAGGTCGCTTTTTCACCTAGAGAGAGCAACCGAGGTGAAACGGAGAAGTCGCCTTTCTTTGCACTGGAGAGCCAGTTTGGTGAGAAGGAGTGAGACGTGGGGCCTTCTGCTGTAATCCAGGCACAGTTCACGTGCTCATTGCATGCAACAAGCATCCATCATTAAAAAAAAAAAAGAAGAAGAAAAATAAAGTATTTTTCTTGCACTTGATTACTTTGTATCACTTACCACTGAAGCACTTATAGGAACAGACGAAATATAACTTTTCTTTTGTTGTTTTTTTTGTTTTTACAGTGTTTGAGGTTCGTCTGGTTAAAGAGGTCGTCTTTCATCACCGGCTAGACCTTCTGTTTGTGGCACCGCTTCCTAATGCAATGATTAAAAACAACAACATTGATAACAGTGTTCCCAGCACGAAACAATGGACGGAAATCCCAACGTCCGTTTTACTGAAAGAAAATGGCATTCACGCGCCTGCTGTGTGGCCTTCCTCAGGATACAGTAGAAGAAGGTTTCTAACACATTTGAAGAGCGCAAATATTAAATTCTTAAAAAACAAAAAAAGACAAGTAAAATAAAATAAATATATCAGACAGTCGTTATTAATAAAGATAGATGCATTAGCTGTTTTGGTGGGACCCAGTTATCCCCAAAACAGCTTTTGGTGGGAGCCTTAATGTCCAAAATTACAATCATTAGAGGATTATCAACACATATTAAGTTAAATCCCATTTCAGTGGACTACATTTTAGAATGAGAGGAGATTGAAAAGATCCCCCAAAAAATGAGGCAGGGATTTGGGTAAAGCCTAACTGTTTCAAAACAACATCCACTCCACCATACTTTCACTAAATTAACTCATATTTTCCAAGTAGTTGTGAGTGTTCAACCTCAGATAGCAGCAAGCGTGATGACGTTACAAATAGCGCCATGTCAGTTGCCAGAGGTTGATGAATTCATCCACTGTGACTGTTTAAACTTCCTGCCATGCTTTATTCTACAGCATGTGGCAAAACTCTTTCTTATGCTGAAACGGTGCCATGTACAGAATATATTTGCAAATGCCTCACCTTCTCCGTCTGGTTGTCCCATCAACTCTCGCGCCATCCAGGGCTTCTTGTTTTTGCCATGGTATTGACATTAAATCAGGAATGTGGCTTTGGGGTGACTGTGCCTCTTGTGTCGGCCAGAGGGTTCTCTATTGTCTTTCATGATTAATTAGCATGTAGGCCTCAATGTATATGTGCTTTAATGTTGTTGACAGAATCCCCCTTCTGGACTTTTTTTTTTAAGCAAACTTAATACTACTGTGCAGCGAGGCCAAACAATCTGCCATCAACAGCTTTCCACACGCATTCCGCTGCCAGTCTTTCCTCACTGGTATGTTAACGTTTCAGCGCTCCTTCTCTTGGGATTCCACCAAAAACACTTGTATTTGAGTAGACGTGGGCAACCTGGAGACATCTGCGATTACATCGCCTGGAGTAAATGAAGCTCCTTACTCTGAACTGTAATGAGTTATTTATTTAGTTGAAGGGGCTAGATGATCTGGAGATGGAGATTGGTCCAGTTCCAGCCCTTTCTTTTTTTCTTTTTTCTTTTTTCTTTTTTTCTTGCTGCTCCTCTGGGAGAGAGAAAATGGCAGTGTGGCACCAGGGAAGGCAGGGCACAGGATCAAATCGTTTCACGCAAGCTTCAGGGCAGTCGTGGGCCAGACATGGGACAGCGTGCAAGCACAGGGCTCAAAAGAGTGGAAGTTCTGAACATTTGTACCATTTATTTTTCTTGCACTGAAAGATTTAACGCATGTAGGCCTGATCAAGATGCGTTGCACGACATGTGACGCCCAACTCAAAACTCAAATATGACAAAAACAAAAACAAAAATTAGAGGAGAGTCTTGATGGTTTGCCCAAATTACCAAGATACCACCCAAAAACAAAATTCAAAGAATTTGTCCTTTTGAAAATAGCTCACGCAGAGCGCAGACAGCTGCCCGCTTGTGTGTGCGGAGATAATTAGCAAGGGGAAGTATTAAATTAAAGCAAGGCAGTTATTTTATGAGGCAGGCATTTATGAAGGTAATAGCATCCCTATAAATTAACGACCTCCCAATGCCTCCTGATGTGTTGCCACTCATCAGGTCCAGAGCGAACCACTGATGCGTCCACTATGTGACCTCATCCCTTCAGTCTTTGGTATTCTCGCCCCCGGGGGTTTGTGCTGAGACGAGAGCTTGGGAGAGTGCATGTTTGTGGAGAGGGACATGTGGTGTCGAGACGAAATGCATGTTATCATTACGTATAATATGCTCTGGTATGCTCTTAATCAAAAGAGAAGCGAGTGTATTTGGGTCAGTGTCTGGCGTGTGTCTGTGCTTTGTGCGTCTGCAGTGTGTGTGTGTGTGTGTGTGTGTGTGTGTGTGTGTGAGTGTGAGAGAGTTTCTCTTTTCTGAGGGTGTATACGTGGATTTCCTCGACCACTTATCTTATGTCAATTCAGCTGTAAGTGTGGACACGCCCTGCCTCTAGCCCAGACTGGCATGGGGAGACAAGGTGCTCACTTTACATTTTAAATCAATCTTGGTTGCCGGGGAGAGGGGTGAGAGGGGTGGGGGTGGGGGGGGGAAGTCATCTCTACATGAACAGCATAAGGCTGAAATGAAGCCTCTCAAAATGACTGCTCCTGTGGAAAAAAAGGAGCATTGCGAGCGAGAGCAGAAGGAAAGCAGTGCCATTTAGAGAGCCTAAATCATCCCCTGGACTATAAATCCACTGACCGCTCATCATTCAGCAGCATTTTAAAAAGCCCTTAAAGAAAAACACTGAGTGAAATGAATATGCTGTCACCTCTCATTTGGGTCTGGCCCGCTGGCTCAATAAGAAAAGTGTTGTTCCCTGGAAGGCTGCGAGGCCGAGCTGAGCTCTCAGGTTTAGGGTTTACCCCTGTCCCGCATTCTCAAGGCTTTTGAGGCCCGCGTCTCTCTTTTCCTCCCCCACGTCCCCCCAGACATGTCTGACAGGCTGAACTCGATGTGGGCTGCTCACCAGACTACAAAAATCATTCATCTGTGCCGTCAGACGGTCAAATCTGGATCTAATAAGTGGGAGCTTGCCTATTGATCCTATTCATGGGGAAGGCTGCTGCCAACTGTCACCACTGGAGGGCTCTCTGGCTCAAGCCAGAAGCGGCTCAGCGAGGACTCTGGTACCCTTTTGTTCCCATGTGGGAGACATAATGAACGAGCAGTGATGATTCACTTATATGTGCTGCAGATCAGGTGGTTCAGTATTAAAAGAAGCCTAAAAGTTTTCAGGAAACTTTTTTTGTTTGTGTTACACGTTAAGATACCTACCTGTGATTGGTCCAAAGACAACATGCTGTTTACAAATATATCTGCAAGATGTTTGCTTCCTATTCTGTGCTGCCTTGTGGGGGTTGTTGAGGTCAAAGACAACAGCAGCACCATCCCTTTTTCACCTGTGTCACAAACAAACATGTGAAACAGGAAACATACGCCGCAGTGCTCTGACACCATGCCAACCAGATGGGGGCAGGACATTGTTTTCCTCTAAACACTCAAGTGAAGCAGAATGAAAGCACAGGCCGCAAAACAACACGAGAAACATCCTCGCGCGCGAGGCACACAGGGAGTCATCTGAGAGTGAAAAAGAGGGACAGTGAGTCACAGTCACTTTTTAGGTTTGTGTTTATGTGTGGGTGAGGGCACTACCCCAAACGCCTAGGCAAAACCACAGCATTCCACGCCGGGTCTTAAAGAGACAGAGCGACGCTGTCATCATGGGTATTTGGGGAGTAAAGTGTTAACACATGGTGAGGGCTATTTGAGACGGCCGGTGAGACGCACAGAAGCCAGTAGGTGGCCGTGCCAGCTCTCTGATTGCGTTCTGACAGAAGACCTCTCGACATGTCAGGTTTTTAGAAAAGAAAAGGAGGTTTAGAGATTTTTGTTTCGATTTGGCAAAGTGACCGGAGCTGATACAATGTACACAAAATATATGTAAAAAATTCACATCAGGAATTTCTTTTTATTCATAGCCAAGCAGACATTTAGTTTTGGCTTGTGTCATGCTACTGCTAAAATAAAGGGTTAGTTTAAGTTGAACTGTACCTGCATTGCAGCGATCCAGAGATAGAGGGCAGAGTTGAGCTGTGAAACAAGTGTGATAGCAGAAGTGTGTCATGTCAGAGTTGTGCTTGAAACTTTTTCTCAATAAGTTGCAAACCTTTGAGTTGACAAATGCTGAAAACTTGCTCCATTAACTGCATTTTACTTAAATAACGAAACTTGTAATTTTTTTGGCAAGTTACACAAAACAGTATTTTTCCGAAGAAGTCAGATGACGTGGATCTCTAATATTCTTGTATCAAGACCTTCTTGGAGTTAATATTACCTACAATTCGACAAAGGTCGCCACATAAAAGTGACAAGTGTACAACACCAGAGTCTGGATTTACAGTCTGGAAGTTAAAGTTGTGAGGTGCATCCTCCATCCATTGACAGCCAGCAGAGTGGGTGAGCGGCCCAGATTGCATGTAGAGGAAGAGAAACAGCTCGCTGCTAGCAAGAAAGAGAAAGAAGATGAGAACGAGAACAAGAAAATGAAAGAATTGTGTGGGTGTGAGAGAGGGAGGTGAGAGCATGGCAGTGGTGTGTTGACAATCGGGCGGTTAGATCGAGGCTGAGGCTAGTGTATGGGAGAAAAAGAAAGTGTGTTAGCATGGAGGTGGGGGGTGTGGGGGGTGGGGGGTGGGGGGGGGGTGTGGAGGGTGTTTTACAGAGAGGGCTTCGGCGAAGGAAAGAGAGGATGCAGAGAAGGAAATGAAGCGGAGGTTTGGGGGCAAAAAGAGAAACAGCCTGTTTCCTCCATGAAAATCCATGGCACAGTGTGGACTTAACATCCTTGAACCATCGACTGAGCTCTAAAAATAACTCAGTTTCTGCACAGTAAGAGGTGGGAGTAGGGGCGAGTGAAGTGTGGGTGAGTGGGGGCGGCTGGCGGTTGGAAATGGGAATCGGCGCATGAGACTGGGAGTGAAAAGTTGGAGAGAAACAAAGAAGCACCACCCTGCCAGACGGTGGTGACGAGAGACGGCCTGGAGATTGCGTGGCTTTTTTTTTTTTTTTTTTGAGCACATGTGTGTGAGCGAGAGACAAAGATGGAGGGAGATAGAGAGTGAGAGTGAGAGAGTGATAGTGGAGTAGAGAGAGAACCCCCAATCTGGAGCGGAGTGATCGCGGTAGCCTACTTTCACTTGGTAAACACGCTTTGGGAAATTTGTCTCTTCTTGAACGTTGGATCATATTTAACGGGGGGGCATGAAAGGGGTGTTCACCTGCTGACTGACTATTGATAATTAGTCTACTAACTAGTTATTGCAGATTCAGATTTTTGACAAAACACATGATGCTACAGCCTGCTCTCAGACCACAGCACAGGGTGTCACGGAGGGCCAGTGCTGCTCCCTTTAGAACCACGTACTGTCTTCGGTGCCCTGAGAACTGATCTGCCGCCTGCTTGTAAAGGGTCCGGAACTAAATCTTTCACAAGTCGGTCTCGTCTGCACTTTGACGTGGCAGTGCAGACCATGGCTCCACCTGAGGAAGTCTTTATATCGCTAATGTAGAGTGATGGCCTCCATCCTCCCTACTCACCCAGCTGAAGTTGCATTTCTGTATCAGGACAGCCGGCCTCCTTTAACCCAGAGACATTATGATTTAGTAAAGGATAAATTCAGGAGCGGTTTTTGAGCCAAAAATACTCTCTGTCGTTACGCCAAAATGTGAATGCAGGGATCACTCGTCTGGAGAACAGAAGCCTTTTTCCAACTGTGAAATAAATGCACCAGGAGGTGATAAATTCTGATGTTTCGTTGCCAGTTTGGTCCCGAGCTTACGGTCAGAAATTCATGAGGGCTGCAGAGATTTGAGAGGAAGCGCTGCATCCGACCACTTCAGTTTCTCCACACACTCTGCCCTCTGAACATAGAGCAATAATTCGTCCTCAACCCACTGATGACAAACTCCCGACTCTGGCTCTTTTGTCTCCATTGTGAACACGGACTTTTTAAATTCTCAAGTCAGACCTCCCAGATACTTCATGGAATATGTTCTGAAATGAGACGGTTGCTTTCTTTTCTTTTATTAGCAGTTACCTGTTTCTCATTACGTGAAAATAGGTTTTATTTTGTGGGAGAGGGAGGACATATCCATTTTAGAAGTGAAGAAAACATTTAAGTTAATCTAGTAAAATATATTTACGTTGTTTACACAGTCAATTATTTACATATTTAACATTTTCACCAGCAACTTTAAAACAGTCCCCCTAGCTTCTGATTGGTTACTTCGGTCACATGTGAGTTACAAACCAGGAAGTGTTGTCATGAAGCAGAGGGGAACAGCAAAGGGCAGCTCAAGGGAAGTTATCCGTCTCCATTCGTACTGTTTCTTCTCATAAAGGGTGATCCACCCACCACATATCGGACCAGCCTCATGCAGAGGACATGCATTTGCTACATTTGTGCTACCAGTCACATTCAACTATTGAGGATGCGTGCAAGTGAGCAAACTTACCCACACCCCTGGATTCATGGTAAGTGGATGCTGCTGAAGCAAACCCATCCATCGATACCTACTACTTGTAAAAGTGCACTCAGCTAATATTTTTCTTTAGTTTTATTCATGCTACTCCTTTGTCACCACCTGAGTGGGTTAATAAAACTAAGCATGAAAGTGTTTTTCAAATACTATATATATATATATGGTAGGGAAGTGATGTAATAAAGTATTTAAGACCAGACACCGGACACAAGACAGACTGTGTTGAAAACCAACCACTGACAAGCAGCTCCTTCTTCCCTCTCATCGCCCTGATAAGCCGCCCTCTGCTGCCTGAACAACACACCTCGTCACAGGCTGGATGGACTGAACAAAGCCGACAGGTCTACTAGCGCGCTGATGTTGTTATCAGTGTGAACACATCGGGGATGGAGTGGAGCTAATGATACCCTTTTCTCACACCAAGGTGACCAGGGAAATACTGAAATACCACGAGGGCCTCAACCGGGTCCGCGACTACTTCGCGCAAAAGATGAACTCACATCGATGGGCTGTCATTATCCGGGGTTGAGTATGTAAGAGGTGGAGAGGGGAAAAAACGGAGTGGTATAGTCACTGCATTATATTTAGTATGTCCCTTTTCTGTGTTTTAATGAATATTAATGAGAATGCCAGTTGACTGAGCTAGGTCGTTATAATTTCGTCCAGACCGAGTCTCTCACGTCCCCAGTTGGAACGCAAAGTCAAAAATCTCACCCCTCGTCACGTCAGTTTCTATTTTTCCTGTTGCTATCAACACTTTGTTTCTGGCATGTTCTCCCTCTGTCCTCCGTGTCTTTCTCTCTCCCCATCTGTCTCACTGATTGCTCTCCCTCTACTTGCCTCCGAGGCCTGCCTCTCCTCTTTCACTCCAGCCTTCTCTCACTTCTCTAATGAGAGCGTGTGTTACACAGGCATTCAGAAAAACCTCCTCTGCTAATTACATGACAAGCATCTCGTTCTGGAACACTAATGAAGAGGAATAGCGAGCGGTAGACGCCACTGGAGTGGTGTTGTGTGTGTGTGTGTGTGTGTGAGTGGTGGGGAGGGGGTCAAGCTGGCCACTGGGTGGGGTGTTTGTGTGTGTGTTGGAAGGGGGGGTGGGGGGATTCTGGCGCCAGTCCAGCAGCTTATCAACCGGGGCATGTTGGACTCAGCATCTCGTTCTCTCCCTCCCTCCTCGTCCGGCTATTTCCTTTCATCTTACTACACTCATCTTTTTTTTTTTCCTCCTCATAAAAGATCAGAAAAAGGGCGTTGTTTTGCCAAGCAACGTTAACTTTACACTTAAAGATGGTGACGTTTGAATAGGACACTGTTCTGTCAGTCTTTGAAGTTTGATGTCGAAATACATGCAGATACATGTTCTGTCACTGCTCACTGTCCTCTGTGCTGTGCAGGCCCTTGGGACGACGTGCTCAGCGTAAAGTGTAAGTATAGCACAATAGCACAATCAGTTGATCGTGGGATTGACCGCTAATGAAATGAAAAAAACACTGACTGACAAAAGCTGCGGTGCGCGCACACACGTAGCCTTCAGATAAACCCACACACAAGAGGGGACCGAACAGGAAAAGGGAGCGAGAGCGACCTAGGCAGGAATCCAGCGACACAGCATGTGGTTTGGAGGAACTTGTTCTGTCAAGAGGCACACATCGGAACAGAAGATCGCTGTCCCGTACCATCCCTCGTGAAACGCTTGAGAAACACAAACCATCTGGAGGCTATAGTGCACACTCTCGACCCATCAAATATTGAGGATGTTTGTCTGATTTACAGGCCCTATTTAGGACTGTTTGGACAACTTGGCTGAGGGATTGCCGCTTTTAATTAAAGATAATATCAAAGCTAATATTGGCCCCAAGACCTTTTGCCTCACAGTCAACAGTGCAACAAAGTCACGGTTCTGTGGGTGAGGGCGAGAGTCTTAACCAACCGCATGCACATCTAAATGAATCTAGTCAGGCCTGACACAAAGGCCTCTCCATGTTATTTATTTCACCGAGGTTACTGCCCCGTGTTCCCCCACTTTCTCTCTGCCGATGCCAATAGCAACGCAGGCTTTTTCAGGCCCAAGCCCACCGCGGTGATGCCGTATTGATACTGTCATAAAATATTACATCCTCACTTTATTCATTAGAACTGTGCTTTAATCTAAAAATAACATGGGCAGGGAATAAAACAGAGTTTTCAGCAGCACATAGATTAGGCCTGTGCTTCTCTCACTGAGCACCACAGCTCGGAAACATTGAGGCCCAAAATAGATGTTCTTCTCATAAAGGGCTCCTTCTTTGTAGTCGGCATACAGCAACAACATCTGCAGGGCAGTTTCTATGGGGGGAACAGATTCGGGCAGGCTATCAAAGAGAGAGGCGATCTCCTGTGAGAAGCGGTGGGCGGAGGACTTCCATATTCTCTTTTTTTTTACTCTCTCTTGCTCTTTCCCTCTGTCTCTTGCTTCCAAAAAATCTTTAGCAATCAGGACGATGCTAATAAAAGACCATTAATATCACCTGTCAGCGCTATCTTTGGAAGATCCAAAATGAGAAAATGAGACAAAAGGATTCACAGTCTGGAGCTGCTCACCGAGATGCAGGAAACCAGAGGAGGACAGACAGCGGTATGGTTTGGTGTGCTCATTTTTAAAAAAAGCATCAGGATGACAGGAATCAATCAATGTCCCAAGGGCAACAGGACAGTCCGACTTATTATTACTGGTGTATCATCTACAAAACCCTTGGTTCGTGGAATTTATGTCTCAAAGTATATTTGCCTGGACAAAGTATGGTTTCAAATTGTTTATCTTTTATTTAGTGTTTCCTGAAAGATGTCACTTCTGAACAGATGGAAAGGATAAGGAACATGACCCCTGCGTGACTCCAGATACTGTATATTTCAGGGTCGGGAATGAACCTGTCATGAAACCTTTCTGTCACCTTTCGGAGTCATACGGTCAAGATTTTAAACTCCGGGTGGTTTTAGGTGCAGGAATGTGGCATTGAACGCTGTCAACTATGGCTAAAATAAAGTATGGAGAATAAGTTGTTCAAGCATTATTTGAAAGATTTCAGATATCCAGGAACCATATCAGTTTAACAGGGAGCTGATGCAGATACAAGACCACTGTAAGACTTTTCACTGAGCGAATGATGGTGCGGGCTATAAACCCCCGCGGATCCTTTGACTAATGGCTTTTACTGGCGGTGATGGCAAGGCGCTCACTATCTGTTTAATGCATAACATGAGCGCAAGCCAGCGCATAGACGGAGGCTCTGATCGGAAAAAGGTGGTGCCATAATGGGGAGGTGAAAGGCGAGGGGGCAACGTGATGATAGTGGCTTCATGCGGAGCAGAAGTGTATCGAGGGCCTCGCCTTTGAACTGGTGAGCCGGCTAATTGAAACAGCATTGCCGGAGCATCGGCCGAAGATCTGGATCGCATTCATCCCTTGCTTTTATTCAATTTGGTCCCATCACAGGGGTGTGTCCCGTGCTTTTCTCTCCACATGGCAATAAGTCATACCATCGCCTTTTGCCCTCGACGTGTTGCCCATCTGTGTCCCCTGTGGGCCCCTTGTGCTGAGGCCCACATAACGCAGAGGGATTCAGACGAGGTCTTGAGAAAATGCAGGCTGCCTGCCACTGAGCCCCTTATGGTACTTCTTCACGCCTCTCACCTTGGACTTGACCCCTCCCCCCCCCCTCTCCTCTCCTCAGCTCTTCACTCTCTCACACACACACACAGACACACACACATATATACACACACACCTCCTTGCCCCAAGACTTCTAAGATTTACTGTTAAGAGCAGTGGCTGTCAGGAGGATTGAACCGTGCACTTTCTAATTCAAACAAATGCTGCACTGGGGTCACGGAATTATCATGGAGTCACAAGGTGTTTCAGATGACTCGCAAGTGTTGAGTGTTAAGCTGATAGAGAGCGAGAGGGAGGTAGAGAGAGAGAGAGAGAGAGAGAGACCTATGAACCTCTGTGCTGTTGTAGGTAGCAAAGCAGTGGAAAGCTCACGACCTTGCAGCGTGGAAATAAATAAATAAATAAAGCGGTAAATAAGCAAATAGATAAAGCTTCCCACTCTTACCTGGTTATCACTAACCTCTATCAGAGCAGGTGGATGTAGAGCTCGCATTGTACCAGGACAGGGGGTGGGGGTGGGACTTCTCATTTCGCAGAAGAGTGGTCAACGTTTCTGTCATAGCTTTAATCGGTGTCCCGCATGCATTGGCTGTTGGTTGGGTTTAGGACGTACAAGGTGGAGGATGATATGATAGTCAGGGATGTACAGTAAATACATATTCAAGAAGCAGATGCTTCTCATGTGCATTCTGGCGAGACCTGAGACAAATTGATTTGACGGCAACACTTCTTCAAATGGTTGGTTTAAGTCTTGCTTGATGCCAGATACCAGAGGTCCACCATGCAGGGACAATATTCCAGGAGCTTTTTTTTTACCAGCATATTTAAAATAATAGGTCTTGACTGGAAAAACACAAGGTTGACACACATGTCCAAAAATGGCAAAGTGGTGTTTAAAAAAAAAAAAAGTAGAGATATTTTCTTTTCTTTTTTTTTTTTTTTCCAGTTGACAACATCACAGGAAGATCAGCCATTGTCATTATCATCACACCCACTCGCTGTGTGCTGTTTTCCTCCCCCTTTCCTGCTATTTTCCCCAGTCAGACTTTTGGCTTTCTGTGAGAGGAAAACAAACAAACAAATAAACACACCTAATTCAAATTTAACCTAAATTAAAACAACCCCTTTTTTTTATTGAAACAAAAACAAGGAGAACATGTTGATCTGGGTTATTTAAGGAATGATGAGTATAACATCAGTTGTTGTTGTTGACTTCATTGTTTAACTTCCCTGCAAAGCACCAAATAAACTCACTAGCTGAGATACACATACTTCCCCCACAGGATTTTGGGATATTAAAGTCAAGCTGATGCAAGACTGGAACACTTTAGTCACACTTGAACCCATTATTGATCAGCTCAGTGCCCTCGTGTCCACACCTGTACCGTGGCTGCATGTGAACCACAACTGCACGTGAAGTCCAAAGACTGTGCTCAGAGAGGAGAACAGGATTTGGAGAGGATCACCGTATGATTGAGGGAGGGACTAGAAGTGAGCATAATATTCCTTCCTCTGTGGGACTGGCTGCGAGCAGGTATACAGCATCTCTGCAGTCCACCGCTCAGCTGTCACATTCAGCTGCCCGGCGTCTCCAGCTCACAGGAAACTTCTCACGCCGCAGTCGGTAAGTGCAAAGTTTTATTGTATCGAAAATGAACTGTAATACAACTGATAAGATGAGAGGGTGCGTAATAATATCGGCGCGTGTCGCTCCCTAGAGGCATCTGGGTGAAATCGTTTCCTTTAAAGTTTCTGTTTCTCCCGTCAGGAATCCTCATAAAGCGTGCAGCGCGCTTCTTTTTTTTTTTTTTTTTAAATTGAGATGCGCCGTTTCAGCTCTGCTTATTTTTTTGCTACCTTGCAGCAGCGTAGAGTAAAGTTGCATGCATTTATCTCTAAACAAAAAAAGAACTTTACTCTGATAGTATTACATTTCCCGTGGGCTAGAAACTGCTTTCAAAAAGAGCACTCCAAAATATACAATGTATAAGTAGGATCTATTTATATACCAAAATGAATAATTGGGGTTATATGAATGCCTAGCTCTTTTATTTAGCATTGATTTCATTTTTTTTCCTCCACCCTGACATTTAAGTAGAAGCCTAAAGGTAGTGCATGCATTTGAATGACAGAACTGATTTGCACATTATTCACTTTGTGTATGGGTACTTTCTGTTTCTATTCTGGAACAAGAGCGTCTGAATCTTTTTGAGCTGATGAACATCTGCAAGCATTGAGCAGTGGCACATCTTCCCTCAGTCTGTCAGCAGCTGCCACAAACTAGCTTTGCCAAATTGCTTAACATATGAATGTGAGGAGGATGGGACCTGCCACTGCCCATATACACCATTCCTCCTCTAATGTAATCCTTCAGCTCAGTTCCCAGTCTCTTTTGTTGATGCTGCTTCAAGTGAACCATGTTAAGTGATAAGCAAAGTGTGTAGGAGGGGAGGAAGGAGAGGAAGGGGAAGGAGAAGAGGAGGAGAAAGAAGAAGAGGAGGAGAAAGAAGAAGAGGAGGAGGAAGAGGTGAGGCAGACGAGAAGAGGAGGAGGAGGCAGTTTTTGCATCAGGAGAAGGGAGAGATACGTTGAGAGAGATGAGATGGAAACGTTAGGTTGACAAGCCTCTGGACGGATGGGTTTATTTCAGCTGAAATCCCTTTCTTCCCACATCAAAATCAGCAGTGTTTGATTTAAAAGAAACACACCGGGTTTCTGTGAACGCCTGTGAGCCTTATAACCTAAATCAGATAAATATTGGATGTGATGACATGTTTTACCCAAAACACAGTTCTTAAGTGTGGCACGCTGATGTTGCAGGTTATTGAAACCCGGCTCAAATGTCTCACTTTCCCCGCTCTTCCTCTTTTTGACCCCCGTTCCCCTCCCTCCTCCTCTCTCTCTCTCTCGCTCTCTCTCTCTCTCTCTCTCTCACACCTATACACACACACCCACACACACACTTGTAAACAGCTTGTGATAGATAGGTCGCTTCACCCTGCCCCGTCTGTTTGCAGTGTTGATCCCTTCAGCAGGCCCTGCTTCTCCTGTCCGCAGCGTTCGTGATGAGTTACTACATGGATCCAGTTTCTTCCTACCCGGCTCTTCACCCCTGTGACCGTCTGGGCGCAATGGTAAGACCTCCCTCGTAAATTACGTCCGCGTTATGGCTGCCTCAGCTACCTGCCACACAGCCGGCCAGGAATGAGCTTTTTGTGTGTGTGTGTGTGTGTTAGCTGTAGTGCAGGAATGTGAGCAGGCGCATATGAGCAATATGTGTGTTAGCAACTCTGGATACCATCGCCTCACAGCAACACAGTGTATCTTAACCTTTTTCCTGTTGAGTTTAGTCCACCAGAGTTGCACCAATAGTGCCTGCTTCTGTACATGCTGTTCCCTATGATTTCGTCAAAAGTTAGGAAACAGAGCTGTTGAACGAGACACATTTCTGCAAGGCTGTGAAATCGCCCTTATGAACTGCTCCGTGTTGCGCAACCACCGTGCACCAAGATGCACTTCTCTCTAGCAAGTAATATTGTAAATATTGAGACCTGCAGGCCTCCAACCTTGCCACTAACCAATCAAATTGGAGTCAGATCATCTCCACTGAATAACGCGTTTCTCAGCTGAGCCACCCGCACCGTGCTTTGCAGCAGTCTGTTTGCAGGAACACCAAGGCTCTTAACGCTTTCCAAATGAGAGAGCCGAATACAGAGTCAGAGACGGTGGTAGCCGGGAACATTGGGATTCCTGGCAGATGAGCGCTTGAAGGGTGAAGGCCAAGGAGCGGCAAAATAAATGCCTCCATTTGTATGCAGAGCGCCGGCACATTAGGATAAGAGACTGGGGTTATATGCAAATGGCAACCCCACCCTGGCCTGATAGAAAACATAGAAGGATACAGCTCCCTTCGTCCTAATTGGCTCAGGTGGTGGGGGTTGCCTTTGAAATTGAGACTACTGTATACCAGGGCAGACTTGGTCAAAAGGTGAACCTGGATCACCTAGCTCTATTCTCTTGAATTTACATGAATTATCAGCAAAGAGCGGCAGGGCCTGATGTGTTATATTTTCTATGTATAGTGATTGACAGCGTCTTATATACTTCACAAAGACCGTATGCAGAGAGCCGAGAAGGGAAATCCAGGATTTCAAGCCGCCGAGTAGCAATTAAAAAGAAAATGCCAGAAGCCACTTCACTGCAAAGGTGATCTTTGTTCATAAGAAATTATACAGCACAGTGTGAGGCCTATACCTACTTTAGCACCTGTAACAAAAGCAGCGCATTTTCAGCAGAGCGCTCTCTCCTGACGTAGCTCTGGTTTGGAATGGCATGCAGTCACCCAGAATTGGGACACGCCAGTGGAATGGCAGAGGGAAATGCAACGCACTATGTGTTAATTAGGGAGTGATTTGAGACACATTCTGAGGACTTTTTTATGGCAGGTGTTTAAATTTGTGACGACAAAAGAAGCGCGTGTGTCACTAATAACAATAACGACAGCTCAGTTCCATTAATATCCAAAGCCGTTCGAGTGGGTCCATACACACAGCATGAGAGCCCTGGAACAGCATCCTTATTGATTACATCTTTGTTTTTCATTACACCTGTCTGCTACTTTTTAGACAGTGCAGTTTCTTCTTATTAGGGGGCAGAGAAACTAAACACACGTGACATTGAATGAATGAATATGTATAAGTACCGAATGATCATGTGACATTGCACGAGAACATGGAGTTACAGCTCTGAATAATTTTTTTTTAATTTGCCTCTAAAAACATTCATATTCTCATGGTTATATGTGTGCAACATTGCTTATTGTCGTAGCAGCGTAGCAGTGCACTGTAGGACTACAGGGGTAGAAACGATCTAACAACAATAAAAAAAACAAAAAACAAGCCGATATAATATAAAAAATGACAATGTTTAGTCAAGATGGGGCAGATGAAGCTTGAACTATGTCAATATGACTCAAATATCTATACTTTATGGACTGGAGGTACAAATGAAAATGGACAATACAGAACATTTGTAAAGTGCAGTATTTATACTATTTCCAAGTTCAAATTAAAAAGGCGTCCACAGCTGTCATTAGCCATCCCTGTTTATTTTCCAAATGATATATCAACCTATTGAAAGTTATTCCACACTTGAACTGATCAAATAATATCATGGTGTCGATGTTATCGCCACTGTTATCGAAGTCAGTCTTTCTGTCTAATCCATAAATCATCCATGTGGCTGCCTCCATCCCTACCAACCGCCCGCCCCCACACACACACACACACACACACACACACACACACACACACACACACACACACACACACACACACACACACACACCTTTGCTGACTAGACTGATAGGAGAAGGCAGAATCCCACGCAAACCTCTATAGAACCTCGTAAACTGGCCTCCCTGATCCTCTGGTCATGTTTGCCATCCATAAAGCTGGCCGGCTACTGATAAATGCCGCAGCGCTTAAACAGGAGCTGCTTATCAGATCGGCAGTCACTCAGTCAGCCAGTGTGTCAGTTACACATATGACGTGTAGCATATGACAGTCTGACATTGGTAAGACTAACTGAAACATCGATTTTAACGTCTTTTTGCACGTTACAGATATGAAATGATCAAGTCTTACATCTTAAAAACTTTAGTGAAATGAGCATATACTCTATAGCAGATAACAAATGTGGATAATACATTACAAAGACTTGATATCATTACTAAACATGTTATTAGAAAAACAAGTTTTCTAACCCGTATTTAACATGGCAAGTTCAAAGGAGCACAATTTATCTACAGATACACTCTTGTGAGAAAAATGCCAATTGCCTGTTCACATCACTTTCAAACAGAAGCGCCAAACAGAAGCGTCCAACAATATCTATTGAGTTTCTTGTTTGTTGTCAAATGAGGGCTCTGATATGCTAAAAATGGCCAAGTGGCTATCTTCCTCGATATTATCTCTTGTATCCACAAAGAGTTTTCATATCTGTCCTGTCAAGTGCTGACTTTAGACTTCCCTTTTGGTGCGACCTCTTACGTGAACATTTCTGTGATAAGCGGGATAAATCAACACGGCGAAAAGATAAACTGAATGAGTCAAATTTAGCTGCGGCGGTTATCTGTGCCGGGAAACAATGAAGCAAATTGTCATCAAAATCCAAGGTCACGCTGTCGGCCAAAGCTAAAGTTTGATCAGTTGTTTTCAGCTTTGCACGTTGAAGCAGATAAAACCAAGCGTACCGAAGTAAATCAACTATTCGATAATATACATTATGCGTTTATTCCATGTCGCCCAGTTCATTTGGGCTAAACCGTACTGTGTGTTTCTCCGCAGAGGCACGGTGGAGGGGTGGCATTGGGACCTCAGACCCTCCCCCCAGGTGTGGTTCACCCTCAGCAGCAGTACTACCCATCACAGCCCCTTTACTTCCAGGACATCCCCCTGCAGGAGGTGCCCAACGGACACGACCTGTGCCCTACAGGTAAGACATGGACACAGACAGTCTGACCTCAATGTGCTACGAGGCAAAATGTGCATTCCATCATAGTTAATACTTACAAGTCTCCTGTATTTCTTAATATGTATAAGTGTTGTTCTGCAAAAATAAAAGAACCCACACTTTACCTTATTTTGTATTCGTACTATACATGCTTCAATATATAATGATAAGATAATAGTCAATAGTTCATTGTGAATAAACAGCTCAAAGCAAACAAAAGACTTTGTGTTAGCTGGAATGCTAAATGGGCAATTATTCACGCTCAAGCGTTCATATCTGCGATGTTGAGGCACACTCCTCTATACTTCCTCATTGAGTTGTTTTAGAACGCACACACAGTGTCTCCACTTGGCGTCTGCTGCAGAAGGGTTGTTGGTGATGCTGACCCTGAGGGCAATGCCTTTACCAGATACCCCTTCTCTCTCTCTCTCTTTCTGTCCGTCTCCCTCCCTCTTTTCTTCCGAGGACAACCAAATGCTGTGCATTTTTCTTCTTCCAATCCTCTCTTTCTCTTTTTTTTCTTTCAATTTTTTTCTTCCTTTTCGTATGAGTTTTATTTTAAACTGGAACATTCCTTCCAGTGCATTTCCCTGTGTTTGACTCTGGCCTCTTCTCGTCCTCAAAAGTGATTGATGCTAGCGGACTGGGACGCACGCCACGGGAGTAGGGTAGGGGTGCTGGGGGGGCACAAGCTTTCTTCCGTCACCTCCCTGAGCTGGATGCAGGGGGCAAGACAGGGGTCTAAAGGGCGGCCATCTTTTTCCCAAGCTTCTGGTTTGGTCTCTGGAGAGGTGGAGGGGGGAGTGTGTGTGTGTGTGTGTGTGTGTGTGTGTGTGTGTGTGTGCGTGTGTGTGTGTGTGTGTGTGTGTGTGTGTGTGCGCGTGTGTGTGTGTGTGTGTGTGTGTGTGTGTGTGTAAGGGAGTCAGGATTTGATGGGATTTGCTGATGTTTGTTGCCAGAGACACACTCCTTTGGAGCCCTCTCTTCATTGCTCCCAGCACTAAACCGTTGACATAAACATTGCTGAGTGGAAAAAAATGACCGAGCGTTGACCTTTTTTTCTTTCTCATCTCTCTCCTAAATCCTACGCTATGCAGACCACAGGTCGAAGAGCCTTCTAGCCACCTGGATATGTTGTTAGAGTCATTTAGCTCTCATTGGTGGTGTCATAGAGAGCTAGTGAGGTTTTTGTGCTACCAGAATCTGTGCCAATGTTAAAAGCAGCCAAATAACCTCTGACACAGTCTTAAACCCTGCAGCCGTTGCTTTGACTCATTTCTGTCAAACTGAAAACATGGCTTCCCCTTGAATATTTTGCAACTTGCAATTTCAGAACACTCATTCATTTTGTATATAATTAGAGATCGGGCAAAAACTATTTCAGCTTCCCCCTGCCGTGAAAATGATTTGGCAACTGGGAGATTTCTACTTTGAAGTAATATGTGTGTAGCATTCATTTCCTAACCGCTGAGGTTGTGCCAGTTTAATAATTATAATTATTTGTTCACTGACAAGTGTTTTATGTAACCAATTAGGGCACATATTAGTCAATCAAGTGAGGCTTTTCTGGAATACCATGATATAATGATTTCACAAGTAGGGTTACACCAAGTTTATGCTTTTTATTAAGATATATGAAAAGTAAAACTGTCATCAGCAACAATACATTCATGAAAACAAAGAATGTAAATACAAACTCATCTTGACATATCACCTTTCACCAGTTGAGACTGCAAACTTCTGAGCAAACAGTTACTTATTTGCACATTGAGCAGTTATCATTCATCATCCATTCCTGTGGAGTCGTGTTTCAGGCCACCTGGCGAATGCAAGTTCAGTATTCACTCTCTTTTAGCTCTGTTTTTGGCCTCTACCAACTCCTGAGGGAAATATATGGCTCTTTCGACTGCTAAATTCTACGCTACGTTCACCAGCTAGTTGCTTACTATTTATGTCTGCTGTTTGGTGCTGAACAGGTGGTGCACAATGGTTTTTTTACAGCTTTTTTGTTGAAAACAGCTGCCTGTTGTAGCCGAAAGTAAAGCTAAAACAATGAGCTGTAAGTCACTGAAAAGCTTCTGAAAAACTGAGGGGAGCTGCAGATTCTGGTGATAATTTTCTGGAGGTTCATCACTACGAGCAACCCCTTTCACGTTACCACAATTTTTTATTTTATATATTTTAGTCATGAAAAATATTGATTATAGCCGCTTTACTTTTTCTGTGAAACCAGACTGAAGTTAAAATTCTAACAAGATAAATCAGGCATATCAAAACACTTTACGGGCGCAATAGTTACAAGGTGATGAAGATATGATGAAGATACAAAAACTTTATAGCACCACATGTAAGTACTTAGTTGACAACATTCCTAACTTTCTCACAAATTTGAACCACTGTCTTGGAAATCGGGGTTGATCTATTCTGTTTAACTTTTAAAGTGGGTAAGTTATTTGATTTTACAACTCCAGTCACTTCTTCGAGAATGGATTGGGTGTTGTTAAAATAAAATTTACTAGTGTGAGAAAGAAATAGTACAGAGCAGATGTTAGGCGGGGATGTTGGATGTGAAAGGACCATCGCATGTTTGGCCCAGCGCCCAATGTCACACACACTGCTTCCTGACAACAGCCATGCCATGGTGATGTTTACACTAACCTAGCTCTACTCTTCACTATCCAACACTCAAACCACAGGACCTGTTGTAAACTCCCATTGTGGAAATCACTATCTCTGTGTGTGTGTGTATGTATGGAAAGAAATGGAGTGATTGTGTATTTCTGCGTACTATCTCAATGAAACCAGGCACAGATATCACACACACGCATACACACTCCACCAACATCCTGCAATGATGCACACTCCACATATTCATTCATTAAATTCACACTCTGCACTCTGGTGTGTATTGTATTACAGCATCCTCCCATTCAGTAAAGCAGGCCCACACACACACACACACACACACACACACACAGACACACACACACACACACACACACACACACACACTCCCAGGCACTCATGAGTTCCCTGTACATTTAAACATGCCCTCCCATTTAGTGCACGCAGACACAGCTGTGATCTGGCACTCAGGGACCATTGGCCTGTGTTTTATTTGATGTGATTTGACAGCTGGACAGTTGGAAGAGGAGGGGAACGGGGTGGGAAGCAAAAGAGAGTGGGCGGAATACAGTTTGAGGAGAGAAGACGGATAAAGAGAGGGATAAGTCACAGGGCTGCGACTGGGGTTGGTGGGAGGAGAGGAGGCGAGGGGAGGAGGATCTGGGATGTGGAGCCTTTAGGGGAGGGAGACGGGGGGGCTTCGCCTCTGATGAGGGGCACGTCCTCACGGGCGCAGGCCCATTTTTTATTTCAAAAAGTAAACAGGCAGCCTGCGGGGGTCTGGGGGGTTATGGGAAAGGAGGAAACAGTGATGCTAATCAGGCCGGCGCACACTTCCCCCTCAGACAATAAAACAAAACAAGAGTGGAAACACGGAAAAACAGCAGACAACTGTGGAGGAATGGGCTGCCATGGCCCTGGATTTGAACTGCATAGTGTGATGACAGTTCTGAGGCAAGAGGTGTTAGTCAATAAACAGAGGAAAAAGGTAATCGGTTATGACCACACTGCACATTTGTAGATGTTGAAGTATTTTTAGCAATTTGAACTATTTGAGTTTCCACATCAGACTTCTGAGAAGCGGTTGCATTGTGCATTGAAATCAGCAATTATAGTAAAATCACTCTGGAATTCCTACCCCATAACTCAAAGCCCTTCTTGAGCTATAAAAAAAAATACATCTCAAAGATTAATTTCTGGTAAGTAAATTTTTTCATTTGATGAGTCATATACTGGAGTGTTTTTAAAATAAAAATAGTCTTGACATCTTGGACCGCCGCCCAATGACCAGCTCTCATCTGCGGCCCTATTTCTTGCTGTATGTCCCGCACCGTTGGTACTAGTCGGACATTTTCGGTGGCTCTTCGGCCTTTTGAATGACGAATACAGACCTAAAATACAAACTTTCCTCTCGTGCAGGCACTGAAAGTACAAATGCTCATTGGCCGTTGGCTGTACTATTTGTGGTGTTTTCAAGTGTAACGCAATGCAAGTATTAGTGTGGTAAGTTCCTCTTGATAGCACAGTGACTCATTACAAACCACTTCAGTTGGAGAACATGCAGTTCTGAAACATGTACAATCACCGACGGCTGATGATGCAACAGATGCCAGCTCATCGGGAAAGGTGGAGCTTTAATGAACCCTAAGAGAGACCTTACATTGTTTTAATGTTTTTATTGTGAGCTTAGCAATATTCACACAATGTTAAGTACAATGAGTGTACACCGGTAATAGTAAGATGTGAATACCTCTTACTGCTTCTCGTAATGCCATTGAGTGATGGACGTGATTCATTGTTGAATCAAGTCCATCCTAAAGTAGCTGAAGGTCAATTCTCCCCTATTATCACTCAATATAAAGAACATTCAACCGTTAACAACATACAACAAGCAGCAGCTACATTACCACAGCCAGATCATTATCTTTTTAGAGTGTACAGTTCTGTTGAGTGTTGCTACTGTGTATTTTGTAATGTACAACCTTCAACTTCAACTCAATGAGAAATAAATTAAAGTCGCAGACGTATGTCTTTTCCCCTCAGCTACAGGGACTAGTGGAGCTTTATCTGAGAGCGTGGTGGTAACAGAGAGGAGGGAGGGCAAGACAAGAAGAGGGAGGTCTGGGAGGCAGAGACTCGGAGGGGGGTGGGGATAATTGAATTATCTGCACAATGGAGTGATGGGGGGCACGTGGTGCCGCTAATGGAGGAAGAGATGTCCTTTTTAGCGAAGCTAATTGTTCAGAAAAGAGCTGAGCCTTTGTTCAGGGAGGCCCTGCGACTTTGCACTTACATGCACACAATTTAGTCGAGCGCTGACACGCACATACACACACGCCCACACACACACAGACACACGCACCCCCTGTCACACACACCCGCAGAGATGTGTTTTTATGACTTTTGGAGACATTACATTCACATTCATATATTGGATACTTTCCCCTAACCCTATCCAGCCTAATCCTAACCCTAGCTGTTACCCTAAGTTTCACCCGAAACCTAAGCTTAAACCAAGTCTTCACCCTAAGATGTGATGATTTACATGGGACGTGCAAATATCCATAGTTTGTCCCCCAAAAAGGGGGAGTCCCCACAATGTGACTGTGTCATCAGATTTATGTCCCCACAACATTGGTAAAACACGGGCACACACACACAAGGATACACCATTCCTGTCCCAGCTAACCCTCTGATCTCAGCAGGAGTGCATTCAGCCTGTGGCAACTTCAGACAGCATCCGCCACAGATAGAGCTGAGACTGAGCTACTAGACATAGACCACAAGGACCCCACTGTTTTACTGTTTTACTGTCTGCTGTCTCTTTCTGTCTGTGTGTCTGTGTGTGTGTGCGTGTCCATCACCCATGAGTGTGCGCTTGAGTGTCTGTAAATAAGACTGATCACACGCTAAATGCATGGCTATCCACGCAGCATACCTAACCTGTCAGGCCATACCCATTGTCTGAGATGTTTTCACACTTGGTCGCGGCTAAGTCATCCTTTCAGACTCCATGTTTGTGAATGTGAACGAAAGCATAGCGTTGAAATCAAAATACTCTTGTGACTTGCCGCGAGGGCACCGACATCAAAGGCAAACATCACTTGACAGCTGTATGGATTGCTCTAAATCTAATAACCTTTCGGTTAACTCTGTGAAAAGTAGCAGGTGCAACGGCTACATCTCGACAGGCAGACAACACAGATGTGCCAGCGACGCACTCAGACAGAGAGAGAGAGAGAGAGAGAGAGAGAGAGAGAGAGAGAGAGAGAGAGAGAGAGAGAGAGCGAGAGAGAGAGAGAGCACAGCGAGGGGAGAGAAAGCTGCTTTAGCGAGGGCTGCTATGCTGCAAAGCAAAATGAGTAACTGTCAAAACCATGGCAACAGCATGTGCCAGGTGAGGAAAAAGAGAGACTGGAACCAAAACTTGTTTGATATGTCCTCAAGAGCGCTGGTACACGTGCTGGCGGATTGTTTTATGAGTGTGAGACAATTAACAATCCCCTTTATCTAAATAGGAAACGACGCAGTTTGTTTCAACAATAGCTGTTGTTGTTTTTAAGTTGTTATCGTGCAGAACTTTGACACAAGCTGTTCCTACAGTTGACATCGAGATCCCTATGGAGATAAACTGAATGTTCAACTTTTCTTCTTTTTTCTAATGGAAATCATTTCCCTCATGTCAGTGTCCTGTTCATGAAAATGTGTTTGTCTTCAAGGTCATTGAACACCAGGCTGTCTAAGGGCCATGGAAATGGTCATTGCTCTCAGAGACAGATCAGTAACACAGTGTTCTGAGATACAAGAACGGGATATATTTTCAGATGTTTTCTGGAAACAGGAATTCAAAGGAACAATGCGTTGCCGGCAAATTGCCTGCTTACGATTACGATTTCACTTTAATAGTTCGGTTTCTATCGTAACAGTTCTACTCTGCACTCGGAAATGAATCGGTAAAAAATTAATTTAATCGATTTGTTTTTATATTACTAATCAAATATCGATGCAAAGAAGGGAAGACGGGCAGAAGAAAACCCAAACTGAAGTGGGTTACGGTGACGACAGCCCAGATATTAGTCAGCAACGCCATTAAACCCCTGACGGCCGCCCTTAGGCACAAAAGGACCTGGGCTGTCCTTTTAAGAACAGATAGGAGGGAGTTCATTAACAGAAAACAAAGAGGTCTAGTCACAGAGAGTGACTGACTGAGATGAAGTGAGAGGTACTGTTCCCCCTTCCATTCTTCTCCTCCATCACCCCCTCGTCTCCGCCCCCGGTGAGGCAGCTCCTCTCACCACAGAACCCACCAGCACTCTTCCCAGACGAGGCTACTATCAGCCCAATGAAACCTGATCCAGGGCTGCTAATGGAGCCGGTGAAGTACCACCGGTTGAAAAATCCATGCGTGATCAATATCCCTGGCTCCCCAGCCTCCATGCATACGCACGTACAGTATACATGCAGAAGTATCATATTGATGTGCATCATAGGTTGTGCCATATGACTCCCTAAACAAGATACGATGTGGTTGCGTCTATGGAAAAAGAGGGCTGGTGCCTCAGAGAAAAGCATTTACATTGTTTCATTAATGAACAAAAGACTGCGCTAACCCATCAGTTTTGCTTGCCAGAGCTCAGTTTTTTGTGCACTCGTTTAAAAGCAGCAGGTTCCGGAGGGGTGGGAATTACTATTGTAATCTGTTATAACAGCGTTTTGTTACCATGGGAGGTGTTCCTGAATAGCAATGGTTCGATCAGAGTGTAGCCTTGCTGTGGCTAAAAAGCTCAATCTCTCTCTCTTGTATATGTTTTTTTCCCAGTGGCAGAACAAATTCCTGATTCAATTTCCAGTAAGGCATGGCCATTGTTCCTGATTACTGCAGATAAGAAAGCACGGCGTATGAAACAAGCAATACCAACTGAGAATGAGAACAGACATTTTGCCCTGTTCAAACTGAATTTCCAACGATGGTCTTGGTGACAAGAGACCCGGTTTAATAGCTTGATGTGTGTACTCCTAACCTATTTTCACACCATAAACCGCTTTAATATACCTCATTTTAATTCAAGAATATTTGTAAACATCGTTACTAATATCTAACAAAGCTGTGTAAAGAAAAAATAAGACATGATTGTTGTTTTTTTATTGATCAGTACAAGGTGAACAGGAAATACTCTGAGGTGTTTATGAGGGTGAGTTACAAGTTATGAGGAAGCCTGGACCTGCAGAATATAGGACACAGACAGGCCGGACTCCCCTTTTAGTTGGCGGTTCTCCACTCATAAACTAGGCTACAGCTAAACCGTTCGCAGCTATTTTAAGCTCTAAAACCATTTATAAAAAAAAAAACCACATTGCTCTCATACTTACCCAAGTATCACACTGCCGTGCCTAAAAGTTTCCTAAAGGGCTAAAAAGTGACAATATCTTCATCACCATTCATTCAGGGACCTACATGGTGCTATTTAGCCTTCCATGATATGATTAAAACTTGATTGTTTGTTTGTTTTATCATAAAAGTAGGTATGATGGAGCTGTCGGATGAAGTGTTTGGGAAGGAAGGCGTTAAAGCATTACAGCAGCTCCTTCTCAGCAGCTCTCACATCTCCCCTGGCGTTTCTCATCCCCGTAAAACGCGAGCAATTTGCGGGAACATGTAGACTCCTCACTGCGTCTGATGACGTGAAGGAGGTCTTGCTCCAAGTAGATTCTCACTGAGACGCGGGGGAGGTGGTGGTGCGCTCGCGCGCGTCGGTGTGTGTATGTGCGCGCGCGCGCAAGGGGTGGAGGGGGGGGGGGCATTGTAATTGAATTGTGAATCAACTGGCAAGTCAGCCCCAAACACCGCCCCCTTCAGCTGCCGTCTCACTCCTGCTCTTCGCTACGCAACGCCCACAGCCAGAGAGAGAGAGAGAGAGAGAGAGAGAGAGAGAGAGAGAGAGAGAGAGAAGTGAGCGAGCGAGTGAGTGAGTGAGAAAGAACGAGGAAAAGAGGGAGTGTGAGTGTGTGTACATGTACCAGAGAGGTAAAGAGGGAAAGAGGAAAAAAAGAAGAGAGAAGTTAGAAGTAAAAAGAAACTGAGGCGTGTTTCAGTGTGAGACATTAAAAGAACAAGCAGCCAGTAGAATTGACCGGTGGCCGCCAAAGGAAGAGAAGATTTTGCCCTTATATTGTAGGGTTTTGTTTTTTTTTTTGCTTGTGGGGGGGGTGAGCTGTTAGAATTAAAAGAGGGATCGCCATCAAGTCAAGCTGATCTGATGGTCATGACGGCAGCTGTCGAGATGAAACCGACGTTAACTATCATAAAGGCTGAAAAGATGGACGGTGAGTAGGCTCCACTACAACTCTTCTGTGAGCGCTTGACAGTTAACACGAGACTACAGCGGTGCTCCCGAATGTGTGTTGCCCGTAACGTTGCCGGCTGCCGGCGGATCGCGCCGATGTTGACAGGGATAATTCTCGGCAATTACGCGCGCTGAGAGGGACATGACGTCCCGAACGCATTTCAGCGCGAGCACAGCGTGTGTCGATTGCTCAATATTGGACAACACGCAACACTTGAGAGAAAACGCAATCACGCCGGAGGCTTTACAGTCATGCCAGTGTGTATGTCTGTGTGTGTGTGTGTCTGTGTGTGTATGTGTGTGTGTGTGTATGTGTGTGTGTTTCTCATGCTTATTGAATCAATCAGTCTGAATGGCCCTTTTTTTTTTTTTTATAATTAACAATACGACATGTGAAATGTGAAATGTGAAATTAGGGCTGCTGTAGTAAAGTTATTTTGTTTTGCTTTGGTCACAAAAGTATGCTTAGTGATGTCATGTCTATAGGCAAAGTACATTTGTCACACTACATAACAACACAAGTGTTTAATTCATACAAAATGACTATGTTTACATTGTTTTTTTTATTTTACTATCCTCTCACGTGGATGACACTTTCAGACACACCTGCATGTTCACAAACTAACTACTTTGTTCTGATCTTTGCTTTTTCACGTTTCCGGGAACGGTCGTGTCCACGTTGAGTTCTGTCATATCGTGTGTTCATGACGCTCAGATTGACTACCGATACATGCTTTGCAGTTTTCATGTACTCTCTTTCTCCCTGCTTCGACCTCCCAGCCGCTCTTTCTCTATCTCCCTCTCTCTCCCTCTCTCGCCCTCCACCCTCCCATCTAAACACCCATCTTCTGACCCTATGCGTTGGGTGCATATCTGGGAGAGCCAGGGCATTCTGCCCAGCCGGCATGGGAGAAAGGCAGTGGTGCCTAATCGCTGCCCTCCCCACCAACCCCGCTGTCTCCTCTACCTCCCCTCCCTCCCTCCCTCCCTCTCGACCCCCCCCCTCCCCTCTGCGGTGGTTGAAACTGACTTTCCAGAGGGAAGGAGAGGCAGGCTGAGGTGATGAATCTGCAGTGCTGAGGCTTGCCTCTCTGACCCCCGCTGCCCGGAAGACTTGGCCTCCTCCAGGGGTAGTCCGGGGCGAATGCAGGCAAGCCCACAACTTTGAGCAGTGTTTGGATTTCAACCATTGTGCGGTTTCACTTCTCTCTTTTGTTTTGTTGTCGCCCAGAGTGATGTTACACATGGTGGCATGTTTGGATGATTTGCATCCAGCGGCTTTTTTACATTAACAAATCCCCCTGTGCATTTGCAG
Source organism: Ophiodon elongatus (assembly GCA_016806645.1). NCBI lineage: Eukaryota > Metazoa > Chordata > Actinopteri > Perciformes > Hexagrammidae > Ophiodon > Ophiodon elongatus. Next base: position 391,141 of record JACSYO010002159.1, read on the forward strand.
CTCAGGTGGCGTTGAGCCTGTTAACGGAGCGGCGCACAGCATTGATGCATGGTGGACATTTGATACTATTTGCCAGTGTTGACCCACTAAGGGTGCTGTGATTCACCACATTAACCGCCCTCTCATCGCCGTGCATACCTGCAGAGCGTAGATTCGCACATGCACATCTCACAAGCTTGGATAAAAAGTGCTGACAGCTGCAGTGAAGTTGCCAAAAGCGTAGCGCTATCTTGCAAAACCATCTTTTTTTTTTTTTTTTTCTTTTTTTTTTTTAAGCTATGCTCGCTCCTGCTTGCGCTTGCTAGGCTGCACCCGGGTCAGGCTGAGGCTGCCGAGGAGACGCTCACAACTTCACACAAACAAATCTTCTCCCCACCCCTGTCTCTCACACACAGACACGCTTTGTGCTGTTCACTTATTGCTCAGAGCATGCCCGCTAGATAAGTGCCCTGCACATGTCTGTCCAAGGCTGCTCCTGATCCCAATAATACACAACAGTCATGTTCAGCGTTGCAGGCATGTAAAGGGCCACGCCGGGCCCTCTGCTGACACTTGCTGAAACAGATAAGAGCTCCGTACAAAGCCAGAACGCGTTTGTTGATTTGTGGGAATTGTGAAAGCAGCAGCTGTCCCGATGGACATGGCTGCTCAGCTTTTCACAAGCAAGCGCAGAGCAATGGCATTGTGGGAACTACAGATGTTGTCCTTTTCTGTTTTGTTTCTCCAAACACTTGCGACCACATACTGTACATGCATGTCCACCGAGCGGCCTTACTTGTCATCAACCCACCTTACTATATTGTTTTGTTTTCCTTTGTGACGGAAGTTCAACCAGTCTCAGCTTACCCAAGGCCTGTCCTCTCTCTCTCTCTCTCTCTCTCTCTCTCTCTCTCTCTCTCTCTCTCTCTCTCTCTCTCTCTCTCTCTCTCTTTTCCCAGTGGAGGTAATTCCTTTTTAAAGCGCTCACACTGTGCCAGGGTCAGAGGTGCACCCAAACAAGGCATCTAAAGTTCCACAAAGCCTTTATTCCTCTGTTCAGTTATAGTTGTCAATTCCTGACACAGCACACTTGCTTCCATGTAACCCAGACCATGGTAGCTTATTATTGGAAATGTCATGGAGCCATAACAAAACTTATATTAACAATAGCAGGGAGCGTTGCTTAACCAGGAAGGTGTGAGATTGTGAAATTGCAGACATAAAAGTGTTCTTGTGTTGTGACGTTCTCATTGAGTTTACGAGACTGTGTATGGGCATGAAGTGGCAGGGCCGTGTGCACACACAGAAATTAAAACGGCCAAATGCAAGTCTAAAGAGGTTCATAGTTTAAAAGTGTATAATATTTAGTGAATGGCAAATCAAGTAGAAATTATGGTCAATTCTGAATTATTATTATTATTTTTTTAAATACAGTGTATGAGAATAAATCTCTAGGTGTGGTAATTGATCATGCATTATGTGGGAAACTACACATAATGTAGAAAGGAAAAAATGGCTAAAACCATTTCAATATTACATATAACAAAAAATATCTTGACTCTGAACTCGTCATATTTACTTCATTGTTCTCTTGTGGTTCCATACATTACGTTTTGTATGGGGACACACATTCAAAACACAAAGCCAATTTTGAGATTGGTGAACGTGCGAATATTCCTAAAAGTGGGTTTTAAGAAGAATCACTTTCTCAGGAACTGTTGGTGAATGAGGCCCGTTGTTCTGAGGTTATCTAAGTATAGATTTAATATGCAAGAGAGTTGTCAATCATTTACATTACAAGGAGTTATCCACTTTAGACTTGAGTGAGTTGTTCCTTTCTGTCCCTGTTCATCGGGCCTTAAGGTCGGGGTTCAGTGGCTGACAGGAATGTTTGTGAGCATGCCCTGCTGGGTGGCATGCATGGAGGCATAGAGGGAGCCTGAGTGGGAGGCTCACTTTTATCTGATCAAAACACTGCTGTTTGTTATAACTGGCATGCCTGATGCTTCTTCTGAGAGCCCTTATAAGGCATCCCGTTCCACGCCCGCCACACACACTATGCACACAAGCACATACAGGCCATGCCACACGAATGACTCTCAGAAAAGGCTTCACTGATTTTTTTCTTTTTCTTTTTTCTTTCTTAAGGTGCCTCCCATATTGGTGTGGTGCGGAGAGGGGCAGCTTGTGTCAGAACAGAGGGTGTTACATAAGTTCCAGGTTTTTTGCTTCGGTGTGTTTGTGTCAGCAGTCCTTCAGTAGCACAGTGTAATATATGCCAATGTTTGAGTGTGCGTGGCCGCCTGGCAGCTGTGCAAACACTGTTTGGGTGATCCAGGCTTCTCTTGATGTGGTCTGTCAATGAATCGGGGCCCATCGGCGCAAACCGGTCTGTTTTCCATGTGACGTGCGCCGCATCGAACTGAGGACGATACGGTTTGGCCGATCACAACTTGATTGGTCAGTCAGTGCATCAGTCACGTGTCATTAGGTGGTGTTTGACCAGGCCATGACTGCGCCTAGAGGGCAACTGATACCAGCTTCCTCAATGGACCCTCCCTGTGTTGGTCAGACTTGTCAACAGACTGGGCGGATACAAATGAAGCAGCTTTGTTTGAGTTCAAACAATGATTCTGCTCTTTCATTCTTTCCCGCCTTACTCAGGGATTCCAAAGTATTACGTTTTCCTTCCACTCAGTCATGTTGTATTCATTGTTTTTTCATTCAGCTCGTCATCTGCTGTGTTGCCCATATAAACATGAAACCATTATAATGCGTTGGTCCTATCTTGACGCTTCCCCGGTGACTACACGCCTTAATCTTTGCTTATAAAGCTTAGTCATAAAGCAAGGCGTGTTAGCGCCAGATACAGCCGTCTGCTAAATAGTAAGCATATGGTGTGAGAGAGCGAGAGAGGGGGTTGGGTGTTTGAGGGACGGAGAGAGAGAGAGGCCTTTCAAGGTGTGGCCGATATGATGGTAGCAAATAGTCCTTGTTATGCAAAAAAAAATATTTAGAGATCCAAATTACTAGACTTGCCTCTCCTTTCGATCGGTCTTCAACAGCTTCTCATTTTACTCACATTCCACGAAAAGCCAACAAGCAAAACAAAAGGAAATATGTTCCTTGGCTGGCGAAATAAAGCATTAATAAGCTTTCTTTTTTCGACAATTCTTTTTCAATCTTTCACCCACCCACTCATACAATTCCTCGTCAAGTGTTCCTCCCCCTCCTTTCCCTTTCTTCCCCTGTTTTCCAGTGCCTTTCTGTTGGCCACATGGGCTTCTCGCACGCCACCTTGATGTGGTGTGCAGTGAGATCCTGGTGAGTGCACTTTGTCCCATCCCCAGTCATTCCTCTGCTTGTAATCCCTGAGTCATGGCACCAGACGCCTGCCGCACCACACGCCACTGGTTGTCCGACTGCGTGTTGGCTTGGCTCGCTTACTGGTTTCTGAGGCCTCCCCCCTCCCATACATTACCAGTCTGACTGTGAGGACCAACTGGCCTGATGCTGCCCCCAAAATGGCTCCACAACCTCCCACATACCTCAACTTTGTCAGGAGTGCTTAAGAACTTTTTTTTTTTGTCATCTTACTCTGTTTCTGTTTTATGGTTCCACATCCAGGAGCTGTGTTTCCAATAATGGACTGGAAACTGGGCTAGTTTAGAAACGTGCCTGCATTGAGAATCAGTCCAGTGTCCTGAAAGGCAGCGGGGTTTGTCTCACTACGAATGGTCGGCTGTCCTCAACAAGGCCATGTCACTCATTTTGTTTGGCGTATGTTCCAGATTTCCTCTCCTTGTTTTCTGTTTTGTCTGCGTATGCTGCACGCCACCTGTTTTTGGAGTCAGCATGCTGCTTTTGTAATCAGGTGAACAAATGGGGCACAGTCACAGGCTTTAGCCTAAAGCGTCAGACTTTGTATTGATTGAGTGTCCTGACAGAAGCAAAGGAAGATAAGGCTGGGTGTGTGCACGTGGGTGGCTGTCTCCACTCTGTAGGTGTGACTCTGTGGTGCTCACCGCGATGAGTCGAGCCTCAGTGACGCAGTCGAATGTGAGGCCCATGTGTTCTAGCAGCCGTGGAGGCAGAGTCTCGGCGTAAGTTTTTCGACTGCCTCTGGAGTTAAGCTAAGAGAGTAAAAGCAGCTGGATTCCATTGCCTGCCTAGCCTGACGTCTCTAGTATCTGCATGTTTTAAAATATGGAAATGAGTTCCCTTTCCTTACTATGTCTTCTGTAGGCCCACATACTCGAAGCTGAAAGAGAACTTGGCTTTGACAATATTCTGTTTCAGAGATGCCATTGTGTTGGTGGAAAATTATCTTTTGGTTTCACGTAAATGCTCATTGGACGTGTGTTTGTTTTAAGCATAGTTACAGGGTAACCATGACCACTTTTGAGTCATTGTGAAGGAATTTTACAAGATATGGTCATTGGTTTCATCATGACCAGTCACACTGTCAAACGAAGCAGCACGATATCCCTGAAGTCCAGTCATTCTTTGATGGTGTGTGTGTGTGTGTGTGTGTGTGTGTGTGTGTGTGTGTGTGTGTGTGTGTGTGTGTGTGTGTGTGTGTGTGTGTGTGTGTGTGTGTGTGTGTGTGTGTGTGTGTGTGTGTGTGTGTGTGTGAGTGTGTGAAACTGAGTGAGGAAGATGCAGAAACCAAGGTGATTGTGAGTTAACACATCTGCAATAAAAAAAAAAAAAACGCATGTTTAGGAAATAACTTCCATCTCTTATTGCGAAAGACGTAACTTTCCAGTTATCACGCTGTGGTTTACTTCTTTTTGAGCAGCCAAGTAAGGTGTTTCACAGCATCATGAAAAAATAACCATATCTTAAATAAGATAAAGGAAGAAGACTTGTGGCCAGATGTTTCATGTTTTATGCTCCTATTAGCCATGGAGTCAACACTGAGCTTAAAATAGAAGTGTAATTCATCATCCTGCGCTGAAACCATTGTGCCACTTAGACCACAAGTCATTTTTGGTCGCATTAGAGGAAAACAAGAAAGCTGTGAGAAGCACATTACTGATTGTAAAACAGAGGTGGAATGTGAGGCACGCAACATGAAAACACTGCGGTCTGGGGGGAATTTATTTATCAAGTATCCATCTGTTGCCCATGGCTTGCCTTCAAACAAGCAACAAGCTCTTATATGTATAATTAGAGCCAGCCACTACAAGAGTTACATGCGTATGTGTTGCAAAAAAAGAACGGTCGGGTGGGAAATGGTTCCATCAATGTGCGTGTGTGTGTGTGTGTGTGTGCGCGTGTGTGTGTGTGGCTGTATGCCGCCCACATAATACGGAACTTTTATCAGGAAACTGGTTGTGGAATGCATCAGTTTGGATGAAAAAGTGGGGCAGGCACCATGTTTTGTGGGGGGGGGGGGAAATGCAACACATAGAGTAAACTGTTTGTCAGATATGTCGTGTGTTTGGTTTAACGCCTAAACAGTTCCCCCAGAGCATCACTGTCTGTTTACAACAGGGACGGAGCCTGGGAGAGCAGCTAGCCTGGATGTAGCTCCGCTAACACCACCTGCACTCTCCAGTACAGCGCTCGCCTGTCAGTTCCCCTTTCTCACCCCTAGGCATAACGCTGATGGATGAAACAAGACAGTCCAGTCCTTTTGGATTAAGTAGTGCTTTCATTATGAATAGTCAACATACATGGATGTCATGGAAAACTGTAAAGTTGTGTGAGATCTGTCAAATATCTGCTGTCTGTGTAGAGCTTTAAGTGCATGCTGGGCCTCCCCACCCAATTGTATTTGTCTGCCTTCTAAAAGTAATAAGAATTTTGAGGTTGTGCAATCTGATGTGAGAAGTGCATGGCTGTTGCTCAACCTTTTCAATACTTGAGGCATAACTTAAAAAAAGAAAGAAAAGAAAACAGGCCTTTTCACACTGTTGGAGATCACAGAGCAACAAAAGCTTGTAGCCAATTAAATAAGCACCAAGGAGCCAAATCCTGCTCCAATCTCTTTTGTCTCTGTTCCATTCGTTTTTCTTCTGGAAAGGAGAGAAGTTCTATCAAGCTTTTAGCAGAAATATGTTTAGCGTCTGTTGCTGATGGCGCGTATCATTTCAAACTCAGACGTAATGTCAGAGCAAGCGCTGAGAATTTGGCATAAACAGTAGACTTAATGCACTTTCACATCATAGGCTAATATGATTTCAGAGATGGAGGGAGTGGGATAAAGAAAGACTGCGAGGCAGCGATGGGGTATTAGTCTCACTTATTGTCTGCTTCAGTAGCCGATATGTCTGTGGTGGTGATGATCCTGGACAACTCTAGTTTCATGGCCAAAGACAGATGTCAGCAGTAGCCGCCTCGTCCCATACAGCTGCCTCCACCACCGCAGGCTTGCGCTTCAAGAGGGCAGCCAGAAGCCAGCGGTGGAGACCTCAGAATAAAACGAGTGTTTCAGCACTGTCGTCTGTGATGGTGGGATGGTCCTGGTGTGTTCGTATAGGATCCTTTTTTAGGTTCACGCTGTCCTGCGCTGGAGCAGGCTTGGGTCTAGGTCTGGTCTGGCTTCTTCACTTCGGCTCGAGCCCGGCCAATACATATACTCCTGGTCATTGGCATTGAGATGGAAATCTAAACAGTGGAGCGGCTGGCCGAACAAGCGGCCCTCTCAAAACCAGACTGCCACCCCTCCTCTCATTCCACTGCAGCCCTCAGCCACCACTTTATCACCCCGTGGCACTGAATGGGCCCCCTTCATGTTGGTCGGGTTTATGACCCTGCGTTCTCAGACCAGGGGTCCAGATACGGCTCTCCATCAAAGGGCCTCTCAGATACCGCTGCCACCTCTGGTCTGCTGTGGATAGACTGGGTCTGCTTTAAAGAGGCGATTATAAGCCCTTGGCGAGTAGCCAAGACCTCTTTTCTTTTCCCTGCACCGCGTCATGACCCCGCTGATGCCTACCTGTTTGCATTTAGGGCTATTCAGGAAGGGTATGACCCTCACCTGAACCCACAACTCACCTCACTTCCCACAGGAAGTGGCAACTTAGCCACAGGAAATGGACTCTTCTGCTGATAAATAAAGCCCACCGTAGTCTCAGCTGCAGAAGGGCTGAGGGAGGGAGACATGAATCACCATACGCTTTGAAACTGATATAAATTAAATGATGATTTGACCCTAAAGTGTTTCACTTTTCAAAAGCCCAGCTTTGAATAGCCTTTTAGATGTCATCCACGTTTTTTTTTTTTTTCTTTCTGTTTACAGCCGACTCTCTCTTCCTCACATCAAAACACTACCACCCATTGGATGAACTCTGTAGGTCTATTTATATCTCAATGGCATGATAGAAAGCATATTGTCCCCCATTTGTTGGGTCTGGTTGCCTGCTCTGCTTGTATCGTTGCATCACTCTGAGCGGAGGCAGCAGTCCAGGCTTTATGAATGAACCGAGTCTCCGCCAGAGGCTGGGAGATGGCACTGATCCCATTGTGATGTCACTCCAGAGAGATGAGCAGAAGAGAGGGAGCATTATGAGACCTCCCATTCATTCTTCTGTTGCTCTCTCTCCCCGCCGTGCCCACCCCCGGTTCTCTTGTCCTGTGATGGGCTCATATTACAGGCCGGTGACTCATCCCCCCCCGCACCCCCACCTCCTTTCCCATACTCAGTCATCCCTCACCCACCCGGGATCTTCCCCAGCCCTGCCCTGCCCAGCCCCGTCTGTTCCAGCTCCATAGACTTTGGCCCCAGCCGCAAAAATAAATCCCAATTTCACACCCACGCTCTGGCCCACCGGCCGTAGAAGGCTGCTAATTTGGTTCATGTGTGTGTGTTTGTGTGTGTGTGTTGATATGCGTGTCAGTTTAACAGCTTCAGGTCCTGAACCGAACCCCGCTCTAAGGTTTGGTTGGGATTTGGTCACAAGAGCAGGGCAGTGCTCAGTCTGTCAGGGAGAGTTCCTCGGGGAAAATATGGTCGTCGCACTCAGCAGCCCGTCCATTACTCATATCATGCCGAGGGGAGTAGCTAATCAATACCTTTTACTGTACATCCAGACTAAACATCAGTCTCACTTCATCAGCGATTCTTAGAATAGATGGACTTATTATTCCCTCTACATCATTAGTATAGCAATTGGTGTCATTTCATACTTTTCACTCTGGGTGCTCTTTTTACTCGTGTTAGTTGTTAGTGAAATGCCATAATGTTGCATGTGATTTACACCCACTCCCACATTTCTTGAGCTAAGTGGATGGAACTCATTTTGTGGACAGACCCGCACCGTCTAATGTGGAAAGTGATGACTTGTGGATGCTCTAACTCTCAGTACATACTGACCATTCTGTATCTAATGGGACTCGCAGGCATTGAAATCCTATCAGGACTTCATCATTTACTAGAGATTGTCTAGATCCAAGCTCGCCTCTCTCGCTAATGGATGCACACTGTACATTAGCTCTGCCGCAGATAACTTTCACATGGATCACTCACCATGGAGGCTGCTCTACTATCGCTGCACTCTTAGCTCTTCTGTTTTCCTTTCAGCCCTGCTGTGTCCTCGGCTTCATGTTTTTAAGATTTCGATTCCCAAAAATACAACAAAGCAATGCACATATGAATAAAGCACTATTGGGAAGGTAAATTGTTCTTTTGAAAATGTAATTGGCTGCACAGTCGCCTAACAGCCTTAGACGAATAAACAAACTCAAAAAGACATTTGCTGTGCTTTGCATTGCTGTGAGACATTAAGCAGAAATCCCACTTCAAAACTCATTTCAAACAGGAGAAACAAGTAATTCAAATTAAGAACAAAAGAAATCACACAAATTGCAGTTCACGTTTTAATTTGCTCTATAATCATGGTTCACATATTTCTCCCCTCAGAGTGCCTAATGGTAGTTGCACGATGGTGTTGAGTGTCTTTTGATGGAGGATTTAGTGCTAAAGTGGGTTCAAGTCTGTGTGGCCTGCACAGGCTGGGGCTGGGGTTGGGTTGATAAAAGCGATGGAGAGGGAGGGGCCTAAGCGGTTCGAAAGTGCAGACAAACTCTGCTCGATCCAGCTTAAATAAACTGCCACATTTCGCCCCTGCCTTCACATCAAAGCGCAGACTGTCTGAGCCCCAGTCCCATCTCAGCTTGCAGCCGTTTGCAGCATGTACATTTTTGCACTACCAAGAATATTTAAAAAAAAAAAAAAGGTGAGCTCAGCAGAGGCCTACACAACCCCGGCTGTCATGAGCAACTTGTACTCATTAAGACAGCTCGCGCAGGTCTTATTTACATTGTGAAACTGCTCGTTATAGTTTGATATGCAAACTGTCTGACAATAGATTAGACTGTAAAACAGTATTTGGTTCAAGTCGGAAGTAAAAGCAAGGTAGAAGAGCAGAGAATAAACAACTTTCTGTTGGTTCACCAACAGAGTAACGGAGAGCAATACATTATTGCATGCCTAATTGAATCACATGAAGAAGCAAAGGGCTTTTGTCTGTCCTCTGTCTCCGGCCTGTTGCGAGACTTCTTTCTTTAGAGAGAGAAAATAGAGGAAGGGAAAAAAAAGCCCAAGACAGGAAAAAAAAAAAAAAAAAAGAAACTGGGAGACCTAATTTTACAAACAGCCAGACAGCCATTGGTTGCATTGGGCAAAGGAGGGACAGCTGCCGTGCATTCCAGTCGAGGTCGAGACGTCAGCGAGTGGTGAAAACAAGCATGAACTGTATGTTGCCCCAGTGTACTGCTGGCAGATAAAACCGCCAGCCAGTGGAGATGCCAGAACATCTGGGTTCGACGAATGGCGTTGCTGTGAGAGGGGTGACACAACTCTCCCTCATCATGGTTTATGCCTTCAAGCAAAGACTTCTGTGATCTGTTTTTTTACGGTTTTAATTGACACACAATGGAGAACGACCAGAGGGGTGAGCTCAAGAGAAAGACATGCGTAGAAGAAAAATCAAAAACAAAGCCTGATTGAACCCTTGATTTTTTTTTTTTTTTTTTTGCACCTTAACAAGCTGAAGCCTCAAGATATTGACGTTTTGCCTCACGCACTTTCACCCCCCAAGTTGATTGGACAAGATTGGAACAGACCATGACATATGTCTTGTCTTTGTTGTGTAAATGAGTGTGGGCGTTTGCAGATTGAATGAGGCATGTCAGCTAATTGGAACTCTATAAGGGCCTTTTTATGTCTATTTACAAGTCATTTGTTGAGTCTTTGCCAGATTAGTTTTTAGCAGTCTATTCTAGTGTTAGTGGCCCTGGGGTCTTTCCCCTTCTCCCCTGCTTTGCCCTCTCATCCCACACTTTTCTGCAGACTGTTCAATCTAATTAGATGAGTGCGAGTCATCAGGCACTGTTTAAAGCCATCAAAGGGAGCTCTGTTCCGCACTGGGTGCCCACTGGCTGTGAGTGGAGAACAGTAAGCCCAGTGTGTGACAGAGACCCTCGAGACAGCCCACCTCCCCAAACTCTCCTCGCCACCCGCCAGCACCCGCGGTGACATCATCACCTCGTCCCTCGACCCATGACCTCTCCGAAGGTTTGACCCCATGCTTGGTCCCGTGACAGTAGGCCCACTGTGTAAGGGCAGCATGGTAGGAGGGCTATCAGGGGTCATGGAGTCAGTGATGGGCACCAAGCGCAGCTCTCCCACCCAGGATCTGTGGGTAGGAGAGCTGTTAGTGTTTGCAAGTAAACTTGTGTGTTTTATTTTAATGCAGAGTGCAAGATGAGTCATATTTGCCTCATGACTCCAAACAACTACCAGAAACTAGACATTGTAAAAAAAAAAAAAAAAAAAGAAGAAATGACGTGGTCGGAACCATCCTCAGAACCGTCCCTACTCATCGTGCACTAAATTCTGTCAAACATTGTTTCCACTATTCGGCCTTTCTGAAACATGCACATGTGCAATAATAGTGCACATGCAGTGTTACCTGTGTTTGTAAACAGTTCAGATGCGATGGTGTGACAAGGTCTCGTTTAAATAGATTGGATCTGATGCAGACACGGTGTCTGTCTAGACGGTGTGTAATTGTTTAGCCATGTTGTTGATCACGGTCTGATACAACTGTGTTTGTGTGTGTGACTCAGTGAATGTATGTGCTAATATCTAACTGAGCTACATTAACAAGTCTCTCTTTCCGCCCCCCATCTCATTTAATGTCTGACTCTGTCAGCTTTCTCGGCATGAAATATAATACAAGCTCCATTGTCAGTTGTCAATAATACTTAAAGCAGAATATGATATTAGCATATTTGTAATTGCAATCATAACCTAATCAATTTTCTTTCTAATTTTTGATCGGCAGATCCGGAGTGTGGAGATGTCCCCCTGCTAACTCCAGGAAGTAAAGAGATGATGTCACAGGCTCTGAAGGCCACCTTCAGTGGCTTCACAAAGGAACAGCAGCGGCTGGGTATACCCAAAGGTAAAGCTGTCAGCTGCTTGTGTTCTTATTAGCCCCTGTTAACATTTTCATCTGGGAAGGTAAATGCATGAGCCCTCAGAACCTCTCTTTGGTCTTTTGTGAGACATGCACTTTGACTAGATCATTGCACATTATAGCCGGCTTTAGATCATCCAGTGAAGGCATCTCTTAGGAGGGCTGAAAACAAGGAGACACCCAGTTATTCCAGAAATGGCCTTTATATTACATACATTTGCGTCCGGGCAGACTGTCTGACTGCAGCATTCAGAGAATCAAGACACAGAGACAGACGGTGAAATAATGAGTTAGCTTCTTGACTGGAAGCCGACCACAGAGCCTCTTCAGGCTGTTTGGAAAGAGCTGGACTCTCAGTATCTGTCTAAGAAATCGTGCCATATCTGCTTTTGAATATGAATTTGAACAGAAGGAATCAGCAAATTGCACAAATACTGTATTCAAACGGTTAATAAAAACAATCACCGATTGTAACCCATTTACAGATCCCAGACAGTGGACAGAAAACCACGTGGCTGCGTGGCTAACGTGGACAGTGAACGAGTTCAGTCTGAAAAATGTCGACTTTGACAAGTTCTGCATGAACGGAGCCAGCCTGTGTGCGATGGGGAAGGAGCGCTTCCTGGACTTAGCACCGGACTTCGTGGGTGACATCCTTTGGGAACATCTAGAAATGCTTCAGAAAGGTAAGGCCACGTTGGTCTGAGGACATATTTTCAGATTGTTTGTATTATTATTATTAGACGGTTTTAAGACGGCAACTTTTTTTTTTTTTCATGTGAGAAATCTCTTACCACACTGGGTGATATTGCTGCTTGCACCAATTTAGGACACTGTTGGCATTTGCTATAGTAACAGGAGCCAAACAGGAAGACACAATTTAGCTCAGGCCATTAATTTTTTATAATGCTGGATGCAGTTACACGATGCATGAAAATCAATGGCGAGGTCACTGACGCTCGTTCTCCATCTATTTTTCATGAAGAGGATGCAAAGCATTACCCCATCAATGGACTGACCTCCAACTTCCAGGAATCCCGTTATACCTCAGACTACTTTGTCAGTAAGTACTCATCACACTCGTCATCAATCACCGCGTAATAGCACGAGATCGGTTCCATATGAATGGAAAAAAAGAAAGAGGAGTGGTTTAGTGTTGTGAATAAAAGGGCTTGGGGAATCCATTGTACATGTTGATTTAGATGGTAAAAAGCCAGTGTAGCCAGAGGCATGTATTGACCACATGTCTGAGGAAACAATATGGCATCACTATAAGTTTTGCAAAAGTTAGGTACACATATGATAAATCATCTTGCCTGCACAAGACTCATCTTGTGTACTCAGGGCTGTGTTTTGTTATGGACTATTCACACACTAAGCGTTTGGCCGGGAGTTCAGCACAAGATGGATTATGACTCGGCTCCCCTAAGATTGATCTCCCTGCTCTGCTCTGCTTTGCTCTGCTCCTTGCTCTCCGTCTCTGCTTTCTATCCATACTCATTTCCCTTTGTCTCTCCAGGCTACGGTGTTGAGCATGCTCAATGTGTCCCTCCTTCTGAATACTCAGAGCCCGGCTTCATCACAGAGTCCTACCAGACACTTCATCCCATCAGCTCGGAGGAACTGCTGACGCTCAAGTACGAGAGTGAATACCCTGCTGTCATCCTCCGGGACACGCCCCTCAACCCGCTGCAGGGGGACTACTTCACCGTCAAGCAGGAGGTGGTGTCCCCGGACAACATGTGTGTGGGACGCCTTAGCAGAGGTGAGGGGTCGCGCGCTAGACGCGAGGGACTAGATACCTGCGTTTAAGCAGAGCATCGCGGTGAAGAATGTGCTGCATTTTCACTTTTTGTTTGGATCGAGTGTTGCGATAAATGTGTCCACATGCGTGTGCGAGTGCTTGGAATTTTTTTTTTGTTTTTGTGTGTGTGTGTGTGTGGGTGTCTGTGTGCGTGTGATTGTGCTGAGGCGACCAGAAACTTGTCATGCCACATCAGCATGCATGTATTAGAAGAGAAGAAAAGCAGGCCCTCTGGTTGGTTTGTGGTTCAAGCAAACCTGCCTCAAACACTCTAGACTGGGTCGGGAAAAAAAAAAAGAAAAAAGAACTCTATTGTTTTTGTCAGTGTGATACACGAACCAAAGCCACAACATGTTCTCTTCTTGCCTCCCGTCCTTTATGTAAAACAGTTCAAGTGGTGTAACCTTCAAGACATTTTTTTTTTTTTTTTCTTGTTTCTGTTGGCCTCTATTCCTCGAATTCTACGTAAGGAGATAGAGGTGTCATCCTCAGCTAGCGAGCGTGGGGTTTTCTCATGAAACTGTTTGCTTTACTGAATGCGCAGGCTTGTTTTCCCTCCCAGTGATAGTTTACAGAGGAATCAGCAGCGTGGTTTACATTATTAGCCATGAAGCTCAGATTTTCTTCTCACAAATCCCCAGCTGTATAAATGAATAGCATGTGCCATGCACACTATGCAATCCTCCTGCATTTGCCTACAAGGTATGAGGTCTGATCCTCATGCATCACACTTAGCTTTGGAGCGGTGCGTTGTGCTCTCCCAACGTGGGAAAGTATTTCGTAGCGCTACTGATATCCACATGTGGCTTCAATTTTAAGCAGTTGAAGATTTCGGCATCACTGGAGGGGGGCTGCATCATCTGTCATTTCATAATGACTCGTCATTGAATTGCTCCTCTTATCTTTCCCAAGGCTAAAAATAGCAACGCAATTTGTGTGATTGTCTTCCATTTAAAGTCAAATCCATATGGTGGTTGTAAAAGAGAAATGAGGTGTGAAATGCAGAAAGACGTGGCACTACACAGAACATTACAGCGAAGTGAGATGGAGCGGGATTTACTGTTCAGGTGTTGATTATGACCACAGAAAACTTTTAGCATCAATTATAATTGTGATGCATTGAAGTATCACTTTGAAAAAACAGCGACACATCTATTCTTAGAAATGTCTTGGAGGAAAAGCAGAGGGAGGAGTCTTGCATTATACGAATTCAGGCTTTATTCAAAACTTTTTCCAAATGTGACTTGCTATAAAATGTACAGTTTGAACCTTCTGTAACAACTTCCTTTCTCCTTGGTCTTGCCATTCCCGCCCGCCCCTCCCTCTCAGGTAAGCTCGGTGGCCAGGACTCCTTCGAGAGCATCGAGAGCTTCGAGAGCTGTGACCGATTGACCCAGTCATGGAGCAGCCAGTCCTCATTCAGCAGCCTGCAGCGGGTACCTTCGTACGACAGCTTCGACTCGGAAGACTACCCCACTGCCTTGCACAGCCACAAGCCCAAGGGCACTTTCAAAGACTATGTGAGGGAGCGCTCAGACCTCAGCAAGGATAAACCCGTCATCCCAGCGGCAGCACTGGCAGGATACACAGGTAAGAGATGTGTATAGGTCATAGTTTATACACTATAATTTCATACACAGTCCTACCTCGAAAAGTGCTGCAGCTTTTTACAGACCGTTTTACAGCAGACATTTTTAAAATGTCACAGCAGGGAAATCACAGGGTAACCAATAAAATGAATCAAAGCTCTGTTCCATTTAGGTGTGCCAGATCCCAGGGTTATGATACTGCTCCACATAAATGGAATATAGAGCTATGTTATGTATTTTTATATCATCAACTTATCATTATTAAATATAGTTACTTAGTTACAGTAAAAGATAATATTGGTGTTCATAATAATATTTTATTAAGTTATTAAGTATTCTCAAAATGTATCAAAAAATAATATTTAGTTCTTGCCAACAGTTCATAATGATTAAGATTCAGTGCAGCTGTAACACACATGCTCTGCCCCCAGATGGGGAGGTGTCTTAATGCCCTGCTTTTAGACCAGAAGAGGAAAAAACAAACCCAGAGTCCTGCACATCACAGGAAGCAAAACAGATTTTGCTCGTAACTTTTTTTTTTTTTTTTTTTTTACTCTCTCGCTCTCTCTCTGTCTCTCGCTCTTTTGTTCTGTCTTCACTTCTCATCTACCTCCTTGTTATCGGCAGCCCGCATCTCAACCTAGTTTTTCCAGGTCGTCCTAGCAACGCCGGTGAAACATAGAAATTATGTCTACACATAACAGCAGAGAAAAAAAACATATCTCTTGAGGCTTCTTCATACTCGTACGCATAAGAGGCGGCTTATGTATGTTCTCCAAGTTCAATAAGACGTGGCGATAACTGCAAGCTCTTCTGAAGCAAATGCACTGTTTCAGCACCCGTCATGGTTTTTGGTCTGAAAAAGGGGCGTGAAAAAAACAACTACTGGTACTACTTTTAACAGTTCAAAAGAAAATGATACTTTCCAAATCATGTGTTGCACAACATAATACAAATGAAACATTTTTATTCGTGAGTCGAGGGTTTAGTTCAAGACCTACACGACTTTTTAAAATTGGATTGTGAGGAGCCTCTTAACGCCATCGCGTTTGGGACTTTTTCAGCCGTGTTTGAATTGTAGTCACAAGGCTGCAGGATTGACAGCATTGGAAAAGGGGGAAATCCAAGTAAATGTCTCAATGTCCTTAACAATGCATACATCAGATCACAACAGACTGCCCTAAAGTTGGTATGCGCAAGTTAATTGGTCATCTGTATGGTTATTAGTTCAAAGGCCGCTTATAGAACAATGAGTCATTCATTCGTAATGATGTTGGAAAGATGTCGTAATGCACATGTAATCAAATGATGAGGTGTAAGACAGTCTAAAAGCCCCTCTAGTGACCATTAAAGGATGCGTTGCTCCCTGCACCGTCTTTGGAAAAAGTGGACAGAACCAGAAATCTGAAAATAAATGAATAAAAATAAATATGATGCATGAGCCGATAAAGTCAGGATGAACGAGAGAGATTCATACACCTTCT
Source organism: Ophiodon elongatus (assembly GCA_016806645.1). Lineage (NCBI taxonomy): Eukaryota > Metazoa > Chordata > Actinopteri > Perciformes > Hexagrammidae > Ophiodon > Ophiodon elongatus. The sequence goes on from JACSYO010002159.1 coordinate 407,429, forward strand.
AGATTCGTGTTAGTTTGATGAGGAGTTTTTAAACAAGCTTTGACGACATTCGCCTTTTATGAAATAGGCTTTGACAATAATTTGTATCCCATCAAAATGTAAGCCTGAGCATGAGGAAATACCTTTTTTTTTCAAAACCTTTTCAAATGGACCCCACAGCTTTCTGGCTCCATTTACCGCTTCAATCTTGACGTCTGACATGTATCAGTTGTTACGACGGGATAGATGACTCCAAAGAGCTCATGTGTGAAAGCCTGGCGAGTGTTCGCAGCCTAATGCATAGTAATGTACTCGCAGAGAGGAGAATGTGCTTCCTCTGAGCTTTTACAAGATGGGGAAAAGGGAAATGGAGGAAGGAAGATGAGGGGAAAAAAAATAATAAAAAATACTCGAAATGTCGAACAGCCGGCAGTCCAAGCTGTTATTACGAGAAGTGCAAGGAGAGTGTATACCTTCAAAGATGGAAGCTTTATTTGAGTGTGTGTGTGTGTGTGTGTGGTGTGTGTGTGTGTGTGTGTGTGTGTGTGTGTGTGTGTGTGTGTGTGTGTGTGTGTGTGTGCGCGCGTGCGTGCCCATGCACGATACGTGTGGGTGGATGAAGAAATACAGGAAGAAAGAAGGAGCTTGCGAGTGAGAGAAAGTGAGAGAAAGAGAGAGAGATAGAGAGAGAGAGAGAGAGAGAGAGAGAGATAGAGAGAGACAGAGAGAGAAACCTCAACCAAAAAATTGTAAGATTCCAAATTGATGCTTGCTCTGCTCGGCTTCCTGTACCAGTCACGGGGTGACAGGTGACACTTGACAGAGCGCCTGATAAGGCTGCAGAGAGATAAGTGAAGCTCCAGTTGTCATCTCAGCGGTTTCCTGTGACAATTTGCCATTTTGCACCTCTGTCTAGAGTAACGTCAGGCAGCCTCACACCATGGTGAACGCTCAATCTGTATCATGATACTTTGCTTTTCTCTGTCCCCTGGCTCCCGCCTCACAAGGACAAACATACCCATGCACACAGAGGTACTTTATTTGCATTGCTACTAGATGTAGTCATGTCGTATATATTTGTACAATAAATTATCAATATTTTTACTTGGTTAAAAACGACATATTTGCTGGTTTCGCATTTTCAAATATGAGAACCCTGATCTGAATACCGTTTTTTATCATTATTTTACATTCACAAAAAATAATCCATACATTAATCAGATTCTGGCTCGGATCACCACCCAGCTTTTCTTGCTGTGGCTGCATGTGCTCACGACTCATTTATCATACCTCGGGTCAGACACTTAACTCTTTTTCGAATGCGAGCCCCCACCACAACCACCCTTTTTGCCACACTATGCTTTTTCAATGAGGCCCATTGTGCATGGAGACTTGTAACATATTTTTGGAAACTTTTTTTTTTTTGTCAAAGGGTCGCCTCCATTCTGGCACGAGAGCACAGGGGGCTGGTAAACGGGCACTGTGTCACCCTTATGTGGGCTCGCTATTACAGTAGCAGACTTTTGGAATGCGAGTCGACGCTTTCTGTCTGAAAGAGACTCAGTGTTGCACAGCCACTTTATTTTCCAAAGTCTTGGCGGCCGTTGTCATGCACCTTCTCCAAATCCTTGCAGGAGCAAAGAAGGCTCACATGCACCATTTTAAAGTATTCAACCCACACGTCTGTTTCCCTGAAAGCTTTTGTTCGGGTTGTATAAGGGCACATTTGGTTTTCTGAGGCTCGAGAGAGGGGACTTTTGCGTAGCTTAAATTCTGCTGAGGCGGTGTGCTGCATAGGCAGGTGTGATTTCAACTTGCGAGCCTCAAAAGTGGGTGGTTGAGTGTGCTGAAAAACCACAAGATCAAAGTGTGCTGCCTTGTATCTAGTTCAGAGACGAGCCCTTATTTTTGCTTATTTTTGTTCTGCTTTCCCTCCTTTTTTTTCTCCCCACGATATCTAATAAGCTGTTGTAATAGCGCTGAAGTTCACTTTCAACAGGTTATTATATTACTTTGTATTCACGAATCCGTTGCAACATTACAGATGACTTAGCAACCGCTGTCTTTCTTACACGCAGTCTGCGTTCAAATCCCTGAGTTGTGTTGCTGAAGTCTACAGGCAGCCACTCTTATTTTTAAACGAGTGATTTCATCAGTATGGAACTCCTACAGACACAGACTCTAGATTCACATACTGCACAGGGCAACTGCCAGACAAGGGAATGCATAATGAAAGGGACTGTTGTATTTAGGAGGACATTTAGTTCCACTGCTGTACTCCAGTCTGACCCACATTAGAAGGTTTACTTTGTCCCTCTTCAAGTGAATAATTGGCATGCATATTTAACACATACATCATGCATAGCCGAAGTATAAACTGTCGAGACACCTTTCACTTTTCAAGGATTTTTCACTCTCCTCTTATCCTTTCAGTCCATTAACAGAATATAGACTCTGGTTGTTTTATGCGATGTGTCTCACTTTTGTAAACTCTTATACTGGAACTCTTCCTCTTCCCAAAAATGTGTTTTACCACTCAACACACCATATATGCAATGTATTACTATCTATAATACAGTACTTGGAGCGTTGAACTAATAATAGGACTTTAGAATTTAGTCTGGATAGTCATATCTTTGCCCCAACATTAGCCCTATTTAGTTAAGTCCACACACCAACCTGTGTCTCCTCAGTATAAATAGCTTGTTTTTAATGCACACTTTCTCTCCCTCCCCCATCTGTTCTGCAGGCAGCGGCCCCATCCAGCTGTGGCAGTTTCTCCTGGAGCTTCTGACCGACAAGTCTTGCCAGTCCTTCATCAGCTGGACAGGAGACGGCTGGGAGTTCAAGCTTTCTGACCCAGATGAGGTGAGAGGTCGTGACCCCGCTGGTCACTGGTACACGTGCTGGGAGGTCCTAAGTAGTTGGCCAGATGAACAAGATGTCTGCGGCCTCTTCTAAAAACGTTTTGCGTGCCTTGTTTTGCGCCATCAATCGTTTTGGGAAGGGTTGCTGGTTTTGCATCGGTAGTGTTTCATTTCAAAAGGACTTAGAAATAGCAAAAGCCAAAGTACTGTTTATTGTTTAACAGTTTAAATGTTAATGATTGCATTCTCAGAGATTACCATATACTAAGTGTGGCTTTGATTTGAAGTAATTCGTTACACATTCGTTATATCCTTAATGACACATCTTGACACGCTTATTTCTTGCGTTGTTTTAGGTTGCTCGGAGGTGGGGCAAGAGGAAAAACAAGCCCAAGATGAACTATGAGAAGCTGAGCCGTGGCCTACGCTACTACTATGACAAGAATATCATCCACAAGACATCGGGGAAACGCTACGTCTACCGCTTTGTCTGTGACTTAAAAAGCCTGCTGGGGTACACTCCTGAGGAGCTCCATGCAATGTTGGACGTAAAGCCCGATACGGACGAGTGAAAGCAAAGACGAAACGGGAAGTGAAGACAAAAGTTTAGGAGACACATGGACTGGGGCTCATAAAGTAGTCTTAACTATTTTGATAGAGTCCGTGAACCGTTTTTTTGGGGACCAAAAATGTTTTTAATGACTAACTGTGGTCTTTGTCAACTTCAAGTTTCTGTCTCTCAGACCATGTTTTAAAAAGAAGGCACAAGCCAAAAGCCTGTATTCATACCCTGTTGCATTTGAGATGTGTGTGTGCGCATGAGTGTGTGAGCGTGCGTATGTGTGGTTATGTACCTGTATTATTTAGCAGCTCAAGGCAGATGGAGCACTATCGGGTAGAGTTCAGGTTCTGTTCTGCCTAAGTAGCACAGTGGGGAGACGAGAGGACCAAGACAGAAACCCTGAGATAACTGAGAGAGAAAATAATTGATTAATTTCATTGTTGGGGTAGAGCGGGCGGAAGGTTCCCGCTAAGAGGAAGAAGAAAAAAGAAGGGTTGCCAAAAATGTAAAAACCAAATTAAGGAAGTTATAATGACATATTTACATACATGCTCAGTGTCTCTCATTGGCAAAGAGAATATTCAGCTTGGACCAAAAAGTGTTGTTTTTAATTTGTTGTTTGAGGAGCGGATGCTTGCGCCAGTATTATATTATTAATGTTGAGAACACCCAATGTAAACCTACCGGGCATACAGTATTTTTCTTACGTTGTCGATGACGGTATTAAAGTGGAACCAAACATCAGATGCCGAGTTCCTCTGTCCTGTTCTCCAGGAGCCTTTCAACTGAAATGTGCTGACTCGTTATCAGTCAACACTATAGACACTGGCCCTGGGCTTCGTAGGGTTCGAGGTGATATTACTCATACCAAGAGCTTTTGATAGACAGACAACTGAAAGTAGCCGTTGCTTTTGAAACTGACGCTTTCAACTTTACTTACATGTTTGCCACCTTGTTAGAGACACATATTGTGAAACTTGTGCATTTTTGCATATACCACCAGTATTAGCAAACGGTAGACAATCCATGTGGGGGAATTCAGGAGTCTTTGGTAAGAAGAGTTGTTTAATGTGCAGATTAGATGCATAATTTGTCGGTTCACTGTCGATGTTCGTGTTGCTTTAGACGTCTGTGAATAGTCTCCCGTCTGTCTGTCTATACAATAAAATCACAAGTGAAATAGTTGAGGGAGTGATTTTACAAAATCCTAAGAATGTCAGAATTTTTTTTTTAGTAGTACATTTTGGCCATGAGGACGCAGCTGAAGTATGCAGTGTGGAGGTACAGTGTAGGAAAAAAGGGACAGGCAATAGATTAAAAAAAAAAAAGGTTGATTTAGAAAGAACCGGAAGTTTTGTGAGATAGATGAAGGTGACTGAAAGGAATCTGTGGATGCTGCAGGTGATGATCAGTTGCGAGGTCTGATGGCGAAAGACTGACAGAAGTGTTGAAAGCTTGGAGGTTTGCGTGACATGGGTTGTATTCGTCATTTTCCACTGGCATTGAAGTTGGATGCAGCTGAAACTCATTGCAAATAGAGGCATTTAGGACTAGTGGCAGACATTTGCATTTCATTTTTTTGGTTTGTGTTTTCCTCATCGATGAGAAAAACAATATTCAGTTCATAGTGAGTAACTCATGTACTTTTCCAACCATACCTGTGCAGCTTGCTGAGACAACATGCATAAAGCTTGACTGGTTACTTTTGACCAAATTGGCAGCAGTTTCCTTTCAACAGTGGGAACAGTGGCTGTACACTGGCCTTATGGGAAATGCCAAAGTGGAATATCATCTTAGAATACAATGTTATTGTTTACAAAGGCTGAATGTTACCCATATGGTTGAAAATAACTTTTGAAATGTCTATTTGTACAGATTGTATTTCATAATGCTTTATTGAGACCCAGATTACACAAATAAGCAACAGACAAAGCAGGAATAATAACCAAAGCCCTTGTGAGGTCTTTGGCCGCTGTGCTTCGTGCATCGTCCACAATGTCAGAAGACAGGGACCAGAATTTTCTCACACTTTTGGAAAGTGTTGACTTATATTTGATCTTTTGTTCATATGTTGGAAAGCACACAAGCTTTAGGACAAAGATGAAATGCCTTTGCTGATCTGGGTTTCCCACTGAGTGTAGAAAAGAGATGCTGAATATGTCCATTATGTTTGATTGGTAACAAACTTCATCAAGCACTGACTCACAAACCCTCACCCATGTTCGTCATCTGACGCAACGAATTAGACAAATTAATGAGTAATAAGCTGCACAGTACTTTCATTCTTCTCTGCATGTTGATGTCAAGGTTCCAAAACACTGTTATCTTTGTTTTGTTCAGGTTTTTTTCTGTCTGATGTCAGTGTTTTTATATTAGAGAACTTTACAGATTTTTAATCAGAATTGTAATGGTTGTCAATGCCCTGGGGAAAGTTATCTCCCCCCCAACCCCCCCCCCCCTCCACACACACACACACACACACACAAGGTCATAATATCTGTATGGTTGGCGTCACAAGATTAATGTACTAAAAGAAAACATTCTGTTACCTAAAATGTGGGTATTTTAAAATTTATTTTGTCAGGAAAATATTCTATTGTTCAATGTCACAGATTACAATCTACTGCAGGTCTTATGTATTAATGAACTTTAGTATACACACCAGTAGTTTGTGGCATATGCATATCTCAGAATGGATTCAGAAGGAAAACTTTTTTTTTGTTTTGGATGTTGTGTTTTTCTTTTTTTTTTGTATATTTTATAGTGTCTCTGTATTTTTGTTATGAGATCATTTTTATTGTATTTAGTTCACAAACATCTGAATATTTTTCAATAATTTATATTTTATAAAAGACAAGAGATGCAGACAGCTGGTGCTTTCATGGGAATATAAAGGTAGCGCAGGACAAAATAATGTAGCGATTTGTTTTTGTTTTGTATTCTTTTTTTATATAGAAAATAGACCTGTCTGCTAGAGAAAAAAGGCTGATGCTGGCCCATCAATGATTTCTGCTAGAAAGGTTTTATAAACTGTAGCTTCTATTTCTAAAATGTACTTAATGTACTTCAAAATGTTATAAAATATATGTGAACAAAGATTTCATCCTCTGTGTGGTGTTACTGTTTTGAATCATGAATACACATTATTATACTGAGTAGTACTATATACTATTCTGTTATTATATTATCCTAGCTTTGCTCTACTATTCACAGTAGTGAATGTCAACATTGTGGTATTGTATTATTCTGCAATATATGGTCTGATATAAGATGTGATGTTGATGAAATATGAAACAGATACAAGAAATTATGAATTCAACTTTGTTGTTGATAGATTCATACATATGTACATACATACATTTAGTAATATATTGATAGATAGTTTCAAACAGTTGATTCTGCAACAATCCGTAACTCAAAGTGGCACAAATTACTCAGACAAATCTGTCTATTGTTCAAACCACCACACTCTGGTGCTTCAAAGGGGGCCTAGTTCTTTTTGAAATCCAGTGTCACAGTTTTAACGAGTGTGTCCCATGCGCACTGATGAGGTGACGTCAAAACAGAACCAGCACACTGGGGCCCATTCATGTGCTTGTAACCCCGGGCTCATATAAATGCCACTGTAGATAGAAAACATACAGGGCCATGGCCTGCTGCCCCAAACAGCACAGCTGTTTGGCTCCGCTTGCAGCAGTCTAGCAATACGGCCAAAAGACAGATCCAGAGGACTGTTTATCCATTTTTTTTGAAAATCTGGAAACGGAACACAATAGAACATATTCTAAATGTAAACATTATTTTAGGATTGTGCATTTAGGTCAATTGACAAATGTCAAAGCAATGTGAAAATGACACCGATGCTGATGAAATAAGGCACACGTAATGTATAAAACACATAAAACAGAATATACTGTACATACATGACAGATTTCACATATTTCACATGGAACCCCAAAGCAAACACGATAGAGCCGTCCTCTGTTAAAATCAGAGCCATATTCTCCCGTTGGACCTGCTGGTGGTGTTCTTGGCGGGAGGGCAGGCTGAGGTCACACAGGTGGTTCTTCTCCTGTTCCACCTCCCTCGCTCTGGCTGGGCTCCTGATCCAGACCAGACGGGATCGCTAGACAGGTTTTTAAATACTTGCCAGGGCAGCGCACGTTCAAACAAACCTGGAACAAAATCAAAAACCATTATGATACCATTCATACCTGCTTATTCCACATCCAAACCCAGACAAAAAGCTGGCTCACTCATGTAGCCACACTTGCAGCCGCCACCGCCCCCCTTCTCCTCTGTGCCTCCTTCAAAGAAAGGCCTCCACTGATTTAAAGAGGTGTTTAAAAGTGAAAGACAGCAGAGAGAAACATAAAGAGAAGAGGAAGTCTGTGCAGAGAGCGAGAACTGTCACACCTGGCAGTCGCAAGAAAGATGTCGGATGATTTCTGACAAAAAAAGTCAGGAGAGGCAGCATTTCACAGCTCTCTTGACACTGGAATGCAGCCCGTTTGTCAGATTTCAAACCTAAATATTTATCTAAAGCGTCTTACCAAGCTGCCTCCTGCATGGAGTCTTAACATGAGTGGGAAAGACAGCGGGAGATTAAATGATGCACTGGTGTAGCCATGAAGTATAGAAATACTAACTGTATTGAAATAAAAACATGAACCTCTGGAGTGAATTTATCAGGTGAAATCAAAAAGACACCATAACTGCCCTCTGAGTTCAAATCAGTCTGTTGAATTGAAGGATGTTTGTTTAGAGCAGGATTTTATGTCCTCAGATGATACTGATGAGCATTTGGTCTGTATGTCTGTAGGGTTCTCCATCCTTGCACACAACCCATTTTAAGCAGAACCCATCATCACATTAACAGTGCATGCAGGTTATGTACTGCACATGATTTTTCAGACATTTCTTTTTCATACTTACTTCTGAAGAGCCACTCTAACACTACACCAGCTTTCAAAACGACATAGTTTTATGTAGTTTAAAGTATCGTTCGAGGAGAGATGTCACGGTATACTGTGTCCACTCTTAGTTACCACAGTACTAGAAGGGTATGGGAAGCCAAGAACATCATGGGGTTACTTTAGTTAGCACTTTTTAGATGCTCATCGATCGAATAGCACTTGTCTGTACTATTTATGAGTTTTGAGTTAGTTAGCATTGGAGTACAAAAATACGAGAGAAGGGAATGTACAGTAAACCGATTTCTGAATGATGATTGACAGCTGCAGCAGAGCAACCTGCGTCTGTGATTGAGGATCGGGGCGTAGCACCAGTCATTCCATTTTTTTTCCGATGAATTACAAACCCTATTCTCAAGTCGACAGCAGTGTGTAACGCTATTTAAATATTTCTAGCTCAGTAGCAGAGCTGTCAGTTGGCACCATTGCTTGCAGACCTGCACACCGTGTGTCCTTTGCCTTGGATCAAGTCTTAATTAGCAGCATTGAAATAACATAACAGACAACACTGTGGCTGTGCCAAATTAAATATTTAACATCAAATCAAATTGAAAACATGTGGCAGCTAGTACCACATGTTTTGTGATCCAGTAATTGGTAATAGATTTCGTAAATCTGTCCTAAGCTCATGCAATCTGAATGAATTGTGAAGATCAGTGCAGCAGAACGGGTAATGACACTGAAGTTAAGGCTGATCGTCCTCTGGCTCCAACGGAAATGTTATACGGCATCTCTAATTTTAGGGACATTAATGGATACAAAAATCTAACAATGGGGGGCACATTATCACGCAGTCTCGAATTTATTACCACAAAAACTCAGTCGTAATGCTTAAAGAGTCTACATTCTTTGGACTTAAGACCTAGTGGACCTTCTGGTATGATTAGGATGATACACAACTATATCCGTCCTTGCTGTCCTAAATTACAACCCTCTTTTGTAGAAAGAGAATCCCTGTGACGCACAAGAGACCGACTCAGTTCTTCCATTACGCAGAGAAGTGGTGAAATATGACCACTGTGTCCCCGAGGGCCTTGATCGGCCAATTTAAGACCCAGTTGCCTGGGGATGTATTCATGTCCTATTGTACCTCATGGTTGGGTGACTTGGGCCAGAATGGACTCCAGTTGTGTCTAGGGACTAACTTAAACGAAGTAAGATCTGCCGTGTCCCCTCAAATATGACCCTTCTAATAGATGTTGGGGAGAGAGAGAGAGGCAGAAAGATAGCAGAGAGTTAAGAGTCGATAGAGGTGAATTGTCATCTGCTCGTTTGGTCTATTGCCATAACTGTACAGGGACACTAGTGAAATGGACTTTTGCAGTTTGTTCTACATTTGCAAAAACAATATTTCGGAACTGTCTTCGTCAAAACTCCATGTACCCAAAATACATCTCTTGCAAAAGCAAAACTGTATACATTCTTCTAAAAATATAGATTTTGCATTACAGCTTCACATAAAAAACAACAAATAAATAGCTCCCTCCATGTGACAACTTCACACTGATGATTATCTAAAGTCTAGTATTTTCATTTGTAGCATGCTGTAAATATAGACTATGAACACCGATGCATTTAGTTTTGTTCTTCATATTCATATACTCTAAACAGTATCAAACGTAATGGCTTTAAGTGAAGCTGAATGCACTATAAACAAGAGGAAGGGTATTGCATTTACAATGATCTAAGTCTCTCTCCAAAATGTACCTCCATTGTTGTAATGTTGTCTCAGTCACTGAGGTGTTCCTTGTGTCACACCGGTTTGAGCTCAGTTCAGTTATTCCTTGTTGCCCCAGCCTGCTCCCTCCGTTTTGTGTTTTGCCACCAGCTTTTTGTTATTAAAGCTCTGCTTTTTTTCTGCATTTTACCTGCCTGCCTGGCGTCTTGCATTTGGGTCCACCTTTTGAACTGAAACTGTGAACAAATGTTGTCACTATTGTAGGCTCTCGAACATCAGTGGACAAGCTTTATTTTATTCTTGTGTTCTCGCCTGCTTACTTCCACAAATATCAGCTCAAGTGACTGAGATGCACTGGCTACACTAACTCTAAAAACCGCTGCAGATTTCTGCATAGGATTAAGAATCTACATTCATTTCTGAATCAAATTAATCATAACGGAGGCTATTTGACAAACCAATAATGGCTGCCACTGATAAAACTACACCTTTCTAAGCTACAGCACCTATGGTCTCGATGTTTGTACCTCTCCTGATCCTCGCCTCCTCTCATTCCTTGTATTGCTGTGTCTGAGATGTGTTGAACCACATGTCTTGGCAGGTGTGGTGACTGTATTATCCAGGCTTATGAAGGGCAGATCCAGGCCATCCTCTGCTTTGGCTGGTAATTTGCATTTTTATTGCTGTTGTCGCATCCTCAGTTAATATACCATTGACTCCCGGAGCCACCCTTGGACCTAACGGCATCACCCTGCTATCCCACCTGAAATGAGAGTGCCTGCCGGCCCCCGGATCTTCATTGGCTGGAGCTCAGGTACCGGTCGACCTGGCATTCTGGGACGGAAATGGAGTGTCCTCTCATGTTAATGTGGACTTTCCATTAGGAAAGATGATTGATTTGTGCTGTGCTGTTGCTGTGAATAGGCAATAGACTGGCACAATAAAAGAGTGAGATGGGGCTTTGTGTGCAGGTGAGCCCGCGTGTGAACTAGAGTGTGACTGAATCAGGGTGCTGATGATGGTGGGGGAGGAGAGGTGAGAGGGGTGAAGAGAAGAGGGGGTTTGGGGATGGAGACGAAGAGAGAGGAGAAACTGAATGGAAGCCTGAATACGGGAGGGTGAAGGTCAGGGGTTAAGGAGGAGCGGAGGGTTTAGAGGTGCAGCGGCATGGGGAGATGAGTGGTGGGAGATGGCAAAGGTGTGGAGGCTCTCGACTGCATTCATTTCACCGTCTCCGAACTCGATGACAGACGACAGCCGAGGAGAGGTCTTGAAGTCAACTTTCTTTTCTAAGAAAATATTATTCTAAAGAGTACCTTTTTGAGGCAATTCAATTAGTATTCTTTTGAACGCCAATTCATTTGAAATGTATAGTTGTAGACGTATATCTGGGTCATACAGAGGCAGTGTAAAAGTGTTTGCACAAGCGCTGCGCGAGAGAAAGAGAGTGCAGCTGGACTTAAACAGGTTTTGGTCACTATCCAGTTGAACAAGCAAATGTTTTCGCTTTTCTTTCACTGTGAGTCGACTGGGATTCAGCAACTTTCCCAGGACATCTGCTCCCGACGCCCACGTTTGAATCTCCATCCAATAGGAGTCCTTCTTTCAACCCTAAGACTAGCGGGTGCTGCGCCGTGATTGGCTGCCCGGGCCAGGGCCCAGAAAGAGAAGGCTGAGCCCTGAGAATTTTCCGAAACATTTTCTCCTCTGTCTTGGCTTTCGCCAACATCTGCTTCCAATCAACGTTAGTGAAAAGACCGCTTCTCTTTCTCCCTGCTGTCTGGGTTATACACACACACACATCACACACACACACATCACACACACACACACACACACACACACACACACACACACACACACACACACACACACACACACACACCAGGCAACAAGCAACTTTTCTTTTTTTTCCTGCAGCTTTCTTGCTTAAACTGTCAGGCAATTTGACATTTTAAGCAACATTCAACATGTAATGTGTGCATTATCTCACAGACGTGAGTTTATTCAACTGCTTTTCTCAATGGTGTCTTTATATATTATATATATATATATTTGTATCTTTTTACATGTTATACAGGTTTGACTACAAAGAATGATACCTCATTATACATGAATTAATTCATGAATCAGATCTGACGAGCTGAGCAAAATAGGGCAGAAATTGGTAAAGAGAAAAAAATATTGTCCCAGGCACACACACTCAGACACACATTGAAGACCCTTGCAACTATGGCCCGCAGTACTCCATCCCTCACTTTTTCATGAGAAAATACCACAAAAGGTCAACTTCCTTGACCACAAGCATCAGTTTCTACTATTCTTTCTTTCTCACGTGCTTTCTTTCATTCACAGCTCTTCCCTCCTGTGTGGTCATATTACTGTTGCCCCTATTGCGTGACTTTCAACTGCAGCAAGTCAACAAACTGAAGAAAACCCTGCTTATTATAGCAGGTACTTTCCACAGATATTCAGAAATAAGCATGGTGATTCACTGGAGCCAGAGAGAAACACACAATGTAAGCAGCAGTTTCCCCAGTTCTTAGCAATAGCTCACTATCATCAGTAAGGCTGACTGTGTTGTTTCTGTCAGTAAACTGCTTAATAGGCTCTGGCCCTCGTGGCTAAACAATCATGGGAGAAATAACTTGGAGGTCATGAGGTAGTTCAAGTGAAATTTAGACGTTATTACTAACAGTTGTGTAGAGGCTACCCCTTGACAAATCTAAACATCACAGACAGCATTATGAGGAAATAAGGGTTACTTAGAAGGACTACCTATAGTACAATATATGGCTAAACACCGAGCTTTCAGGATATTTTTAATTGCACGATTAATATAACTGTTGTCATTCTTTCTACTAGAAATACACATTTTTACACTGTAAACCTGGTGCTAATGATAACTGTGGCCTCCAGAGTAGATAAAGATATGACCAGTGGCTTCCTGATTTTGAGCTTCCTCCCCATTGACCTTTGACACTTAACACCATTTGTTTTGTGCTCCTGCTCCTGCTGGTCAAGGCCTGATTTACAGTGCAGTAGTGCTGACTCGTCTTCAAGCGTAATCCTGGGTCACTCCAAGCTAATAAATCTGTAGTGTGCCACTGCAGCAGAGGGTTAACCTAAAGTTTGGATGCAGCTAGGGTTTATGAAACGTGTGTTCTTTCTTTCTTCCATTTTTTGTGTTGGTTTGTTGTTGTTTGGTAAAGATCTGTTTTACTTTACATGCTATCAGCTTAACTTAAAGAAATGTTTTGACATTCAGTATTTTATATGACTGTTACATAGTCCAAACCGGCTGTGGGGATAGTTCTCTGTGCAATTAAATGTTCAGAGCATATGCAATTGATGTTAACCAGACATGTGTGTTAAAAGGAAACTTCTTCCTTGTGAAGAGCGGGAGGGGGGTCTAAATGCAAATTTTATAATACCCAAAATAATCAATCAAATGATGTGAAAAATCAACAATGAATTCCAATCACAGCTAATAACACATTTGTGGAGGAAAGGTTTTTTATATCTCTGCTGACAGCGTGCTCTATAGAGTAGCATATAATCACACCAATTACACATTATATTTTCACTCAACCTTTATCTCTCTGTCAGTCTCTCTCCAGCCTGCGTTAAAAAAACCCATAAAAGTCTTGTGTAATTACCTTAGCATGTACCAGGTGGTTTGAAAGTGAATACAAAAAGGTTGAAGGGGTTGATGATGGAGGAAGAATGAATAAAAACTAATACATTCAGGTGATGAGCGAAGGGAAAGATCAGAGCAAACACCAAACAAACACAAAAAAAACCCAACACACCCCAACAACAAACAACACAAACACCCAAACCCCTTTTTTTGTACTCAAATTTATTTGGGGCTTTTGGCAGTTTTAACTTCTCACGTTTTAGTGTTGAACCACGATTTTGCATCAGCAAGAGCATCTCGGCTTTAGGTTTGGATATTTTGATGCTCTCACTGGCACGGCCCTCTTTTGCCTACAGCCTGTAAGTGCTCACTGGCACTTGCCCGGCTTGACTCTCTGTTTCACTTGCTCCTTCTGAGCTTTCAGCAAAGCAAGCACAAAACACACAAAACACACAAAACACACGAAACACATGAAACACAAAACACGGTCAACGCAAATATGTTTCAGTGAGATGTACAAGGGAGGAGGCTGTGGAAAGCCGAATCTCAGCACCTGCTGTCCCACTGTTTGCAGTGAGTCATGAGAACTGGCCGGTGATGTGTTTCATGACGTGTTTCATGCTTTGTTTTTGCGTAGCTTTGGCTGAGTAATTGCCTCCTACAGATGAGCTGAGACCATGATATTAAGAAGATGAATGTGAATGAGAATGAAAGGTTGGAAATAATGGAATAGTAGTTATGTCTCAGTCTGCCACTCTGTCCAGATGCACTCAGACTTTTTGCAGACTGAAATTGTTTGCTACATTTTGGTTTTACAGTACTGCCCATCAAGACACCTCCTCTGAATCCACCTTCTTTGTTTTGTTTTTCCCCTGCCAATCACCTTCCTGCCCGTTCTCCTGCCTACTCACCTCATTCCCCTCACCTGAGCTTCTCTGCCCATTTCTCCACCTGCACTTCATCCTCTCGTCAGATCAGTGTATATCTTTTTAATGCTGGTTTATCAACCCGATCTCAAGGCATGACGATTTCAACGTTTCCGTGCGTCATTAATACGTGTTTTGGGTTTTTTATGCAACGCATATATTAATGTGAAACAGTTGTGGTTAGGTTAAGGCAACTAAACCACTTAGTAAGCTTTAGGAAAATCTCATGGTTTGGCTTAAAAATGATTAAGTCAGCTAAGTAAAATATGTTTGTTAACATATGTATGGAAAAAAGGCTTTGACATAACTTTAAAAAAATAAATACTTAGGCACACTAGTCTGAGACACAATTCTGAAGGCGCAAGTCCTATTGATTGTTTGATCCATGTCCCCTCCATGAGTGGTCTTTCTTGCATTTTATTCTACGTCACTTATATAGAGAATATCATAATTACACTGATATGTTTACATTGCAGTCAGTACAGACTACATGGTGTAGAAATGACATACAAAAAGCAAGAAAGGCGTTCTTATTGCACGCTAAATGACCTATAAATTGTCATTCATACTCCATTTGGTGAGAGTGGGCTGGGTTTTCAATATGTTTTTTGTTGGAGCCTAGATTTTGTTATAATATGTTTGATAACTCCTTTCCTGCGCCAGACCTTGAATTAAAATTACTTCTCCAGGTTCCTGTTGCCCGTAGTTTCCTACATTTTGGTTCAAACGTCACGTTTTATGACAAGTTTGGATTATAATAAAAATTCCTTGTTCATTGAGTGCCTACGTAAAATTCCAGTAAGACTAGTGAGTGACTAAATATCTTGTCCCCATGAGGAATTTAGGCACAGCCCCTTCCGCAAAGACAGTGAGTGAAGTAAGCTGTTTCGACCTTTGGCACTTCAGAGGTTAAAGTTTTGTGGGAAAGGACAGAAACACTAGGGGTTTGTGTGAAGGCATATGTATACAACATGAATGAACTATTTCTGTTGCAATAACACAGTGAGTACATTTGCTTCGTCTTGAGCTGTGAGCTACAGCAGCGTAGAGCAGAGGAGGGGAGAGAGAAGTGAGAAGGGCAGCTCCCCTGGCACTCTGGGAGGAGACTGCCGAGACCAGGGCAGGGAAGGGTGCAAATATAAAAGTCTAAGATAACAATAACAATTTAGTGCAAGTAAGGTGCAAATCAAAAATGTATACAATGCCAAAATCACACAAGAATAACCCCTGTATGCTTATGTTTCGTGCTAATTAGCCAATATTGGCATGCCAACATGTTGAAATAAGATGGTAAGTATCCTGAACAATAAACCTCAGTATGTTAGCATTGTGACTGTAAGCATGTAGAGTCTATCGGATCCTTGGTAATCCGTAAAAAAAAAAAAGCTACTTTTCCCAAGCTGATAATGTCTTTGATAAATTATTTGTATCATGTCAAAGCAATCAGTCAGGTTGATTCCAGTTGATGATTTGCTACAACTTGAAAATCATTTTCACTTAATTTCGTAATCTAATTTTGAATCTTTAGCTGCTTGTTGCGTGACCAAGGAGGCCCGAGTGCTGCAGTACCTGGCGGAGAGCCCTGCAGGTGTGTCACAGAGCTCACCTGTACAGCACCACGGTCAGCTCCTCTTCTCTCCTCTTCTTCCAAAACACCTTAAACACCACCTCCTGTCTGACGGTACTGGTCTGAGCTGTGTCAGGCGGTGGAAAGATATGGTTTAGATATCATCTGAGCCTGCAGTGCTAATGGTTTTAGTCTCCGGATATGTGTTTGTGCTTGTCAGCTGAAGGGGACCAAAGGAACGGAAGGACTTAAGTAGCCAGTCTTTGATTTTACAGAACAGAAAACAGAAATGTCTTGGAAATCCAGCGTAGGAGACATTTATAAATTGATTGATTTGAGATTAACTTTTCTTGGAAAAGCCGAAGTTTAGAATTAATCTGCAAGTTAGTGTTTGGGTGTGCAATAATAGCAAGCCTCGATATTTAACTATATGAATGGTCTCTCAGCATTTTAGGAAATACTATACTGTTTAAAAATGCAAATTTGGGTTCAATACAGAACAATTCTGGGGAAAAAACATTGTTTTCCACCTCAAGTAAACCTTGAAAAGTCTTACGACTTTATCTGGAGTTGTCCAACTGCCTTTGTAACGTTTTATCTTTAGAGACAATAATAACCATTATCTGATTCTAAAAAATCGCATATAATTCAAATATAATTCCCTTTCGGTTCAAAACAAGTGATTTGTGTTGCAGCGTAAGTGCCTGTTTTACTAAATGTTAGAAGTTAAGTTTGTCTTGAAGCAGGTGCGAAGCAGGCACTAGGATGTTCTACTTTCATAGATATAACTGGAAGTCTGTACGGGTCTGTCTGTGTCAGTTCAAACAAATTTATCAAATAAAATGAGTGAAAGGCAAACAGAGCCTTTCAGGTGTACTGTAAGCGGTATCAGCAGAATATGTCTCCCTGAATCATAACCACAGGACAACATCGTCACTTTATTTTTAAATGAGCAGTGACATATCTTGGGAACCCACAGTAGCCTTTCACCAATATTTACAGAAACTGGCTTCAGACTCCCTGTGGTTGCAATGTAATCACGTGTTTACTATGACTCTGCGACGGTGATATTTTTTCCACAATAAAACAATCTGTGTGCTCACATCCTCTTTTCTCTCACCGTGCGAGAGAATAAAGTCATATGATGATGTGCCAAGAAGCTCTTGCTCACAAAACCACAAACCATACCCCCATGCCCCACCCCATAATCACACATCCCCCCTCCCTCAAGACAGTGAATGTATCTCACAAGATCCAGGAAATCAAAAAGAGGGCAAGTTCTCTCCTGGCTGCCTTCCCAAGCGTCCTTGCCAGCATAAACAGGGCTCTCCTGGTGACTCAGAGCTAACGTAAAAGCAGGAACAGGGTCCGGCGCCAACTAGTCACCACTTCACTGAGACGATGGAACCTAAAGATGACATGAGGAAAATGCAATGCCATCTTTAGCATGAAGTGGTGGAAGGTGGGGGTGTGGGGAAAATGAGGGAGGATGCTGTTCACACGCTGCGGAGAGGACGGACGCTACTCGGGTCACAGAGTTTCCATCGCAGAGATCTGCTCGCTCGCTTGTGAATGCTGAATCAGTGCAACGGGTTAACTGGAAGAGTGTAAAGCTCTCAGCTGAAAGAGGGGTGTGCATGTGAACGTACTAGAGCAGTCATGATTTATGCCTCTTTGTGTATTTTGTGAGAAAAAAAAACTTGCAGATTCCGGAGCAGTTTTGCTTTGCTTGAGCTCCTCTTCTCACATGAAAGCATTGCGACGGAGGAGGTGGAACAATACACATTCCCATGGCAAGAACTGCTGCTGGAGACATGCAAGGATCTTAGAATGATAATGCTCTCTGAGCCTAGATCAAGGTCAATGATCTCTCTTTATTTTATCTCTGTCCTCCATGTTTTGGCGCTCTCATCCCCTGCAGTGGTACAAAGTCATTTTATCCGCGCATGTGTGTGCGCGAGCGTGTGTTTGGCTTGTTATAGGATTTGACACTACACAGATCCTCCTGCTCTTTATCAGTTTAACACACGGGGACGAGCCAGAGATTACTCACCAGGCCATCATGCAATCCCTCTCGTTCCGCATGGACGTTGTGTAATTCTCAAATTTGAGCCGTGCAGCTGGATAGCCGTCATTGCTCTTAAAGAGGTTGTTCGCAGTTGTTTTAACGGTTGCTTGTGTCGAAAGCAGTACAAAAAAACCAAAAAAAAACCAAAACAATAAAAAAACTAAATGTTATTAAAAGTGACGAGTTTGAAGCTGGAACTGTCAATGCGAGAGCCCTCTCGTGACTGTAGCCAAACAGATGTTTACACAGATCTTTTTAAGTGGTAACAAGACGTCGCCACTCACTGGTGCATTTCACCCTCACCGACTCACACTGCAACTTGTGTGGCACTTCTCTGTTTGGTCTGAGGCAAGGTGAAACAACACGGCAAAGTAAACAACCCATGAAGCGAGCTAACTTTAACAAGCTCGGGCCGGCCATTACTGCCGCGGCCACTAAGGGGGCTGGAGTGATAGTTTTGGAGCCTGGGACGACGGCCCGAGTGCGCTCTGTGGGACACCCTCCCAGGCTTTTCCCACATCACTGGGGGCCAGGGGCTGAGGCAAGAGGTGGGCTTCTCGCTCCAGAGCAATCTTCTGGGCTGTGGCTGGGAAAGGCTACGGCCCGCTGTTCTCACCATCTCCCCCTGTAGTCACTAACGCTGCAGAGAGAGAGAGAGAGAGAGAGAGAGAGAGAGAGAAAGAGAGAGAGAGAGAGAGATGAACAGAGAGAGAGAGAGAGGTGGACAGAGAGAGAGAGAGAGAGAGAGAGAGAGAGAGAGAGAGATGAACAGAGAGAGAGAGAGGTGGACAGAGAGAGGAAGAGATACCCAAGGCAAATTTGTGGTCAGGGAATCAGCCCAGAGTACTGAGTCAGAGGACAGCTGATGTCTTGTGAGAGGCGACTGGCTGTCAGGTGATAGCAAATTGAAACAAAGCAGAGCAGAGTGACTAGCAAAAGCGACACTGCTCTTGAATATGGGGGGGAACATGCTTCTTTTTTTTTTTTTTTGAGCGATAGAAACTCATGTAGATTAGCATCAATGTTTTCCTGTTGGGGAAGTTGTGTTTATAGCTGTTCCCATATCCAAAGCCAAACTGTAGTCATCCTTTTCAAATGACTCATCGGACAACTGCATAACATTTACAACTCAGCGTGCCTACGCAACATGTGGACCTCATGCTTACATTTCTGCATGTATTCTGTGTCGGGAGAGAAGTGCTGCTTTTCACAACACTTCATTTTGCTTCACTTACTAGCTGTCTTGAGCTATATATAAATTGTACTTATACTTTACTCTGAACATATTCAGTCTTTCAGACTACACATAGCTGATTTCTGTTCATACTGTGTCTAACATGTTCATGGTACTGTACATGCTATTTATTAGTTACTGTCCTTTGTGTACGTAACATAATTGCATTACTGACATATCATAGCGACTGTAATCCGTACTATTATTTTATTTTATTTTTCATGCGATAGTTAGATTTGTATTGCTTTTTAAGCTTTTATTTTATGCATAAATAAGACATGTATTGTGTTACATGTATCCATTTGTTTTATTTCCACATGCTGTGTGAGTACAATAGTTAATTTTACTATGTGATGTACCCAAACTGTTTGCCATTAACTTCAAATTTCTCATTTCTTTAAATATGTGTAAATATGTGTTTTATTCTTGGCCGCAGTTGTGAGACCTAATCATGTCCAAACAAAAAAACAGACTACACTATATTATGTTTCTCAGATACTCTAACATGTCAGTTTCTTGCACAGTTTGCCTTTAACTCACAAACACATTGCAGTATTTCAGCAGATTACAATCACAAAAAGAAATTGTGAGCACGATTGCAACTTGCGGTGTTCAGTAAACCATGTATGTGTATTAATCACCCTCATTATGACTGGTACAGTCATACTGAGAGTAGGCATGTGCATTATGTTCACCTACATCTGGAAAAATATCAACTGAATTTGCTGGCCAAATGTCAAGAATAGATTGTTACTAGCAATTTGCTGTTCTGATCAAAAGGCCAAGAGAATGTCTCAAGTGACGGTTGATGGTTTTATCGTGAATCAATGTTAAAAATACAGTTGAACTCGAGTAAAAGTAGAAAATACTTCAACGGGGAAGAGGACATACTTACCCTTGAAATTCTCAAAGTACAAATCATTGGGTTTGCAAAGTAGCTAAAGCAGCTATACAGCACTTTCAGTTTCCCCTCCCTGTCAGCAGATGAGAATGGGTGGGCAGCAGTGGGAGCAGAGATAAGGCCTGGTGAGCAATAGAAGACTGGGGGGGGCAGTCTGTTTTGAGGGTCACTGGCCAGGCAACCATTAGCAACTTGCTCTGCAGTTGTAAACACAGACAACACACACACACACACACACACACACACACACACACACACACACAGTGAATGACCAATTGATGATTTGACAATCTTCTCCATTTTCTGTTTAGCTAGAACTGCTCGCCCCAATAGCTCTCACACACATACACATACACGCACACACACACACACACACTCACTTGCTAAAAGAAGCAAATACAGGAAACCACTTTTATCAGAAACTCCACCCTAGAAGACATTTTTTGCTGCACTCGCAAAGCTGACTGCCTGATAAGCCTTAACTGAAAAAAACACAAACCAAGACGTGCTTAGTTTTGATTGAACTCATCTGAATCATGAGCACTGAGTATCACATAGTGTAGCATACCAAGAAAGAGGATTAAAAAAAAAAAACACAACATAACATTAAATAATTTGGGCCTATATGACACTTCACTGATATTTTTTAACGGTAATTATCTGCATATTCATGAACTACAACTTCAACAGCGTGGTACACTGTTTGTACAAACACAATTTCCCAACACAATCCTCCCTTTCGCCCCAAAACAAGTTGCTTGAGACAGGCCCCTCCGCAGCAACAACCAGAGCTGTTTTTGCATGATGGACGATGAGTGATAACCCTCACCCCCCTCCTGAAGTATTTTGGTTTAGTTTCTAGTCTGTGTCTATTTGTTAACCTAAATAATGTTGAACTTTGTGCATGGCTGGTGACACAAGAGAACGACCAGAGCTGACCCGAGTGAGCTCGCCCGATAGCGCAGTCGACGGGATGACGCTGAGTGGAGCGGTGGCGTAAAGTTGGTTGACTCCGTTTCCGGGTCGGGTTTGTGCCCTTCTTTATCCAAACAACCACACTTGATAAAGCCTTTAAGGTTATTAAAACCCACCACTCTGTCTGTGCTGCTGCTACTTATATCCTTATGTGTCTTTTATTACCTCTGTGCCTTTTTTTCTTGTTTTTCCTTACAAACTGACTCACTGAGCAT
Organism: Ophiodon elongatus; assembly: GCA_016806645.1. Lineage (NCBI taxonomy): Eukaryota > Metazoa > Chordata > Actinopteri > Perciformes > Hexagrammidae > Ophiodon > Ophiodon elongatus. The sequence goes on from JACSYO010002159.1 coordinate 429,014, forward strand.
TGCTCAAATAATTTCAATGTACTTTTTTAAAGTGCAAATGGCAAATACATCTCTTGAATCTTGAACTGAGTAGGCCTACTATGGTTTCTAATGTGGAGACCTACAGTATGTTACTGGTCCATGTTTTCTAAAGGGACCTATAATATTTGTGTCCTTGTATTGTTCTTCTCTATGCTGACAGGACACAGAGAAGGGGAACGACAAATTGAGGCTGAGAGAAAGCGAGAGAGAGAGAGCGAGAGAGAGAGAGAGAGAGAGAGAGAGAGAGAGAGAGAGAGAGAGAGAGAGAGAGAGAGAGAGAGAGAGCAGGTGGTGTGAATAAAAAGCATTGCTCGAAAGGAAAATTCTGGACCAGCTTGGACTTCTCAGTGAGCTGACATAACACAAGTCTCACGTTGTTGCATATTTCATACCTTGTTAAATATAATTAGATCAACGTTTACAGGAATAAATACCCGTAATGCATTTACTACAGCACAGAGTTAATGTTTACAAAGGTGTGATGAATAAAAGTCTGTGTTTTGAGAGCAGTTAAAAAAGGGAGGTTGTGTGCCATCTGAGTCTGAGCCTGTGTGAGCAATTGTGAATACTTCCATCAGTTTATTATAGAGATTTTAGTCGCATATTTATGTCAATGCTATGTTAGTGCATAACTCTGCTACACTCGGAGTATGTAAATGAAGGACAAATATGTGGTTAAAATGTGTCCTTATCTGAAAGATCTCTTGCTTCTGCTATCCTATGTAGGTTTAAACAAATGCAAAGATTACACTACTATTTGACCAACATCTGGAGCTCTTTATTGCCAATAGCTCGTGGCCATGTACCAAATTATTTATATCAAGTAGAAATGTGTGTTAGAATTAAATGATGCTCCTAATGCACATAATCCCTCTTGGAGCAACTAGACCCATATGCATGCAAGTGCAGCAGAGATAAGAGTCATTCCCGGGGTCTGCATGTAGAAGCTGTGTATAAATTACAACAGCAAGGCCAGGAAGACATTACTGTAATGCAGAGCATCTGTGGGTGTCAGAGGGTAGATCTATGCATCTTCTGAGCACGGACATGTTTTTTTATTTACCTGTGGATGAATAAAGAGATGATTTATCAATTCACCTCTTGTGTTCCCCACTCTCTCTCTCACCCTCACCCTCTCTCCTCTGGGGAATTAATCAGTTGTCTGACACATGCACCAAGGCAGACAGGGAGGCAGACAGAGGGAGGGAGATAAGAAGAAAGATGATGGGTCGGGGGGGGGGGGGGGCTGAGAAGGATGAGGGTGGCACGAGCCAAATTGGAAACATGTCCTTTCAACATGTCTTATCTGAGCATTTTATCTGTGGAAAGAGGCACAAGGGGGATGACCCCCACGGTTCAAGGGCCTAACTTAATTCAGTGACGAAACCGTGGCCAACTCCTCACCAGCCGAACAAACTGCATCGGCTATAAAGAAATGGATGTGTGCTGCGCAGCTCCTCTCCCGACACCTGCAACCGATCCACCGGACAGAGATGAAGTGTGAGAAAACCAAGAGGGAAACAGGCAGAAGGCTTCTTGTAGCCTCACTTTAACGGTTTTCTGTTTTTTTTTTCCATTCGAACAGTCATTAAAGTAAAAATGTATTATTTAAAAAATGAAGAGAAGATCGAGAAGACACCCACCCCTAACCCCTTTAAAGAAAAAGGACTAGTGTGCTTATGGTCCATCACAAAGCCTCTATTTTTATCTGGGCCCAGGTGGGATTGGATCCAGATGGAGGACCTGATCCTCTCTCTCTCTCTCTCTCTCTCTCTCTCTCTCTCTCTCTCTCTCTCTCTCTCTCTCTCTCTCTCTCTCTCTCTCTCTCTCTCTCTCTCGCTGGAGTTTTGAGCGCTAAGATCTAACCCTTTCGATGCCAGTCCCACTTCATACCCTAGAGACTGAGTGAAGAGGTGGGAATTGAATCAAGTGGTGAAATAGTGTATGCATGTGTGCATCTGAACTGGTGGTGATCCCTATAATGGTATGGAAACTCAATAACTGTTTGATATGTGTGATTTCTTGATCATTCTTTACCATGCAAACAAGACATTGTCTGTCACACCATGGCCGGCCTGGAATAAGATCCTCCCAATACACCTTGCAGATCAACTTATCTCAATAGTGGCAACAATAATAACCGTGGCTTTAGAATAGCTTGGGGTTTGGTGGCTTATGTTTCCATAAAAAGCAGAGCGCGAAAGATACATAACAATGCAGTGCAAAAAAATGTTCAGTGATGACTTTGCAGCTTGACTGCATTATGGGTCCATTCATTTTAAGCGTTAGGGCAAGAAGGGGTCGTGCCTTGTGATCCAATGGCAGGGTAGAATACCCCAGACCCAATGGGTTAACCTAACAGGAAACCTGGAGGATACACCCTATTAGGCCTGTGCTTCCTGCTACTTTGAGGCATGTACAATTTATGAGCCCAGAGGTACGGTGCACCACTGCAGATCTGATGGATTTCCTCTTTCGTTCTCCAAAAAAGACTGAGCCGGAGCATTTTATGAAAGAAAAATGAGAAAGAAAGAGAGAAAAAAGGCAGATAAGGTGAATAAAAGAACCATCTGCAGGGCACTCTGCGAAGCTTTGTGCCAAACGGTCTGGAAAGAATCACACATTCTGGCAGTACATCCCATAAATATGCTCTGATCCTTATAATTCAAATGAAACGTAGGAGGATATTAAATAGATCCCATTGCCTGAAAGCCAGTGTATACCAGTGCCAGTGGTGTGAGTACAGTAACTCACTAGGAATAGACGCTTACTAGAAATAACTCAAAATTGATAACAGATTTACATGGAGGGTTTTGGACAGGCTACAATTTTCTTTGCTACATCCATACAGTGTATCTCACATCTTTGTCGCATTGAACCGACAGCCACTCATGTACGCACAGCATACTTCTCTATTTGCCCAATGTTCTGTATTTGTCAGCATTTCCAGGTGGTGGAACTTTGTTGTTGCAGTGTCTTTTCTTTGGAAATGTTTTCAAATTAATAAGCAGGTGCAATGACATAACTGCTGCTTCACAGTGACGCAAACATGATAAACCACAATGACGTACGCAGCAAAAGAGTTAGATTGTTAAACATTTGTGTGTGCCAAGTTGGTCATCTGATCTGCCAATGTTGTATCACTGGAAATTGACACGTTCTGCTTCTCATTCTCTTCTTTATTTTATGATTTGCAGCAGGAGAAAAAGAAAAATCATGATGAACCACTGAGGTGATGTAGAGTTCTGGGTTTGTTTGTGTGTGTGTGTGGGTGAAGAGAAGTGGTGCTTACGCATTTGCCAAACCATCAAACAATGTCTCTGATCTTTCTGCGGGCTTCAGACACTCATTTCGTGATGTAATATGTGCTACGGCTTCTCGTCTTCAGTCTTCACCTCGCCTTGCAGCGTTGCGGCCTAGCGTGACAGACACCTTGTGTCGTGAATTCCAGCAGATGTTATTTACCGAGCATAGAACAAGTTAAATGTGTTGCGTTCAAACACAGCATGGGTGTAGGAATTTAAGAGAGGTGTTTGTTCTCTGGGGAAATGACACAAATAACTTGGAATTAAGAACTAATGAAATAATAATAAACTTTAATTCGTAACAAATGACAAATGTCTGTTTCTGTGTAAGAAATAATGATTATATATTGTGTTAGAAGTCCAACTTAATTATACCATGTTCCATTGCTACACCATTGTTGGTTCAGGCACCATGAGGACAGGGAAAGATAGAGCAAAGAGGAATGAGAGGAAGTACAAAGTACAGGAGGAATGGGGTTAGGGGGAGATAAAGGTGGTTTAGCAGGGAGGAGGGTTGGATGGACAATTTGGAGAAGAATATCAGGAAGAGGGGGATGAGACAGGAGATAGGCAGGCAGTCTCCACTGCTGTCAGATATGATAGAGTAACTCAGCATCTTGTAAGAGACTGTCTCCAACTATTATCAAGCTGCAGTAAAACACTGATCCCTGCTTTGCTCAGATACAGACCTTGTAGATCTCACTTTTGCCACTTAAGCAGAGGATCAAAGCATGGATCAATTTAGTGGAGCTGTGGCAGTGTTCACCATCCATGGTGATTCCAAGGTTTGGGGTGAAGTTACAAAAACACATTATTTCATGAACAACTTAATTTAACTGGGCATGAAATAATGACCAATGAATTAAAATGTATTGTAAGACTATAGTGAGCTACCAATAAAGCTAGAACCCGAAGAAAACATATTTTAGAAAGATCCTATGTCTACTTATATCAAGTGCTATACAATTCCCATTTGTCCTTACAGGTCTTGTGTGTGCCTTCAGTTGGGTCAGGTATCACTTAGATTTGTTTAAATTTGTATTATAACTCTGCTTATCAATGTCATTTCTCATGAATTACGGTTGAGATTCTTGGCATATTGTTTGAATAAGAAAATTTGCCAAAACATGTAGAAAACACAAACCTCATTTATTTTCAGTCCTATAAGGCTGATATAAACAGTGCTTTGTCATAAACGCAGTGGTTGTTAGAGTATAATAAAAGAGTACTAAATTAAAAGTACTGTTGCTTTGTGAAAAAAAAAGTATGTAAGTAAAAGCACAATGGACAATGGAGATGTAAACATAAAAGAGCCAAACTCATTAAAAAAGCTCCTTTAATAACAGATTTTTGGCCACAAGGGGCAGCAAAACAAGTAATGCTGACCTTGTTTTGCTAACCCGTTAGCAAAAAGCTGCCTATTAGCTCATCCAGTAGACACAGAGCAACATTAGCATGCATTTGAAGCTGTGTTTCTGGTCACCTGGTGAAGTTCACTCTCCTTTTTGCTCTGTTTTTGGTCTCCACCAACTCCAAAGGTTAATATCCAGAAGTATCTGCTAAATGCTCTGCTATGTTCTCCAGCTAGTTGCTTAGGTTTGTCCCCAGCTAAGTTGCTGGGGAACTTGCGTACAGTACATTTTGAATGCATGTATTGGTGAAAACTGCTGTAGCCGCTGCATAGTTGGGTAATAACTGTGTATAATCTGTGGGTTCATGCAACACATTTCACATACAATCATAAGATTCATTTTTCAATATAAAAACATTAATTCAACCCACTTCAACAAATGTTTTTTGTATACTTGTGGTCAGAATTAACTGACATCGTACTTCTCATGGTCACATGTCACAATGTCTCATTTCTCGTTACACAAAAATTGCCAAATACATCATGCTACAGTGACTTATAGTAACACGGCTGTGTACGTGTCTAGACTCTTAAGTGCCTATCAAATTCTACATCAGATAAAAAAAATATTGATGAAGTCATTGTTCACATTTCAGTCTGGGAATGTATTTAGTGGAAAGGTGACTTTGGCTGTCATCCAACCTGTCTCTTAAATGAAACAAAGGACATTATTAGTTACTGAAATAAGCAGTGAATGGAGTCACGTAGGCCTGAAGGACTGCAGTTGGCTGATTATCACATTTGATTGACTATTTTAGATGTGTCTTACCGCAGCAGATAGAGTTCAGTTACATAATGTCCTTTGGATAAGAAAGTACTCAGTGAAAACCCTCCCATTTGTGCTTCTTGAAGGCCAAAGCACTTGTCCTGTATCAAAAATAACTTGCTTCTCCCACAGATGATGACATTTGGAATATGATTTAGCCTTGTCGCCAAGTTACTATCAGTGTGGGGCCTTAGGTAAACACATTTGATGGGACCCAAAGGTTCAGCACCAACACTGAGCTGGGAGGACAAGTGCGCAGGCCCTTGGCCCTAGTAAGAATCAGCAGCAGCCAAGCAGGAAACATCTGGAAGACCCAGTGCAAACAGATGTCGGAATGAGATAAGAGCCTATGAGTTGGAGTTCAGCCTCCCATCTCTGTATGATGAGGCTTTGTAACATCCAGGTGGGCCGTACCCTTGGCTCTAACAGCTCAAAGGTCCAAATAATCAAACTAGTGTTTTTTTTTCTCACACTAGCATCTGGTCGAGGCTGTGAATGTTGTCAGTAACTTGTGTTCCATTGTTCCTGCTCTCGTTTTGATCCATTGTCAGCCAGACTCTCATGAGACTCCCTTTATACAATGTTTTTGCCTCTCCGGGTCACCATTTACATCATTTCCTGCTATAGTTTTAACTTGGGCTGGGCAACAAAGAGAAGTATGAATCAATGGTGAGCCATGCATTGGTATCACCCAAGCTTCAGCTTATATTGTACTCGTGATTGTCTGATTTTGAATTGCAGTGTCAACTGTATTGTTTATTTCCAATTGCTCCTCTAAACACCTGAGGCCATAGTCTCTGAATAACAAAAGATTGGCACAAAACTGGCAAGAATGCATGTGATTGTAATTTGGAGTTGAAGCTGCAAAGTATCATTGTGTTCCAGTTTTTAACCCTTCGCCTCACCATCACCACAAAAAACATTCTCACTTTTCCCTCATGACTGCTGATTACTTTGTGTGAGGAACATAAAACAGAGGAGAAAATAACGGAGATAAATTATGAAGAAAACTATGTCATTCGCACAAATGAGTAGAAGCCACATGGGAGGTTTGGTTCCTGTTAAACTATAAAAAGGTCTCTCTTGGGACATGAGATCTGAAGTGGAACTCACAGATTGTTCTGCAATCAGAGGCGACTGCACACTACCAGCCTGGATCTTCATAAATTGATAAATAATGGGTCCTTGGTGGCAAGGAAAAGTTACAGAAAAGTTAGTCAGAGTAATAATGTGGATAGATATTTTAATATGGATGAAATAAGCACCGCTGTTGAAAAGTTACTTCAGAATTTGTGACTACTGTTTTTGATTATACCAAACGACAGTGATAATATCTAAATTGGGAATTTTAAGCCTGTAAGTGTTGAGTGAAGAAGTAGATTTCAGTAAAGGTCAGTGGATTACATTTTTTGTTTTACATAGCACAATAAAAAATAAGTTAAAAGTGCATTGTATTGATGTCACTGGTATAATGACCCTTTTTTCTATTGATGTGATGTATTAAAATACATTGTTGTCATGTTGTCACATAATTTATCTACAAATTGTATGTAAATAAATTGAAAAGAGCCTCATATATATCCCTATGAAGAAATATTGCCATAACAAGTTTAGGAATACAGTGTAATTTAATGGCACAGTAATTTTGTTGGAAAGGCCAAAAAATGACCTGTATTTTATAATCTTTAATTAATGTGTTATTGCAGGCATGTCACAGAAAGTGCAATTTCCCTGATGTTCTGTTCATATCCAATTGCTACAAGCAGCTAGAGCCATCGATCCCAAGATTTGAGAAGCTTAATTTCCTCCTGTCAATGTGGTAACAGGCCCTTAAGCAAGACAATGGAATCCCAAAATGCACACAATGTATTTGTACGCACCTCCTATTCTAATATAATTAATCTACAGTACTTCAATATGGTCCAACAGGATATTGTGACCATATGAGGACAAATCAGGGTGGATCCAGAAATGATTCAGATTTCCCTGCACTCCATGCTGCTTTAACCACACCCTTTTCACCGCAGTAATTAAGGATTTACCCAATTACCCTTGGGATGACCACTTGTCGGCTGCACAAACAGGAAGTAGAGAAGAGGTCAGTGAATGAAAAGAGGAAGTGCTGGCAAACAGCAACAATACAAGAGGAGGAAACCCCCTCTAGTATAAATAGGAACAGAACCCTGCAGTGTGGCGTTCGGGGTCACGACTGCACGGCTGGGAGACAATAGGGGAGCAAGGCCGCTGGCTGACCAACGCAGGTGTGACGTGTCTGCGTGACTGAGATAGTAGAACCTCAAGGGTCAAGGGAGATGCAAGCAAGCAATCGCATAACAAGACCAAAGTGCATGATGACGAGTCAGGATTCTGTTGTCGGCAACAAAAAGAGAAGAGAGTTATCTAAAGATTGTTAAAGAAAAAACAAACAACTGCCTGTTGCGTCATAGTAACAATACGTTTTGGTTCTAATTGATGACCACAAAGAGTTAAGAAGTGGAATAAGTCAACATGTAAGAAAGAGCACCGATGAATTGTCCATTACTTGCTGATGATCGCTTCAAGTTGAAACGCATTTGTTTTCTGCCTATGATGATTAAGAAGACCCTTTATTTATTAGAGCTGGGTTTTTGTTTCTATTGATCCTTGCCACTCCCATGCATCTGATATATCTTGTAATATTTCGGGTTGTGCGGACTGCTACTTTCCTGAATGATAGTTGCACACATCGGGGGTATCACTCATCCATTTGGCTTCTCGCCCTGCTTGTGTGTGTGTGTGTGTGTGTGTGTGTGTGTGTGTGTGTGTGTGTGTGTGTGTGTGTGTGTGTGTGTCTGTGTGCCATGTGTGCCTGAGGGAAGAGTGTCATCCTGCTCTTCACCTAAAGCAGCCTGTTAAGCTGTAAAGGGATGGGCCTCCACCCAGTTTCAATGGAGCATCATCACAACTGCAGCCAGACACTTCCCGGAGGAAATCCTCAGCAAGGCCAGACACAACAGCGCAATTATTATCACATCGTACCATCTGCCAAAGCTGTTTTGCACAAGTTGAGTCAGATTGAGTGAATGTTTAAAAAAAGAAAAAAAGTACTAAACATCGTTACTTGTGTTAACCATTGTGACATAAATGATTCAGCGGTGATATCATGGACACGGCAGCAAAACTTGCTGTGGGAGAATTTTTCTTTGCTGAAGCCAAGATGATGATTTGGCTCGAAGCGATCCGTGCACGGCCGTGGCTTTATGCTCCAGCCTATCTCCCAGTCTCTCCCGTGTCTCACTCTCCCTTGTGTTTCCCTTTGTTCCCCACTCCTCTTGTCATCCTTGTCCCTGGCATTTCTGTGTGTGTGTGAGTGAGTCTCTTTCTGTCCTGTCATCAACCTGGGCCCAGTCTACCTACACAGCTGCCTGCCAATTGGCTCATTGCCTCCCTCCCTTAGTCACCATCAGCTCATCAGCTCATCATCTCTGCGATATCTCTTTCCCCCGGCTCTTCACCCATTCATGGCCAGATCATTATCTCAACTATTGTATCTACGCTCAGGCCAAGCCTTGTTAGTTACGTTTCCTCTGTATTCTTGCACCTGCACTAATTGGTGTCTGTTCCCTGTGCTCCGGGATTCCTGTCGTCCTATCTGCATTTTTCTGCTACCCCCGTGCAACCTCAGACTGTCACCCTCGTCCAGCCTTGTCTCGCAATAAAGCTTCTCAAAACATCACCAACCTCTGTGTCAGTGTTTGCGTTTGGGCCCACCCTTATGAGACTGCAACAATACCTTATTGATCGGGACAATTAATCACCTCTGTGTGTTTGCATCAGAGCCAATTTCGAAATACTGTGATTTTCAGACAAGCTCTGGTATTGTATTGAATCTATTTAACTTGTCTAGGATGCCGTGAATCAAACAACGCTAAACTTTAGATGTTTTCCAAAAAGAGTTTTCCTGAATATAAAGAGCAAATCAAGTAACATGATTAACTGAGAGAGGGGTGGGGGAGTGGGGGTGAAGAGTCAAATGGGAATGACAGAGGAGACAAATCACACCTGGTGGAAAAGAACAACTGTTATCTTGAGAGGCATGTCCTCGGATGGAAAATGACAAGTGTAATTTTGACGAAATAAGCAGAGGGTCTTCGAGCTTGCAACGGATCACACATCAATTACCACATTTGGATTGATTTTGACAGGTTTAAATGTGGTACATAAGCAGATAATGGGTAGAGAGATAATGGAAAATTTCTCTGAGCTGACACTGTCAAAAAGATAAATTGTGGGGTCAGGAAAAAGGCTGAAACAACAGCTGAATACTTAGTTGACAGCTATACATATATTTAAATTATTAGAAGTTCACTTTCTCTCCTGCAATCCATCATTGTGTGAGGGGTAGACAATACCGATGCTGGTTGGGTGAATGAAATGACACGTCCGAATCAAGTAAACACTACTGATGACTTCATTCAGACATACAGGTCAGTGTTAATTATCAGTCACGTGAAGATTTAATTATCGGTGCATTCGGTGCCATACCTTTGAAAAATTAATGTGTCCAATTATATGATGACATAAAAAGCTAAATGCCAGTTTTACAATGTGCAAAAGCAGTAATGTAGTACCATGGTATCTAGGCAGGACTTGGCACAAACGAGGCAGTGCATGCCAAAAGGAGAACCCCAAGGAGCAGGCTGACGTCTCCAAGGAGTTTGCTAAGCGAAGGAGTTTGCTAAGCCAAGGGAGAATGTAACATGGAGGGCTTAGGGCAGCGTCCGAGGCCTTTCACCTTGGAGCTGTTAACAGTCAGGCCTGTGATCCCAAGGCCCCCGTTAAAGACCCCCTTGGGTTTAGGACTGTAACCAGAGAGTTGGAATAACAGAGGAAGAAAGCACCACGCAGCGGGGCCTCATGTGGCGTGGTGGGCTCAAGCCGGCTCCCCGCTTAGGGCCTGGAGAGAGGTCAAAGGGTAAGAGAACTCTTTTTCCCCTCCTCCTTCTCTCTCTCTCTCCTTCTCTCTCTCTCTCTCTCTCTCGCTCTCTCTCTCTATATCTGTCTGTCTCTCAAACATAGATCAGCCAGGCAGGAGGAGGTCAAAGGGAGGTGGACTCCCTGGGGCCTCCGGTGGGTGGACACAGTGGCTAAGGTCAAAAGAGCCCCCCGGTTGCGAGACATTTATCACTGAATGCCTTGAATGTGTAACGGAACCAGCAAGAGTGAGGCATATTTGTGAGCGTGCATGTGAATGTCAGTGTGCATCTACGACTGTTTGTGTAGGTGTCAGACACACCCAAAGCAGCTCTCTGATTTTAGAGTTTGCTTCTTTTACCAGGAAGGTCAATTGTTGTGTGATGGTTCAAGAAATATCAGAATTATGTCAAATATGCTGCCCGGCCACTGTCTGCAGTCATCTTCAATGCAGATGGCTGAAGTGTTGAGCTGTGCAAAATCCATTCACCTCTCTTCCAAACAACCATTTGTACCAGTGTCCATGCGTGTTTAAGATTTTGTGTGCCATCGTCAGACTTAACTTGCGGGACTGTGCAGGACTTTCTGGAAGGATATAGACCTAGTAGGTCCCTTTAAAATGTTTGAATATATATTTTTTATACTTTCCGTAAATCACTTTGACTTGCCTCTGTGTGTCAAAGGTGATAAAATAAATACACATGTATTGCCTATTCATAGGTTTAAGTCTGAGAAATAATTAAATTATTAATTATACTTCACAAGATGTGGATTTTTGGATTGTGAAGAGGCTGTGTATCAAGATGTGTGAAGTCTTCACATCTGTCATTTAAATGAATGGTAAGCGTGGACTGCTCTCGGTTTCATATCACAGATAGAGCGTTGTCAGTGTGAGGTCCATGCAGACCGTGTCTTCTTAGCCTACCTGTCAGCTCAAACCCAAAACAGAGCAATGGAAAAATTGAAAGGTCAAATTGAGTGGCGGTTGATTCAGAGCACACAACAACTTTGGTAACCTGATTTTTTTCCTCTCATGCTTGATTTGCTAGTGTGAACCAAGAAGAGGTTTAAAGAACCTCTTTTTTTTTTTTTTTTAAATCTCACACCTTCAAGGGGGGTAGGTAAACAAATGCTATGGATCCCATGGGTGTGGGGCTCAGCGAACCGCAGAGGCTTATTTGCTCCTTCTTGTCTCAGCTTGCGGCTGTGTATTTCTGTCCCTCTGAAGATGCAAAGGTAGCATGCTAGGACACACATCAGCACACAAACTTGCAGACAAACACACACGCACACACACACACACACAAACAGAGGTACTTCAACACTGCACCCTGCAACAAAGCAACCAAAAATAACAGGCACCTGTTGCTCAAACCACAATGTCTACAGTGAAGCCAAATTAGAGCGTTTCCTTGGCAACAGTAATTTCAATCACAAGCCGCAGAAGCGGCCTAGAAAACAACTGCATTTAAACAATGCTGCTATGTGAGGCACTAGTAAGCAGTGAACTGACATGTGTGCGCACACATACTCATATTCCATTTCGTTAAAGTTGATGTACAATCTAATAATGGCTGGTGTGTGATGGAAGACCTCTGAGACTCCTTGGCTGTTTGAGGGCTGGAGAAGACCACATTATCCATTAGTGGTTGGAAGATGATTGCAAAGTTGATTGCAAGGTTTTCACTTATGTGTGACAAATAGAAAAGCCACCCTTGCTGTAGACCTCTACACCAGCAACTATTTTGACTGTCACTGAGTGTAGACTGTGGTGTTTAAGTGTTATATGGGCTCCTCTAGTGGACACAACCAGAACTTCACAAAGTTGGTTATTTTTCTTATCACCTGCCGTGTGACTTTTAGTGGGCTACAATACAGTAACAGCTCCCAAGAGACAAACACTGACGACTTTGACATATCTAATTACAGGGAACAGAGTTTAGAGACTTATTTCTTGGCATTGTCTTGTTAGGCATGCTTGCTATGATGTGAGTTAGAATGAATAGTTAATGGTGTATGTAAAAAAAAAAACATGTATGTACACATTGTACACTTTGACATTCCCTCATATATCTGAAAGAATCTCCTGACAAATACACTGATCAAGTAAATCCACATGCACAAAATCTATCATCACTGATTTATTTTACCCATTATACCTAAATCCTCTTAAGACATTGAATGGAAGGGAGGCAATAAAAAGGACATTTAAGCAGTGACATGACTGACGACATGAATTTGCATTGTGCCAAAGTGGGTAACTCAATACTAAGAGGGTGCTCCTAATGTTTTCTACCCATATGTGTTCATGTGAACTAGCGTGGGGGTGTGTGAATACAAGAAGGGGGCGGTGGTCTGAGGAGCCTCACTTCTTCAGAAAAGAAAGCCTAATTGGAAGCACATGTGTTGCACTGTGCAACAGTAGGATGCTTGAGGGGTATAGGTTGCTATTGTGAATGAGGGTGTCACTGATTGGAGAAAGAGAAGAGGGGGAAAAAAAAAGAAGAAAAAACTTCAGGGGGTGGGAGATGGGGGTCTGGCGGTTGGGAGGGCATGAGAATGTAAACCCCCGACGTAAGTGAGGCGATTTATACAAGCCTGGGAATACAAAGTGGGGAGAGGGAGGGGGAGAGTGTGTGAGTGGACACAATTTAAACCATATTGTCCAACAAACAAAGTGCTGCCATAAATAAATGTCCTTTTTCCATGTCTCTATCTCCCATGTCACCATGACCACAGTGATGATCTAGCATCTGACACTCAAAGCAACATGACATTTGTCAATACACAGATGGCTCAAATATCACCAATACAGTTTTACACCGGCCATGATGTTGTGTTTTTCCACCTATTATTAGTGGTCCCCATGGTTTCCCATTTTTGTACTTGGAATAAATATACAATGAGGGCTTTACATGACGGTCTAAGCATTAAAGGCTATGAGGGTATATAAATGAAAGATGACAGGATACATTTTTTTATTATGTTCCACAATCATATAAATTGTGTAATCCCCGTTATTCTCCTTAACAAATTGACTAGTAAGGCTCAGACTTGCATGAAGTCTACCCTGGTTTGGATGACACATTAAGCTACTGTACCATGGGTTCTTCATTTGTACAGTTTTATGTCAGTCCCCCCTCCCCCCCCCCCTGCCCACCACTGCAGTAAGAGACCAACATGAGAACAAAAGGCCATGAGACTGAGAATATATATATATATCCCTCTGTGGCTCAGTCAGATTTATACACTTTCATAAAAATGGGCCCAAAATGTCTGGGCTCAGGGCCCATCCTTGTGTTTGGACCGCGGCCAGGAAAATAATGTCTGAGCAAAGAGAGGAAAACACGTTTTTTCCCCCTAATTTATTACTATAAATTACAAAGGACAGGCAGGTGAAAGAGGAAGAGTGGAAAGACAGTGAAAGAGGCATAAGTGGGAGATGAAGGGGGGCGGGGGGGGGCTGAAAGTAGGAGAAATATGAGAAAGCAGGAGAAAGATGAGAATATAAAGGAAGTGAGGGATGAGGAGGAGGATATTTGAAGAAAACGGGAGATAAAGGTCTTGGGCAGGGGTTCTCAACTTTATGTAACTTTGGGGGCTCAGATGGACACCCTATGAGGCTTGAAAACACAACTCCACTTTACCCACAGACGATTGCTCCTCTCCCATCTCCCCGCCTCTGGTCTGCTCCGGCAGCACCTGAATTCTGGGTCTCATCAGAGCTACCTGTCGGGGATAAAAAACCAGAACCTGTTACCCCTCAGTGTCAGATGACTGAGCGCTCTCTCTCTCTCTCTCTCTCTCTCTCTCTCTCTCTCACCCTCTCTCTCACCAGCAACACACACATATACACACACACGTTGAGAGTCTTTAATAGGAACCAGCTGGGCTCTCAAGGCCGTGCCGCGGGCCAGACAGGCCCATTCATAACCCTCGAGTGAGTTTTAATGAAGGTGGGTTCTGGGGCAGCGGCGGTGTGGGAGCGGGGAAATGATGAAAGAGGGGGAGACGGTTGACTCCTTCTTCCTCACTCTCTCTATACCTTCAAACCAATGAATATACTGTACCCAAGGCTGTATGGGCGAGAAGTTCACCATTAATCCATTTATTTATAGTTAGCTTCTGTACTGTTTTCTAGCTTCCTCAGCTGCTGCCCTTTGCACAGAGTGGGAGGATACCATCATGGCCTACATCGAATACTGATAAGAAAATGAGATGTGAGGCTATTTGCTTCCTAAAGAGCAAAACAACAAGATGAATGACACTTTTAGAGTTATACACCTTCCCCCACACGTAGGTTTCCCTTTATTTACACCCATTACCTTAGTTGTGATGCTAATGGACATGAAAGGAGGCTAAGCGATTGCCATAATGGGTAAGTTCCGCACGTTGTACTTCAAGAGCTCTTTCTTTTGAAACATTTCAGCAGACAAGAAGGGCATCTTCAAAGTTCAGACACCCAACTCATAAATACAGAGGAATATAGATGTCAGTAACATACACAGTCCTGCAAGGGACAACTATGTCCATTACTGAGCTGAAAGCCCACACCACAGGATAACTCTCTAACAACTGCACTTTTTGGGACTGTATTCTCTCAAGGACGAGCACATTTTCAGCATTTATTATAGTGTCAAGTATCCCTCTGTGGGAGGGTGATTACGCATATTTTCATGTTGTGGTTCCAGGGCAGGGGTCAAATGTGAGCTGACAAGATCAATTCCAGATATCTCTTTCTAAGGTCACCCCTATATAACTACCACTTACTTAGGCAGCTGGACTAAGGCGTTTATGCATGTGTGTGTCCGTGTTATATTGGCCCACACATGACAATACATAATGGACGCCAAACGCGATGTGGTGTTGTGGAAATTAGATGCATTCAAATGTGAGAGAGAAGGACTGTTTCAGGCAGTGGTCACCTCGGTGTTGCTTTCTCTGAGGGGTGGGTGGGTGATGTGTAACCTGAGCTGGCGAAGTAACGGTGAAGCAACAGCCCTTTACACCCTGAGGTCAGGCTGATGTGAACACCAATAAAACCAGGCACTGGCACGCATTCCTTTTCTTGAAACGCGGGGATGCAAATACAAACCCAAAAAACTAACCAGGGAAAGTGACACAAAATGATTCAGATTTCAGAGTTTGATTAAACAATGTCCAGATAGGGTTTGTCTTTACTGTGAATACACAACATTTCTAAAAAAACTCTTTACCTATAAAAAGCATTTTTATAGGAGTTCCCCCAGGAGGGGTTTGGCTGAGGATGCGATGATGCTCCATTAAAATGAGGTGGAAGTCCACTACAAAACAGCCAAACAACGTCATTAGTAGCAGCATGGCCCCCCTCTCCCAGCCGCACAGACATGCACACAAGCTGCTCTCACATGCACAGTCCATGCATGTTTTAGGTGGGCAGATGGAGAGAATTCGGGGGTATGTCACAAACCTCCCACGCTCTCCACTTCAGTCCCGGTGGCCGCACAGGCTTTGATATTTACCACATAATAACTGTGTGGTTTTTCAGCTAACCCAAGGAATGTTCATATGAAAAAAAAAACAGCACAACACATGACTACATTATGCAGTATCTTGCTGCAATAATGATCCAGGAAATATTTCAGTCATGTAGAAGCTTGATTTAATCTTGCTTTCACCTCTGAAGACCATTGCGGAATCAAACCATAGTTTTTGCCAGCATTAACCCTCCTCATTATGAGAAAAAAAGCTTCACTGATGCTTACAGGGTAATAGATGCGAGCGTGAATGACCAAGCAGGGCACTGACGGGTAGAGCTATGTATTTACATTCATTTGAGCCAAATAAACTAGCCAAATGAAATATTATGTAAAACAAAAATCTAATTTACATATTTATAAATATGCAGCATGCTTTTCTTTCATGTCAAGTCAATTAAAGTGCTTTGGGGTACACAAAAATCACAAATCATGAATTATTTGTTTGTATAAAATGTATATGAAATATCACAGAGGTACATGTGGTGATATATATGTATATATATATACATATATATATATATTTGTGTCACACTGGGCTGATGGGTTGTGTGTGCGGTGATTTCAGAGGGGAAGAGGTCATCCGTAGTTGAAAGGAAGATGGCTCTCTTGTTCTGTAGGGCTTTCCTCTCTCTGATCACCGTCTGCATATGGGGCTGAATCACCAACCAGCGTCCAGTCGATCCGGCTGAGAGCCAAGAATGTAGGAGCTGCTGGGTGGCGTGCTGGGTGATTTCCTGTCTGAGGGGTCTTCTCGTAGTCGTAATGCGATCCGCCCTCGGTCCAAAAATAACCAGTGTCCCTGCAGGAGATGGCGGTGCAAAGCTTGTGGGGCACTGATGCAGCCTGCCCTGCTTCCTTCCTCAGAGGATGCTGGGAGGATGGAGCTGATAGCGGCTCAAAGTTAGTTGTATGTCAGCAGCTGGGAGGGCAGAGACAAGGCCATTCGATTTGTGTAAAACAGGTGATACTTCTCAAAGGCCCCAGTCATGTTACAGTAACAATAACAAGCACAACTACGTCCACTATTTGTTTTTCTGAAATGTTTCATGATTTATTACCACAGGGCGTTCGGCAGTAGAGTTTCAAAAAGGAAAGGGAGTCAAAATCCAAATCAACACACACTTTCAAGACTTTAAATGAAACTGACTAACCTCCCCATTTATTTTTACAAGCATGTCATATTTGGGTGCTGTGGTTTCACAGTTGCTCTGCTCCGTGACCTCAATGTGCACCGTGCATCGCAAAGTCAGAATGATAACAAATCAACACTTTTATCATTGCACAGTGTGCAAGCGAGACATGGAGAGGGAGGGAGAGGGAGGGAGAGAGAGAGAGAGAGAGAGAGAGAGAGAGAGAGAGAGAGAGAGAGAATTAGTGGATTTTATCATAGAGAACTGCTGCCCCTGGGGGATGAGGTATGGGATTTTTTTATCAAAGACCGTAAGTGTGGGTAAGGAGGGAAAACAGATAGCACACTTTGAACTGTCTGACCCTAATGCGCTGATTATTCCCTTGAGGGCTTCGCCTCTCTCTAAACAGAGCAGTATATTTGCGCAGGTTCGTCTGTGTTCTTTCAGAGAGCCCAGGCTCTCCTGGTAGGGGACATTTCACTGGCTCATTATGCAGCAATTTAGGTGGCTAGGCCAGCGTTTTTCACAGCACCTTACAGACCGCAGCACAAGAGCTAGCAAAGAGGTGGATACACAAAATCAATACACATGAGTCCCCCTTTGAAGAGGATCCACTGGAGAAGCATAGCTGGGGCCCTTTGCTCCACAAGGAGCCAAAAGGAATGAGATGAGAAATAAAAAGCTGTATGTCAGGGGGATGAAAAAAAAAGAAAGAAAGTAGAGGGCAAACAGCTAAAGGGACGCTAAAAATGAGAGAGACCCAATCATGAAATAAATCTGCCCACAGCTTTTTTGTTTAATGAACGTGCAGCTGATTTATTTTCCGTACGGCTCGGCAGATTTGTCTGGGCGCAGAACAGAGCGTGCTCTGTTCAGTGCCACGCTCAGCGACCAGGTGTGGGACAGACGGGCTGAAACAGTTAAAAGTAAACTGAGTGCAGTGGAAATGGATCTGCCTCAAAATTCTGTGGCCTATTTTTTTTTTATTATTATTTTTACAAGTTTGCCAGGGGAGAAAGACTTGCTGGTGCAGTCACAAACAGTCAGTTTTTTGTCTCTATTCACTTCATAGTCACAACAGACAGCTATGTTTTTGTCAAATATCTGAACTGCTGTCAAGACGTCATCTTTCTATACGGACATACTTTCTGTGCATTTTGAAATATGAATATGTGATGATGTAGACACACACAAATATATCAAAGAGCAATGAGAGAATGGATCTAGAAAGCGACCGTGCAGGATATCGCACTGACAGAAGAGGAAGATGAAAAGAGAGGGCGAGAGACGGAGGGAGGGGAGGTGGAGGAGAGCATTAGTTGAGAAGAAAGAAGTGCAAACAAACAGTGAGCGGGGAAATATCATGAAGAGATCTAGTGAGACTATCAAGCAATGTAAATATGAAAAATGCCAAGCTCAAGTACATGAACCCTTGCAGGAATGAACCCCCCCCTCCTCCTTTTGTACCCGAGCAAACTCTGTTTATGAAGACAAGCGAGAGCGAGCTCTCGACGGGGCCTTTGGGGACGACAACAAGTACGGTCAGTTCTCTGAGTATTTTAATGTCCTGCCCTCCCTCTGTCTTAACCAACAGTGGACACGTACTCAGAATGCAATGTTGATAGATAACAGTTTTCCACCGGGCCACACCGTGACACATTAAGGCAAGGTCCCACTGTTTGTAGTTACAGGGATCTCGCGGAAAGATGCCTAGTGTTGAACTTCACTTCAACTAATTTGTCACATTTGTGTTCGCATTTTTACAACTGACAAGACTTAACAAACGCGCAGAATCATTTCCAGTTGAGTTCAATTACAGTTCATGCACACGCCCTGTCATACTTGCCTTTAGTTTCTAGTAAAAATGAAACGACTGTTCAAGTTTGAGTGACACGGTTTTTCAACTGACGGCAGCATAAGCGGCGCACATGAAACGAACTTCAGCTCGAGCTACGATCAAAAGTGTTCTGTGAGAAGAAGGACACAGAAACCTATTGACTGTCTTTACAGCCTGTCATAGAGAAGATTACCTTTCACCCACTGGGTGATGTAAACTCTTAAGGGGGGCACATAAGGACCATTACATTCTCTTATATGGAATACTGCAGTCATTAAAAGGTCTCAAGAGGCCCACACAACAATCCGAAAGATTTGAGAGAAAAAAAAATGTCATGACAGAAGGTTGATGGTGTCTTTTAACCCCTGTTACTCCCCTTGTCACGCACTTTGTTGCACAACATCAAGACGGCTCAACCAGGATACTTTACTTGTTGCTCAAATTAAGCTATGCTCCCAAACTGACATATTGTTTCAATGCAGCAATGTGCATGCAACCCAAAATATGGCTGGCAGACTTTCAAATATGGTTTGGAGATGGAGCAAATGGTGGTTTGGCTATCCCCAGACAGACAATTTTCAACCAATGAATCAAACAAGCTCAAATTGGACAAATTAGGCAGAGTGTGATCAACTTAGGTTCATGGCTTGTCTTTGACATGTGGCTCTGGTTTTAGACCAAAACGGAGCATGCTTGTTTTTGAATGGCTTACTGCTGCCCTCTGTCAAAAAATGACGGTCACTGCAGCGAGCCACGGAAGACAGACACAGTAGCATTGCTTCCAAACTATTCAAGGAGAAATAAAACTATAACAATGAGATGTCCGTCAAATTATTCCCGGAATCCAATTTCAGCCGTGACAGTTATCCCCTCTTTGTCAGGGCCCCGAGTCTGCTTCCAGGAATCCAACTGCAGACGCAGCACTTTTGCGTCCCAATGTGTGTTTCATTTGGGCTCTCCGTCTCAAACACACATGTGGCTCAAATATGTGGCCCAGGGTTCCAACAGAAACAGACTGCGATCCAGCGAGGCTCCCAATGTGCACCTCGAACGTGCCACACTGACACCAAACTAAGTCAGACAGGGCCACGTGTTCCTAAAGTTAACACACATTCTTCAGAAGCTCAGTCACAGCCCTCGGCAGATGAGTCGACACTGAGTCTGGAGTGTTACAGTCTCTAACAGTCTAATTAACTAAAAGGAAATGTTGACAGTACGAAGATGGCTGCAATTATTTTATTAGTTTTTACTGCTAAAACTGAAACTACAGCATGCATAACACACACCCAAAACCCACAGCATGTCACATTGAACTAAAGAGGCAACCCATTTTTATATAAAAACATGACGAATGATTAACTCAACATTGAGATTATTCAAACAAGTTGAATTGTGTTACAGAGGGAAAACATATTTGGTGAATTACTTCTTGGTTTGTTGAAACGTCAGATGAATATGTAACAGACCAAAAAATCTGATCTACTACAAAACATCCTCAACATCAATATTATTATTACACACATACTAATGCATTTACGGTTGTTCAGTAGTACAGTGCTAAGGTACAGTGGCCATATTATATACAAATATAGAATACCACCTGGTTATTCATGCTAAAACTGATAACCTGATAACCTGATTTCTGATAATCCCTTATATGGCTTTATGTAGTACATTCTCACTGTTTATGCATAGCTCGTTTTTACCTCAAAGATCTTTTATCTGTTGCTATGTGAGGCACACTCAGGTCATCTGTTATGGTTTCACCCAGAGGGACACATCACAGAGGGAGTGGCTTTCCACAGATCCTGGTGTAGCGTGGCTTTGGGAGGATTCAAGCAAATCTCGGCCAGATTCACGAGACAGATAGACTTTAAATATTAGACCAATTTAGTATGGTATGTTTGCATTTGTGTGTGCGCGTTGTTGTTGCGTGTAAAGGAACAGACTGTTGCCTGGACAGAATAGCACAGCTGTGTATGTAACGTGACATGCAAACGCAGATCCTCGATTTAGATTCCTGGACTCTATAAACAAAGTTGTGTGTGTGTGTAATATACAACAACCCCCTCGAAAGCATTTTTTGTTTTTCTTACCTTCACCTTGTTTAAAGCAGCTGGAAGAAAAATCTTGTTCAATCAAAGCTATGAGAAAAACCACCACACAATCCGAGATTATTAACAAGTTTCTTCCACAGGTAGAGAAAACAAAGAGGCAAAAGAAGAAAAAAAAGGACAAAAAGAAATCCTTTGATGTCTTCAATAAACTTTGCGAACAACAGTAAGAGATTGAATCCACAAACACAGCATGGGATCTAAGGAACCATGACAACAAAACATACAACCTGCCGAAAGGTCTTTGAAGGAGACGCTGAAAGCAGGCCAGTGTGGGAGATGCTGTGCTGTGGTTGACCTAAGACTGTGTTTCGGGTTGAAGCGAGCAAAAAGTTTTACTAAATGACAAATCAGTAAAAAACATTTCGTCAAATAATGTCAATGTAAATAAGAAATAAGGCATGACTTGATGGCTATCTTGAAATCACAGTTACAACTCCTTTGTGTATGTCTGAGAGAAAACTGTTCATATCTACTATTCCAGGTTAATCTGTATACCATAGCTAAAACATGTGGTAATTCTACTTTTGCATGGAATTTCGCTTGAAGGAACTGTATTCCATAAAAAAAATTAAAAAAAAAAGAAAATGTGCTCGGTAGCCATAGGAGAGCTTCCAAACCGACCCTCAAACTGGCCATATAATTTACAACTTTGAGACAAATAGCTCCCTTGGAGTGTCTGCTCTGATGACAGGACATATAAGGATCAAAATATACTGAACATGCTCTTTTACGGATCTGTGAACAAAAAAACATATCATATTCATATATAGAAAACATTTGCCTCGAAAACATTTGCAGTAAGATTGGATTGGAGCATGTCATTGCCAAGGTTACACTGCATCATCAACATCACTGTATTCAAGCATATGCAATATAGTAGGTAAATCAGTTCTACTCCATTAAAGATGCAAATTGTTTGTAATTGCTGGATAAATTGCAGCACTGCGATTCCTTTCCTGAAAAAAGAAAATACTCTTTATCCAGGCTGGGCTACTGATGTAATCATTGCCAAACTTTACCTTGTTCCCATTTTATTTCCAATAAAAACTCTTTTGTTGGACAACAAAAGAGGGGGAAAGAAAAATGTCTCAGGCTACCAAGGTATAGCCGGCTGCTTGCCAGATGCAGTCTCGGCAGCTGGATAACAGATACAATGAAATTTCAGATCATTCTATAAATACCACTGCCAGCTGCTTCCAGTTAATGTCAGATGATTATTAAAAAGCACTACAGATTACCCGTTTGCTATCAGCTATTGAGCGATAACGTCCTTTTCTCCGGAAAAAAAACAAACCCTGTCATTCCTACCCAGGGGGCACAGGGTGACAGAAAGAGGTCCGAGGTAATATATGAGTGTCTTAAACTGATTTGACATGAAATGGATTATGAGGTATTTTGCCTAAGGGGGTGCTCCCTCGGGACGAAGCTTTTGTTTTTGTGGTGTCTCTCTTGTTGCATTAGTTTATGTGGAGTTGTACAAGGAATAATATGCAGAGGTCATATATGTGGGGACTGACAGCATCTTTCACTGGTCTACCCACCAGCTCCCTCCGCTCGTCCCGAGGGGGCTTCTCCTGTTACCTGCTAATGCCTCCCAGTCTTCCACCTATTGGGTGGAACATATCGTCGAAACGTCCGAAGTTTTACCTTTTCTATTTGTCTCACAGTTGAACACGCAGACAACTACAGACACCTCGACTTCAACCAGGTGATCCCAAAACCAGGCGATCCCAAAACCAGGCAAAGTAACAGCAACATCTGTGCAGCATAATGCAATTCACTGCAGTAAATAGGTTATTTGTGGAGCTCAACACATTTAACTGTTGTTGAGAACATGTTAGAGGTGTTTTCTAGGCCTCAATTTGGGGTATTGTAAAACATTGCATTACATTATTGTGTCCATTGCCTCGACATAAAAGGATACATACTGCACACTGGTGCAACACTTATCCCTTGAGCTCTAATATCGTCCTCAAATCATTTCATCATTTAAACAGAAATGGACCAAGTCAGGTGAGCCAGTTTTCATTATTTTGCCATCATCTGCGAGCGCCTGAGTTGCCTACAGGCTTGTGTCACATTTCACCTTTACCTGACAGAACTCAAAACAGGCTCTTGGGATCTGCATCCCGAAATGCCAGTGCTCTGGCAGGGACAAGCCACAGGTAGAATCGCTCGGAGTACATGGGATTACAAATCAAATTTGCTTCAGGCTGCGCTTCAGGAGTGAATGGCAAACATCTGTGTCCATTTTATTTATTTTTTTACAAATAACAGTCAACCTTCTGAACAGTTGTGTACACACAGCAATCTATCAGCTTGCAGTATATTATGGTTTTCGTTTGTGCAAGATTTGTTAACCGTCAAGAGCAAAAGCCACAGAGATGGCAACCAGTGAATTGTGGTGATGTGGCCGGTTGAGCCATTGGTTTGATTAATTTCCCCAGAAAGTGACACGTCGCCATTGCAATCCGTGAAAAAAAAAGTTTTTCTCGTTGTCCCACGCACATCTTCATTTATCTTTTTTTCATTTTTACTCCTCATCTGCTTGATATTTTGGTTGATCATTGCCACTTTCATCTTGGAAATGCCTCACTGAGATTAAAAATACTTTGAGAACCCGTGACTGAATCTATATAGCCACGAGATCCACCTCCGCCAGGGTGGCCATGTGTTTCACAGGATGACTGACAGTGTGCTGGAACTTGTGTCTGACTGAATGTGCTAACATGATGTGGTTTTCTAGCTCAGTAAAAGCCCAGCTTCGTGCGATTTGATTGATTCTGGCAAACAGCACACTGTAACCCTCAAACGGCTGTGTGCAGACTTTAACCTCTGCCTCACTCTCCACAGCTGTTTCCTGCCCCAAACTGCTAAAACAGTGGTTTAGCAGTACCAGAGGTATAGGCCAACACAAACCAAAGCCTCTCTGTCTGCCTCACACATGCGCACATAAGACATTACCATCCCCACCTCCCTGTGGACTGCTACTGGTCACCTTGCAGCACTTCCTGTTTGAGTAGGGTCATTTCCTCTTTCTTTCCGCTGAGAGAGGGTTCAGACTTCGCTGAGGTTGAAGCTCAGGATGGATGAGGAGAGGACAAGGTTTTAGCTTCCTCTCTTTAATTGCCTTCAACCTGTCTGTCACTCACAAACTGTCACACACACAATACATGTAGACAGACATGTAAAGCTGCTTTTTTTAACATCCCAGTTGAAGAATCTGTACACCAGTAGTGCCTGAAAACCACTTACAAGTCCCATGTCACGCATTTGCTTAAATTCACATCTGGGCAGAATGAGGCCTTGTGAAACTGTGGGACTCATATAATTCTAAATGGGGGATCATGGCGGTGTAAAGGGATGAAAAACAGGCTTCTGACAGGAAGGTTGCTGGTTTATCCTGGGAGTAGTAAGGTTTTTTTTTGTTATGGCAATGGACCCTTGAGCAAGGAACTTTCCTGATCCAGTAGGGTAAGTAGTGTATTTTGTACTTTCACTGGGTAGCTCCCACATGTAGAATCAGAATGTGAAGCATTGTTGCGTCAATCCTTTGTGGATGTAGAAAATGGACAAAAGTTACTGCATAATGTATAGTCACAGAAAAAAACTAAACTCAACAGGATTTTTTATTTCACAGCATCCTTGGAAATGAACATCAAACGAAAAATAAAAATAAATGTTGTGTCCTAGTCAGTGAATATTCCGCCCCTCTATCTGTGATGACGAATCAAAAAATATTTCTAAATGGAGGCTGTTTATCGCCAGGGACTAAAACAACTGTTTAGAGACAATCCCCAAAACGCAGATTGCTGAGGAGAGAGACATTTTTTTGAGAAACACTTCAAAGTGGTCCCAAATGAGCGGACCCATAAATGGTTTGCCCCTCAAGTGTGCTCAGCGCAATCACTCTCTGGTAGCGAGGGTAAAGAAATGAGGCAGATTGTTTGTGACAATTAGGCTGATGCCAGATACTGCCCGCCATGGCCTGCACAATCACTTGTCCCCATCAGCCAACTGTGTTTATCAGTAATTGTAATTTGGAAAGAACTCTGCTGCGATTAGGCCCAAGGAGTGGTCAGACAGGGAGCTCGCCCAGCCCTAAACAAGAGAGCAGTGTTTGGGTAGAGTCTGCACGAGGTCCCACTGAGAGAAAGCATGGAGGGGTAGGACAGAGTGTGAAAGGCAGGAAGGAAGGAAGGAAGGAAGGAAGGAAAGAAGGAAATATCAAGAAAAGATGCAAAGAGAGACAAATATGCAACACAACCTCGTCTACCACACTAAATATTATCTGATCTTTGACACATTCTGTCTGATAAGGAAGTATTATTTTGTCACAATTTGACTTTTTTTTTTTTTTTTTTTTTTTAAACCAGGGTTGACTTCCTCCTTTCATTAATATTAAGGTAAGCTTCCCCCCAGACTGCATGACCATTTTGATTTCCCTGTAACACCAAAGTAATGTGAGTAATTAAGCATTACGGTTTTGAGTATCCCAGAAAACGGGACAAACTTTAAACCATATATTTTAATAGCACGTATGTTCTTCGTTCCACTTTACATCCCCAGAAACTCACATTAACCTGTCTAAATGCCTCCTTTCTACATTCACACACCGTCCACAGACGGGTCCTATCATAAGTAGAGCAGGGTCTTTAATACACCATTCTCCTTTCTTACCGAACACAAAATTTCCCATTACTAGTCAGTTTTTAAATTTGAACATTGATGTTGATGTTGTTTATTGAAACATCACATAAATACGGTAATCAGGCAGAGACAGAGAGAGCGAATGACAGTGAGAAGAGTGAGATGGATGGAATGAAAGCAGCATCTGTTGAAGTGATTGAAGAGCCATGTGCAGAGAACATACTCCTCCGTGCATCTTCCCATCTGCATATCACATTGGAGACAGCGAATGCAAAAAAGGGTATAGTGTTACCCAAATGTCCCAATGATGTGGATCCATTTAACTTCTCTACTCATGCTTCAAGTCCATCGCTCTGTAAAATAGAGATCATTTAGGAGCGCGGCTGACATCTAGTGGATGTGTCTGGTAGCTGCATGTCACTGTAAATGTGGCGCATAGTTGTGGTGGGTAGTTGTCATTTCCTGGGATTCACGTTGCGTGTCGGGAGATGCTGCAGTGCATTAGCGCACCAGATGATGTGAAACCTGCTGGATTTGAGAGCTAAGCGTTCACCGTGACAATCTGCTGTTTAATGATTCTAAAACCTGTTTTATTTTTCTCTTCTCACACTCTGTTTTGTTGAGCATACACAGACACATAAGCAAACACAAAGAGACCATTCCTATTCATATTAGTGTGTTCCTTAATGTTTCCTTTCCTCTAGTCACATGCAGTTGTAACTAATTGTGGTTGATATATTAACGCCTGTATTTCACCACAGAAGCAAACAACAACATTGTTTTGATAAACCATCCAAGTTTCCAGTTGGCTTTTAATAAAAGTAATAAATAATCACTGGATTAAAAACAAGAATAAGATTAAGATTCCAAAAGGAATACAGCATCTTCAATTAATTGCAAGTTACCGAGATTCATATGATAGACTGTGTCTTTCCTCTCTTTCCAAAAATACAATATGGCACTCATGTTATTTTATTTTAATTTTATCAATAATATACTCCTGCGGATGTGGTCCATGTCAGTGTGGGTATATCAGTAATATATGTGGATCCTTTACTGTAGTAATACTGTTGCTTTATAATGCTCAGTGTACAGTGGAAAGAGAAAACATATATCATACCAGCCTTCAGAACCGAATGCAACATCCATTACATTCATCCTGTTTCAGTTAGAATGGCGTGCCAGCTGATGTAGTCAAGGTATTGCCGGAAATAATGTTTTATATTTTGGTTTGTCGATATGAGGAGATTCACCCTCAACGAGGCAGCTGGACTGGTTTTTATCTTCATCTATTTATAACTTTTAAAATATTTTCAATTCCACAACAGTAATAAGCACGAGTGCATACTGAGTATTAAAATGTTCCATGTTGGTGCAGTCTGCTAAATGATTCAATTTTGAGCAATAAGTGCTTTGCAGAACACAATTTGTTCTGATGTCAGAGAAAAGCATTCCATAAATCACTCTGCACAACATAACCAATCACAACCAAAATTGGTAAGTTAGTGAGGCGCATCAGGTAATTTCAGATAGTTTATGCTCTTCTAGTTAAGAGAAATTAGGAAATCAGCAGTTTTTTACAACATGGAAATTGAATCTGAATTATTTCATTAGATGCAAGAGGCTGGCTCTTTATTTTGAGTACACTGAAATGAAAAATTCATAAACACGTGGCACATTTAAGCCCCCAACCTATAGACAGCGTCCACATTTCTTCATATAGTTTAAACCCATGGGCTCAGGAGGCTGCAGGCTATAGCTGGTTCTGACTCAAGTTGTGCCAGCTTCATGTGATTTTGACTTATTGTACCCAAAAGCAGTGAAAAGGGGGGGGAATCCTCCGCATAGCCCTTTCTGGGGTTTCATGGAGATCTCTCATGTACACACAAACACGCAGATGCACACAAACACACACACACAGATGCACACACAGATGCACACACAGATGCACACACAGATGCACACAAAGACGCACACACACACACACACACACACGCACACTGACAACTAATCAATGTGAAGTTTGAGCTGGAGAAAAACGGTGAACTTTCAAGCTTGTTCACCCACCAAAAATCAATTCAATGTCAAGTTATGCTTCAGTACTATAGCGAACCAAAACAAACAACAGAAAGACATCAACAGAGAATTGGGAAGTCAAATAAATCACCCTTATCAGTTTCAAACAGAGGGGACCAGTGAATCATCCTACTGCCAAACAAGTTTTGTGTTTTTGTACCTTTTAATTAGGCAATCGCCTTTTAAAAGTCACTAGTTGGCAGCCATGTGGCCTAGGAACGGCCAAAACAAAAACAAACCAGAGGAGCAATGCCCTTAGATCTGTCCACAACTGCTGACAGAAGATATAGGAGATTTTTGCTCATTCAGTATGTCAAGGAAAGTGGACACAATGCATAACCCTGAGGATGTTTGGACAGCCAACTACTGTAACGGCAAAGAATAATCTGCTGCTCTTTGGCTGTGTACCCTTCAGGTCATTACGTCGACCCTCAGTCCATTCTCCCATCCAATACTCTTTGCCGTTTTGTCAATACGTGTTGCCCATGAGTATTATGCTTCTATTAATCCTGCCAAGGAATCTGGTAGATGGACATGAAATGTGTTTTCTTCCATTTTCTCTTTTTAGCTCTTCTATAGTGTATTCTAGCCGAATAAAGGTTGGTGAACTGTGTAAACACCAGGGGGCAAAGATCAAAATAACTCCAGGACTTCACTTCCTAGCACAGTCTGATATGTTGCATTTTCATATTGGAAAAAAAAAAAACAGGACAATAAACTAAAACAGAACTCCTGTGTAAAGCACTTCAACATTTCTTCACCTATGCGCCTTTCACCAAGCCCTTTCTTGTATTTTCTCATCGCTTCCTGTAGCCTTTACCCTCTCCAGCCCTCCCCACACCCCCATCCCACCCTGCCCTCACCCCTCCATCCTGTCTGCAGGCTGCCATGCACAGATAAGGTGTCTTGGCAGGGAGTTGGAGTGCTGTCCTTCGACTCGCTGAGTGGGAATCCAGGAAGCTGTGTTCACGCCACGTCGCTGGAACAATAGGGACAGGGAGGGGAAGCAATTGGGATAAAAAATTTAAAAAAAAAATGTCGGAGGGAAAAATGAGTGTGGGACAATCAAAGCCTTGCCCTGCCAGAAGTAGATAGCAAGCAGACATGGTTTAAGACACAGCGCAAAGCAACAGTTTTCATCTCCGATAGCCTTATTGTCAAAAAGGGAAATCCTTAACATTTGCTACACAATAGATAGATACATTTCTTTGAGGTTGTAAAAGATTTCTGTGCTTCTTTTCAACGTAATGTTTCCCATGGCTTATTTTGTGATGAAGTGGTGTAAATTACTTTTTGGTTGTATGTATGCGCTTCTCCATGGCAGTTTGTGAAATTGTTGAATACTACTGATTTGTGTATATGGACACAAATATTAAATTGTTTTCTTGTCACTCAGCATGAAAACAGTGCCAGTGGAAAATCATTTGAATCATTTTTCATTTTGGACAAGCAAATGAAACATATCCACGTGACTCTGCGATGGTCAGAGCTAGTGACTATTGTAGGTGGATGGCTCAAGCAAACACAGGACTTTCATCCACAAGGACAGAGTTTTATACTGCGTGTTTTTGTGAAGAGACTCGTTCTTGATGGTTTTCCTAAGGCTTTGTTTGCTCTGTTGCCTGAACCAAACCTGGTTCTGTTGCCTAAACCTGACGGTGCTTTTGTTGCGTAATGTTGGTCCGACTGACTTGTTGCAGGCTTGAAAGATACGTACAAATGAAATGCTTTAGTTAGAAAGTCGTGCTAACAAAAACAAACAAATAAAGAAAAATCTTGTCCATATACAAGAATCACTGTCTTAAAATGTTGTGACTGTTTCTCAGACTGCAGTGAGACTGAAGCAGCTGCTGAGTTCCGATGTGTAGTGTGGCTACACAAACTGCCAACACCAGTTCCACTCCCTGTCTGATTTACAGTCAGACGTTAATCAGGAACATGTACAAAAACACACTGCGGTGTACCTCTTTTACACCCTGTCCACATGCCCACGCACACACTTTCACAATCATGACCCTCCACCTTACTGCAGCCTCGCCCTATTCTCTCTGCCTCTCTTTCCAGACAGACAAGCCACAGATAGCCAGTAAGTTCACGATCCAATCAGATGCAAAATGTTGCCAGGCCTGGTTCGAACACTCTCTCAAGGTACTCTTAGTGTTTCCTTAACGATCCAGATGCGTCTTGTGAGTTTTCAAACAGCAAGAAACATCTGGTACACTTTCTGTCAGAGGCGTGGTGTTGTTATATGCCATATGACAGACAACATGAAGTGTAGGTGGCAACATGAGAGTAAAATATGACAGATGTGTGGCATGAATGAATTCACAGCTTTTGAAATGTGCGACTGCAGGTGGTTTAATTAACCTTCACCTTTCAGTTATCATAAACATGTTCAACTTTTTCAATAAGTTGTTGATGAATTCTCAAAACTAAGCATGCACAAACCTTGCCACATGTGCACCTGCCAAACTCTTCTCTTCTAATGACTCTTATGCTTCACCACTACCCTGCCATGACATAACCTGACGTAATGTCTCTCTTCATAAATCTGCTGCCTTCGGACCATATGTATCACTCTTCTTCTATTATTGTCAAATAGTATCTGACCTCAGTCTTCACCAAATACCACATGAAAATCGAACTACCCTGGTGGGTCGGTGTAAGTGGTTCAGAACTACATAAATGGTCGGTCAGCTGTGGAGGGCATTGTAGGAAGCCACAAATTTGGGGGTAGAGTATGGGGGACCACAGCAAGTAAACACTGTAATTTAAAGCATCATCCGCGGTGGTTGGATCAAGAGTCAATGCATGCAGCCTGTTGCATTTAGAAACCAACGAATGTTGGATGTGCTTCAAATTTTGCCAAAGCTGCCAAACTGAAACTAATCTCCACTAAACAAGGGAATCAGATCATAGGCAGAGTAATGCTGGAAGGATCATAATGGTTTTAACATCTCTGGAATGCCTTTTGTAAATTGTTGTAAATACAGTCTCGCCGGTGGTTATTTTTATCTCAAACATTTACTGTAGTTGCCTGAAGCAAATCCCCCCTCTGAGCTTTAATATTAGGACGGCTTTCAAACAATAGAGTACGTTTCATGGTTTTCTCAATTTCATGTTATTATTTATATTTAATTTAAAATGCAACAAGTTTGCAACATCAATATTATAATGTACTGGTAGCCCATTCCCCTGGCAGGAGTTATGTGAGCAGCAAGGGTGCCTCATTCAAATAATAAAAAAAAAAAAGTACAGTATCAGTGTCCCAATATTGAATGATAAACATAAGACAACACTAGCTGCAGTGCGAAGTCGTTGTCCAACTACAAAACACCCAAGCTTGCTATGTTGAATGAAAATATACCTTCATTTTGCATCAGGATGCCATCAAACCTCAACTAACCTTCTTCCCTTGCGAGCCTCATTTCAACATTAACACTTTTAATGGTCTTAATGGTGCTACACACTGTACAGGTAAAGGATATTTTAAACGAATAACTGAGTCTTAAGGACACTTTAAAATAATTGGTTCATGTCTACCACAATAAATCTCTCATATTCTCATCAATGTAAATGCTTTACACTCATCCAACCTCAGTCTCTCCTCTTTATAGTGCCATTTGTCAGAGGAGGGAGGGATTCCTCCCGCATACCTTAAACTTTCAGTTTTTCTGCCACCAAGGGAAGGCAAGACAAACAGGAAAATAGGCAAAGGATGTGAGTGCTGCTTTCCTGGAGCCAAACCAGAGAGGCGGTAAATCATAAACCCTGAGCCGAAACTGAATTCACCACACCTATCAAAACCCATTTAGGATCAGAGGCCAGAGGTCCAACCATTTACTATCTGTGAGCTCCCCCTTTCTTTCTCTAATCCTTTTCTTTCAGGGGAAGAAAACAGATAAATGAAAGCCAAATACACATGGATAATCCCCGGCGTCTGTCCAAAAAGGAAATTATTATATTTGAAGTTATGAAAGTGCTTCCTGAAGTGAAGGAAATGCACTAGATTTTTAGGCCTGTGACTTGATCTAAGAAAAACATAAGCAGACGCATACTGGCAGACAGACAAATATCTAACCTTCCACAACCTTCCCTTTCTCTTACTAGCTCAGCCCCTCCATGTGTGTTGTGATTTACAGTATATCTCAAAGCAGAAAGAATTTATTAAAAAAAAAAGCAAAAGTGGTGGAAAACTCTTAAAGGTCCTTCTGGCCAGAGACGTGAAGGGAGGAAATTGCATTGATTTAAGCTCAGCTTCTTTTGGCATCTGTCCGCCTTCTTCATTTTTTCTTTCCTGAAGTGAGGGCGTTTGTTCCACAGCCGCCGGTTTAGATACAGTCATCTAAGATGTTTTTCTTTGTCTGTCATTATATCCACAGTAAGCTGACGAGTGGAAGTGAGTGGCAGCATCTTGATGCTTAATGACGGAAACTATAAACTTTTTTTTTGTGAAGAAGCCCGAACAGACTTACAATAGCTGCTTTTATTCATAAATGACATATAACCTACAATACAATGTGCAATGTGTCCAATGAAGATGAACACCATTTTCCTTCCATGTGTGGCTGCATACTGCACTGAAAACCTGCAAAATCACATGTAATTTCTGATTGAGGAATATTAACAGAGTAATAGGTGTAGTGATATAATATGCATCATGTACGTATATTTCTCTTCACTGTCTAGTCAATGTCGTCTGCGATTAAAGTCCCTTTTGACCATATTACATAATTCTCTACATATTTATCTCCAATATACTTTTGAAAATAATTTCATATGAATTACAATACATGTATTGTGAGTCAAATCATACAAACAGCACTAACAACTGTTGTTAACTAACAGTGTTCATTCAGCTTTAGCCATAATTAATCAACTTCCTAATGTTGCTCAGCTTTTAGTGAACTAAACTGACATTTTAAGTCTTGTCTTATTCACTGAAAGAACATTTTTGTTTAGTTTCAATCGATAAAAAAACAAAAAAACATTTTAATATTGATTAAGTCATCAAACCATTTGTCGACAAAGACTTTGTTTTTCCCGGAGGAACTTGAACTGAAAATGAAATGGCAGGCTGTGTTTGTTGTTACAATTTACATGAATTTGGAAAGAGAATATTTGAAATGTCCTAACATATCAGATCAGCTATGAGCTACTAGACAAGTAGCTACCAGACGAAGACAATCTAAATGCTCTGCATTGTAATAACCAGCCGATAGTTGTCTATTTCTGATATCGCAAATAGACAACATTTCAAAATTGATGGGACTTGACTATGACATGTTGTGTCCTGCTCTCCTCTCAAGTTATGTTTTTCTTGTTTCCAGTTTTCAGTTATTATATTCAGTTTTATTTTGGTTCACTCACCTTTGTCTCTGGTTTTAGGCAGCTTCCCTTCCTTCTCCTGTGTGTTTCCTGCCTGTGTGATTACCTACCCCGCCCTGCATGTTTTCACCTGACCTTCGTAGTCACCCTCATTTCATTTAGTCTGTGTGCTCCCCTTTGTCTGTGCCAGTTTGTTGTAGCACTGCCTCGTCTAGCATTACAGCCCTTTCTATATGTTCCTTGTGTTATCTAGGCTTTTCTTTGATGTGTTTTTTACTTAGTGGTGTTGGATACTGTTGCATTATTCTGGACTGCTTTCCTGTGTACTGAACCCTTGCTGCAAAGTAAATATTTCCATTCTACCTGTGTTTTCTAGTCTTGCATTTGAGTTCATCCATTGTCCCAGTGTAACAAAGGTGTGTTGTAATGATATTGTGTTGCGTGATGGTACCAAAGAGACAAACAGGACGAGAAAGGTACCTAATGTACAAACATTAAACACACAAAACAACAGCACAACCTCACTGGAAACAGTTTTATTGCATCTCTTCGTCTGAAGCCTAAATTTATACCTCTGATGTTTCCCCCTGTTTGTCTCCATGTTTTCACAGCTCTGGAATGCGCTGGACAACACAACCCTGATTCTCTTCTCCAGCGTGAGCTTCAGTTTAGGACGATTGATGGCCGCTTCCCCGCTGAGTTCACATAGCATCAGCCTGCTTCCCCACAGTCTCTGAGGTAATCGTCTATTTCTCCGGTGGCGTTCAAGAGACGCCCCGCAGGGCTTGTTTCACCACGGCTAGCATATTCCCGTATTAATCATAGCCGCACGTTGAAGCATTATCTCTTTTTGTGTCTGCACCACATGCAGGTTACGTGAAGGCAACACCCGTGAAAACCACTGAACGGGAAGCTTTAAGATAGCGGCGCATTGATTTAAGAGTTGGTAAACAAAGACACAACACCAAAGAGTTGTACCACTTGAGTCTGCTTATCTCTTAGCTCTCTCTAAAGGTTGTAATGTAATTATTGATGTAATGTAATCATCTATTAAAGGAAATATTAATATACAAAAAAAATATGAATTAATCTAAATTCCTATTATGTGTGTGTCCGAGCTCAATGGGAACATTTAGGTTTTCTGCATATTCCAGTTGTTATCCCGGCTTTCAATTTTGCCCACTTTAACATTGTCTGTCCCGGGTGAAACCTGAGCTTGCTGTTGTTACAACATGGCATCTTTTCACATATTGGAACAGTTAGGGTTAGGGCTTGATCCCCGTGACCTCTTGACTTCACTCGCGTCTCCACACAGCCTCGAAGAGATGCCTTGTCATGGGTGCCAAAGGAGGGGCCGAGGGTTAGGTGAGGTTGGACATCCAGAGGTTTGGATGTGTCACTGGTCCAACAGACATGCTGGACTCATAGATTAGCATACACACTTATGCAACCGCTGAAAGCTGTGCATGATGTAGCCCCGGGTGTACTGTGCTCAGGATTGGTTAGTTGGCACTATTCGACACCTTATGCCATTCTTTGATGGCCCAAACACATTCCCTCCGGTTTGCAGTGGTATGATAGAAAGTGCTGTATCGCAAAAGCAGCAGCCTGGCTTGTCAGAAGTTGGGTGGAAAAGAAAGACGGTTCTCCCCCCTCACCTCTGCTCATGCCCCATTTTCTACCTCTAGCATAAGCAAACACACAAACTCTTTAAGTAACAAGTTTCTTTGCTGCAGCCTAAATATGTCATTAAAGCACAGAAAACGAGGGGGAAGGAAAGGCACAGAGCTACACGGTTTTCGGTGTGGGAGATCATACAGGGGCTGAAAGACTGTTTCAGGTCTTTCCAAGCTGTCTTTTTGAGCCATAAATGAAAGCAAAACAACAGTGTGTGAGCCAGCCGAGTCAGTGGAGGCTCAAGGACTTCGTACTTTGAGTCTCAGTTTCATATCAAGCCAACACCACTTCCCAACCTAACTC
Source organism: Ophiodon elongatus (assembly GCA_016806645.1). Classification (NCBI taxonomy): domain Eukaryota; kingdom Metazoa; phylum Chordata; class Actinopteri; order Perciformes; family Hexagrammidae; genus Ophiodon; species Ophiodon elongatus. The sequence continues at coordinate 464,107 of JACSYO010002159.1, forward strand.
CTCTAGCTCTGCCTTCCAGCCATCCATTTTCTCTCTAGATCCAACCTACTTCCCTGCATGTCACACTGCTGAGCTATGCTCAGACTCCTTTCCAGTCATTTTGGTTCTGTCCTTTACTCTCTCATTCCTGCTCTATTTTTTTCTCTCTATTTGATTGAGAAATTTCACATCACTCACTGAGGAGAAAAAAAGAAAGAAACAACTGCCCTCTTTACCTCTCTTTGCCTCCATCTCTCAGTCCATTTTCTTTACATTTCCTGTTCCTTTCCTCTCCCTCTCTTTTTCTGTCTGCCTCCTCTGCTCCACTTATGCATCCCAGCAGTCTAGATTTCCTTTCCTCAGGTTATAATAGTTAGACTGTGAAATCACCCGGGCCCCACACCCCTCCCTTCATCCCCGTGTCCTTCTTTCCCCTTCCACTCCCTAACATCTTTCTCTCCCTCCTCTGATCCCCTCCCTTCTCTCACTACTTATAGCCAATCTTTAATATTTATGGCCTCAAAGCTTGAGAAGTGGGTGGGGGATCGACACTTTACCTCGCCTATGATTACTTGCGTGTTGTCAGTGACCAAACGAGGTAAGACGAGGGTTGCACTAGAAGGTTGAGGCCGTGAAGCGGCAGCCCTGTAGAACAGAACAGAGGCTACCCAATCTCCTCCAAGCCCCCATACTGAAGTGATTAGGCCACAGGAAGCTGAACCTGACATTGCTGACACTAGGCCCCCCTACCACATCCTGCCCCAACATCCACCCACACCACACGACACCACCTCTCTACGCTGACACCCGACTCAGCGTGGCAACCACAAGTCTGATTTACATGATCTGATATTGTTCCAAAGGATGGAAGGGAAGAGGATTCAGGACACTCAAGAGAGTGAAAAAAAGTCCAAAAGAAACCTGAGATCAGTGGAAAAAGGGGGAAAAAAATGCTCGTGGCTGCCTCTTTTATTGTTTCCTTGTCTCATGATGTGTTGGCAGATATAAACAGGAAAGAGCAATGCAACCTGCCAATTTCAAGCCTATTAAGTGTAAGTGGGATAACTACTGCAGGTGCTTTATTTTGGCTGCTGGGATCACATGGATCAAGAGATCTGTGACCGTATGTTGTTATTCATATCAAACCTTCAACAAGGATTTATATGTGGCAACTGCACTCCATTACCGCACAATTTTATTTCTTACATATCTAAAAAAAATTAGAGGAATTTACATTTCAATAAAAGTTAATGCTTGCCTCCTCCCCAAATAAAGTGAAAACATGCACAAATTATATATATATATATTTCCTACCCGATATATTTTAGCTTATCATTTATAAGTACAAGATGCCATAAAGTGAATGGCAGTTTGGTTTGAGTAGCTAAGATAACCTTTGCGAAAGAGCACTACTGCCCTCTTGTGATTGGGGTGGAAAGGGCAGAATTGAGAACATTGGAAATGGCACTTGATTTAACCTTGACTCGAAAAACTTTACTCCGATTATGGAATCACGAATGGAATGAAGATGTGGAACCTACTCACAAGAATAAATCATATTCAAACCAATGCTTTTTCTCATTTATTTAATCTACAATTTGCTTTATTAGCTTGTTAAATCAACAGCAGTTCATTAGAAAGGTTCTGACGGCACATTGGACTTTTTCCATTTACATATGAGGGTACAACGAAAAATATTGTTTGTTTTCTGCAATACATATTCATAAAAGCAAACAATTCAAATGTAAACTGTATCTTCCCATATCATTTCAGGTAACCATATTCTATTACATTCAGGTTAAATAAATGGTTCTTTCATGAGCATTCAGCAAATCCAAACCTGTATCGGACCAAAAACTCCAGTTAAATCTTACTTTTCATTTAATTTGTTCTCTCTCTGTCACCCTCCTACTCTCTTGCACCAATCAAAATGTGTGGGGTTTGTTTTTTAAGTAGTGATTGCTCTCTGTTTGACTCCCGTCTCCGGTGAAAGTGTTTCATTTCACTAATGTAGAAGTGAAACCGTCTCACTGAATACTCTGGGGGCCGTGGAAATAATCAAAACACTGCAAGAACCAGCAAGGAATACAAACTCCAGTTAAGAACAAAGGAAATGGAAATCAATGGCAGGATATGCAGATTTTTTTTGACAGCTCGACACGCAAATAATCTTTTGGGAGTTTACCCTCTGTTGCCTTTGCCAGGTTAAAATAACAACTGAGCAGGGAAATATAAAATGCAGTATGCTGTAGAAAGGGCACAGCATTACACCTACTTAGTTTTGTGTGAAGGTATTCCAAAACAATCAATAAAGAATGTACTGCATCGCAAGCAAGGCTGAATCGCCTAAGGCATGGTCATATCTACGAGTGCGTGGCTTCTAACCTCAGGAATTCATTTAAAGATGTATTATTAAAAAGCTATACTTTATGTCTTATGAGCAGTTGTATTTGTCAGTTTGTCGACACTTGAGAAGCTTGAGGAAAGCCTCCATCTTGTGGGCGTCTTTCTTGAAGCAGCTGAGTAAAGTATAGTCCCTCATCACAGATTCCAGCATCTCCGGCTGCACGTCGTACTGGAGTAGGCCTTGCTCACTGTGGTTTATGGTCAACATCCCCTCATCCAACATCTGCACGGAAACATGACGGAAATATTAACGCAAACAAAACAAGGATGAAAGGTGTGTTTTGTTTAGATTTTGAAGTGAAAGAGGGGAGTCAGTTTCCAGTATCCACAACTTTTACATACAGTAAATTATACTGATTCATCTAGTGTGGGTTTAGTTTCATAACAGTAATCACGAAAATGGTATTCAACCCACCTTCTTGATGAGGACCACGACCCCTTGCTCCAGACTGATCAGTTTCACAGACACCCACTTGGTCTTGTTGAGGAGCATGTCAGGAGCGGCATCGTAGTGATCCAGCGAGGTCTGCAGATAGACCAAAGGCTCGATCCATGACTGGACCAGCATCAGCACAGAGTGGAGCAGCCATTTGTCCTGCAGGGCACACAAGTGAAGTATTCAAATTCAAACAGTACAAAAAACATAACGTTGTCCTTAGACACAAAGACAATATAAAAGAATACACTACCAAACATGACATAGCTACAGTAGAACTGACTCTTCTCTATTTATGTATTTAATTAATAGCAGCCATATGCCCTTCACAATTATTGTAAGATAGCAATGAACAGAAGTGATAAAAAAAAGACAGATGACCTCAATAAAAGCATGGCTTTTGATCAAGGGCTCGACAGCTACAAACCATTCAGCAACAACAGTGGGTTGAAATGTCATGGGTAAAGCAGTTGAGCCTGCTTAAATTCCCCGAAGCAGAGCAGACGCCAAAGCAAGTGCAAATGACCACCATACAAATGGCCATTAAACCGCAGAACAGGCAATATTTCAGCAGAAAGGGCAGAGGATAAATTATTAACAGTATATGCACTACATGCAGTTTCAAAGATCACATTTACTATTATGCCGATGACATAACTTTCAACCAGTATTTTCAATATAGCTACAATTTAGTCCTTAAAGATATTGTTTTTGTCATCTGTACTTGGCCTTTGTTAATTGAAGGAGGATTATTGTGGAACTTCCCATTAACCAGATTACAGTTCACATTAGCCTTTCGCTAAGTGGTTCGATCTAGTTTCCACACTACTGATGCATCTGACATTTGGCCTTAAAGGTCGTGCCTCGTTGGACGTGATTCAAAACCTCAGTAGGCACAGACGAAAGAAAAATGAAATGTTATACAGGCAAGTCCATTTCAAAGATTTGAGGACCTTTCATTGTAATTAGTGCAAACAACTCATCATTCAGTAGCTGACGGGGGTGGGTGGGGGGATCTGTAGAAGGAGGGGAGGTTCATTTGCACACTAAGCATCGTTATTAAAAAAGAAAAATTGGGCTCTGCCGCTTCAAAGTGATTTGTGAGCAGACCTGTGTATGCATTAACATCACCCAAACAACTGCACACGCAAATGCACATGCACAAGAATGATCAACTCCACTCAGATGCAAACAGACAGACACACAAACACAAATCCATAGACACATGCGACCACCGTTACTTGTATTGCCTTTGTTCAGACAAGGAAACTGCCTCACATATAAGCACTGGCAGAAAAAAAAGAGGAGCTGCACACATACTTACTGTCATTGTTAACAGATTATGATCAAAGCCCTTACAAATTTAAATAAAAAAAGATTCTGTTGCCATCAGCCATGTACTCACAGATATCTGTTGGATTTCGTTTTTGGAGCTGGGGATGGGTAAGGTTTTGGTGATGCATGTATAGCCAGCTTGGTTCCTTTGGAACTGCAATGGCAGCGGGATAAACATATCCTCCTACAAACCAAACAAGCATGGTGGGAAAAAAAAAACATGAAAATACAGACACACATAAATTGCAACCCGAGCAATACATATTTCTGTTCCAGTGCTTTGATTGACCCATTTATCCTCAACCCTCATCAAGGTTAAGCATCTGAAAATAAAAAAAACTCTTTTGCTTTAGTATACTCTATCATAACTAACGGTCATAAGCAGAATGTTAAAATGGTTGCACTCCTAACCCCTGTAAAACAAATACAGGCGAACAACACTTTAGTTGATTTCTCGAATTATTTTTGAAAACCTTCAGTACTCCCAGTTACGGAACAACAGGAACACACAAAAAGACAGGGAAATAATGACAACAGCTTCACCGATCTCGGCCACTGGAGATACAGCGGAGATTCATTTTATTCGGCATCGTGTTCTCATCTGTAGACCGCATGCAGCGTCTTCGCAGTAACAAGTCCTACATCATCCCATTTCAAAGACCATTTTGGATCTCGAGCCGCAGAGTGAAGGGGATTCAACAGGCTGCAAAACCTGTGCTCTTGCTGCTGCGGTATATCATTATCACATTCGTGTTACTCCACTGTAGGCCTGCTTCTTCAATAAAACATCTTTGGCTCAGAGGAGAGATGGAAGATTACTTTGAAGCCTGGCAGCGAGGCGATGATCATGTCAGAATCAAAAGCAAATAACACAGAGTATCTAACAGAAAGTGTCAGCGCTTTTGGTCCAGCGTATTGTGAAAAAAGGCCAACAAAAAGTAATTTTGTTCCCATTGTGGAACTCATTCCAAGTGTTGCTAGACGGCATGTTAGATTTAGTGATTAACAATAACATATCTTGGGAATTATAACTGCTGAGCAATGTATTTTTAATTAGTTTTGTATAGTTGACGTGAGAAAACAACATAATTCCATTACTCTTTGGATGCCTCAATTTTTACGACAGTCTTTTTTTTTGTACTATATCAAAATAAATATGCTAAATTCTGCATTGTTGTCACTGTGGCCTTCGCCATCGGTAGCATGATTACAGCACTGCTTTTCAAGATGCCGATTCCACATTCCATAAAAGTATTACAAAAAAAAGCATCATGCTCAACTTGAATGAAGAAGAATATCATGGATTCTCTTAGATTGCATTCCAGTTGAATCCCCTCGTTTTAGACACAAAGAAAACATTTTCTATTGTCAAGTGATGCTCAGTGTGAAGAGCGATTCAGTTTCTCCTGAGGCTAAACACACACTAAATGTATGCCTTTATGGCAAACTGTAAAAATATAATTCCCACCATACAATACACAAGGTTCATTTTAGGACAGTGGACGGTGTTACTCACATACAAAGAGCATGATTCTTCTGAGACACGGTAGATGAGCTCAGCATGCTGGATCACTCGGTCTAGAAGTTTCTCTTGGGAGATGGAAGGGCAGCGGGTGAGGCTACCCTGCTCTTCCCTACAGTCTAGCGGGATACTCAAGGTGAGCAGGTTGGGCCAGAGCAATACTGCCCACACACCCCACTGCATAACTAAAGACAAACACATACATACAAGTGTAACAAATACTCACACAAAATGCACAAAACACCAAAACCCTGATCATACACGTCTTCATTGTTAGCTGTATAGTTCTACCGGATTTACCTTCTTTTTTATTAGTTTCATGAATCAAAATCACTGCTTCACTAAATAAACTGGTGTAATTTATGTCTGTCAATATAATTTCAAAACCAGCTGTCTTTCTGTCTTCAAGTGTGATGTATTACCTAACACCAGGTGCATTCTGTATTCTGTGAGTCTTCAGGTCCTTCCTTGCTTTTCTATCATGCTGACTTTCTTTATAAAGCCTGAGGAGGCCATGCATAAAGGAAAGGGTGATTTTGGTCTTGCGTAGGTACTTGTAAAATGATACTGTTCTTCTCAAAGCAATGCATTTCTCATCTAATGCATAATACCAAGATAGTAACTATAGTCAGGCATGCTAGGCCTGAATAATCCTTGTTCCTGATTTCAAGAAACGAACTGGAGGTTTTTTCCAAATATATTTGACAATATGAAATCTGGATCAACCCATTTAAAAAAAAGAAATCCAAATAAATGTTTTGCACATTTCTATTCCACCAGCATCCTGATACCATTGGCCAATGATCCATGAATGAAGACTGAGACTGATTAGATTTATCAAACAAAAGCTCAAAAAAGGAATGGGCTGAAAAATCCCTCCTTTCAGCTGAGGTAAGTATGTAATGTCGATTTAAACATGAAGGGCAGAGAAGGCTGCAGAAAAGACAGCGTAGAACTGTAATAGACACAACAAAAAGGGACTGAATGCATGAGATTGGGAAATCACTGAGATCTAACAAAACCCCTCAAATCTTCTTTTTTTATTTTGACATTCATATTCCATTCTGCTCAGAAAGAGGAGCTCAACCCAGAAGCTAAGGTTTTCCAATTGTAATGGCTGTTTATCTGTCATAGAAGGGAGCACATGTTTAGTATAATCCATGCCTGCTTGAAGCAGACTCCATTAAATGCTCCACCCCCCCACTGTACTACTTATTTAATCTGTCCTTGTGTAAGTGTAATCAAATTGGAAAATTAACAGGGATGAATTGTCTGGTAATAAATCCATCCATTTAAATAAGATAAGATAATAATATATATTGTATCCCGAATTTTTTTTTTTTTACATGGACCAATACAATGAAGAGGCAGAGAACAATCAAGAGGCTCTGATGTTTATTCCCTCAGTGAAGCATGTTTAAGGATAAGCTAAAAGCAGACAGTAGATCAGAGCGTGGCAGCTGATGCGTGTCTTGTTACTGAAGAGATAGTTTCCACCCACCCTCAAGACACCTGAAGCCTCGTGTCACATATGCCAACCTTTTCCACATTTAACAATGTTCTTTCCTTATCACCTTTCGTTTAATCCTTCACTTCTTTCCTTCTCCCCCTTATTGGTGGCGAAGCAGATTTTCAAAAGGTAAGCACACCTCTCCAAAAAAATAAATAAAAATCTTGTTCAATCCTTTTATATGTACAGGGAATGTATTTTGGTAAATTTATAAAACGTCCAAATTAATTTGAGAGGACTCAGATCATAGTTGTGAGGGTATTTTTGCTCAATCTAATCCGATTTTGGGTATCTTCCAAAAAGGTATTTGTGGCCCAACCTTTTACGGGTTTAACCCAATTTATTATATCAATTCACATTTTAGGTAATTAATGTAAGTGTAAGCATGACTTGTGCCTCCACACTTTTTAAACACTGCTTTTTGTACACATCAAAGGAGGCCGAGCATGGAAATAAACCAAAACCAAAAAAGAGCGTCTGCAATTACTAGTATTCTGATGTTATAGTGTTAATGGATGGTGTTACAGTCTTCTACAGAAGCAGAGAATGGGTGGTCCATTATCATAGATAGATAGACAGACAGACAGACAGACAGATAGATAGATAGACAGATAGATAGATAGATGATAAATATTTAACAAAATATATTTAATTGAACCAAATTGAACCAAATTGAACAAAATTGAACCTCTGCTCAGGTAGACATTACGCCACTCTATCTTTACACAGACAATAGTTGTTTGCTGCCATATTAATGCTGTGCGTGTTGAATACAGCTCCTTTAAAGCATCATACTCAACCAAACAAACAGGGGCCTTTAGGGAGAAGGCAGAGAAGTGCAGCAGCAGGCAGACAGAGAGGGAGACTCCTCGTAGCAGCCAGGGCTTCGTGTCTCTTCTGCACATTTCTCGTGGGCAGGACTGAGACGCAAGGAGAGGAGGCGAAAACAGGTTTTGAGGAGACAAGTTAGCATATTAAAAAGCACCTATAGACTGGGAACACTGGGCCCAGCCCTTAATAAGTAAACATCCCTCAGAACTGTGTTAACAGTGTCAAGTAGCGGGATCAGTGGAGTATGTCATTTCACAATGCCGAAAGTACTCTCGAGAGCGAGAAACATTGAAGAGGGAAATCAGAAAGCTGAGTCTAATATGAGGTAATATCAGTAATAATATTAGTAATATTTTACATCAGGTTAGGGAGTTTATTCCAAATTCTGAAAGAAACTGGGATATACAAGATCATTTAATGTTCAGTGAGTGGGTCTGCTTTGTATGTTTGTTTGGAAAAGAGGATCACTTACACTAGTCCACACGCCAACATAGTTGGGGGCGGTAGAACACTGGGCCCAGGGGTTCCTCGTGGGCCCTGCTGACCCCCTAAACCCCGGGTGAAAAGCTTCTAATTGACCTCAAGGGACCTGTACTGGACCTTCTTTAAAACAACATAAACATGTTGACCGGTTCATTTTCAGCACGCCATTGATCCAAATCATACACACCCAGGATTCATGCACAGGTGCATGCTGGGTGTGGCAAAATGCAAAATGCTGAAATGCGTGCGGTAGATACTCGAGCAGTGACTTCCACTTGTATTTGGGGACTTTTTCGCCTTTTAGTGAGGGATGTGAGGCCTTTCTGACGTTTTTGACAATATGCCTACAGAGCCTCGTTCAGCGTAATATGTTTGAACACTCTGAAGAGTGCAGTGGAACAGAGAGGCCCAGTGTGGACTGCTTCTATTGGGACAAAGAGGTTGAGTGTGGAACCTGGAGAAGATTGAGGAGGACTCTGCAGGGCTCTAGTTGAGACAGGCGAGTCGCTCCAACAAAACACTCTTTGGAGGCCGCCAACGTGGGGGTGTGTGTTTGTGTGCGCGGTCCGCACGTTGTGCAAAAACTGTGCAGCTATCACTTTGCTGGTGTTTGTGGCCGCCGCCGCTGTGGAGTTTTAAATTGTTTATACATCTCTGTGTTGTCTGCTTTTGTGATGTTTTATTCTGCTGTTGATTCTACTGACGCCTTATTTAGTTCTGTTGCACTCGTCGCGGTGTCCTCTTTTTATTTTGTTATTTGTTTGGTCCTCTTTGCTGTTTGTGAAGTTCATAATTGTATACTCCGCTTGCAGAGCGCAATTTATAGAAAATGATTAGGCCTATTGCTAGTTTAGAGAGGTGTGAGAATGGTGTGGTAAATGCAGCCCCTGTTAATGTTAATGCACTATATTTTGTTGCCTGACAATGTTGTTTGATTTAATAGGTCTATCATACAACATCATCAGATTTTATTTAATTTTCTTTAACCCTCCCTATTAAAATATAACGCAGTAAGGTTTACACAGAGTACTTTTACTTACCTACTTAATAAATAATTTTCATCGTAACAAGTAACAGTACTTTTACATGAGTCAAATATTCCAGTACTCTTTCCATCTCCGGCTGTACGCTCAGGCTTCTATTGAAGTGCCTTCAATAGAAATGGAATGTATTGTTGGACATAAGGGTCGCTGATGTTGTCTTCATGTTTTCTACCAAGGGATCTTAACTAGTGTCCTCTTCTATGCTGTGCTCTGCTGGGGGGGGCGGCATCACTGCGGATGATAAAAATCCGAATCAACAAGATGATCAAAAAGGCTGGCTCAGTGATCAGCCTTACCCCGGACTCACTAGAGGTCACTGTAAATAAAAGAACAAGGGCCAAGTTAAAAATAAAATCTTCTTTTAAAGGCCATCCACTACACTGTGTTTTTAATGGACTCAGAAGCTCATTTAGTGAGCGACTCAGGATGCCTACGTGTTCTACTGAACGACAGCGGTTAGGTTTTTTAATGAACACCTTTAGATGTGGTTTTTAGATTGATGTCATGTTTCATATGGCTTTTTCTGGTATTTATTTATTCTCTGTGATGTGTTTTTGTCTGTTGTGCACTGTGGACTGTGTCTATTGTTGTCTGTATGAATGTTGGTGGCAAATGAAATTCCCCACTTGGGAGTGATAAAGTCTTCAATCAATCATCAATGTATACGTTGACATATAATGCAATGTATTTAACAGACGAAAGACATTCATCAATTTAAGAGTAGTATCATTATCATACACAGCACTCTAAAGTAACAATACAGTAAAACATTCTAATATTCTTTCTTTTTTTGACAATTGCTTGGTTCTGCTACTGTAAATACAATGTTTCTTCAAGTTGTTTGCCAGCTTTGATGACATTTGACAGGTTATTTTCATTTACATTTTTTTTTTTAAGCTGAAAACAGATTGTTTTTTTCAGAGGCCTTTAGGAGAGATTTTGTTTGTTCAACCCTCTCATTTTCATTTGAAAGAGTTTGTTTGCATCTTCACAGCATTACACACCATTAATGTTCTCATCTTGCAGGTACATTCTCATCTCTACTCGGACTCAACCCTCCATTCATGCCAGATGTTAAAATGCAAACGCATGTTTAACCGGACCATTGCACAGCTTTTGTAAACTACTGATATAATAGTGGCATCGTTTCTGCATAACTTAAATACTGTCCAATATTGAACTGAAAGGTCAGTTTTTCGCTCTAAATGGCTTCTCAGGTTCAATCCTGTGCTCAAAGCACATATAACTTTCTCCACAATTTCCTTTGCAGGATATCATTTCGTTAGACTGCTTTCAGGCTGGTGTCCATGGCTACAGAAGCTGTGTACTGTCTCCATGTCACCCTGTAGATTATGTCGACTGAGCCTCCCCCTCGTCAACGGCAGCTGCTTGACAAAGTGGTGCTGCACCTGTTTCTTATCATGTCAGATGTCAAGTGTATTATTTATCTCCAAAATCACAATCACACTCCCAAAACTGTAGAGTGTGCCTTTCAAGAAAGTTTTGTTCTTAATGTTCTCATAACTTTGACCTGCAATTGTATAGTCCTTACAATCTCTGTGCAACTAAAGAAACTTCAGGTCAATTTCCAAGAACACATTTTCTCAGTGCTTTGAAATCTTGCTTTTCTAAGTACTCAACCACATAACGACATTTGAAAATGACTTACAGCTGTTGTATTATCTAGACATCAACTGCTCACCGAACATTTGACATTATGCAAGAACGTTTTCCTATTCTTACCTTTTACTTTCTCTTAGTTTTTTCAATCGGTGATCTCAAAAGTGTGCTCCGTCAGATTCAGCAAGCAATCCGAACTTCATATTATATAAATGACCTTGATGAATCAATGATGAATGCAAACTGTGCGTAAATGAGTGTGCATGATAATTGTAAATTAGCATAATTAACGCCCGAATAATTCCATATAAGGCTGTTGATCCGGCCCTTCATGTCTTATATTTAAGTCCTGCTTTCGAACATCCATAAGGGAAAGTCTATCATTTTTTAGCAGCGTCAGCAGCAGAATTAAGGGACCTGCTAAAGCCAAGGAATGGGGGGAAAATAACGAGTGCTGTCAATGCCTTGTCACCTGAGGGCCGTACTGTCACTGAAATAAAGAAGAAATAGTTAGATATGAAAAACGTCTTGCTGTCGATGGCTGCAACGTGAGGGGGTTGAACAATTACATTTCATATTGAAATTGTAGTGTTGTTCATTAGCATCAAAAGCCAAATTAAATAAATGGTGATATTGGAAGGCTATGTGAATACATTACCAAAAGCACGAAAAATTCTAAACATGAGAAAATTGGTGAATGTGTCATGTTCTCTGAAATTACATTTCATTTAGCTGACGCTTTTATCCAAAGCGACTTACAATGAATGCATTAATCATACACTGATGACAGGGGCTACCATGCAAGGTGCCACCTGCCCATCAGGATTAACTAACATTCACACACCGTAAGCACAGCTACCGGAGCAATTTGAGGTTAAGTGTCTTGCCCAAGCACACATCGACATGGACTAGCTGAGCCGGGTCTCGAACCACCAATCCTCTGATTGAAGGACCCCTGCTCCACCACTGACCCACAGTCGCAAAAATCAAACACGCAAGCCGCGTAAATAACAAAGGTAGGAATGGTACTTGCACGAGGCCCATTGTCTATCGCACGTGTGCATGTGTTACACGTTTTCTGTGCTTTCCTTCAGGTCATAAATCCTTAGGAGAATCATAGTTGTTTATTTATTTTTTTTATCTTTGAAACTTCTGGAAGCTTATTATATAATCCCCTCGACAATACTTACGCCCCATCAATGCAGCGTTAACAAGCATATTCTACTATTACCATTTCTTCCCATTTGCTTTAATTGTATTTTTATTTCATATTATGCACACATATATTCCCACATATTGCTAATTTTATGAGGTGACAATCAGCGGCAGTTCATACATATCAGCATTACCTTTTCATGTTTTGTTGTTTTACTGTTTCATTTGCACCTACAATGTGTATTTACCCGTGGGCACAGCCGCTTTGCTATTTTGGAACCTAATTTGATTCCTGAAGCAATTTCCGGTTTTGAATCTAAGGTGAGAATTGTAGCACCAAAGTGACTTGCAAAGATATGCATTAATGAAAATACATGAAGTGGAGTGCATTGGCACCAAACCGTTGTTTCTATTTGCAGAAACAAGTCCCCATATAATATCATGTCTGGCACCTATAGTTTGTAGTGTGTTATCTTAATATCAAAACGGCCCATCTGTGGGGGGAAAAAAACTAAATAAAAAAACATAGAGATGGAGTATGAAATGAGATGAATAACTCAAAAAGAAAAACATGTATTTTAGTCTTAAATCTGAAACAACAAAGAGTGGTGTTGCAGCATGGAATCCGCGAGACATTGAACAGAAGTTATTGCCATTGCATTAAACTGTACTCTAGATTCCACAAACTACAAAATGCTGCATTATTTATGATTCTCAGTTTAATTGAAAAGGGTTCATCCGTCCATCCGTTGTACCTCGACCCCTTTTCATATGTTTATTCAGATTTTCTTTCAACTTCCACCACGGTAGGGTTTTGCTGAGCACACTGTGTGTGTTCTTTGTCCGGAGCAGCCTGCAGAGTTTCACGCATTCAACATCGCAAAGAATCTATTCATGTCCACTGTACAATTTGTAACCCAGATCTGGAACCTTGAAGCTGCTGCTGCTTGCTCTTTCTTTATGTCGTGTTACAGGATAGTACCACAATGTTGTTGCGCCTATTGTTCTCTCTCCATGGGTTCTTGAGATGCACAATGCGCTTGAATGGCAATTCATGCCTCACATAGATAGAATTTGGTGTAGTATGTATGTTGTAAGTATGTACATAAAATAAACCATAGTACATGACTTGTCACACCTATTGTACATTTCCAAAATATGTTTTTGTTTTTTGTTCTGGACAATACAGTTAAAGAAAATATGTCTCAGTGGTTGAAAATAGATTTCCTCCCCATGTAAAGAGCATGATTGCACGCCATGTCTGTCATGCTACATCTATGCCTGCAAGAGTAAGTGCCCACTATATCCCCTCATGCAGTATATTGTGAAGAGAACACACATGAATCACTACGGTCCCGACGGAATTCTCATGCTTGCTGATGGTTGATTGGCAGCTCTTCAATAGGGACATATTGCTCCTTTCTTGGATCCTAGAAAAAGTTTGAGTACTGTGTGTGTGTGTGGGTGTTTATGTGTGCTTGAGATGCGAAAGAAAACTGGTCCATTGCTTTGAAAGGTTCAGTGAAGAAAAGGCGAACATAATGTCAGGGGTATAATTGTATTTGCGTCAAGAATATATTTCTTTAAGACGATGCAAACCATATCTGTGGGCAGGATATATACTGAAATTTATTTTGGAATTGTTCCACACATTTTTTCCAAATGCTCAAACAGATATATTCTACGTCGTGTTCTTTTTACATCATCATTTTATTTCATTTTAGTCATATTCCAATGTTGTTTTTCAGCTTCTGGTATTATTCTACATTTACCCACAACCACCTTGAAAGTTAGACTTTGATCATCATGGGTCTTACCTGATCAAATAAACCTTATATATTGCAGCTTGTTTTGCACAAACCTTTTTTGTTTTGTTTGCCTATATTCCAGATACTCCTTCTTTATGGCTGGATATTTACAATAGGTTCAATAAAGGCACTTACAAAGAGACAATAGTTTTTAACTGGATTCACCTCATCAGTGTTTTTTCATGTGTGCCTAGTATTTTATACAATTTGTGTGCAACAGTCAGTAGTGTGCATAACAGTAATAACGATACTTACTGAATATGTGATGTGTGATGTGTTTTTAGATTGACACTGTTTTGGGCAGTATGGCATACAGCCGATGAATACTTTTCTTACCAGCTGTCTTGTTTTTGATGTGCAATAACGTAACCACTCATGGCATTAAAACATACTACAATATTGTTGTCTTCTTCTCAGGCTTCAAAGGAACGAGACAGTTACGTATTTCAGCTCTCATCCACACTGGACAACCAGATGAGTTGTCTTTTTTTGTCTGGATTGTAAATGTATTATCATATTAATTTTTATGAGCTAAATCATAAAAACAAAGAAACAGTTGGATGATTAGCCTTAGGTATGTTCCATGGCTATCTTATTCCTTCATGAGATAAGATAAAAGAAGAATACAGCTTTTTTTTTAAACAAAGGTTATAATATTGTAACCCTAGTTCTATAAACACAGGGGGAGCCCTCCATTGGACTCCATGGGTATTAATCTCAATGTCCAATCACAAGAACGCGCGTGATTGGACATGTATTGTAGTTGCATGTAGTTGGCATGTAGTGTTAACTGTAAAGCGGTCACTGTATAAAGTAATTAAATGTCTTTCTTCAAACAAAAAAAGTCTATGAACTTCAGTTTTTACAAAAATATGATTCATTTTTATTTAGAATGAAGATCACAGAAATCAGATATTATCGGTCCTTCTGTCATCTGTCCTCTTTCCTCCTTCTCACCGTCTGCAGGTAACCCTGGTCGAGGGAGGAGGGGCTGCTTTGTCTCAGCCTGCGGAGAAGAACAAACTAAGACAAACAGTTTACATGTTCATGCTTGTTGAACAGATGTATTAATACAGTATTGGCTTTTTTAATGTACCCATCCCTGGATCACACTTTTGTATTTTATGCCTCTTTATAACTGTTCATTTTGGGTCATTGTGTGCATATGTTGGTGCATGTGCCTGCATATGTGCTTGTGGGTTTTGATTTGCATGTGTGAATAAATTGTTTGTATCTTCTGCATGGAGAAGACAAATACAATGTGAGAAATGTGTGCTGACAAATATTTAACAATTTCTAACTATTAATAGCAGTAATTAGACTGAAAGAAAAACTTAAAATAACTAATGAACTATACCGTAAAGCTTATGGTTAAAGTAGACAATAAGACAGAAATTGAAGAACTAGTTAAATGACTATTGTTATCACATATTGGCATATAAACAAGGACCAAGGACTCGCTCAATTATTGTTACTCACAATGAAGAGTTGAAAAGGGCCCAGCCAGCATCTTGAAAATAGTACAGTAGATAAGGCAACGCGAGTCTTTTTAATGTTAATTTCTAGTTTATCCCAATTTTGTGTGAAAAGTGTGGGTGTGTGTTTACATTGGATTGAGCCTGTAGGCATACTAGAACCACTTTTGGGTGACACATTTGCCTAATCTTTTTATTTTTCTATATTGCAAATGTGGATCAATTGTAATATACAGAAGCATCAAAGACTACATGTTGAGAACACAAATAATGCACTTGCTTACATTAACAGAGAAATATTTCTCTGTCTTTTACACTCGGGTCACTTCTGCTTCGGTCCAGAGCTCTTTAGGAAAAAAAAGCATATTCAATGTGCATGTCATTGGTTGTTTCTATTGTGGCTATACTGTCTGTTTTTCATACTTATCACAGGACAGCACTGATTATAGGCTGAATTTAAAAAGCGATACACCTGTCACGCTACAATATCTCGTGATATATTACGATACTGTACATATTACAACTCTTTTTTTAATGAAAATTATAAAATAGAGCTTGAAATGTAACTTGCAGTATGCAACCTATAGTCTCATACTCGTCTCTTGTACATCACATATTGATAACTCAGCAGACAAATTGCATTAAAACTACTTCAAAGGGTATTTTCATTGCACATAGTCACTCAGCAGAGAGCAACACTGAACAGAAATGCACATGCCATGAAAAAAATTAAATGAAAAATAAAGTGCATATTGTATTCTCATTGTGTCACTGAACACTTTCTTTGAGTAAAATGCACTTGCCACCACTTCATTTGAAAATAAAATACATACTGTAATCTTTTCTTATTGTGTCACTGACCCCTCTTAACTTACATATAGATACCATAAACATCATTTATGGTATCTAAATGATGTTTAGGTACCTAAACATCATTTAGGTACCATGTGGGTCTTTCCCATTTATGTCCCATACCTCCAGGTTCAGTTTCAGTACCTCTGCGATGTTGCTGCCTTAACGGCCCTCGTGCTCTCGTGATGTGGTCTGACGTAATCGTAACAAACGACTCAGCGTTCTGGTCGCCTAACATCGCACATCAGGGCTACACTCTCTGCAGGGGGGAAGCCATGTTTTGACACATTTTTTTTCACCTCTTCGTAAATCCTGCCACTACACTGCTATATCCATCATGTGTCGGGAGGAATGATTTGGGCTGGATCATGTGACAGGTCACTGGCCTTAGAAGGCAATAGGCAGCGAAATCTAGCGTTCCAGGTGCAGAGGAGGAGGTTGTTTGACACACACAGGTATCTATAGTAGTCGCCGACATATCGATACACTATTGAAAAAAAAATAAAAAATAAAAAAATGAACGCGATAGTAAGCTATATCGATAATTTTGCACAGCCCTAGCATGCATATTTCCCCCCTTTTATTGGGATTTTGCACCACAGGAAATGTCATTTGACCTATGCTAAACTAATAGTTGAAGTCCACATTCATATTTTCCTCTTTGATTTCTGTGGGTTGACAGAAAACCACTCGCCCATCAGAGGCAGGGCACTGGAGAGTTGCAGATGACAGTTCTGGGCTGATCCATTACCACTTCGCCCCGGGCTTAATTACCATCTCCCTCCAGTAGCATGCAACATTCCCTCCTTCGAACGCAATCTTGCACTAACTTCTCAATCTGGTTGCAGCAGGAGCAGCACTTCTGTTTCTTTTGCGTTTTCAATCCCCTCCCTCTGGGGCCTCATGGTGGAGCACACCTGCATGCATAAAAACAACAATTAGAGAGTGATCATGATGATCAGTGGTGATGAATTCAGCTTTGGAGTTTGTTATTTCCCAGTGGGATTTGGCAGCAGTGAAGAAGAAGAAGTAGCGGCTGAAGCATGCCTGTCTTGCCATGATGCCACGTGTCATTTTTTGACAAGTCTCGGGGATAAAGAAAGCAGGCACAAAGCTTTAAATCAAATTGGTCACACAGCCTTGCCAATCACTGTGGACAACATATGCAGGCTCACAACCAAGGTGAAGCGGCTGTTACGTGTCTCCGTGGTGAGCAATCTCCCTCTGCTCTAAAATGGAAATGAAACTGTTACACACCCACACCTATTGAGCAAGGGATTTGCGTGGGCCGAGGTACAACTATACTCGATCGCCACTGTGGGAGAAGCTTTAGCTTTGCCCTTCTTCAAAGTGAGATTTACAAAAAGGAAATGCTTGGCTAGGTTTATTCAAAAGCAGCTCCTGATGGTGGGAAGACAAAAGGTACTTCACACTATCCTCCCTGGGGCACATGTACTCCAAAGCTCCACTCTTCTCTTTACTCCTTATTCTAAGTACATGTTCCCCCCTAGAGTGCACTGCACTCTCTCCTGCTCCAGGTTCTCTTGCTCAATCTTTTACCTTTTTCTTTTTTTTCCTTTATTCTCTGTGTACCTACCCACATTTCTCTAACTTAATTTCACTTGTCTTTTCCCCGTACACCCCGTCGTCTCTCGTCTGCATCTCTCTCCTCTACTCCTTCACGTCTCCGCTCTCACCTCTAAGTTTCTCTTGCTTACCTCCTGCCTTCTCCTCTCTCTGCTTACTCTCTCCCCCTCTCTGTCTGCATGTTGGCTAGCTCAGAGCAAAACCCTCTATTAACAGACGCCGAGGCCAGATGGCGGCTCAGAGATGGATCATATCAACTCTGAAGGTCTCTGTGAGTTCCAGACTGTTTTTTTTCCCTGGGCGTCTAAAAAAATAACTTGCACTTTACCATTTCACCTACAGACCCAGTGTGGGACTTGTTACTTAAATTAACATTGCGTATCAGCCCAGGAAAGCAAAACCAAATAATGTTGCTTGTCGTTCATCAGAAAGCCTAATATTAATACTGAAAACTTTGTTCAGAAAACATTCTTGGCCATTATTAATCGTATCTCGCTTACTGAGCCAAATCCAATTCCAGGAAAAGAAGTGTTTTGTGTCGATTTGAACATCTCTTTTCATGACACACTTTCATTACACCCTGTACCCTCACTAAAGGCTGTCAAACTGTGATGGGTCTTGTTAACGCACAGACTTCAAATCCCCTGGTGACACTATTTATTCCCAAAGGGAACTTGTGGCCATAGAATGAGAAATGTAACATGTCTGCAAATCCCAAAAGAAGAGAAGCAGGTACAATATATCCACAGGGAGAAAACCCTGCAGTTTGCCTAATGAGACATAGCCAGACTATACACTTTGGTCAGTTCAGGAGATGAGCGTGAAATTCCCCATTAAATAATGTGAATCTCACATTAAGAGGCCCATTCTGAGGCAAAGTGTGTGTAGCAGGGATGGCTAACTCAATTAATTCACAGTCCCTCTGAAAGTTTCTTCCAAATCAAGGACTTGTTTTTTGGTATTCGGTGTCAAAATGCCAATTTGTCCAGTCTGTGTTGCCTCTATGTGTGTCCATTTCTCTGGTTATCAGAAATGAGTACACCAGCGCACACCGGGTTTAAACTAGCTGACTCTGAACCGGTGGCTTGCCCTCAAAACCAAAACAAGTCATCTAATTCTTGTTTTTCATGAATCCACGTCTCTGCCTGCTGTGCAGTGGTGATTGTCAGGTAACATTTGACAATGTTACGCCCCCCCCCCCCCCACTACCATGTCTCTCTAGGCCTATCTGTTTGCCACGCTAAAGCTTCACTCTTGCCATTTTTTTCCCTCCTTCGTCCTTTACCTTTACTGCGGAGAAACAAGTTCATTGTGATTCGGAATGCAGTTCCACGGCTCAATGGGTTCTGCTTGAAATGAGATTTGAGAGAGTGAGCATGAGAGAGAAAGACAGAGAACCTCCAGCTGCCTAGCGTCTTGATGAATAAAAGATGGAGGCACCAGCGTCTTATAAACAACAACAGAGCATAATTAGTTCAGTTCTTTTTATTTTAGGAACACTTTATGTGACGTTTCCTTTGTGTGGCCGCTTTCATCACGCACGTTCTGCCTGCTTTACATGTTGTGTGGACTTCCTCTCTCTCTTCCTTGTAGGTTAACAGTAAAACTGGAATAATATTTGTGTTCTATGCAAATGTAAATACTGACAGACATTTCTGTATACTCTGCATACTGTCCCCGGTTTACTGTTGTACTATAGCCTGCCTATATCTATACAGTACAAACTGACACTGGGAATTCTCATAATTATTCATGTTATATAACCTTGCAGAATCATACAGTACCGATTACATGTGCGGCCTTCATGATATTTACAAACCAGGGCTGGATTAAACAGGATTAGTAAATTAAATGAATTGGAGTACTTGTATTGAGCTAGTCCTATAAAAAAAACAAGAAGTTTCCCCAAAAATGTCAAAATAAACCATTATCATCACTGAAAACACAACCACAAAGACTCATATAATGATAAACTGGCAATATTTAAATGTGTTGTCCTATAGCTCTGTCGGTTAGTTTTAAATGCTGAACACACACTGTTCATTCTTTGCAGATGCAGTTAATCCTTTTTTTCAATATTTAAGACTCTGACTCATACAGTAAAGCTTTTATAATAATCATACACTTTATGGCAAAAGCACCTGTAATTTAGGCACATATGATGTTAGCTGTCCAATGTTTTCTTAAAACGTCACTTTAATGGGCTATTTGTCAGACTTCTTTTGCAGCGGACTATACTAATTGGCTTTTAGCATAATAGGGCCTACCTTTAGCTGTATTAGTGATTGCGGTAATTCTACATCAAAGACCTTTTCCGTTAAGCGTTTACATGGTTTCGCCTACCCCTTGTAAAAAGCAAAGTCAGTATATACATGTTTCAGTGATAGACAACTTACCTGACATTATAAAGACTTAGTGAGACAGTCAATTCCCACATATTTTGAACACCAGGGAATATGAAACAAATTTTAAAACTGCCAGATCTGTTTGACTCGGGTCTGTGATGTTGTCTGTTGATGCTCTGCAGTCTCTCCACATATCGTCTGCTCTGCTGAATGTGGCCCAGTCTAATGGCATCTGTGATATCCCTGGAGCACCTTAAAAGAGGCTGATGACGGCATGTGTTTGTCTTTCTTTTGCTTTCTTTCCCATACATGCACAGACAAACACACGCACAGTGCACCGTCCTAATCTTTAATTCCGCTCGCCTGCCCACTGTTTGTGCTTCAGAGTCAGAGCCTTGTAAAGTTTTTAGCCCCAGGTACTGCCTCAGGGTCTGAGCAGTGGTGACGGTTGGCACGTGGTAACGGAATCAAAGGATAATTGTGGCGAACATATGTGTTTTGAGTAAACTGCGTTTGTTAGAGGGTGTTTGTCAAAAACCTTCCTTGCACCACTCACCTTCCAACCCCCGTCACCTGCACAACCTTTCAGCCCGCTGTTCTCGCTGATCAGACGCCCCAAGAGTGCACTGAGTGGATTCAATTAGTGCAGTAGCTGAAGCGAACGTGCTGGTCTGCAGCACACAAAGCTTCCGAAAATGGCAACCAACACACACAAATAGCCCAGCTTGCTGATGTAATGTGGAGAAAATTACCTTCAGTCGCCTGCCCACAACAAAGGTCACCTCAGATTTCAAAATCTTTCATCCAGTTTGAGTCTGTCGTCAGATGAAAATGTTGATTTCTAGTTGTGTACAATGGGAGCACTTTAATGCCTTAATCACGGCTTATTCCCGCTGAAACATTCAAAAGATCAAGTTGCCAATAGCCAATATTGGTGGGCCTAATGATGGCAACCCACAATTTTTTTTAGCAGCATTTTCTCCTATCTAGGACAGAATAGTGGGATTAGATTTTAAAATAATTCTTAAATCAAAACTAACACGTTTACACACTGGAAACAGTTACAGATAATGGCATCCATGGAGAGACAGAAAATTGAAGATTTTGTTCTCAATGATAGTTGGTGAACTCACAAAACAGAGAAACTACATAGTATTTATCCCTTCTATGAAAGCCCAAACTTAATGTTTCTTAATAAGAAACCATTGTAGCCAAAATAAATAACCCTGATTCCATATCTATCCAATTGTAATTTCCCATCGCAGACCAATACTTATTGCAAACAAATTTAGTAATAGTGTTTGATGTCAATTCAAACCAGATTCCATTTTAGTTTAGAGAGTATGATTCCAAATTTGAAAGTTTTGGTAGATTTTGTAAAAACTGAAAAAAAAAAATGATTAATGAAATCTTAAAGAGGTAAAAATGTAAAACCAAAGTCTGGTTTACATGTTGTGCTACTTTGTCATTTGCAAGTACGTTCATTATTTCAAGTGTTGATTGTAAAAAATAAATGCTATTTCTTCAATGCTTCCTGTAAAGAATAATCAATTTAATACACAAAATTGACACAATCCCACCACTTCACTTTTAACAGACAAAAGAGTCTAACAATATCTTTTTTCTGGAGAGAGGACATACTTTATTGAAAAAGATGACTCCCTAGAAATATCGCCATCTGTGCTATTGGAAAAAGCAAAGGTAGTTTCAGAGGAGGTCTCATTTCTTAATCTACTTCCTGGAAAAAGAACAGCAAGAAGGCTTCTTACTCCCACACACTCAAAAATCCATTAAAGAATAACTGAAATTCAGCTTAAAAATAAAAGTCAATGACACCAACTTCTTTCAGCTACTTCAAATGTGATTTCTGTGTGTACAGAGCAAAACAATCATAGCAATCATAGATTCACAGCATTTGAGAGAAAGCAGGGCGAGTGCAGGACTATCAACAAGAACAACCTTAACTTGCTCAAAACTGGTCCTTGTTACCAACTCAGGCATGGCTGTGGGCCATAATTGTTGCAAATTTAAGCAGGAATGTCGAGCACCATGACAATTCACCCTAAAATGACCGACCAATAGTGGTATAACGGACCACTGTCAATCCGTGATCCATACGGATCACCCCTCACGGTTCGGCACGCATGTGAACCACTGATTCATTTCGTAGTTTAAGGTTAACCATCACAGTGTGAAATAAAGTTTTACTGACTATCGTTCAGTAAAACATGCGATCAGGCCATTTATAGTTGCCGATCTCTGAACGAAGGTTTTGTTTGGTTACATTTAGATGCATTCAGGTTATTTTCAGTGAAAATTAGTATTGGGCGGAAGTAAATTATAACATTATCATGATGTGTTCACATGTAATTTTCTAAAATGTAGCATTTGCGAGAAACTTGAATAAATCCAGATGTTTGAAGGAGATGTTTTCACAGCAACATAAATGGATATTATAGATGGATTATGACTTGTTTACAATAACTCTAACAGCTTATAATGCATCAATAAAACTAATGACAAGATTTGTTTTAATTTGTTTAATCCATAAAAATACAATATTTTATTTACTAATTATTTAAATTGTGTTTTTACAAAGAAAAAAAACTCTATAGAGGACTATAACAAAGTAAAGGGATAACATTTAGCATTTCTGATGGTTTCCACTGACTACAGAGCGGTAAAAAATATTTTTGGGATGAATGGAGTCTTGTAGACCAGCTACTATAATCAAACAACGAAGGGATATGTATCTGTCAATATGGATCATCAATGATCGCCAATTAGTATCGGCTGAAAAAAAAAACGTGATCAGGGATCTATGAGAGTTATCTTCGCTCCCTTTTTTTTTCTTTTGTGCTGATCCAATCTGTGATCCAATCCGTAATACAATCAGAAACGTGACTTTTATGATCTGTTGCACCACTACAAGCCAACATTAGAAAGAAAGGTTGCTTGAGGGAAAGCCTTGATTTTTGAAGGACAAAGCATAGTATAGCCAAGACAACTCAACAGCAAAAGGCAAGCGGTGGAGTTTGTAAGATAAAGGTTTGAAAAGGTTACATTTACACATTTACAAAACGTTTTGCACACAAGGTGCAGACACAGTGTTTGTCATCACAGGACACTGGATGGTTGAAGGACAGTGCCCTCTTTAGTACAGATTTGTAAAGCATCCGTCTGCAGAGGAGTTATATTCTTCACAAAACATAATGTGGCCATAGTAGTAATATTATCTCTACTAACTAGCCATTTCAGCATGGGAATACTTATTTTCTTTTGTATGTCACCATGTGAAAATCTGGGAAAAATGTTCAGCGTACACAACATGGTAAAAATAAAATATCAAAAGTAAAAGTTCATCTAACTGTTGGATTGCCACTAAAGGTTGATTATCTCTGGAAAAGAAGGAAAAAATGTACACATTCAAGGACATACACCAACCAAAGAATAAATAATACACTGTGTACATTGTATTACAAACCACACAAAATGGGACAATGGGATTTCTCACACAGCACACTACAAATTACTATATGTTACAGTATGTTATGACACATACTGCATATTCATTAAGGGGGTATTTATAATAATCATTCATATTTGTCTTGTATAATATCTTAGTATTTCATTGCACCATTTATCTTGTTACAATAGTCTTGATTTATTGTTGTTTAGGATTTGTGTAGTCTTGTATTTAATCTATTTAATTCAGTAGAATACTGTTTCATTGTAAATACTAACAATAAAAAGGAAAAAAAAGAAGACAGAAAGCCGGTCATTTTATTGCAGCTCACCCTACGGACAGGACTTTTATACGAGGTGATGAAAACAGTCCACCTGAATGCCAGATGTGAGCACATCAGATGTACAAATATACAGGATCTTTTCTGCTGTTGTCTCTGCCTTTGTTCCCAGCCTGAGGCATGGTCATATTTCCACCCCATCTTCAGGGACAATACGCACAAAAGAGAAAGAGAACAAATCAGGGGAACCAAAGGGAATTATGGAGAAAGATATATTGCAAGAGGGACAATCATGATTGATTGCTAGTGATGAGCTTGTTACAAAATCCAATACACCATCCTCTCTCAATGCTTGTACTCACCCCAGCCTTGGGTCTGTCCCGTTTTGATCGACAATTGGGGTCCACGAAAGCCCTTCATAATGTTGACAGGTTTGAGCAAAGACAACTGTGTGTGGACACGTCCATGGGCAGCATGACACATGACAACCTTGAAAAAAGGATTTGTTTGCGTAGTCAAGACTAACCCACTGCTACCCATATATCCGTTTCCTCTCCTTCTGTCCCTCACTCTCTCTGTCAAACCTCATAATGGGAATCAACAAGTAGTCTTTCTGGAACCATGGGCTGGCCATAATGAATAGCTAGAGAGATACCACGAGCCTTTGAAAGCCTTATTATTACAGAGGGCAAGAGGCATACTTCACTGACGGAAGAACAGGAGAGACAAAAGAGAGAGATTGCTCTTGTGTGAGGTGGGGGTAGGAGGGGAGGCAGTTAGTTGAAGATAGGCATGGGTGGATACTGAGACAGAGGGCAAAGAGGTGATATAGAGGATTTATGAGGAGCAGCATGTGTCCTTGCCTGTATGTGTATGTATATAAGTGTATACAGGCCTGGCAGATTTTATTAGTTGAGTATAATGTCGAATGGATGAGTGAGGAGATAAAGAAAAGGGGGCTGATTGGTTTAAATAGCAGACGGGTATAATTTAAAGTAGCTCATAAATGTCAAGAGCAATGCCTCATCTTGTGGTCACTGGCCAACTTTCAGTATATCAACTTCAATTTGGCTACTTTTCACATTTTAAAGAATATGACCCTGATCCATATCATGACTGAACCTGAATTTGCAAAAGGAAGCAGGAGTATAGACCCAGAATGTGGTGGTGCAGGACTTTGTCTGGGACAGGCTACCACTGTCAAAACACATCCTTTAATCTCTTTTTGCCTGTGCACAGCCCCCTTCTTTCTCTGAAAATCTAGGGCATTCTTTTTCATCATCAGTGTGTTCCCTGGTCTCTGTGGTATGCTGAGCCCGAATGCCAAAAATGAAACTCCATAGTTAAGGAGTCTCTTTCGCTTTGCTTTGGTTGCAGGCACTGTCCGGGGCTAGGTCTTGCATGTATGTTGTCCCCTTTGCCCTTTACATCTATTCATTGAAAAATGAAATACAGGAGAAGAAGGGGATCATGAGAAGTTGTTTCAACACAATGCCATTTCATGGTTGGCTTTCATAGCAAAGAAATACACAACACGTTAACAAAAAGTAAAAGCACAAGAGCAAAGAGGGATAGAAGTGTTTCCATATGTGGGTGCGTGCAAATGTGAAATGACACTTCATTAAAACTGATCCGATAACGATGGACTTGTATTGTAGAAAGTGTGCACCATTAGTAATGGCACTGGATTAGTTTTGTTTGCTTTCAAATCGTCGTTAAGGATGTATAAAATATAATTGAAAGAAAAATAAGACATTATTAGGATGCAACATTGCTGGTTTGATGATGTACCCTGGAGAAATACAAGCAACTATGATACGATATCTTCTCTGTTATCATTTCCTTGCCCATTGGCTTTTCTTGCTATCATTTCTCTAATGACAGTTTCATACCACACCATTTGGCTTATGAGCCATTGTGCTGTTTCCCTAATGCAGCTGAAAGTAACAAATGGGTAATGGCAAAGTGGATAGTTCACTCTCTTCAACACTGTCAGATTCCCCTTTCTGTTTCTTTCTGATGATGATTCTGATGATGATCTCTAAAAGTAAAAGCAGTATTACCTCTGTGTGCAAATTCTAAGATGACAGCAGGGAATGGGTGCTTTGACTCGGCTCCCTTGTCTTACACAAATGGTAATAAATCTTTAAGGGACGTAATTTAAACCTATTCCACAAACAATGCCTTGTTTCAGAGGCTGCCACTAGGTGGTAGTGAAATCCTGTCCTCCTCCCTGTTCTATCGACCCCCATGGGCTTCTGTAACTGGGGCTGACTGTGTTGTTGTTGAAGGAGTTTGGCAGGCACAAGGCAAGAGTTACAGTCTCAGGTTTAATTGTGTTCTGAATAAAAAACAGCCATAATGACTTAGGAAATACAATAAAGCTATAATGGGCTCCAAAAATTCCATTTTAAACACTCAGCAGCCCGCTGTTGTGGTACCAGCGGTATGGAGATCTGATAGGGAGCTTTTTGCACTGGTAGCCTGTGTTCAGATTGAGTCTTGTGATCTATTATTCATTCTGCAGATATTTCTCATTGCAGCTAGTTTGCATAAACCCACAGCATCATTAAATAAAATAAGCTAATTGATTAGTTTTACTGTAGCACACTTTGGTGTTCATTAGGACAACATATTGAGAACTTGAGCTT
The DNA here is from genome assembly GCA_016806645.1 of Ophiodon elongatus. Lineage (NCBI taxonomy): Eukaryota > Metazoa > Chordata > Actinopteri > Perciformes > Hexagrammidae > Ophiodon > Ophiodon elongatus. The sequence goes on from JACSYO010002159.1 coordinate 490,891, forward strand.
TTTCCATGATCCTTAATGGTTATTTTCCCACATTAAGTTGGATTCAGTCACAAACAAGCGCAGGCAAGCTAGATAAGCATTTTCAACCCTCAAGATTGAGATATTGACGGAGCAGAAATGGATTCAGATCAATAGTTGGAAGGTGCACCTATTATTTTATACACTGATCCTACACAACATGGTAGAACTAAGAGATGCAGAACTTCAGAAAGAAAACTCCGCTCACAGCTATGTGGGAGAGAGAAAGAAAGACAGATTGCATCTGGCAAGAGGCTATGATCTATAAAAAGAAGCTGAGGGAAGGGATAGACAAATCTGACTCTGCAAAAGCAAACAGATATATTGGTCTCCACCACTAAACCTCACCTAAGGCTGGAGTATCAGCGATATTTGCTATCCACTCCTTCCTGGCAACACCACCCATGCCATACCCAAGCCAGTCAGGACAGATAACCTGGGATGTTTCTCTGTGGCCCAACACATAGAGGCATATCACAGCCAGTGGAAAATTAATTAGTGAACGGGACAAGGTTACAGACACATAATGAAAGTTATTGGCCATGTCACTTCATCATTTCCCCAGCCCCCCTATTACTCTCCACCAGGGTAGTCAGCCGTGAAATGGTGGTTTCATATTATGCAAGGAGGAATGTGCCACCACACCTTCACCACCGACACCTCCCATGCTATTCTCCCAGAGGGTTCGCACATGGATGATCAAGGCACTTAGACTAATGTGGATGGTGCAGGGTGATGAGGAAGGATTGGGGGTGCTAACCCATCCTTTTACATCATCACAGCACATTTAGGGATCATTCTTTCAAATGACAGCTTTCACAACCAGCTCTAGCCTGTATTCATCTAATTAACCTGTACTCGGCTAAAACACAAAAAAGCCTTTGGACTTGATTGCTTTACACTGACTGACAGACGGTCAGGCCAGTAGCATGTATGGATTGTCAACTATGTTGTCCCATTGAGGCAAAGGAGAGAATTAAAGAAGAATGGTCGAGATGGAGTGATTGTTGGTCGCTGTTGGTCCTAAAGGATTTGGATGATAAGGGTGGTATTTATCTCACAATAGTTCAATAAATTAAGTTGCTACATAGTTGTTTCTTGTTCTTAGACGGAAGCAAATGGTACCAATATTTAGTTAAGAAGAAGTCCTTATACTGTACACCACAAAGCATGAAGAAGATGGGCAAAATATAAAAAGAGTTATTATTATGAGAAAACAATACCAGACAATATACCTTGCTACGAGGCATGTTGTGTAATGATACCGCTAACACCAAACAGCCTGGTCTCCTAAAAAGTATGCTCCTGTATAAACAAAACTGTACTGCCAATTCCATTTTGAGTGAAATCTATTTTCTCCCAGAAAACCTTTGTTTTTTTGATGTATTAAAAATCTAATCCTAGTCCGCAGAAGTTGGCGTAGGGAGTTGGTTAGGGTAGAGGGGTGGGTCAAACATTATTTAAATTAGAGATGTACACTGAAATACATAAACTTTGACTATTGGTTTCACAGGGGACACCAAACCATTTTAAGCAAAACCATTACATTTCACTAAACCTAACCAAGTAATTTTGTTGCAGTTTGGTTTTGTTACATTGATAACGTATTTTTAAAACTGCAACTGTAAACTGGGAGACAATATGTTTCCTTTTAAAACGTAATTGAGAATGCAGTTTAATTGTATGGAGCTAAAGACCAAAGAGCACGATGGATCGGTCGACTAATCAATTAAGAGAGGAATGTCCTGGTATTTTGTCTTGTTACCGTACTAATGGGGACATTGTTGTACATTATATTTTTGTTTCAATAATTGGTGAACGAAGGGACATGAATTAGTGAAGGCTTCTCAAGTTACCGGTTTCTAATGCCACATAATAAAAAGGACATAAAAAATGATCACAACTTGGTACAACACACCACAGACATACAGCACAAACACATACACTCTCTGTCATTTTCTCTGTGTTGAATTGACCACCTTTTGCAGAACTTTTTACTGTTATAAAGGTAAAGGATTATGCAATCAGTTCAGTGTATTTGAAAGGGACGAAAAAACAAAACATGCGCATGGACACACTTACTACAAAATGGCTGTGTGGGCAATCTATGAAGTTTCAAAACTAAATGTATCATACTTCTACTTGTTTTGTTATGACAGTTTTTTTACCCTCTGTTTAAGATGGGGCCCATCCATCACATAGTCATCTCAGACATCAGCACGGTTCTCCAAATCAATGGCTCATTGACTGCCCCAGCAGCAGACATGGACACACGTCTGTCTCTCTGACAGTTACAAAAAAAAAAAAACACAAAAAAAAAAAAGAATACAAAATTGGGCTTCACTGTCTGACTGAGAGGGCAAGAGAATAGATCATTGACAATCATGACACAAATCCATCTCTGATTCTTGAAAACCCCTTTTCTATTGTTACCTCTGGTTCACCCAAGTCCCCTTGCTTAGTATCTGTCGATATAGACATGCTTGGAATAGTCATTTTGTTTGCCTGTCTTTACAGGAGTTTGGGCTTAGGTGCTCTAGAGGACATTTTGACAATGGGAGAAGGATTGAGGCGAAAGCCTGTCAGTGGCTTTGCTGTTTATTGATTGCAAATGTGGTGAGAGCTTAATTGATTCACACTTTGAGATCAACACGATAATCTCTTAGCCTCGGGACTACAGTGGGCTGTGCAGGTAGGAAACAGACAGTTGGGAAGGGCATGGAAACTGTGAATCAGCTGAGTGGAACGATAAGTTTGTTGTTTGCCTCTGGTCAGTGTGCTGACAAAAATCAGAACCATCAATGCTGCTTCAGGGACTTGTAATTAGGGAAACATTCAAGTAACTGAAAGTGAACAGCTGATGTGTGTTACAGCTTGTGTGTTTGAGCATAAAACAGATCCTTAAGAAGTGTATCCTATGTCCATATTGTTTATCTAACCTTCGTTGAAAAGTAATAATGTTAGTTTGTATTGCTTTAATTTTCCAGAATAGAAATGCTCGCCATCCAATTGCCAAAAAATGCAATTCTAACAGAAATCTCAAAACGCCAAAAGTTTTTGATATTAAATCGGAGCATTACTTTTTTGGGGGATTTCACAAGTTCTTTCTGTTTTACTGTGGTATTTTTGGAGGGATTTGATCTTTTATTAATTCCTGAGTGGTAAGAAATTAATACATTTAGCACCAAATCAGTGTAATAAATGGTATTTTATCTTATGAGACATAATAGAATATGGAATCGTATACCCCCCCCCCGCTCTTCCCACCCCTAAAGATAAAAGCAGGCCGATATGGGTCTTTTTTAAAAGAATTCATGAAAAAAAAGTAATCTTCTATGTCCAATACCCTGTCCACTTTATAAGGTCAGTTTTGGGGCCAGTACAGTTCAAACACACTGAATCATTGCAGACATCCGCTTCTGTTCTTCATAGGTTCACGGACATAACAGCAGGACTCCCACTGATATTAGAGCAAAGTGCATGAAAGCAACACATTTTTATAGTTTCTGTGAGTTATATTTGAACAGATCCATTTAACAAACATCAAAAACACCCACATACCTGTTTTCAGCTTTCATCCTGTCCAATCAGTGGTCACTTACTGTGCACTCAAACTGTCTCCTCAGAGGAAACACCTGCAAGTCAAATTTCGATGGTCTTCGCGTGTTCTTGAATTTACAAAAGAGCCTGAATCATGGGGCACGAGCTGTGTTTTAAATATGGTCTTGCTACAATGGCAAGGTTGTTCATCAACATATATATTCATTCCTCCATCAATCACTCCATCTCTTCCTCCTCTGATGTTTTTTAAGGGGTTGTTAGAGTAAGAAGATGTCCCTTCTATTCTTATTAGAAATTGTCCAGCAGTTTCTCTCTCCACCATCAAAACCATAGCACTGCTTGTTTCCCCATCAATACGACTTCCCAGGGTGAAGACTTGAAGCTGACAAGAGACAGAAGTCACTGAGATTGCTGCTAGACCCGCTGGCGGCTGGCCAGGCAGACTAACAAGTCAGATGGACACCTAAAAGAGCTTGTCAAAACGAAGTAGCCTGTTTCACTGGTGGTCTGGGGCTTAAAAATGGAAAATGCAGGGCGGAAACAGGGCTACGTGGGACCACAGCCATTTCTCTGTGTTCTGCAGATGAAGAAAGGGATGCCTGATCAAGCGCAACAGGGGAAAAATGCAGGCTGGGAGGCCAGAGGGATTTGTGCCTCTATTTGTGTATTACTGTGTGTACGACCATGTGTGTACATCGGGGCACAGCAGTTGTACGATTTTTTGCTTTTTTTCTGACATAAAAAAGCTTTGCAAGAGATGCACACTGCCTTTAGGCCAAATGTGCAGGTTCCAGGAAAAGTTTCTCTCTGTACACCAAAGTGAGTATACTACAATTATTAAGCTGCTTCTGTGATGAAAGGCAAAGTTGTCATATATATATATATATATATATATATATATATATAACATATATTTATATATTATATTCATATTATATATATATATATATATATATATATATAAATATATTTATATAATATATTCATATTATATACATATAATAATCTGTAAAACTAAGTGCCTTGTGTATGCAGAAAAAATATATGTGATTTCTTAAGATGATATTTGCTGAATTATTATGTTGAATAAATATTATTTCCAATGTATTGCTTATACCTTGGCATCCAAGGCTTCTGTAACTGTAAAACAGCCTCTTTCTATGGAGAAAGGGAACAAGAATAATGAATGTCACAGAGCAGTGATATGTGGTGAAAGCGCTACACCCTAAACCCAGAAAAACACAACTGTCACCTTAAAAACCGAAAGCAAGATAAAGGATCAGCAGAAAAGGAAAGGAGCAGTGGAATTGGCAATGGCATAATCATCGCAGTTTACTGGAAGCCCAAAGAAATACTGTCGGTGGACTGGTGAAGTTTCAGCTGTGTAAGACAATATACAGTATGTTTAAGATAAAAAGAGCAATCCTCAATCTCAAAGCCCAATTTTTCAAAACTTCAATCATTTACTTTTTCTTGCTTTATAAAAACAAAATAACCACACCTTTTTTCACAAATTATTTCGTACACAGTGAAGTAACCCAAACCTCCGGCTAAGACAGAGCGACAGGTCTGAATGTTGCACAGAGCCTTTAATAAAAACTGACTTTGGGTTTAACTTCACCGTGAAATGCACCTGAGGTTTTGTCAAGAATGACAAATGCATTTTTCTTTGTTGTTCTGACATGGAAAATATGTTTCTTCCTCAACAACACGCCCTCCTTTTTCTCATCTTCTGCTGTGTCCCGATCACTCTTCTGTTCTCTCTCTTCATTGCAGATCTCCAGTCAGGCGAAAGTAGCATGTTGCCCTCAGGTGACCATCCCAGCATTCTCATGCTTCCCATGCATCAGGAATATAGCACTATGTCTGTCTTGGCTGCTACAAGTAGAACAAGAGTCACAGCTACTTGACTGCCAAAATGCATTAAACAATACCAAACTCTAAATAATTAAATATCTGGGTTACATGGCTTGGCAAGAACACCACATTGCTCGACTAAAACTTTATCACCAGACACTGTGAAAAGTTTCCAAAACAATTAATTACCAGGGTATTAGTGGTGGTTTGGCCTATGTGAAATAGGATAAAGTGGGGTACTTAATTAAAAAACTCATTATACTTCCGTTTTCAGAATTTCATAGTTTTCAAATGAATATGGCACAATTTTCTCCCTTCTCTGTCTGTGTCTCTCTTTCCTTTTTTCCTCTCATTCTTACACACGAACTGACACACACAAATTCAGGGTATTCATGTGCCACCTCTGTGGATCCAGTGTGGGTGTGTGTGAACTTTTGCATTCATTATCTCAATTATACATTTAAATCCCAGCTCATTTTTCTCAGTCTGATTCCCTCGCTTTCTTTTTTTCTTATTTTTTTTTCTTCCTCAAATGGAGAAATTGAGAAATTAATTTCCGTTCTCCTCTGCTGCAGATGGGGATCCACTAGAGAAAGCTGCTCAGTCTTGTCAGTGAGGACATATGGGATAGGCGATACCTGCCACCAAGGAACACCTCGGTGGCAGGTATCACGCCACTCTTTTTTCTTTTTTTCTCTACACTCACACTTTTTATGGAGTAAAACTGCATCAGCATACTGTCCAGAAAAAAGAAAAAAGAAGCCTTCTTTTGCACCTGACCCCTGACATGCTCGGTCCAAGGCTGTGCACAGTAATTGAATATCAAGAAAGGGGCAGCACAATGGCCTAAGCACTCCATGCTCAAAATAACCCCTTTCCTCACACAGTATCCTGTCATAACAGAACTCATCCCAGGGTCGTCAGCCACACAATTTGACAAAGACATGAATAGAGATTACTGGTGGGTCAGACAGCTCCCACAGGACACCGTATGAAGCAGCACTAGAGGGACGTGTACCTGAAAGGCTGAGTAAACAAGCTCACCCTGTAAAAGAAAAAAATAAATGTAATGGGGAGGTTGGACTGAGGGCAGATAGTACTCACACACAAACACAGATGCACAAATGACTCACATACACACTTGGCCTTATTAGTCACAGCTGCTTTGGCATGAATACAAACACGGACGCACATTCAAGGACACACAGGACAAGTTCCACACACACTCGGAAAACATACAAGCTAACAATGACTTTGTGAAAAGGACAGTTTTCTACACTGACCCCATGCTTGCTCACTTGCTCACGGTTAGGGTCAACTACAACACTTGAGACGGCAGTGTGAGGCACTTGATATGTTTAATCGTCGCTGAAAAGAAGAGGTAGTGTACATCCAATACTCCTGATGCAATTGGTTAGTTTTCGTCTTAACTCCTTGTGTATTGTTATGGATGGGTTTAGTGACAAAGCATAGAGCGGGTGGCCGTGAAAAAAACTGGAAACGGATGATCCCATTTTGCATCCCCTGGAATTTTAACTAGATGAGCTTAGAGTACTTACTGTCTGTGTGTGTGTGTGTGTGTGTACGTGTGTGTGCGTGTGTGTGATATTCATGAGGCTGAGGAACAGAGCAGGAGGGTAATTTTCTGTACTCACTGAGCCAGGCATTCCTCAGGACAAAGGGACTGGGGAGACACATAGATTACAAGGTTGAACAGGAGTGATGAGGGGAATGCGCGCGCACACTCGCACAACTACCAACCCCCACACGCACAAACACACACACACACACACACAAATGTACACGTCCGACACCCCTATTTTCTCCTGTCACAGCTTCACCAAATCCGACTCCACCCCACTACCTCACGGCCGCCCGCTCTCCCAAATCCCTCTCCATTCCCCAATTGCTTGTCAAAAGGACAAAATTAGAAAATAAAACTGTGCAGCTGACAAACAAGATTACATGCTGTTTGCACCTGGCCGTGGCAATTAAAGCTCTGATGACGAGCGAGGATGGCCTCTTAATGTGGTGTCTCAAGGCATATCACAACAAGAATGCGCCCCACGTGCCATTGTGGCAGCACTACCAGCCACACCGCCTGTCATTCTTTGGCCCTTTGTGCTGTCTGTTGGATTCTCCCATGAGCACGAAACATGCTACATTGAGATATTCATAATTACAACTGTGGCAAGGATACAACAGACTCTCCACTGATTTGGATTGAAAGGCTGATTTAGATGATCCAATAAGGAAAGAAAGCAAAAACAAAAACAAAAAAAGATTGGGAGAGAAAAAAAACGGTGTGTATTGAAGCACGATTAAAATTTAGCATTACAAATTGTGTTTGAATAGACAGAAAATGTTGTTGTAGGCAAATATCAGAGATTAAATATGCATATCAAGTTTCTAAACACATCCTAATTTAATGTACTGTGTGTTCAGTGTAAACAGTGCAGACTGGGGCTTCTACTCCACGTCCTCATGTTCAGCGGCTCCAGCTCAAGGGACTTTTCTGAAAGCCCCTTCATCTTAAATAGCCACATTTGAATGACAGCAGACAAGCAAACACAATTGTTTAAATGTACCACTTACACAAACCGATTGCTTTCTTTTCTCTTATTTGTGCCAGAATAATAAAACGGACCCTTCACGTAAACAGACGCCACATCATTATTTCATAAGTTTGCTGTCTTGAGTGCAGTAAATTATGTACACTTTGCTTTTCTTGTGGAAGACGGGCCTCTCCCTCTACATTATTGTATAAGCTGCCTAGATGTGGGCAATGTCGGCATGCCATATGCTGAGAAATGGAAAGAGAGCTGAATTTAACTGCCTGATGTCATGAAATAGATACTGTAACATGTAAATATATGTATACTCTGTATTATGGTCTGTTATCCTCAGCATGTAGATAAAAGCACTATATAAATACAGTCCATTATCCTTCATTGCGTATAACCTCTATTCAACAGTGCATCCCTCTTTACATTTTCCAGGTTGTTGATTCAAGTGTTTCTGGTTTTGTATTAGCACGGTACGGAGTTGGTTTAAGATGACTTTTTCTTCTTTGATAAAGATTTTAATTGTGGCTTTTCCCGTCAACCTTTTGGCTCCTTGACTTTCTTTTAATGTCTATCATTGATTGTGACCAGCCTTAAAAGAGCGTTACTCTCCTCATTAGCAGTCGCTCTCCTCCTGCTACGCTGGCTCTGCGTGGTACCTCTCCCTTTAGTGGATTCCAGTATCTCTCTGTCTGCATGTGGAGGAGTGTTGGAGAGCTGGGGGCTTCAGAGTGACAGATGGAGTCTGGGTTGTGACCCTTAGAGATTGGCAAGCCCTTCTGTCCCCTGCTGATTGAGTGTCTAACTACCGGTCGCTCTCCTCACGTCAAACAACCCTGCTCTATGTTATCTAAAGCCTCTCCCACTTGGCCCACTCGCCACAATGGCAGTGTCAGATCCTGACAGCCGTTGTCATCTGCAGCTAGCACTGATGACATTGAGGCGAGATAAATGGCACTTTTATTAAAGTAGTCAAAAGCGAACAGGCACAGGTTTGAATGAAGATATGAGTATGCATATTAACGGTAAAAAAAGGAAGATATGAATATAATCTGAAAACAATTCCTTTGTTTCAGTAACGGATGAAAATAGTGTTAAAAGTTTTGAACTACCAAGTTTTTTTTCATGTTGGACTGACAACTGGCGACACACGAATCAGACGCTGGATTCCCTAGTGAGCTTGACAGGTGAGGTAAATAGTAGACTGCTCAGGCAAAGTAAACTATTGGCCATCAGTCAGCAGGAAATATCAAGGATGTCCCCAGAATCAGGACACTGGAAAGCGGCCACAACGGCTTCATAATGGGTTGATGTTTCCTAAATCCCATGGCTGGTTACATTTGAATATACAGTTAGTAAACATGTACTGTCTTTTAATACACAACCTTGATTGTTCCCTTACCTTTAACAAAGTGCTTTGACTGTCTGAACGCAACCATTAGAAAACATGAATCTGCTGCTACAAACACCTATTGTGTAACAAGAACAGATTGGGAGAACAATTGAAATATGATGTCAATGCCAATGCTTTCGATGTTAACATTGTATGACTTGGAAGATACATTTACTGAAGACATTTGATCATTGTTCTGACAAAAGAAAAAAACTCAAACTGGGTGGCATTACATTTCTATCAAAACACATTTTCTTTTGTAATTGAGTAGTGTATACACATGATCTCTAGAAGACAGGGTTTTTAGGGGACAGTATAGTAAACGGACAAGTTATGACCAACAAACATCAGTGGGCACTCTGCTACAATTGAAGAAGTTAGTTTAAGAAGGAATGAGTCCTACATTGTTTACTCGACATGAAAACTCTCAAACACCCTTACAGTTGATAGTCAGTCGTTCTTTTATTTTGTGCTGAATACAGTGCCAAAAACAATACCAGCACATCACTGCCCTAATACTTTCTTATAGCACGGCAACATCATTTTTTATGTAACGCGACACATTTACCTTTTGATTTTGTATATTTTTTAAGGGGGTTTTGGTATGTTATTCTGAGACGCTAGTTTTCAGCTCCTGAACAGCTTGTCATTAGAGTGTCTGCTATTCTGGATTGAGAGGTACCCACAGATGGAGTGATCTGCCCGGCAGTGAAGAGCAACAGAGCAAAGCGGAGTAATCTAAAACAGAGTGTAAATGTGTTGCGCCCCACCTGCACTCTGTTTTTGTCTCTCTTTCTCCAGCTTGATACGTTCTAAATGTATTATTCACAGGGCTAAAACAATGTTGAGGAGGAAAAACTGTCCTGCGGCAATCATATCTCAATCGAGATTCATGCCATCGCTGACTCTGCCAGCTTGTTTATTGCTCTTCTCATGATGGCACCAAGCCCTGTTGTGTCTTTACCAGCAATGTTTCCAAAGGAGCTCTCCCATGAATGGATCGCGAGTTCGGCACTGTCAAGGACTACTCTTTTTTTTCTTTTTTTTTTTCAGATGATATAAAAGTTTCGAAATAGATGTACTCTTCCTTTCAACCTAAAGGCAATTACCTGGCGCACTGTATTGGCAGCAGAGAAAGGGAGGAAGAAATTAAATCAATACACTCATATGAGTTTCTCATTTTATTTCAAAACAGCTTCGACTAATTCAGCAATGCCCTCTCTATGAACACACGGCTGCATTAAACGGGATCTGCAGACTTTCTTTTTTTGCTTGCTTGAATTTTCAAATTCACTTGCTTTAAGCTCCATACAAATCTTTAAGCAGGTGCCAAGGGTATGCAAAGCACACACTGGAAATGATAAAACGAAACTATTTTACCTGAGCTACCAGAATAAGATAAGCCAACAAATAAATAATTATAAGATATACAATGATTGCTACAGAAAGCAGTTTATACATTTTAAATTTAAAACATTTAAAAAATTCATGAAAATATTCATCATTTCTTTTACAGTAAGTTCATATTGAAATTAATTAGTAAGACACATTTGTGAGTAGTTAATAAGGAAAGAGTGGGGAGAAAATCACAAACAACCTCCTAATTAATCAATAGTTAATAAGAATACAGTCTATATTGTAGGTCATGGTGAGTTAGAACAGCTGGGCATACACTATATTAAATAATTATATTAATTAGGTAATGATTAGTTTATCAATGTCTGTGAATAACCACTATCCTCAGTAGTACTTCCTGAATAACTATGAATCAGCCATCATCATATTTAGAGCACATATACATCAATATTCACACCCACATGTCATATACTTTACAGACTATGCTACTCTAACTTGTAAGAACAATATGGTATATTGTTATGCATCATTTAATCAGTGTAAGAACATGTAATAATACTTGTATTATTGATACCATGGGGTGCTGTGAGTCTGTCAGTCTGTCTTCACTCCTTGTTTTAACCAGCTTCATTTCTAGAGCTTCATTAGCAACAAGCATGGTGGCTCACAGCTGGAATGCAAGTTGATACAACATGAAGCCATTTAAATCAAGGATGCATTCTTTAAACTGTAAATGAATATATGAGAAAAATTTAGAAAGATTTCCACCTAATATGGGACTAAGGAAAACAATAAGAAGTGTGGGGACTCCACACCATCTCTCAACAGGAATACTTCTGCTCACTTTTCTCAGTTAATATTCATGCAAAGTTTCTAAAGTGTGCGCTCTAAAATACATTATTCACTAATCCGCTGGTACAGTAAATCAAAGTGCAGATTTGTGAGTGGTAGATTGGGATTTGCAAAGTTAACTACTGTGGCGTGTGGCGTTCCTGTGCCCACTTTAGGCCAGGAAATGAAATTTTAGCCTGAAAAGGAGCAGAGTCGGTTGTTGCCACAGACCAGACTGGCTTGCTGTTGGAAAGCCAACAGGTCACACACAACCTAAAGCCAAAAGGACATGTCTTTCGTCAAATTGTAAACACCCACTACTGACGCACATCATTTGTAACTCATTTAATTCCAGTTAATTCAGGGTTAGTCCTGGCGCCTGAAGTGTCAACTCCTCAAATGTGGCTGAACGCTAAACGTCCAACAAGAACTGCTGAGTGAAATGCAGCCAAGCATACGCAGCAAGCGTTTCTGGCAAAAGCAAACATGCATTAACATTAACCTACATGAAGCTCTGCTAAAGTAACATCGTGCATGATGCACAGATGAGTACTGTAGATAACTGTAAGTCATCTATTATCTGTTCAGCAGTCCTGGAACTAAAGCAAACAGACATGTGATACAGTGCTGGAAAAAAACGCTGTATTTCTGCTGGCCTCGGGGGGACAGTAAAGTGTGTGCCTTTCTCCTGTCCATCTCTCCTCAGATTATGGGTCTAATGCCCATCCACACCTATGATTAATCTATTAAGAGCATATTGTTGTTTGATCATTGATGGATACAATCCAATGTAAAAATCTTCAATGCATTGCCCTTTCAGTGAGTATTTATTATTATGCCAAATAATGAGAGTGAAATATACAAACTCAGAACAATTTGTGAAAGCAGTTATTGCCTTTCCACACATCTGAATATGATCATTACATATGATCACAAATATATATATGTATATATATATATATATATTTGCCGCCGTACGATCGAGTGCAGAGCGGCGGCCAGGAGAGGGACTGTAGTGCAGTAGAATGCATCCACGGCAGCAAAGTAAGCAAAGCACAGAGAAGCATGGATTACAACATAGTAGCGAGGGAGAGCGGCTAATTCTCTGCTCGGGTAGATATTACTCCACTATATCTTTACAGTGCAAATATCAATTTGCTACTATATTAATGCTCTGGATTTCAAAATTAGCACCATTAATTGCGCATCATTTGCAACCACAGTCGACCCCGTTTTGAGGTCCGATTCCCAAAAGCCAAATCACTGATGATATTACGATGCAAAAAAGTAACGGAAGGATGAAGTAATGAGTTACTGGTTTTGTGACGCTCAGTGGCTGATTCTACTACTCATGCGAAAGGTTGTTGGTTCCAATATGAACTAATCTTTACCTAACGATTTATTAACATAGCTTTTCCCAGTCTTATCTCCGGTTACTAGACACTATCTGCGCTTTTGACCTTGATTTGAGTTATTCAGGAGCTACTTTTGAACAATGAATTATTCATAAGGTTGTTCCTGATTCGCTCTTCGCTCAGTCCTTGGTAACTACTCACACTACTGTATTTTAAAGTGTTACCAATGCATCTAACTATCACCTTTTCTTCATGTCTGCTTTTGCAGCAGACTATGCACACTCAACTCCGTGATATTGTTTGCATTTCGTGTTGAAAGTTGTAGAACCTGTCCAGACAGCCTGGATGAAGCTGTATCATGGAAAGGTGTCTGTAAACACTATTTTGTATTCACTCTGCTGTTCTGTGACTGTATGTGGAAATATCACGGGAATACATAGACGATACATTTTCACACACAAAAACAGACCTTGCTCTTTCATATTGAAAAACATTGTGTTGCATTAGTAAGGTGTGTTGAATATTTTATGTTTTTATTATTATATGATAGATAGATAGATAGATGGATAGATTCATACTCTCCCACATGCTGTCTGACAGCTCAGATGTCATGAGAGTTTCTTTTGACAGCCATAAAGCTGTGACTTGTGAATCACTCGGCCAATAGTTGCTTTATGCCCATCGTCTCCTCTCTCAGCCATGGAGGTCTGCCTGTTTGAGACAGATTTACAGTTGAGTTATGTTGTTTTCATTTTTCTATGATGACCATTTATACGGTGCTCAAATGAAGATCTACTACATTACATTACATTTCATTTAGCTGACGCTTTCATCCAAAGCGAATTAACATGCATTTATCATAACTGATGACAGAGGCTACCATGCAAGGTACCACCTGTCCATCAGGATTTTAACTAACATTCACACACCGTAGGCACAGCTACCGAAGCAATTTGGGGTTAAGTGTCTTGCCCAAGGACACATCGTCATGGACTAGCGGAGCCGGGGATCGAACCACCGATCCTCTGTTCACTTTAACACTGACCCACAGTCGCCCTACTAGTACTTGAAACTTTTCTTGAATTATTTTCTCTATTGGTACTTACAGTAACACATCATTGTCTTCAATTTAGTTTGAATTGTTCCTTCAAACAAAACTAGTTCACTGAAAAATCTCCTTATTTAGTCAGAAAATGTCTACTTCAACATTATGAATATAACTGATTGACAGCGTGCACAATTCCTTGCCTCTATCCAGTCTACATAATTTGGTCCTACACATGTGTTCACTTTCATGTTTAAACATCCTTATTAATTGAGAAAAGAGAGCATTTCTTGAACAAAGATTTGACTGAGGTATATCATATATTGTTGTTATTGTTGTTATCCATGCAATGAAATGTATAGTGTACAGTCTCTAATTAGTAGTATGATAATTCCAACTAAGTTTGCACTTTGCCTGTTACACAGAAAGTCAATAAGAAACACAAGTGCAATTGAAATTTTAAAAGTTATTATAAACAACAAACTCCAAGCGTATAAAGTTTATTCTAAAGGGACCGCTGTGGGGTTACCTACATAGACTAGACCAGTCAGACACGTGTGATGTCTGGGTAAAGCAAAATAAAAGTGAGCTACCCCTCTCATTCACCTGTTCAATTGTACAGTAAAAATATGGTTTAATATTATCTACAGTTTCCCCAAGCTATTGCAAGTAATCAATTTATCCACAGTTCCAGCTCCCGGAGCATCATTCAGCAATCCCAACTCATCCTCGAATAGCGGCAGCTGTTTTCAAGTGTTTTCAGGGAGCATCGCTGACTCTAAGGAAATAGTAGGTCTATTTTTTTCTTTACACAGAAGTCTGGATATTGACTCATAACCCAGTGGAGGTTTTATTTCAAGTACGGTGTTTATATGTGTGGCCAGGATAGTGCAGCGAGAAACTACCCTGACTACACTCAGCTAGAGAACAGTGCCTAAGGGCATAGTTTTAAGTATCATGTACACATGCTGTACTTTATTGCACATAGATTGATGTACTTACACTGGTAATAATGTCCATCGGAACATTACTTTATGTTTAAATTATTTTACTGTTTAATTAAAGGATAGAAAAACAATGTAATGTATTACTTTTTATTCTAATCAGTTTGATTAACCAAAATGTTACTTTTGTTTTTTTTATTCATCAGTTTTTGTTTAGTAAATGTTAAACGTTGGAAAGCATCAACTAAAAAAGTGAGTTTAATACTAGTTTGAAGGAGAGGGTAAAGCACTGAATAACATCCTTAGCAGTTTTGTCCTTTTATAAGAACTGTTAAAATAATTCACTCTAATACCATTGGATTTTTAGGATACAATAAGACAGAAACAAGAACTCGCAGAATGTATGTAATATAAATCACGTGAAGGAAAAATACTGTATGGAACACACAGGACATCTCTGGAAGAATGACAGAAACTAGACTCACTGCTAACAATAGAATGATGGACAGTAAAAAAAATAGAAGGCTGAGAATAAAAAAGGGGGGGGGGGGGATTGGAAGAACAGCAAAATAACCAATAACAGAAAAAATGAAGACAATGAAGCCATTAGAAAATGTTATCAGTTGTTCACTGCTTTGCCTTCATTTCCTTTCTTCATTTTTTCCATATTTAAATATATAAGGAATGCATGAGAAACACATGGGTACAGAGGCTGGCATGCATACGCCCTGTGCGACCCACTTTGCAGATACAGATGAGTCACTTTTTAAAAGTCATCTTAAAAAGCAAAGCATTGCAATTAACAGCAACAAATCACCAAACTTGCCAAGGTGACTCATCAGGCTGCGGCTACAGTATCTAAAAAAGGGACTGAAGAGAGCGCCTGCGAGACTTGAAGACAAATGATGAAATCACACCATCCTTTAAAAGTTTTAGTCCACTCCCTCTAATGGATCACCATTGTCAAAAACAATGTGTTCTATGAAATCCAGAAAAGAAACACCACATGTACAATAGTTAACGTTCAGAAATATTAGTCAATTACAAGTAACAAAAACAACATGTAAGATCCTTCTCATTGTTGGGATATTGATAACATATCCTTTATGCTAAAATTGAGATATGGCATTTACATGCAGACGCTCATAAGCACACCGAGACTGAAATATTGAGGGAATAGTAGCATGCATGCAAGCATAGTCTCTGCCAAGTCTGTGCATGGGCAAGTTAATTAATCAATAATGAGAGCCAGTTTTATCATCTACAAACATCAGGCAGTTTATTCTTTGACTTGCTGTCCTATTTGCAATCTTTTGTTCCATAGTCATGCTTGAATATTATGTAAAGCATGGAGGATGCAAGAACTAAAAGAGTAGCCCTGTCCTGTGTTTTGAAAGCAGTGGCTTGTTAGTTTGTAGTGTTTAACTTTATGGTATTCTGTGTCTCACATCTACATTTTCTTAGTTACTGTTGTGTTCATTATGTCAAAATTACAGAACTGAAAACCAGATGATGATGATTTTAATGGCAAATGCTTAACATAGTAATTATCACTGTCTATATATGCAGTACAAGCTCATGAGTTTGCTGCATGGTCAGTTGTCTCTGTCCATGGTGCTGAAGTCCATATGGAGAAAGCCTTTGCAGACAGGATTTCACACATAGAGTTGCATCATATTGTAAATGGACACATTGATGTGTCTGAGCGTATTAAGGCATCAGACTTGACAGCTGTGGAGTGACTGTATCACTGGGTAAACCATGGATGGATGGTATTATAATGTGCATATGCATTCACTGTAAGAATAAGTAGCATTATAGACTAGTCAACAAAGTTTAGTCAGCTAAAGGGTTTCAAACGTGAGTATCTGTTTGTATATAGAGGTATCTTCCTGTACAATGACAGGTCACTGTCCCTTTTAACTACAACAGATGCTTCGTGTTACCTCCACTTTCACATGTTAAGACAACGGAAGTAAAAGGGAAGTAAAGAAAAAGGAGAGAGAAATGAAGAAAGAAGAACATCCCTACTCATTGGTTCTCTATATCTTCCCCGGTCCGGGAGGAGCTCTGTCACATTTATGCCCAAGAAGACAAGTGCTCCCGCAGCTCCCTCTCCTGGGTTTTCAACCCCATCTTTCTCTTTGAAGATCTTTTTTTCTTTTCCTTTTTTTTTCTTCTTTTTTTTTTTTTGCAGCATCTGCTTTTTTCTCCTTCCCCCAGCCCATTGCTACATTGCCTCCCTTCCTCTTTTCACACTTTGATTGCATGTATCTCTCATCGGAGTCCTCTGGCTAATTGCATCATTCTAATGGTCTTTTTCATGATCATACTCTGTGGTAAGTTGACGTTTCATGCCGCTTATTAATTAGAATTAGCAAGAATAGGACAGCAAAGTGAAGAAAAAGTGCTGATCAGTAGTTTGAGTGTATAAATTGCAATTGTCTTGGTTGAGGGTATTGGGACCGCGAGGGGATCAGGAAATGAGGCTCGGATCCAAAAAGTTTACATCATTCCTGGCTAACCCTTTTTTTATTTTAATCCCATAACATTCCCAGTATAAATAACCACTCATTCTGTGTTCATCACCAATAAACAGCCGAGTGTAGTACTGCTTGAATGTCTACTGACATAATATCTCACTTGGCTTCAGCCATTATCAGCAGCATCCACACAGCAACAGGACTTGGCCTGCTATTGGAGAGAGTAGGTGTCTCATCCTCATTTTCCCCTGGCACATACTCACTCACACACACTCTCACACACACACACACACGCCCACACACACATATACAGTGGTGGCATTGAGGATGTTGGAAGTTTCCTCCTTTAGCTGGGGGGCTTACCTCTCTCCCTCTGCCTCCCTCTCTTCTTCCACACTCAGTCACTCCGAGATGCTGCCACGTCAGTGCAATTTAACAGTTCTTTGATCCATGTCCTGAGAGTGAATGGCAACAAATTAAGCAAATTATTTGAACCACCCACGGGCCTAAGGCAAAGAGAGGAGTGGAGGGAGGAGGGATCGGAAGATGCCACAGTTGTTAAAAGGAGGGTCGAGTGTGACTGCCAAAGCCGTGAAGGAGGGAATAAAATAAATAAATAAATATGGGCTGTGTATAAATGTATGGGATAACCAAGGAATGGCCTGAATTAGGGGAGATGTGTTCTGCATTAGTGTCTCCACCAGTTCTCAGTGAGAGCCTGATTCAGTCAGTGGAGGGCTGGCTAAGATATTTACTTTGCCTTTGGCAGAAGAATGAATGTAGGATTGTTTTGTGAACAGAATCAGAAAACAACATCACCACTAGGTCTTATCTTTAGGAGGAAATCAATTGGGTGTAAAAGGAATCCTTGCGTCCTTTCCTTTTTCTCTTTATTGCCTGAGAAAAAAAAATTATGTTTGGTATCTTTATCCTGACATCTTTGTGCTTTTTGATAGATTGTTATTGCAAGTTATTTTTATTCTTTTAATCACAAGATGGATTTAGAAATAAGACAATCATTACAAATACAACATTATTATACCCTAAACAGCAAATGCAAAGAAATAATAATTTTAGCAGATGAAACCATAGAAATACAACTAATATAAAACAACGAAAATAATAAATACATAATTAAAAAAAGGATGAATAAAAAAAGAGTGATAATGTGATTGTTAGTTATAGGGTTGGTTACAGGAATCTTTGGTATGTTTGGTATTAATTTTAGGGAGTATAGATATGACTTTCATTATAGTAGCACAAGGAGATTAGAGGGGGTCTTCAAATTTTCTTCAAAATATTTTAATTAATTTGTAATCCCAGTCATGCCAGTACCTTTTTATAGAAAGAAAACAAACACAATGAGCCACAAACTACAAACACATTATATCTTTGGTTTCCAACCATCCCTAAAAATTTTACATTTTCCGACATTATCTTTATGAGGCTGCATTCATGTAGCTCTTTTATCCAAAGTGCTTTACAATTTGCCTGTCAGTCACCCACCCATTCTCACACACACACACACACACACACCTACACACACATATCGATACTGTGTCAACCCAGGGGACGTGGAGGCAAGATTCAAAATAAAACAGGAGACTCAGAGGCAGTTTGTATGAAACAAAAAGTGTCCTTTTAATAAAGAGGTTGGGGTAAACGGGATGGGGGTCATTGGCCTTCAGCCTACTCCCAAGGCAATGCACTTCCACAGTCCTGTGTGGGTAGAGCAGAGAGAGAGAGAGAGAGAGAGAGAGAGAGAGAGACAGAGAGAGAGAGAGAGAGAGAGAGAGAGATGAGTCTTCTTGATTACCTCCTTTTCGATGCTGCGTGTCTCCGGTGGTTCAGGAGATCCTCCTGGTCTTCTGCTCAGCCTGTCTGCCGCTGCTGCTTAGGGTTGGGTGAACATATGCCTGCTCTAATTACCCGATGGGCTGTGCCCCGTGCCTGGTGGCTGCAGCACCTGAACTGGATAAAACACTCCCCTCTATAACCTCCCCCAATCTGAGCTTGGGGATCCGGCCCCTGTGCTGGATCTGCTTGACTTTCTCCACTGGTTTGCTACAATACGTGAATATTATCCAACTAATTTAAAACGGTCAAAAGTCTCTTTAAAATGCAATGATTGGTCTGTTCCTCACAGTTATTCTCAGTTTGCTTCTTGTTCCATCAGTAGCTGTTTGCAGCCAGGTGAACTAGTTTGGTCCAGGGCACAGCTGGTGTTATCACAATAAAACCACTCCCATTATGAATACTATGCACTTCTCTAGTTTTTATGCTTAGAGTTCCTGTCTGTCTACTGTGACTGCAGTCCTTGCGCCTTATGTGTATTACATCACATTTCAAATGATATCATTTAAAAACATTCACAAAATTTGCAGCATTAATCAATTATGTTTTTTGGAAAGGGAGACTTCACACTGCTCCAAATTACTTGATCTGATCATTTTCTTATTTATTTCATTGTGTTTCCCTCTTGTGTACAAACAACTTCAAGGAAAAGAATAGTATATGACAAAGTGAGTTTGACAGAAATACCCTGCAACCTATCAGCTGAGGTCATGGATGGTCTTTCCTATGTAAGTGCAGACAAATCGGCATTTCAGAGAGGGTCGTCTCGTTTGATACATGCTATCTGTTGTCATAAATTGTGCTGCGACCGTTACAAACGTGTTATATTGCTTGTAACTCCTTGATGGGCAAAATAATGATGGTGATGTAAATCCAAGTCAATTTTACATTGACCAAAAATCTTTCTTTCCAAGAGTGCGCCTCACAAGATGTCAATCATTCCCTGCCATTACCTCTCTTCCAGTCCTGAAATAACTGTGCTCCATAATATTCACCATTCTAGCCTCATGATTATGTGTCTCTGTGTTCAAATCTCTGAGAGCCTACTGCACCATACCCCTCTACTCAGTCATGAGAATTTAAGTTCGAAAAGTTGTCCTCTTCCTCTGTGTCACCTGCTCAGTTTCCTCAAGTTAACAGGAGGAACTGGGCAGACTGAAGCCCTGGCTTCTCTATTCATAGTGTAATTTCACAGCTCATTATAGTCCGAGGACCATTCCCTTCAGATGGTGTCAGCGGTGGTACTAGATATGCATTACCTGGCAGATCTAGGTCACACAGTATTTGCAAATCATTCTTGGCTCTTCTCTAGCGTCCGTCCAAATGTTAAGACAATCCCCAAAAAATATTTGAAACTTTACTAGTTAAAAGCTGATGTATTTTGCTGCGCTTGTCAATATTTGAATTGTCCTGGTGTGACACCCATTTGGTGCTCCGTGTGGAATGAAATAAACAAAGAATTATCCTTGAATATTGTATGTAACAAGGTGTTTGAGTAGCTGTGCTCTATCCCCGTCTATTGAACTAGAGCATTTTGTTTTTGTCTGAAAGTAAGTCTGACAATTCACAACGGTAAACTAATTAATGCTTAATGCCTTACATCATTGTAATGAGCCTTAATGAAGCATTTTCACAAAGCCATTAAAGAGCCAGATAAAGATTGTAACGTATTCAGCACACAGGTGTGCTAACATTTATCTTCAAATCAATGGACTCCCACTGCCTGAGCTGTAATTAGACTGTCAGACTCTGATAAGGGTCATGCCAAACTTGTGTGTACTCAGCAAACGCCTGCATGTGTGTGTGTGTGTGTTTGTGTGCTTGCATACCTGCTGCCTCAGCTGGACTGCCATGCAGCAGAGGTGGCTCTGCAACAGTCTTGTTATAAATTATCCGATTAACCTTGTAAGACAGATCAACTCTTGATTTTTGCTCAAGGTGCAATTGCTTCATTAGGCTGCGTAGGAAACAGAACGAGGCCCAACATAGGCAGATGTAATTTGGTGAGGTTATTGTAGGTCTGCAGCTAGCGCACTACCGCCTTCTCCTTTTTAATATGCTGTGCTGCAGGAGAGAAACCTGCAAATTAGTAATGAAAGCCTGATTGATCTATTGATCTGGTGCATGGAGCTATTATGGCCTGCCTCAACGGAACATGTGGCTGCCTCGTGTCAAGAGTCTGCTAATAGCCACATATACAGAGCTCTTTAAGAAGACACACATCAGAGATCATTGTTTGGATGAAAAGTGCAGCAGTTTAGCACAACAATAGTTGTGCAAAACAAAAACAGTTTGGTGAGATAATAACTTGCACCATTTGGCAGGGAACTCTAATAAATTGGAAAACCTTTTGCGGGCCTCATAATCTTAAGAATATGCTGTTTGTGTACATATTTTAAAACTCTTTGAACCATCAGAAAAGATTAAAGGGATATGCTTATTGGCCACTCCAAAACTAATCTCTCCAAATATTTCTAATTGCATCCTTTTGGAAATGATATGATGGGAGCATTCTGCCGTGTTTGATCTTCAAGAGACCACTAACCTAATAGCAAACACCTAATAGAAATGCCAGACACGGAAATGTGGACCCACCTTAGTTTGGCAGTGCAAGATCAAAAAAGCAGTGCCAATCTACCTGTCAAGGAAATAACGCACACAACCTCACGAAAAAAATAGAAATGATTAAATGCAAGCCAGTGGCATGCCAATCAATTGCATTTCAGTTCACAAATTAAAAACAAATATCCACAAGGTAAACCGATAAAATCCTTTGGATTGGACAGCTTGCCATGATGTCAGAGATGATGTCAATGTCGCATATTTTCTTCATGAGAAGCAAAATATAGTTTCTAATGGACCACATGCTGGTCATATAACAGTGGAAACATGGGAGCACAACATGATCTCATATCAAACATACTGTAGTTGAGGAAAATAATGTATCCTAGAGAGCACACGGAAACTGGTGTGATGGTCAGTATTTCAGTTTATCTTTTGGTGTTATTTGGGAGGTGCCACAGTAACAAATCAGTGGCCACCGAGCCAAACCACTGTGAAAACAACTTTTTCTTCCCTGCAATAAAGACACTGAACTCCTCACGTTAATCCCCCAGCTCACTGAGCACCTGCTGCTCCCCGATAGAAGACTTTCACTTCCCTTTCAGGACAATATTGAGGCTGCGGTGTTGTTGTGTATCTGTGTTGTGTTATTTGATATATGATATTATACATGAAATGCTGCACAGTATATCATGGTGATGTGTGACAATGTTTTTTTCTTTATATACCGCTCACTGTTGCTGTGTGATATTGTTGTTATAAACAAGAACAAGCTGTACGGCACAGCTGTAACGTTATTAGAATGAATGGACAGAATTATTTTACTAAGTATTTCTATTTTTTTCTAATCACATGTTGTCTTTGATTTAAAAGAAAGTTTCATAAAGAAAAAAAAATACAACTTTCGACACATCTTAAAGGCACAGTGTGCAGCACTTTGGGATATCTAATAGCTTTTTTTTGGAATCTATTATTCATAACTATGTTTTCACTGTTGTATAAACACCTTAAAATCATTGTGTTTTTGTTAGCGTAGAATGAACCCGTCATATCTACATAGGGAGCGGATTCTCTTTGTGGAACCCGTCATGTTGCACCGGTGTGTTCCTACAGTAGCCCAGAACGGACAAACCAAACACTGGCTCTAATGAGAGCCTCACTCTGCTGCTGTCTGACTTCCATTGCTTCTTAAGTAGAGGTATTATAGTAACGATGGCCTCTGAACGAGGGGAACAGCGCCGTCACGTTACCGCAGACTTCAGATGGCTGCAATCTGCAAACCACACCTCTGGATGGTCATTTTAAGTCACCAATAAATGTATGGAAGGAAATCCAATTCATTCAAAGGATTTACTAAAAGATAGATAATAATTATCTGTTAATCCCAACGACGTACAGTGGAATTTAGTTCGGCCCTAATATTTCACATCTCAACGTATTTCCATATAAAATATAGGCATTGACTGTGAAGCGAAGGAAACGTTGTCCGTCACATTAAGTGAACCTCAGTTGCTCTGTGATGAGTTGTTTATCTCTTCTTAAGTCCATAAACTTTCTTTAGGTTCAGCCCAGGCACAGAAAATAATCCCCAAGCCTTTTCCCGTAGTCGCGTCACAGGCAAACTAGAGCTCATTAAAGTGCAAAGAAAAACAGAATCTGAAAAATCCAATTCCACATTCCACTTTGAAGGAGCAGCAGTACCACTTCACTGGGCTGAATTTTCGAGAGGCTTAATAAAGCAGCGGTGCTTACTCAGAAGTGAATTAGAAAGTATCAGCACAAGCATCAATTAGCGATCAAAGTACATAAATGAGTTTTAAACCATAACAGTAATTTGTTTTTGTTGGGAAAAGGGGGAAAGGGGGGATTTCAAACCTTCCATGCTCCTCACTTCACTTCTACTCGTTTGGGCTTAGTCAAGCATTATGGAAAAGGCAGTAATTACATGCACCCATAATGAAGGCATTGTAAAATATTCATTGAATTCATCTTTTGAACGACTGTTGTACTCAAGGCTGCAACCCCCCTCTTTTCCACACAGGGTTAACAGGTGCAGTTTTGTCTGTTGACTGACAATGGCCACAGGTACAGCTGCGTCATGCCTGTGAGCCAGTTTTTGAGTCACCAAGCATTTCTAATTGTTCATGACAGGAGCTTCTGGTTGCCAGATTTGATCTATACAGCCCCTAGAATATTTATTGTTCAGCACCACCACACACTGTGCCTCTGAAATATACATTATTTGAGACCTAGTGGAGGTCTCAACAAGAAGCGGCCACGACTTTTACAACACCTGGCTAACAAAATGACAATAGAAATTAAATGAATGAAAAAAAATGCGGTAACACATAAAAACTATAAATGCCTTAGATCTGCTGTTTTTTCTGCCTTATTTTAAGGACTAATCTCCTCAAGTTAAGACTGAACAGTATATTTAGTTGATGAAGCACTGAGGATTAAAAGATAAAGAAAACTTTTTTTCTTTTTCAGATGGATCCTGATATTAACACGTATTCACATGGTTAGTGATTCACAAGACCTACACTTTTTGAAGTCAAGTTTAACAACTCAGTTCAATGGTGGTTTAACTATACTGTATTATGTAAAATAATCGGCCTGATATACAAATATTGTTATGAAACACACAGATATTGATGTTGAAACCCTAGTTTATTTTACGTTTATCATATTTGTATGACATTTGTGATTTTTGGGACTTTTTAATTCTGAGCAAAAAAGCTTTATTTATATAGGCAAGGCGCTATCACAAATCTGCATAGCCCCAGTTAAGCTCCCTCGATCATTTTAGTATTTTCTTTGCTCTTTAATTTTGAAGTAAAGAAATATGTAAAGGTTATCCAGTCAGTCTGACTGCATGCAAGTGCTAGGCTACATTATGTGTGAGCAGTTTTTTCTTAACAAGAGAAGATTATCAGGAGTTGAGCGCATCCACACAGAGAACACAAGAGTGCCCTCAAATGATCAGATGTGGCTCATGGTTGTCCTCGGCTTGTACTCACAGCAAGCCAAATTATAACGTCCATGCTTAGCTGAGCAGGGACAGCACGCTTTCTAAAGAGCAGCATTTAATGTCTAATGCATTAATAATTGTATACTATAACCAACAACCTTATTGTGCTTATGATTGATGTACGGATAATGCTTTGCTGAATAAATTACATTTTTGGTGATTGGTCTCTTCTCAGTCATCGGACACAATCGGAGCTCAGTTCCACAGATAATGATAGTTTGTAAAACATCCTTTCGGCGCCAATAGTGTGCACAGTTTACAGGCATAGGCTAAATGAATTGCTCTTCTTGTTTTGGCTGCAATTGGATAGTATTGAATTCATCTCTGATATTGTGATTGCCATTTCATCTAAATTAGTCTTACCAATTTTGTCAGACTATTCATATAGAATAAAAGTATAGAATAATAAATAATACATTTAATAATTATATATACTGCTGGGTTTTTTAATCGATAAGAGTGGATACTTTTATGATATGATCATTTGTTTGAATAAAAAAAATATTATATGCAAAGAGTGTCAAAAAGGTATACATTGGTACATTTTGACCTGTAAGAGCTACATTTATTGTTAAATCACACATAATATTCTGCAGAATTGAACAGATTTTTTTAAACATGTATCATCCAACAAAATCCTAAATCTGTCTTTCTGACAAGTAGACAGACAATAAAAGCCCACATATATTCTTTTTTTATAGTCCTCCACTTTTTATACTGACCATGAAATCCATGAACCCAAAACTACTCTTGAGCCAAAGGTCCTGCGTGAGCTGTAGACATCAATATTTAGACACAATGGGATCTCCAAACTAAAATACTGCTGTGCAGTGGATCTAAATGAACTCATAGCACAGTGGATCATCTTTAGTCATTTTACTGCTTATCAGTGCACATAGAGAATCATTCTCATAATTTAAAGGTATGGTTCTGGTTATGCTAATAATGAACACTGAAACAACCTTTAATATATTATATTCCTTCAAACAGAATCTACATTGCTGGCTGGCAGTGTTTTATGGGTGGTTAGCGGTTGGGTTTTCATCAGTGCACAGAATAAAATAAAAACAGTCCTCTGTGCCATCAAGGGAAAATGTCCAAGATATACAACATTTGGTTGACTGGTGAGTTAATGCCTAATATATTATTTAAATTCTGAGCTCATTCTCACTAATTCTGATATCATGGGTTAGACAAGTTGATGCGTAACAATACTTTGTGACATCTGGCCACTCATTAATTAGTCCTCAAACACTATTACCATGTAAAGAGTGAATTTTAACCACAGATGTTTGAACATGAAAATGTGACATGACATTAGATGGCAGGAAAGGTGGCATTTGGAGCAGACTCAACCTGAACAGGAAGCTAGTTCATTAGGACAGTCAAAAGAAGGCTCTGCGTGATACAGGCCTTTTGGGGGAAGTAGAATCAGCTCAGATAATGTAATGTCAGAGAATCCCTATCATTAGTGGAAATGTGGTGATTTCCTGTCCAGGCTTCATATTCCACCGTACTTTGAGTGACAGAAACTGTGTTACAATGTGACAAAAGTTCTGTTCAAGGAGGAGCTCAGTTTGAGATGGAAGCATTTTCACAAAAGTCTTCATATGCCTGGGTTTTCAAGGGGTTGAAGTATAACTTCATCTGTGAATTAAAATGTTGAATAATTTATTCAGATGACTTGTGACACTGGGAATAATCAAGACAGCAACAACTAGAAGGCATAGGCTAATTAAGATAATTTCGGAGTGTAATATATATATATATATATATATATATATATATATATATATATATATATATACATGGTGCATATACTGAGAAAAACAGGTTAAGAAATTCCAAACACTTTGCTGATGTCAGCATTTTGCTTCCTGCAGGCTCAAAAGCAGCACCATGCATACCCAAAGCAGAGACAGGGGGGAAAAAAAGCCTCTTTCAATTCCCATGATGCAAAGCGATGGAGCAAAGAGGGTTTTTCCAAATGATGAGCTCTTGCAAAGTGATGACTAGTGAAGATCACTGACAACTTCAAAGCTGAGTGGATCCAGGTCACCTACAAGACAGTTCATGCATTAATGTGTCCTGATTAAAGGGCAACCTGCATTGATCCACATTCACCCAGTCAATCATTCCCCACCAGAGCATTATTAAATAAATTATTGCTCAGAAACCAAAACAGCCAATCACCCATTTAGCATTAACTGAAAAGAAGAACTAACGTAATTAAGCAACACTTTGTTTACCAAATGAGCAAATCCCAGGCATCTCCCCGTGGTCCTCTGTTTCTGATTTTGCATAGTTGATGCAAATATATTTGTCTATGGTGATGCTTGTCTGGCTCTTGATGTCCCATGATCCATTGAGTAAGCAGTGGACCAAAATGAATCTTTTTTTTCCATTTTTTACATCACTGCGCTTTCCAACAAGCTCATGGACAAGAACCACTGACTCTCTCTGACTAATACACAGCAGGAGTTGTCATCAAGGTGAAGTTGCGTGAAAGTGCAGCAGAGCAATTAGCATCACAGGATGCTTCATTCCCTAGCTTTATAGAATAGTCAGACTATGTATGACAGGCATTTGAAGAGTAGGTTCCCCTTCGTCTCTTCTACCCACAATCCAATTTGTTTGAAATAAACACAACATGCTCGTGTGTTGTAGTGTATTCCTGATGAATTAAAATGGGAGGAAATGTAAAAGAACAGAGTGGAAGAGGGCACATCATTTTGCTTGCAGTGTTAGAGTTCAACTGCCAATTATTATGGGTGTCATTGGCACAGCCACTCTCTACTAGCCATGACAGCTGTGGTATTGTTTTCACCTTGTGAGTCTGTGTGAGTGTTATCATGTCAAAGTGTGGTCATGGAGACACCTACTGTAGTGGGAACTACCACATTAGTGGTTCTGAGTACATTGCCAGGTATTTATATGTCACTCTGTCTATCTGTGGACATATTTTGTAACAGTGATTACATCACAACTGTGCAAGATGCAGTCACAAAACTTTAAAGGAGATTGGAATAGCTGTCCATATGACTGCTCTAAGCTGAACACTCCACAGAGCTTGGCTTTATGGAAGAGTGGGTAAAAAAAGCCATTTCTTAAAGAAAAAAATATATAAGAAAACAAGTTTGAAGTTTTCCACAAGCCTTTTGGTGAAGTCGAAATGTGTTTTCTTATTTTCTTTCTCTAAGCAATGCCTTTTTTTCTGAAAACTCTTCCACTAAGCTCCTTCAGGGTTATCTTTGCTCTCTTTGTTGTCTCTCTGATTAATGTCCTGCTTGTCTGATCCATGAGTATTTGTCCTGTCTTGGCAATTTTTGTTATGGTGCCATATTCTTCTCATATTGTACTAATTGATTTAAATGTGCTCCTTTTGGTCATGTGAAAGATCATGTGACACTTTGATTGTACACAGGTGGATTAACTAGTTAACTAATAATGTGACTTCTGAAGGTAATTGGTTGCACCAGATCTTATGTAGGGGGCTTCATAGCAAAGGGGGTGAATGCTTACATACGTCACTTTGACTATTTTGTGTAGGCCCATTACATGAAATACAAATACAAATCTATTTTAATTCTAAATTGTAAATTCAGCAAAATAGGAAAAATGCCAAGTCTTAGCAAAATCTTCAAAATTTTCAAAATCTTTAAAATCTTTAAAATCTTTAAAATTAGCAACATTTTCACAATTCGTGAAGAGTGGAAGTATTCACCCCACTCTTCAAAAATGTTGCCGCGGTCCGGTTCCGGACCCAGACGTCGTTGTACCTGGACCCTGGACCTCCAACTGAACGATAATAAAAATAACAATTTTGACGCAGAGCTTCTAATTTAACCGGTGTATCTTTTCCAGCCTTTACGGCACTCGTTTGGAAACACACCGACCAATTGCATGCCTTGTAAATCGTATCACGTAATGCTGCTCAGCCAATCAAATATGTGTATTCCGATAAGCCTCGTGGCTTGAGTGAAATATACAACGACGGGAGAGACAGACGATAGGCCGAGTCGTTGCAGAAGTATGTGAGTCAGAAGTTTTTTCACCTGGCGTTCTCCAAAAAGAGAAGTGGACAGCGAGACCAGAGCCATTAACCAAGAATGAACAGACTCTTATATGTTAATTCTTCACACGGGCAGTTTAAAGCCAGTGTGTCTCATATGTTCAGAGAACGTGGTGAATATTAAAAGCGGTAATATGAGGCGCCACTACGAGACAAAGCACACATCTTTTGAGGAGACGTACAATACTCAAATGTGAAATTAAGGCATATAACAAAAATACGACCCAAGAGCCCAATATGATCAGAATCCTAAAACATGAATTCACTACCCAAGAATGATGTTAACAGAGAGAGGAGACTGGAGCTGAAACAAGTGGTTTCCATAACCACAGATAAAGTCCCTGCACAAAAATGTCTCTTATTAGAAGATGAGAATAATATATCGTGGCTTTTTCACTTCACACCTGAATTGAATGGAATTAAAAAAAAATCTAAAACTAAGATGAACATGTCTTTCTGTGATGTAATTTATTTTTAAATGCCGCCCATATATTACTTACAATGAGAAAAGAACATTCGTGAGTATGCATTATTTATAATGCATCCAGTTCAATTTGAAAACTGTCAATAAATATTGTTGAGATATTATTCAATTGAACTTTCTTTATTTGATTTGACAGTCAGTTGTTGACTACATACAGACATTGATAGAACTCCTCGGTGATATATGGAACAAAATCAAGTTCGACATTATTGTGATGTTCTGGAAATTCTCTCTATCTGGACATCGTTGACTTTTAATTGAAAACCCCTGATATAGATGATGTCCAACGGTATTGGATTTCCCAAAGTAATGAATCTACATATCTACAGGACATAATGTTAAATCTGTACAATAATGTTGAAACTGATGTTAGATTAATGCAATAGTTTGACATTTTGGGAAAATGTCATCTGTACTAAATTAGTGCTAATCAATGACATCCTCTTCTATAATGCAGAGGTTAAAACAGCAGGTTTTCTGGCCAACAGAGGTAACAATACTGTACATGCACAGTAATACACACGATCATCCCGACTGCAACATACTGTAAGTTGGAGAGAAAGAGAGGAGAGGGAGAGTTACAGTAGAGATGGCAGTCTTTCAGCTGGGCTGACGACTGGGACACTTGAGAACAAAGGCGGCCTCAGCACAGATTCTGCACTGGGAGTTCACACTGTAAAAGTGGAGGGACGGCAAGTGTTTCCTTTCCCTGCATTACCCAGAGGTCTTAATTACTTTAGGTTAATCATGCTCTGCTCTAATTGACTACTGTTGTTTCTTCTTTTGATCTATCATTTCACTGCCTGGAACCAACATGTGGTGGAGTATCTCATTTAACTGAACACTACCGATACCCCCCAATTCCCTAATATGATTGTTCAGTAGCTCCCTTCCTCCCTCTCTGTCTCCTCTGTCTTTCTTTCTTTCTTTTATCTCTGTTGCCCACATTTCTCTTTGCCTCTCATACACCAGCTTCGTTGTTGCAATCTTTACAGTCAGTAGTTTTTCGGTTTTGAGCAGAAAAAGCCAAGAGATCATTAATCAGGAATCAGTCTCCTCTAATCATAACGCACAACTTCTTTGCAGAAAAATGCAATGTTTTTTTATGCTTACTCGAAGTAATCTCACACCATGTAATGCAGGAGATTTTTTTTACCACTTTGATTATTTTAACATAAAAGGAGACATATTCATATACAAAATCAACTAGAGGACACTTGTAATCACAAGGTGCGTCTGAAAAAAAAACATTAATCAGAAATGCTAATTACCTTCCATTTTCCGGTGGTGAGCTCCTTGCTTCAGTTTGGAAAGCAGACGATTTTCAGTATGTAAGTATAGTTGATGCCATTGTCTCGTATCTTTAGTTCAGTGTTGTACCATTGTGTAAGTTAATGATTGGATACTGGTCTAGGTCGGTCTAGTAACAGATGGCACACAACTATTTTCTGGCAGAATAACCCAAGATGGCATGGTTAGTGCTAGCTTTATCTGGGCCTTTGCATTTTTCATACGTATGTGGAATGAGTAATATCGTTTTTGAATAAGTGTAAGGTGACCTTCCAGGTGTCTGATTTATAACCACAAAACGGGGTCTGAAAGAGGCGTACATCACTCCCCACGCAAACGTTGTGAT
Organism: Ophiodon elongatus; assembly: GCA_016806645.1. Lineage (NCBI taxonomy): Eukaryota > Metazoa > Chordata > Actinopteri > Perciformes > Hexagrammidae > Ophiodon > Ophiodon elongatus. Next base: position 521,937 of record JACSYO010002159.1, read on the forward strand.
ATACAAAGATAAACTTGACGGGAGAATGTGCGCACCTGTACGGAAACACTGACCTGAACATTTTGGAGACACGGGGAAATTGCCGACGCAGATGGTGAGGTGGTGAATTGAAGCCAGACTGTAGAAATTCAATGTGTGAGGCATTATTACAGGTATAAAGATGCCTCTCACAAATAATTTCCCTCCACATCACACGTTGCTTTGCACTTGTATATTGTCTTCATCATAAACAGTCAAACCAGCAGTGCTATTTATGCTTGTACTACTGAGCCATAACTTTAAGGGCAGTTCAATTATAAAAGATACAAACCAAATAAAAATCTCGAATCAAATTTTGTTTAATATTTCATCATCACTGTCTGCACCCCGGAGCGCAGAGGAGAGACGGAACTACCGTCACATCTGGTCAGCTGTGGAGCAGCTGATGAAATGATCATAAACTGTAAGATAAACTCAAATAGCATTAAAGAAATGCAGAACCGAGCAATCTCAGTTTTCATTAAGTGTTCGTAAGTGAAATCGCTGCAGTGAACAGAACTTTATTTATTAATTCATGATATATTCCATAGTGACAGAAACAGCATACTGTACGCAGACAAACTATAAACGGCTATCCGATGCGAGTATCAGAGCTCATTGGAGCAGAGGAGTCACTGCGGTGACTGTCACTCACTCTGCCTTCTCCAGTCCAATCTTTACCACCTGCACCTAAGGATTGTGTAAATTAGCAAAGTGTGGAAAAATAAAGCCGGTGACAGCTCCCGTACAATCACTCCATATCCTCACCATCAGTCCTAATCGTAATGCCATAAGAAAACATGAGTCAATAAATATATAAATTGTGTTCACCTATTAAACTTCCTTTTTTAAAATGATATCCAGGGTGGTCACCAATTGTGGCAATCATTTTGGAAGCAATTGGTCTGATTGCTGTAAACATAAAAACTACAGTGACACTCGTGATGTATTATGTTGCACGATAATGGCAGAATTAGGAGGGAACGAGTGTTCTTCCTCTCGGTATTTGCCATTGCTCTGCAGGCTCATTTCTAAAGTGCTTTGCATTGACCATATATGGTGTAATGTGGGCGTGTAGAGAGCGGGAAGTGAGGCTGAACCTGCTGCGCACATTTACAGGTTGATTTTGGATTTATAAAAGGAAATTGCGTACGCAAGGTTTTATAAATCTGAATATTTGTTGCCGTATGTTCATTTCCTCCTTTTGAATCTGCGCACTGTTTGATAAATGAGATCCCCCTAGACAGTAAAATACATTAATCCAGTAGATTTAAAGTTCTGAGGTGTATGGGCACTCCTGGGATGTTTAATATAAGTTTGTGAAAATTCTGATAATGCTGTACATATTGGCTCTACAAATAATGTGATGAATGTTGACAATTCTTCAGCCACATTTTCTTGTTCCATTGGTCCTTCAATATATATATATTCAAAAATGCCACGAAGTTGCCAACCATATATATCCCTTACTTTCACTAAATGCTTTTAGGCATCTACATAATCAGTACACCTCACACCTATTTTTTAAAGCTATGTCTGTATATGTCTGTAACGGTGTTAAATGACGTTAATTCCACGCTAGAGAATAGAAAAGTGCAAGTCCCTTTGCCATTTACCATTTAAAACTGATTTAAAAAGTGACACTGATATATGACTGGTAAATACTGGTGACAAAAAAAACAAAGGTTATGATATTGTAACTCTAGTTCCATAAGCACAGGTGGAGTCTTCTACTGGACTTTGGGCAATACTCTTCTCCAATCACGAGCATGCGTTGCCCACTGAAAATTTGCATAACACTGGGACATTAAAAACATTCTCAGCATAAATTGTAAAACAAATGGTTGCCTATTTTTCCTTTTCCTCTGGTATCCAGAGGTCTCAGACAAATTAATAAAATAATTAATTCACAGAAGCGTGACTTCATGTGAACATACCTAAATCAGAATTTGGCAACCCTGTTGGGAGGCACAGGGGAGAGATAATGGCTACTGTCTGTGCACACAGCATATGCTAGAACAGAAGTGTCTCTGTCAGTGCCTCAGGCAGCTTTTGTCTAGACTGAAAGATATAGATGCAAAAGTACTGTTTGCCAAATCAGTTTTGTGGGAAAACAGTTTGAGATTATTGTAATTTTCTTTAGGAGAATGAAGTACAGAATAGATGTGTGGTGTCTTTCAAAATGATCCTAAAGTACAACAGCATGTAGAATTATAATAAAAAATTAAAAAACAACTTGTTTTTGTAGACTTGCTTAATGTTAGGGCAGGTTATCTGAGTGTATATAAGTTAACAGGAGAACTAAACGGCTCTAGACTGGCTGATATCGTGCTGCTGCTCTTGGCAGTCTTATCACCAGCCCGCTGCTTTTCTTTTGGCATTCTGTAGGAAGAAAATCAAAATTATCACAGAGAAAACTCTGCACACCCAGAGCTCACCTAGAGCTGATATAAAATAAATAAAGACATCCCACACCGACTGTGCAAAGTAAATGTGTTTGTTTATTCTGTCACATTTTAATGGTCTCCTTCCCCTGAGGCGGAGTCCTTCTGTGCAAACCTGCTTCTTGATTGAGGCGTATCTTGGTCGGTTTTTATATTTCAGTTCAATAGTGCCCTCAAATTGTTCATGCTTAATTTTCGTGTGCCACTTTCTGTGTTTATTCATGGCTAACAGCTAGTCTTGGATTGGATGACAAACCAAAGAGACAAGCTGACACTGGGCTGTCAGGGTGATGCCAAGCCATCTGCTCCTCTGGAGCTTCCAAGCGGGAGAGAGGTGGACAAGAGTGAGGAAGAAAAAGAATAAGAAACCTCACATTAACCCTGAGTACTGTCTTTTTGCCTCACCTGCAATTCAAAGGAAGCTGCTATCAAATGACAAAACATGAAATTATGTTAGGAAATATGTCGAGGATAGTTTCACAACATTCAGTGAGAGGCTGGTTGCACAAGCAAATAAACAAATTCTTACAGAGACGTTGTGTTACTCACGGAGCCCTGAAGAGAATCCCAGATGGCAGCACCTCAGCAGTCCTGAGTCATAGTGTAGAGTGCATAAAGGTCATTTCACAAGATGAAGAAGAGGAACAAGTTGAAGACAGAAATGTATAACATTAAAGCTATTGGTTGGTAATCTAAACAAACTAGCAAGAGTACAATCGATTTTTTTCAATGATCCGACTGAGAAACTCAGCTGAGTGTTGCCAACTCTTTTCCAATGAATGTAGCTTGCAGCAGTAGCGCCAACAGTAGCTAAATCTAGCGAGAATTAAGTTTACCAACCATAGCTTTAAGCAATATTGACAATGATTAGCAATATCATGTAGCACTGATAATTATACCTGTACGGTAATTACATAATTACATTAAGTGCTTACACAGGAGACAACTGAAGATGGCCTCTGTCAGTTTAAAGAGACAGTTTAAAAGGTCCACACCAACTATAGGTTTTGGTTTATCATTGTTTTACACAAAACATGACAAATAATTACTGTAACATCTCGAAAAATAGATTAAATGAGACAACAAAAACAAGCGGTCAGCAGTCACTGATCTCGTTCATATGTTCAACATTCATATCAGCCGTGAACTTGTGATGTTTGAAAAAAATACTTATCTTGTGTTTAGTCTTTCTGCCTCCAATTGAAGGGTGATTGATTCCACCTAGGTTGAGGGAGAACTAAGCCCTTCGATCCTCCCTAGTTGGGCACAGGCAGCAGGTTACAGGTTAATAAAGTTCATGGAAGACAGCTAACTGGTTGGTCTGTGTCTTTCACTCTCCATGAAAATTGGGGAAGGCCTGTGTTCAGTGTACCAATAATTGTCAACAGGGGATCAGTGATACATTTAAAAAAACTACCACTTTACTTGAAGGTTTATGTACAGAGCTACAAAAATAAAACTTAAGTTCAGAAAAAGCATCGGTTTCCTTAAAGCATCATATTCTAATTGACATATTATCCTGCTTTTCTAGGACAACTCTGAAAGTAGCATGTGCAAGAGAAACATTGTTTCTGAATAAATAGCTCGTTAAATGTTTCAGAATGTGGAGAACTTGAGACCGCTCGCAAGGAAAACTTTTATTTACAGAGAGAGTAACTGAAAGGGCGCTGGTTTGATCAGCCAGCCCAACATGCAGTAATACTGGAAATGACGGTATCATTTTCAAGAACAATGATGAATTAGATTGGTGTTCTGAGAAAAGATGTCAGGCTTTGTACAGTGAACACTTTTAGTATGTCTGTAAAAAAAAAGAATCCATTTTGATGAAAATGAAAACTGCACTTAATAATAATACTTGCACCTTGTGTTTGCAAAGAAACAACCAGACATCTTCACATCCCAAGTTGCTAGACGCAAACAAGTTTTCTTTAAGAACAGCGACGCTGTCGTGGTTCTATTTTGGTTGCCTATTTGTTAATGTGTACAAAGACTTAGATTTTCATTTCCTTAATGTCCTGAAAGCCACAGTCACTGGCAAGCTAAACTGGGTATCAATTACCTCCCTTGCACTCCTGCATCGTTCTTTCGTTTACACTTTCTTGCTTCTGAGTAGGAAGAAACGGTGACTTGCATGCATCTGAAGTCCTGGTTCAATGATGGAGTGGATGGCAAGCTGTAACAGGTATAAAACAAATGCGGCAGAGTACAACAATAGCAGAGCTCACAGAGAATGCGACGACTGGCTGACACAGAGGCAATTTTTCCATTGTTAAATATAATCATCCTCTGTTCTATGTGCACACTCAAGGGAAATTCCCCTGGGAGTTCATTTACATGAAACTTGGCAAATTTAGCAACTTCTCATATTCACTGCTGTGTTTTTGAGGTTAATACATCCCACTAAGCAAGTCTGGGACCTATTTATTGGGACCTGTGAGATTGCCATTCAAAAGTTTTCGGAGGAGAACAACACAAAAATATTGAGGTTATAACATTTTAACACAATGTATTAAATGATAGTAACCTAATTAATATGCTAATACCAATCCAATTGAAAATATAGAGCCATAATTCTTGTAAAAATGCCTGAATCTTTATCTTTTGTCAAATATTCAAATAGATTTTTTGATTGTTATACACATACACAGATATATAGTGAACATGTTAGGGATAAATAAGACTGTACATTGATGCAGAGAAAATAATTACAGCAAGTCTTGCATGAGATACACTATTTCCTCTTGGCACTTTCAAATATTATGACTTTTAATAATGTCCCAATTATTGCAGGTTCAATTTAAATGTCAGAAAAAATAGAAAATCAACATTTCTGACAGCCATCAATATTAAGAATGTCCTCACTGAATCTGCTGCTTATCGCTTGTGACAACAGAAAGTTAAACTTCCTCTGTTCAGTTACAGTTACAACAAGCAACATTCATGTTTTGTTGATTTTGGCGGTCCTTACGGCCTGGGCCTCCAGCAGAGTGGGATTGGTGTTGGCTCCAAGAGGGGACCGGCGGAGCAGCTAGCCGAAGCTCTGCTACCGGTCAGGGGAGGAGACGCTGCTGCCGGACGTTGAGCTCTCCTCCTCACACCGGAGCTTTCAACTGCAGGTCGAAGGCAGCAGCGAAGCCGGATCGTGATCTGTCCGCCGACGGCTGGTCGTTGCTGGAGTCTGAGCTGAAGGAGATTCTGGTGAACTTGTATGATTTCATCTGATTTTGAGCGGAATCCAACCGTGTGGCACTGATGACATGCATTACGAATAACCATAAATAAATAGCCAATCCTCTTGCTGAAGGTCTCGTTTACTTATGTAGGCCATATAGAGGCATCAGTATTCAATTGAGATGGTTTTATAACTAGATTTAAGATCCTCAAAGTGAATTTAAATAAAAGGGCAAACATATCTATAAAGGGAAGTTATCAAAAATACACATAGTATTGTACAAAGTTTAATCACTGTGGGTATGTCACAAGACAGTAAAAAACAGCCCTTTAGTCCATAGCTCCAATATATTAAAATGTCTTAACAAATGACTGAACACAAGGTCTAAATGAAGCAGCATTTGGATTTGGCTTGGGTTATTGTTGCCTCTTCATTGTATTGTTTTGCCCAGTCCATTACCAGGTCATGTGAAAGTGTATGTGTCAGTGACTAAACTGTTATATTGATTGAAAAGGCTGAGTGGTAATATTTTCTTAAACCTCTTTTCAGATGAATAAAAGAGCATTCACATTTTGCAATGGTCTGACAGCTTTATTTTAACCTGAATATACAAATATTATATATATTGCCAAGCTAGTGGCATGCTGGAAGGATGGCTATGTTCATCTGTTGGTTGGTCGAATGGTCAACCGCTTTGGTCCAGACTGACAAATCTTGTCCCCTACTGGTGGATTGGCACCAAGACAGTTATTGACAGTTACAGTTACAGAGATGTGCGTACCCCTGAAGATTAATTACAATAACTTTGGTGATCCCTGACTTTTCACCTAGCGCCCTCTTCGCTTCAAAATCTCACAATACAATACTTCGGTTTATACCTGCGGAGCTAATTGCCATTATCCTCAGCTGTACTTTGTTTAGTGCTGATTAGGAAACGTTAGCATGCTAACCCGTTAAACTATGATTGGGAACAGTGTCAACATTATACCTGCCATCAGCATATTAGCAATTTCATTATGAGCATGCTTGCATGCTGACTTTAACATTTGTGCCAAAATACAGCCTCAGAGTTGCCAGAATGGCTTTCTCTTTTTTAATGTCATAAAATCAAAAGAGCAACTCTGTGGTGCTTGTTGAACAGCAGTCTACGGTGCCTGTCCAGTACAAGTAGATGGAGAACTCAGGAACAAGAGGCTGAATATTTGACTTGACTAACATTCATAAAGTTGCCAAAAAGACAGCTCAAATAAGACATATGCTGGTTAAGTGGGCACTTATTCGCCATTACAACTTAATAAACCAATCTATCTATCTTAGGTTAAGTTTTTGCTTTTTTGTGGTCAAATATCTGCTTTGTAAAAAAACACAGACATATAAACCCTTGCGAGTTCAGTTTTGCCAGATGTTGCTCAAATGCTGTCGTAACAATATTTGTATTTCAATCCAGGCTGAACTGTTCATTTTACTGCGTATCACGGGAAGCAAAATTAAATGAAAATAAAGTCAAGGTGAACCCGCGGATGTGTACTCTAGTTAAGTGGAGTGTTACTGTAGGTAAATTAGTGGTAGTGTGAAACTCAGTCCTTTTATCTTCCCCTCCTCTTAATCTAGCATCTGTCCCTGGAACAAAATAAAAACAATGGACTCTGTAATTGAGAAACTAAACTGAAATGAGGGCAAAAGTTTACCCTTTGAGGTATGATTTTTCTTGCTCCCACTTTCGCAATTTCATGGAGCTAAATAATAAATTGCACATTCAGCAGCCTTTTGAAAGCAATGTTTGAAAGCAGCGGTTGGTGTTTATGTACAGGCAAAGGCGTGTGTCCTACAGAAGAAACTCAGTAAGAGGGGAAAAATAGTCTTGTCATTTTCTTGTTCAGTCTTCAATATTTTCAACAAACTGTCAACAAAGTTCGCCGCAATGACGCTATTTTTCTCAAGAAACATTGTTTGTGCGGGGTATCATAGAAAAACATGGATCCAGGCAGTTTGTGCATTGTGTACACATCCCGTTTCTCTCACTCCGTCTCACGCAACCCAAATGCATCCAGATCCAACTTTGCTTTTAAGTCTTGTGGCTTGACACAAAGGGGATCCTTCCTTCCCCACACATCATCTGAAAAGAGAGAAAATCAAAAAGACACAAAGAGCCGTCTCGCTATTCAATGGGGAGAAAACTCATTCTGTCACCGCTGCCGTTTCTGTGTGAGATTACAGTGGGGACCCACGGCCCATGTTGCCTTTGCATCCCTCTTGTATCCCGTCATTCATGGTTTGTGTGTCTGCATAATGAATGCTTTTCCGTGGGAGGTGTCGACGCATATACCTTGTCTATATGTGTTGCTATTTACATATTGTTTCATTGAAATGTAACACAAAGATGTACTTTCCATGATGCACAGATGTGTTCAATGTGATGCTTGTGTTTTTTTAAGGGGTAGAAATATTCATCGCTGACCTATCTTTGTTAGCATCTGGTAATGCAGGCGTTGTTAGCAGCTGCTGTGTCCACATTTGCATGTACCCTAATGATGTTCTTTATTCTGTGTATGGAATCTGTAATTAAGCAAATTAAAAATATGCAACTGGGTGGCATTACAATATAATCCACATTAATACGTAAACAATCAAATAGTAAATAATTAAGAAGTAAAGCCTTGTTAATTGTTTGTTTCTCGTAATTTGTTTTTGAACTTGTCCTGCCATACTTTCCATCTAATGACACTACATCTGGTGTTACTGTCTGTGATTATGCTCCTACTGCAGTGGTGTGCCCTAATTTCAACCAAAACAGAGCTGTGTGAAATACAATTGTGAAAATATATGAACACACATGCCTGAAGGAGTCCTTGAGTATCAAGCATTTTACACATATCCTTTATGTAGCCAGTGTGACGTCCTTGATAAAAAGAAACAAAATGAAAAACGCTCCTGAATCATAAAATGAGCAGAGTATTTATGATATGCTGTGACAGTTCTGGTTTTATGAATTAAATAAAAATTGTAAAACGTCATATTGGTTTGACACTCTCCTGTGAATTTCGTTCATATGCAACTTTACGTTAGAGTGCAAGATTTAGTGACTTTGCATGGGACATTCTGCAAAGGACAAAGTAAAGTTGGGCAGGATCGGCAACAATTACCCCAATCTCCATGACATTTAAAAGATATAGTTATCTTTTTTCAGATTTGGTTGAGGCAACTGAAACTACTTAGCAAATGGCTGTATTTATGGAGCTTTTATCTAAAAGCCTTTACAATTTTGCCTACCATTCACAAAGATGGCAGTGAGCTATTTTGCAAGGTTCTGGACCATGGAGAGCAATTTAGGCTTCAGCCGCCACAGCTGGAGTTCAATCAGGAGAGACTTGTTTTGAATTTAATAATAATTTATTACAATTGCATAACATTTGAATAGTGCAAAGTCTTTGGCGATTGGACTCTATCCTGAAATAGGATAATCAAGGGGTAGTGATGTTGAGATCTGATAAGGCAGAAACCCCCCAGAGTCCAGACACTGGTGGTGGTGTTGAAGAAGGGAGTTGCTGTAATCTGATGAGGATTACAGCAAGTATGAGGAGCCTGACTGATGCTGATTGGAGTAGCCTGGGGTGGAGGAGGGTCACAACTGTTTTGAGCTGAAATGACAACTGACAGCAGCAGAGAGGAGAACCTATTTAAAAGTTTGACAACAACGATATGAATGGCTCAAGGAAACTGCGCATAAACTGGTTAGTTAATTTAAAGTGCACGCCCCCCAATCAGCTGATGGGGTAATCGCGGGGAGAATTAGAGACTGAGATTATGAATGAAAAGGAGTGTAGAGAGTGTCTTCCTGACTGCACTTCCACTTAAGCTTCATTTAAAATGATGTAAAGAATGTATTCATCAATAGAAGAAACCAATGTTGACTGTTAGGATAGGAGGGTTAACGGGATGTGAGCAGCGATCCTGCATTACGTGTTGGACACTTAAACTGTATTTCAGTATGTTTTTGTCCATCAGTGCAATACCATTTGCTCAATGCTGCATTGTATTTCCATACCCGTATTCACACTTTACTTGGTATATGCCGATTGTGACGCTGGTTTTAATTTAACGTTATTGACAATTAAAATCTTGCTATACCTGGGTACATGGTACTTTTTTATTTTAGGTTTTTAATGCCAAAATCACTGCAGTTATCTCAATAGTCTTTTTTAACAAATGCATTGAAACTAAACAGATTACTTGACATCCTTGGCTAGATGTGAGCTTCTTTGATTTACATTTTGTGTGTCCTTCTTAAAAGAAATAAGTTAACCGGACAAGGTAATTAACAAAGGAGAAACGAGCATGTAAAAAAAAAGTGTCAGTGTCCATAGAAATGATTCATTACAGCGCATTATGTCTATGCAAGACTTTTAATACAGAATATTGCTGGAACCAACCAACTTTTATTCTCTTTTTTTTTTTTTAAAGTTTCCTCATTATGAAGAGGCAATAAGACTGGAGACATGTAACAGAGCCAGAAATTAGAGAGACTTTGCTTTCTGTGCTTGTAAAACATGTAGAGATCAAACTGTGGATGTGTGGTGAGGTGTACAAGGAAAAGCAAGAGCAGGTGGGACTCAATTTTAGCCTTTATACATCGGTTTACATGTTGCTCGTAGAAAAACATATTTACCAGTTGAAGTACAATATTGCAGCAGAACTTTTAAATGTGAAAACAATTATCAGTCGGTAAGAGGGGGAGAACTCTGATCCCCAGATCATCGCTGTGTACATAGTTGTGCAAATTCAATCTTCTGTAAACATGTGTCTGGTCGCTTTTGATGAGACTCCATCCGAACAAGGGGAACAGAGAAATCATGTTATAATGGCATGATTGTTAAAGTGCACCTCATAACAACAAAATTGGTACAGTCAACTTAGGCATGTGTGACAAAAACAATTGTGAATATGTTACTTTCCTAATTCAGCACCGAATGAAAGCGGAAGAAAAGAGAGCACGCACCCATCACATGCTTCGCGGTAAACAGCTGAGATGTGAAATAGCATGTCTATGGTGACTTGTTAAGGTGTAGGCTCCAAATAATGAAAGGAGCTCATTGCAAAAGTAATGTGATGTGGTGTATGTAGAGAAAACTTTTCAAACTGAACAAACCAAATAATTATCTTATACTGTGTATGTATACATTTTAGAAATCTATGTGCTCACCGGAAAATTTGACGGTAATCACGCAGAGCACTGAAACATTACATTGGACAAATGAGCATTATTTATTTACACAGTGCATGATAAATGAAACAAAAAAAAAAACTGAGTTTCACACTGTAAATGAATATAAGGCAGATAATCACATATTATCACAGCAGCAAAATTCCTCTATTTAAACACCATGGAATAAGCAGTAGCGCAGCCTAAGCCATTCATAAGCCTGTTTACAAGTTCCATGTCCCCCGAACAACATTGTAATGTTCAGCAGAAAATGAATGAAAAGTAATTTCCCTGAGAAATCCTTCGCCAGAAAGTGAGCAAAGGGATTCACTTTCTAATCCTCTTTCAAAATGTTCATAAATGCTTTGGCACTGCTGACAGTGGTCATGTATGTCTAATCTATATGAAACTCCTGCTCCATGTTTTACAGGGCCTTCCCTGCTCTCCTTCCACTCTCCCCACAGCAGCATTTCCTCTCTGGTAATCCTACCAAATCTCACAGTCTGACCGAGCGGTCAGAGCGTAACCTGGGCTGTGTTGCAGTTATCAACCTTGGCCACATTACACTGGAAGTCTGCCACTTCCTTTGTTGTGCCAGAAAAACAAAACTCAGATCTCTGTAGATCCACCACACATATCCACAAGCACAAAACACAACCAAATGAAGTCAAACTGTTGTTACACTTTAACTTGCTATGGCAGTGTCTCATAGTTACCACCGTGGCTTTCAAATTGTTGAATCCAATAAATAAATACATTTTCAATGAAGGTTTCATCACTCTATACCTCCATTTCCATTTCTAAAGTCTAGCTGAGGAGCTATTCAGAAATGAGACCCTGCCCTTACACAACAAAAACAGACGCACACACGTACACACACACACACACACACACACCTCACTTGCCCCATATCTGTTAATTTGGGTCACTCTGTCATCTCAGAGGAGACAGAGGTGCTCTCCTTACCACCGTAATATGAGCTAATGCATCACTGTCCATATGTACACCATGGGGAGAAAAAGAACAGACCAAGTAAAAAGAAGTGTGATTGGTTTAATGCAATTATGGGGACGTTTAACGTGGATGATATAGCGGAATTGTCATATTTTATGGCATTCAATATGCCTATGAATAGGGCACAGAGGGGAAAGGGAAGGCTGCTCTTTGATGCTGAGAGAGGGGCCATCAATGCTTTTCATTTCACAGCCTGCTGAGCACATTCACTGTGGTCTTGATAAGGATGGGAAGAGAGAGCAAAAAGGGGTCAGCTTCACCCTTTGCACCTGATAAGATGGTCACCATCATCTTGTCTGAGCCATTGACCACTATAATGTATAGTAAAAGCTTTTACAGTTGCCATTGTTTGATGATTGAGTGGTAATGGATTAGAGAGCTAGTTACTCGGTGCATAGATACTACCAAATACGACTGAATTAATGGTGATTGAATAGATTACTGATTAAATGGTCTTTAAACTATGATATAATGGGGAAAATATATATATTTGTTTGGCCTCCAATCAGTGTCGGTTGGTGGAATTTTGTTTTGGTAGGGCCATTCAATCAATTTCAGTAAACATCCCAGTATGATTCAATGCAAAAAAAGGTATCAAACACACATTACTACTTTGCAGTTAAATATTTAACATTTATTCCAACACTTTGACATAATAAGGACATCTTATTCATACAATTCAGTATATATACAGTATGTATATATATATACACAGACATACATACATATATATACAGTGTATATATATATATATATATATATATACACATGCATACATACATATATATACAGTATATATATATATATATATATATATTCATTCTAATATAACATGTTTATATATTAAGATGCCCCTATGAACCTTGTTTGTTGGGGAAACACCCAAACAGTGTGGTGAGGAAACCTGCATGTTTTTCTGACAGACATGTTTTTTTGTGGGACTTCCACAACATGTATAAAGCATAAATAGTGGCTATTTATTCCATGGTGATGGCAAAAATGAACTACTTCCACAGAGATAAGCCACGCCCCCTCTCCAGCGGCGCATCTAGCGCGAAAAAGCGAATGACGCGAAATAACCACAAATCCGTCCGGCGAGTAAACTCACGCGACGCTTTTGGTGTGAACGCACCTTTAGGGTCGGGTCTTCATGGAAGAGTAGTGCTCGTGCTCGCACTCGCCATTGTCATGTCGTTAAAATGGCACCTCGCGAGACTAGCCCTGACGAGAACGCGCAGCTTTGGGCCAAACGACTTTGGCCCCAAACTGAATCTATTTTAGGACGCTGATTGGCTAAATTGTATGTCACTCATTTATATCTTTAATCAGTAATTGGCTAAACTGCTTCTTAGACCCGCCTCTTTTGGGCCAAATCGATTTGGCCCCAAGCTGCGCGTTCTCGTCAGCTGAGACACAGGCGGAGAGGACATGCAGGAAAAGCATATATTTTGCCCAGATATCCTATTTTACAGGGTATAGTCCATATTTCAACAACACAAATATTGACAATTTGTATAATTTCTTATAATAATAATAATAATAATAATAATAATAACAACAATTTAAAAAAAAAAAAAAAATTAATTTCTTTAATTCTTTTGTGGCTCAAGGTGGGGCCAGGCCCCATGGTCCTCTATTGGCCAGCTGCCACTGCCTCCAATGGTTTAGGAGTTGCAAAAGTAATTCAAAGGATTTGATTGGTTGTTCACACTGACAGGAGCAGCTCATTGGTAAAGTCTTCTGGAATTGTGTTTGATACAAATGATGAAATGACACTTCAGTCGCTTGGCACACACACATTTAAATTGAGTTAGATATAAACTATGTTTGACCAAGTATTGAGACAAAAGAGTAAATTTGATAAACATAAAGATTTTCCAGAATTTTCCTGCAGGCAAGTTATTACTTTATATGAGGCCAGGCTTTTACTACATAGCTTGAGATTTTATGATATGCTCTGTCTCCATCAAATGCACAAGGTGTTTCTGAAACAGACAACAGTCTTGTTACAGATGTGACAAATCAAGCCATTAAAGGAACACAGTGCCGAACCCATTTCTGTTGGAGATAATGTATTTGATTTAAATACCATAGCACAAAGCATGGTGTTACATCTTACTGTGACGGCCTGATTAGATTTCAGTGCAATAGTATAGGACCCAGCAATTGATATAAAAGTAGCAAACAAACAATGGCCGTGTGAAAGGTTATTTTCATTTTATGGTGATTTATTTTGCTACAAATGGATTTTTTACTGCACAGTGGTTGCCATGTACATCATTTATCACCGCAACCTGCACTGCATAGAGGACGGAAAGTGCCAAAATAAAAAAATACTAAATGTATATGGCAAGTAACACATATAATAATATAACATTTGATAACATGTGAATATTTCTTTATGTATTTGCCTTTGTTTCCGTATTTATCTGGTCTTCTATTTAATTTTCCCATTTTTATCTTCTTTAACGTTGACATTTATATTTTATAAATCTTTTATTTATTTTAAATAAATTGTAAGTTATTTTTGTCATTAGTAAATGTATGTATTTCTTATGAATATATACATTTATTTATACATTATTTTTCCTTTGCAATTTTACCCCTATTTATTTCCTTGAACTTATTTATTTCTGTCATTCAAAGTGTGTTATGGGCTCAACTTTTTGTCTATTGGTTGATTGAGAGCAGAGATCAATATTACATGCTTGCTCACACTGTCTGCTTACCATATCCAGCCTTCAGCCCCAGCTCCGTACAGAAGGTCGACGGCCTTCTGCTCGCTCAGCTGCTGCCTCAGATCTTTGATTCTTGCAGGTACAGGTGTGCAGATTAATCGACTGAAGCTGAACTATTTTGCGGTCCCAACACCGGTCCCCTCCCCGAGGTTTAGCTCGATCAGATTGGGAACCCGTTCTCTCCTCGTAGACTTGAGCAGAGTCTCCGAGGTCAGGGTGGCATTGACGCCTGAGAGACACAGCATGTTTCTGGGGATAAACAGCGGCAATAATACAGATCACTGCACCAAGGGAACCCATGTGCCTGCTACTACAAGCACCACCACAAATTTTAAGTTATGCCACTGGTCCTGGGAAAATAAAGGTTAGCTAGCGTAGCTTGCACGGTACTTTATGATCTGCATTTTTGTCAGCTTTTATCCAGTGTTTTAAACTCCCGACAGCTGGTTGCTTAGCACGGCTTACGAGGAGAGAACGGGTCCACACAGTGTGGGTGGAAGGGGAGATGGACGAGTCAAACAAACACAGGACTTTCACCCAAGATGCCGCTGTTTTAGTGTCCCATGTGAAACCAACAATGTGTTACAAACAGCTGTTCATGTCACATAGCCACATATTAAGTGTTCACAAAGTCAAGGTTCAGTTTTACTCTCCAAACAGCTGATCGCGTCACATACTTGTTTTAAATTTCATTTTAACTTTAGAAATGTAGTAATTTCAACCCAAACGATGATGTGTTTTCCTAAACCTAATGCCAAGGGTCTTCACAAAGCCTCAGTATGTGACGAGTTGGAATAACATCGTGTTGGCAGCACGTTATACCAAAGTCAGGGATGACGGCTAGTGTTGGGGTTAGCTAGCTTGCTAGCCAGCATGTATAGTCGATCTATGCTCTCAATCAACCAAGAGGCAAAAAGTTGAGCCCAAGACACACTTTGAACGACAGCTCCCTCATTTGCATAATGAAGCAGACATGCATAAGGAAGTGTAAAAATAAACATATAAACAAAGGAATACAGAACTAGATAAGTCTCGGGAAGTAAAAAAGTGGTTGAAATGCAAAGGAAAAATAATGCATAAATAAAACAAAACAAAAATACATGGTTACATATCTTAAATATAGTAATGAACAAATACATTCAAAAATAAATTCAAAATAAATTCGAAATCCTTGACAAACAATACACAATGCTAAGGTGCATCTCAAATGTATCAAATGTTCCCAGCTTTCGGATACCACTTCTCTGTGGCATCTACTGTTGATCTATCTCCCCCTCAAGATCCCCTGCCCCCCCTTAAATAGACCAAAATGCTTCTATGTGGGTCTCTTAGAGTTAACATACCTACATCATATAGTGGTATTTCCTTTCAAACTCAGTATAAATCACGTTTTATTACATTTGGATGGATAACTTCTTTGCATAGAGCCAATTAAATTTCATTTCAAACTGTGAAAAACAGGAACATGAAAGTTCAAACATCAGCCGTCAACACAGCACGAGAACCTTTACTTTGAACAACAGCAACCATCATTAGCTTTTAATTTAATGTTGTCTTTAAAAAAAAATAAAGACACATGTCTGCAGCTTGGGCTCGTAGAGCAAGTTACCAAACAAACATCCATCAGTGCACTGCTTTCATCAAATTGCAGGCTGGGTAGCTAATTGGTTAGTCAGCTGTAGCTCACTGTACAGCCTAAAAACCTGCATGCAAATGTCGACTTTGGTCAGTGTAGGTGGTGGGCCATTCTTCAATACCACTGATAACAAAACACTATTTGTTCTTCGCTTGTACTGTGGGCTTCAGTGCATGTTTGTTTACTTTGTCTCTTCATACTCCTGCTGGTCTGCAGTCAATCAAACACGGACAATGACACACCCACACAGAGGTGTGTGTGTGTGTGTGTGTGTGTGTGTGTGTGTGTGTGTGTGTGTGTGTAAAGGACCATTTCTGACATTTCCATTAAGATAGTTTTTTTTCTTCGTCTGAATAACAATCAACAAATCTAAAAAAATCACTGTCTTGATTTTTGACAACAAAAAGGGATGATTAATTGTGATTTCAGACGCAAAATTGTGCATGCAAACACAGACAAAGACGAACCGTTTTTTGGCTCAATCAGTACCACCCTCTTGTTGAACTAAATCATTTGTGTCGTCTGTGTGGCATGCATTACAATTATAGTTAACAGAACAACCACCTCCTCAACTTTAGGAATGGAATCATGTCAGGGACGACAGACAGCTCACTTGCTCAGCCCACACTTTACCCCTACAGCAGCAATCTGTGAATACATTTTCCGCCGATGATATTCAAGTGTAAGAGAAAAATAATTAAAAATTAAAGATATAATGGTATGTTGCTCAGGTAGTTAGGGTCTGATGCGTTTGTGGTCCCACCAGGATGGCTTGCAGTTATCCGCTGTTTACCCTGCTTAATTAACCAAATTCCCCAGCCTTCCTCTTCTGAACAGCCACCTGTACAACACACCTAAGAACAGACGCAGATTATGGTAGCGAGTCCCGAGAGCTGCTCAGATCAACAGCCTGTAATGCCTTCTCAGCTGGGACGCACTGATATTTGCTCTGAGCGCTGGCGAAAATAACAGCAAACATCCACCGACTGTCATACTCGCACCGATACGGAATACGTGGATGACATGTAGACGCAGAAATACAGTGCCATACATAACATTTCATACATGTGGTGACTCAAAGCCAAAACAGCATATTTTTAATGAACATTCATGTTCAGGTAGGGGTATAGTAAAAAATCAAAATTACAAAAGTAGCAGTCACAGGCAGGTGCTTGTATGATGCAAGTGCTGCAAAATAGTGTTTATCACAGAGCTTTATATATATATATATATATATAATAAGAGGCATGAGGGAAAACAGACTCAAACATGTGATAGATAATGCAGTACTTAGTGCTTGGAAGAGACGCCGGTGCTCTAATTTATATTCAGATTAACATCTGTTTATTTGATTTTCCTTACCCTATAAACCGGGGATGGCAGAAACGGATTAAAGAGTGGCTAAGCAGCCTAAACCGCATGTCAAGAAGTCTGTTAATGTGCAGGAAAGGGGATTGGGGGAGGGTTATATGGGTGGATATGAATGAATCCATAACTGATAGACATGTTTACAGTTCTCTTGATGGATCTCTGTTTTAAACTGATTTTAAATCCACAGGGTACTCCTGCATTTCTGTCTGCATTCTGTGTTATGATTGCACTTTCACAGAAGATGTGTAATTACATGAAATGGGATGGTCTGTGAATGGGGAAAGCTTTCAACCAATATTGCCACTGTATGTATATTAAAATAGACTGGATGCAACTTTGAATTACATTATTCATGTGCAATTATCCAACTACTCTGGTTGTTTTAATAAAAATAGTGGAATGAATTAGTAAAACAAATAAAAGCTTCATTTTTTTATATATAATTCAACAAAACACTTTCTAAAGTAAGATGGTTAGTTATGCAGTGCAGAACAATCCAGGCAGGAACAGAACTGACTGCATTAGGTTTGAACTCCACAGATTATGTAAGACTTTGAATACATTTTGTCAACAAATTCAAAGACATTCGTGGCTTTGCATTACTGTAAACACAAACATTGCAAACCCTTCATTTGTGTCTATTGTTGACGTGAATGTGTAAGTGAGCTGCCCAGCTGCATTCAGTCTCCACTCCATTGACCTGCTAATGCCCTCTACTGGTGCTGCAAATGTCACACTGGTGCTGACCCTTCAAATCCAGACAAAGGGCAACCACTCCATGTGTCTTCTGTATGAATCCTTCTCAAAACGCTCAAACTTTGGATCACCTGCCAATCTAGTCCAGAGTTTGCCACATGCATATTGGTTAATTCTAATCAGTTAATTGATTAAAACATTAAACTGCTTCCGCTTTAACTGTGAATAGAGCATAAGACGTATTATTAGTCAGATGGATTCTGGCAGAAACATATACTGTATTAATTTTAATTCATTTTGGAGATTAATTTTTTAAGTCATTTAAAAATAGAATAAATACACTATTATTAAGTGGCATTCATTTTTCATTCATGATGTTCATTTTAATGACTTTACTAATAGTTTTTTTTTAATAGTTTAAATAATTTAACTTAAATTAATCAATTTAAGTTGTTTTTAAAGGAGCTAAGTTATCACCGGAAAATAATCAATCACAAAATGAATATGTGTCCAGTTATTCAGGTGTCATGCTCCAGCCTCCAGCCTTTGGGTGATGTATGAAACATATAACCTTCTGACTTGTCTGCGCCTACCATTTACACTCCATGCCTGCACCGAGTGTAAAAAGCAATTTATTTTGTATGTTATTGTCAGTAGTTTATAATCTAAAGCAAACACCAATTTGCGTGGCTGTACTGTTTATGTGTGTCAGTTCCTGTTTCTTGGACTGCCCTGTGCAATTTAGCATGGAAATTGGAAAATTGTTTATAGTAGCAAAGCCAGCCTGGTGAAACAATTCAATCTGCTGTCTTTTAGAGACCCAGCAAATACTATTTTCTCAGAGCCCATTATGGCCTTGCATTTATCTTTATTTACTATAACTGTGCTTACTGTGCGAAAGTAAACAATATATTGACTCCGTCAGTTCCTTGACGGAAATTAAAATGTCTGGTTTAACTGTGCTGGATGTCGGTGGGAGTGTTGGAGGGAACTGCGGACATCCGGTGGGAGGCTTGTGAGCTTTTACTGCCAAGACGGTATGTGAATGCATGTGAAGAAACATTTATTTGTGTGTATGTATATGTATCTATTCATGAGCTTTCTGTGGCTTAATTGGTTGGGCAGCTTCAACACAATTCATGATCATGTCATGGTTCTCTAAAATGTTGTCCAATGTGCTGTTTTCTTGTGCAACCAGTTTGATACAGCTTCATCTCGTCAGACCTTCGCACACCTTCCAAGATGTAGGGGGGGGGCGTAGCAGAGTTCCCACCAACTGTAGGCCTGAGGAAGCAAGAGGGAATGTTTGCTTTGTATAAGGACTGCATACAGCAAGTTCCAGCAAGTCATTTGTTCCTTCTGCCACCTAATCAATGCCCCCTGAGCCACAGATAAAGCAATGGGTTCCTCCTAAAAGGTCATGAAAGCCATTACAGATCTCTGTGTTTACTGATTTAAAGAGCAAAGGCATCCCTTTACCACAGACGTGCTGGTCTCTGAATTCATATCGGTCACACATGCAGATGGGCATGCACATGCACACACACACACACACACACACACACACACACACACACACACACACACACACACACAAACACACAAACACACAAACACACAGTAAACACACAACAGAGTATTTGTGCGCAACCTTGCCTCCAAGGAACTATATCAGTGCCAGCATCTATCTTGTTAAAGGTGAAATGGGCAGAGCAGGCAGTGTGCTGTCAGCTCATTTTTCTAAAACCATAAATTTAGTGCATAAAACTCACTGGAGTAAAACTCTCAAAGGGAAAAGTACATTTTCTTTGCAGCCAGCGAGATTTAAAGTGTCAATAAATGTTCAAAACAAAGCCTTTCTTTCCTGTCCTTTACTATGAGGATAGAAAGATTAATCTACATTTAACATTCATGCTAGCATCGCAAAGCAAACAACAGATTCCTCTTGGGATATTGAAGGCACACTTTATACTGTCATGTTTTGCTATAAAATCTAAAACTCATGAGTTAAATCTTTTTTTCTCAAGGTGACACTAAAGCAATATATAAACAACTCCTGTTTTCCAGAACATATTGTGATTTTTAATTTGGAGGTTTACAATAGATTTCCGTGTCATGAGCTGACGTCTCTGTGTCACACTGTAATAGATTACTGGCAGTATGAGGTCAGCAGCTGAAGTGATATAGGGTTACCATTCGTCCATGACTTGTGATCATTCACCACCTTCAATTTGAGGCTGATGGCTGGGGAGGGGCCAATGAGCAAGGTAAATTTAGGACAGCGGCCCCTGTTGGATGAATACAGATGACCTCCAGAAGATAATGTTAGAATCAATGTTTAGATAACAGCTGTAGATTGTTCCTGCTCTACATGGGGGAATAGTCAGCCAAGGCATGTATTTCCCTTATTTAGTATGTTTTTACGTGGACACTAATATTCCACTATTATTTGATATGGGTCAGGAACACACCTACTTTTAAACATCATGTTAACTTTGATATCAATAGGCTTTTGGATATATGCAAATATTGCAACATATACCTTTTCAAGATGGGGAGGGGAGGGAGGGGAACCAGCGAACAATTCCCCCACCACCGTTAACAGATATGCACGGCTGCATGTAAACCAGAATATTATATTATATTCACCAGGCAAGTCGATAAGATTTTTTTGTTTAATTTACAATGGTGGCCTGGCAAAAGACAACTTGAGTCTATTAGTGGAAAATGCATTTGAATTAGCCATGTAAACAGCTCAGTAGGAATATTTTATTTTTCAAAACAAATTAAAATATTTTGTGCCAATACACAGTTTTGTTTTCTCCTTAAACCTTACAAGCCCTATGTGTCATGCATATGTTTGCGTCAGGATATATTCTGCCACAGCAACAGTTACAGAAAAATAAATGGTGATCATCAAAAGCAGCTCTTGCAGCACAATTAGATTGAAAGGCGTGGTCTGGGAGAAGAAGATGGAGTGCTAATAGAGGACCCACAGGGCTTCATCTACCGCATGACATCCGTCTCTCTCTCTCTCTCCCTTTCTGTCCTTAATTCTCCCGCTCCCTCCCCCTGTTTTGTCTGTCTGCCTCGTCCTCTCCAGCAGAGCACAGTGTAATCTCCCACTCCCCTGTGGGTGCGGGGAGTAAATCAGCACAGCTGGATCACAGGCATCAATCTCAGCCAGCCCTCAGGATGGGCCACTTGTGAGCCCACAGGGAGGCATTTCCTCTTCATTCCAAATGAGAGGTAGGGGGGTGAGCGCAGAGGGGGGTGAGCAGGCAGGCGATGAAGGTGGTGGTAGTGGTGAGGGAGGCAAGATTGGCAGGGAGTAAAAGTGATAGAGTGCGGAAAGGAGACACGCGGGTGAAAGAGAAGAGAAAAGGTGCAGTCGGCACTAAAATCTACCTCTTCAAAATGTAATGAAAAAGTGCAAGTGGAGTTGGGAGATTTAACTTGTATCCATACAGTGGATTTTCTTAAAAATTGCATTTAATTGCACTGTCAATGAGTGATTAACCTTTAAAACTCTGTCCATCCTGGGAGAGGGATCCTCGTCTGTTGCTCTCCTGAAGGTTTCTTCCATTTGTCTCCCTGTTGAAAAGTTTTTTTTGGGGGAGTTTTTCCTGAGTCGATGAGAGGTTCTGGGACAGAGGATGTCGTTATGTACAGATTGTAAAGACCTCTGAGGCAAATTTGTAATTTGTGATGTTGGGCTATACAAAAATAAATTGAATTGAATTGAAAACACTGCAGATTTTAATACATGATCAAGTGGGTTTGTTGCGCAGCTTGAGAGGGATACAGCTGCAAATGAAAGAAAGAAAAATGTAGGAAAAGCGATAACACCCCCCACATCAATATTCTCTAGTGAGCAGGAGTTTTTGGTTCTGACTGACAGCCGATAGTGATTTTGGCCATATCTGTGTTGGCAGGGACAAAAACAATTTGTAAGATCACTTCAATTCCAACAGCCATGAGATTCATGCCTTCCATATATTAGTGTCTGACTGTGCATGGTTTTTACTCTTTGTTGTGATTAGAATCGCAGGGCATCGATTGGAGTGCCGTTACAGAAGTACTTGTTGGGTGAGTTTTATCTGGTTATGTGCTGTCAACTGGACCCAAGAAAGAAAGTCATCTAACGCTAGACCCCTCTGGATAACGTGGGATGACCACTACACCAATGTTCATGAGCTGCTGATGTCTTAGCATGTTTTGAAATATAGAAAAAAAGTACCGTCTAGCTTGCATTTCTTTTTTTTACTGGAGCGGTGGCTTAACTGGCTTTCTTAAACTTGTTGTGTGTATCACAAACATAACTACACATCTGTCCTGCCGAAAGCGGAAAAACATCTGAAATCAAAGTTCATAGGCAGTACAGGGATATGACGTGCTTCAGTCAGTAGTGCGCAGCAATTGAGGGCAAGTCCTTCTAACAACACTGGCTCTCAAATGTCAGTCAAACCCTGCCATGAGAAGAAACGCCCTGCCAGAAGGCTTGAAGCGTGGACGCTGTGCCTAAAAATACTTACAGAAAAGAAGTTACCCTCTTTTGTGGAAAAATATGCTCAATAACTGCAGTGTCATATATACGTTTATATTTATATACCGAAAAAAACGGTAAGTGCAGAGCTATTGTACTGGATTACCTACGGCTATGTTCCTGTTGTGTTGTGTATCCCCAGTGACCATTTACAAAAGCAATGACATGATGCCAATCTTTTCATTAGCTGTTGCCAATTTGGCCACTGTCATTAAGGTATGTTAAAGAAAAGATTACAACTGATAGATGTTAATTTGATAAAACGATATATTATGACTTCAAAGTGTTTCTTTTAGATGATGATAGTGCCATCTTAAAAGCCTTGGTTATAATTAATTTGATCAGACGGGGGCCAATGTGACACTGTAATCCCAGACTGCTGCTGCCTCGTCTTTATTTAAATTGATCTGTAGAGGTAGAGCAGGATGAAGTTTGAGCAAATGGGAATTGACTGAATCCATTTTGACATTGAGGAGGCTGAGGAGGAGGCTTGATGAGGCTGTCATTTCTGTAGGTGCATATAACTAAAGAGGTACAGTCACTGTCACCAGGACATAAACCTATTACATACCTTTACATTCGCATGACTTGCTATTGAATCTGAATCTCATTATGAAAGCTTCTGCAGATTTTCTGAGGTCCACATGTTTGATATTACGAATTGCAGGCAGACAAGCAACTTTTAATGCAATTTGTTCTGTTATAAATGTAATCATAATATGGTTGCCCAAACTTTTGGGTCATACTGTATAAATTATTTCCATTATTAGGTTGCGGGAGCTGTGGTCTTATTTCCCAGTTGACCATACAAAATGAGCAAGTTCCATATTTAGTTTATGCAGGAGGTAGGTACCATAATATAAATCACAGAACTATATATTCAATATAGAGCTAAGAAGTGACAACAATATCAACAAAGCCAGTTGCTCAAACAGTGTCAAGCATTGTGGTATGGTTTATATTTCTTCAACTGATTAGAGATGTACTATAAAAGTATAGGTCTCCAAGGAAAAACATGCTCTGTAATTAGAAAAAAAATGATAAAATAATAAAAAAAAGGACAAAGAAAAGGAGAAAAGTAGCCACAAAATGCAGTATTGATTCTCAGCATGCCTGCTTCGAAAGTTCCTCCACTTGCATTGAGTTGCACCACAAGACAAATGATGAGAGGAGCTACATCTAGGATAGACAGGTTTGGGGGTATTTCAGTGGTAAATGCACATCTGTTGTCCAAAAGTCCTGAATTGGCAGTCAAGAGCTGCTCCATTTTGCTGATTAAGAGGCTCAATATTTCATGGATTGTCATGGCAACGTATAAATCTGCTCGGCTGTCATGCTTGGGTCGTATGTGTACACTGAAAAGATTTAGTAGTCCACTTTGTAACACATTTTTCATGTAAAATGCAACTGCTACAATGCTTCCAATGAAATGTTAAGGTATTGGCCACAGTGGTTTGAACTGCTCCTGCACAGAGAGCATTTTTCTAGAGAGCCCTTTCAGCCTCAGCCCATCTGTGGTTTCAGATTCTACAGCTGAAATTGATTTGATTTTTTTTTCTCTATTTTTTTCATCTGTGTCTCGCTTTCCCCTTCTTTTTTTTCATCCCGTATGAATCAAATGCTTCCTCTTTATGTTTATCTTTATAGAAACAGGTACAAATAATGTGGTAATGATTTAAAAATGCCCATAGTCCCAGAGTGACAGTATCAATCCAAATCCAATTCGAGCATTGAGTGATCATAAAATTCTCTCATTCGAGGATCCTTTTATTCATAGCCCTTTTGAAGCTGCCAGTTTGTGCTCTTTAAACCTGTGTGTAGTTGGTAACTGCATTGCCACATAATCCTCCACTAACAATGTGCAATACCCTATTCACACTAACTAGCTTCTTAAACAAGATATATGATTGGTGGACAAAAGAATGGCCATTGATATTCACACAAAATGTTATTTTTACATTAAAATATGCAGACTTGCCTCTATTGCAAATCCCACAATAAGAGAGAAAGTTCTGGTCTTCACAATCCCCAGATAGAGGGTACAGCTTTCCTCTGACATCTATAGATTTCTTTATTCCACTTCAAAGAAGCCTTTAGCCTCGGGTTATGCTTGTAAATCACCCAAATGACACAGTGCAGAGATGTCTGACACTCGTTAGAGGCCTGCACTCGACAAAGTCTATTTTCTTTTGCGAGGGAGTTCATTCTCAATGTTTTGAAGCTGTCTCTGAAGGGTTGAAGAGCGTCAGCAACGCAGCCATGGGATGTACTGACAAGTCACTCAAAGCGCATACCTGTATGTGGGAGATTAGACTTCTCAAACCTGAGCAAACACTAGACAAGTGGCAGTAAGCAAAGGAGAGTTAAAAACCATTATTCTATCAGCTACTTAACAATGTGTAGCTGTTATAGAATTGAAGAGTTCCCAAGCATACGCAGAGACATGACCTGCAATAAATCAATCTAACGTGCCGTGATGCTATTCATTATGTTTCACTTATTTTATCATCTGCAAGTCATGAAAGGACAATACGGCTGCCATCAGCAATACATTTCAGTGATCACTGTCATTTCTGTTGATATTCGCATAATCGGAAGCTGGTTCCTCACAGAATTAAGAAAATAATACTTCAAGAGCTAAGCTGGTGCAGTGGCTAATGCCCTATACAATCAGACATTAGTCATACTTTGTAGAAGTTGTGATGGATGCGTGTTTGCTAAATTCTGCCACTGTACCAATATTAATCCATCAGTTTCCCTGAAGCCTAGCCTAAATAGAAATCCTAGTCAGGAGATTGTGTGTTATGCAGTGCAAGGCTTTGAGGGCCCTCAGAGGAATCACAACAGGCAAGCTGCGGCTTCTACACTGAATTAATCAGCTGGTACAATCTGTGAATGAACATTTATTTTGGTTAGGAGGGGCCCCAAGCAGAAAAAGCCCATTAAGAAACATTGCAGTTATTATTTGTCAGTACATTGTAGTGCCTTGGCTATATCTCAATAAAGCATATCCTCAAAAAAAACTCCATGAAACAGTCTCCCTCACAGTTCAAACTTTGCCTCTATAAGTGATAATTACCCAATTATTTTTAGCATGCTGTCAATGCGCGCTATACACACCCACGTACAGGAAGACTGGGTTGTGGAGGGTGTTTGATTGTGGCCTTTATACGGGAACCTTTGCATCAGATGCAACAGCTGTCAAAGGAGCAGCTCCCTTCATTAGCAGTCCTACCAGTGTTCCAGAAGCTCTGCGCCGAAAGCCAAGAGTTGTGCTGGAAAATGCTCTAATCTTACAGCAAGAAATGATGGGGAGGGAGAAAGAAATAGAAGATTTGGAAAGGATTTAGGCAGGGAAAAGATTAGAAACCCGTATCGGCCTTATCGTGCAGCCTCCACACTGGGGAGTTGAATGAAGCAGCTGTCAAATTTGAGACATACAATAGCAGTAATCCTACAGTAAACAGATTGCTGGGTTTTAAATACAGCAAAATCCAGAGAGAGAGAGAGAGAGAGAGAGAGAGAGCAAGACATAGAGTGAGAGAGCGAGAAAAGAATCCATCAGCGTCAAAACAGCCTGCCTACGGAGAGAGCACTCTGCGAGGGTCTTCCGGTGCGTGACTGTCAGCAATGGCAGAGCAGCGTCGGCCACCTGGGGAGTGGGTGAAAGTGAGAGCGTGTGAAGATGCTGACAAAGTCTCCCACAGAACAGGAGCAGCATTTGGAGAGTACTTGTGTGTCATCATGAAAGGCAGAAGGGACTGTGGTCAAGTGAAGGAGAGAGTTTTACACGGCTCGGCAGTGGAGATTAAGACTGCACTCACCCCCCCACTGTGACCCCAGAAGAGCCTGTGTCCTTCTTTTTCTCCTTAAACCGAGTAAAATAGGTATTATCTGTGTGACATGAGTGCTGGGGCCTCATCTTGGACAAGATGCTGTGTTATCCCTCCAGGACTGCTGTTTGAAGAGGCCATCAGCAACTGGCAATGATGAGGTATGTGTATCACATGGCTGGGTGTGTGAAGATGTGTGCACGGAAAAACATAAACACGTCCCTCACAGGCGTTTTAATTATGAATACCCAAAATGAGAATACACTGTATCCCCTTGGCAGAAGACAGCAGCTAAAAGAAAGTGTTAAGTTAAGCTTAGTGAAGTATATTTTCAGTCGATAAATTGTTCATCTCCCTCCTCTTTAATTTTTCACACTCAGTGACTCATCACCAATAGATAATATCAATGATTTTGAGGAAAATATATTAAAAGCCTGAATATAAAAAAAAAGTCAAATATTCCCAATATCCTGCAATTATTTTTTACTAGTTCTCCAAGTCTTTGCCCTTGACCACCTTTGTATCTTTGTTTTACTAGCATTTGTAGAACTCAGAATAAGGCAAGGAAAGAGATATTGAGTTGTTAGTGAAAGCCCACAGTGGCAAAAAAAAGTAAAGGTTATAATGTCAACAGAGAGAGAAAATGGCTTTTAAACTGATTGTAGTAGTCTTTCAATCATAAAATTTGCAAACAGTTATTTTTTAGCGGCACACCAAAGAGAAACAAATACAATCTCCCCATTTGCCATCATTTTAATTTAAGTATATTTTGTGATAAACCTCCACACATTGTATGCATACTGTATATACCATCATGCTTTATTAGCTAAAGAATTCTGCTTTTATTATACGCAGTTAAAAAAAACAATATTATTATTGTTTCTCTATTATCATAGAGAAACACATTTTGCTTTTTCAAACTCGTTGCCAACCAACAATCAGGCAACCAATCAAAGCATGCTAAATGCTATAGGCTCTGAATTACTGCACAGGCAGAATATTAAGTTGTAATCAGAGTTGGTGACCCTTTTGACGATGCAAACTGTACCTCATGCCTATGCAGGGATTAAAGCATTATGCTCACAGAACACAATCTGAGTTTACTTTGCATATGTACTGAAATGCCTTCAAACCACTGTTTTGAAAGACGTATTTTTGGGACTAATGGGGCTGTGGCCCAGCTGTGTCAAAACAGCCCCCAGAAATGCTGCTGTGTGGTTGTTCATGATTACTGAACAGGTCATTTATATATGCATATTCAGCAGTGCGTTTGATACCCCTCTCGACTTCTTTGGCCCGCTTGCTTTTAAAGCAGCCTTACTCTGCTTGGTATGCATCCCACACAGGCTCTCCTTCAGGGCATCATCAGTGGAGGCTGAAGTCTGATGAGGAAAAAGAGAGGGTGAAGAGAGAGAGAGCAAAAATAATGAAAGAGAAAACTCTTTACACAGTGTACCAGAAAAGGCACAGCATTTCCAAGAGGCGTCCATGTTTTGACCACAGTGTTTTGATTTGACGAACCATATCTCAAAGGCTACAGTTCCTTGATGCCCCATTGTACCCATTCTGCCTTCGATTGCAAAGTAACTTTTGCCACCAAACTTTTTGACAACTCTCTGACTGGCATGCAGCGTGTTCCAGTGTTTTATAAGACCTCACCACCGCTTGCAGAGAGCGCCTGGAAATGAGTACCTTGGTTGCCTTTATCCTTCCTAACTTCTCATAACTCCTTTGGGAAATGAAGCAAGTTGATTTGCCATTCCTGAGCCAGGGCCTTAATTACGTACTAAGTCATGCCTGGCACAGAATTCTCATCTCCTTCTGCTGTATTTGGCCGACGCCGTGTGCTCTGCGTGCAGATTGAGGATTGGATGCAGTGTGGGTGCAGTTTGGACATGGCCCTTGATGGTTCGTCTCTGAGGTCATTGTAATGCCCGTTTGCAGTCCCCGCACAGCGCATATATCCATATACAGCAGAAAAACTCAGCACAGCTTCAAAGCCTATGCATGTATAATGACATGCAAAACTAATAAAGGGAGTCAATCTGTTTTGTAAATCCCAATTGTGCAATTCCAGAATTAAAGGAGAATTAGAGTGAAGAAATGGAGGTAAAAAAAAAGCAAGAAGGGGAAGAAAGAAATTAGATTGCCACCCATTGCCGGAAGCCTTTCGAAAACCGCTTTTTTTTCTTTACCTCTCTCACTTTCTCTCTTTCTCTTTCTATCTCTCTCTCTCTCTCTCTCTCTCTCTCTCTCTTTCTCTCTCTCTCTCTCTCGCTCTCTCTCTCTTTCTTTCTTATTGGTATCTTATTAGATATGTATCTGCCATACAAAGGTATTGTGCTTTGAGTCTTCTTAAGGCCCAAATCCCAGAAAAGCCTGTCAGCTGAGGGATATGCCCCCACAGACAGGGCCTCCTAATCCACAGAGATCAATAGCAGACTGACTCGCTGGGTCTCTGGTTCCCTGTCCTCCTGTACCACTGTCCACCCAGTGACAGCAGCTTCCTTTGTGGCTTGTGTCTCCCCCACTGCCACCAGTCACATTTTCAAAGTCTGCGCAGGCCATCATGAGGTTAATGAGTGGGATAATGGAGGCATATTAGAGTCAATATCTGACCTTTGGATATGGGTCAGCAAGAGCGACAGGGGAGGCGCTGGGCACCGCAACCAATCAGCATCGCTAGAACTAATAAGTCCTTTATGGACTACAGACTTTCCAATTAGCCTGCATGCTTCAACACACATCTGCGCACAGCTGGCCCGACTTGTCAAAACACAGATGATGTTCTATGAGATCGAGCAATTTGAGCTTTTTTATTTCCATATGTGGAGTGAGCTAGAGGCTACATGGCAGGTCTCGCACTTGTAATGTTGATGAAGAGTCTCTGGATTGACAAAGTTGCATTAGAGTGAGTTATAAATGAAGTGGGAGGATTGCCTCTCCCCCCACACCCTCCCGCCTCCCACCACCACCAAAAAAACAAGAAAAAAAAGAATACTTTCAGTCTGCATCACTGTCTTTCTGTCTTACCATCTTCTCAAAAACAAGATCTCTCTGCCGGCCCTTCTCCTTTCATTTCCCTGAGCTGGAGGGCAGAGCAGACAGTGAATGCCATAAGGGATGGACTTAGAGAACGGTGAATGGCGGTGATTTGATTCATTATATTGGTTGAGATCATTGGGAAATTATAAACTCTGACAACTGGCTGTCATCTCTGAGACAGGGGACCATTGGTATTTTGGTCCCTAATATGGCTGTCTCCAGGGATGTCCGAGCCAATCATGGCTCTAATGAGGGAGACAGAAGTGAGGGGCAGTACAGGATATTGTTCCTTCAGGCTGGTTTGGCTGCTTTATAAATCCGTTGCTTGGTGAGTGAAGACACATGTCAAGTGCTAGCAATACTGTGGGTTAAAAAAATGCCTTGTGGCACATCTCATATTTTAGTCTGTGAAGAGTGATGGGAATACGCAGATGAGACTGAGATTCCGGCCAAGTTTAGCACCCTTTTGTTTGCATATTTTCACCTTTTAAGTTGGTATGTGTCATATATTGTTTTGATTGATCCATATTATTTACCTCCTTCTATTCTTCACCATCCCAAAGCATTTTTTTCCCAAGGCCACACAGTTTTAGACAACAGAAGACATAGTGTCATTGCCAAAATAAGATAAATTAATAAAATAAGTTAACAGTTCCTGCAGCAGATATATAGTGTTTTTTCTGATATCCAAGATAGATGCATTGGAAACATAAAATATAACCAGTAGTACATATTGCTCACTGCCCGAGATTATTACTATATATTAATATTAATATAATATATTTGTAAATCTTTGTATTCTGTCTTTTATATTCTAAGTTATTTTCTACTTCATTTACAAATGTTTTCTACTTATTTGCTCCTCATTTACTACACACAACAAGCCCGCAGCATTCCTAAAGAACTGACGGTTAGCTTCTCATGGGTGAATAGTATCATGTTATCATTAAAACCTCTACTTGTAAGGTACACTCCCTGGTTTTGTAGCACCTAACAGCAACCCACAATCTTCATTCATACAGATTTCCTTCAGCTCCTTTTTATGTTTTGAAATTCAGCAGCAGTTCCCATGTAAATATAAAGAGCACTCAATAATCCTAGTACAGTAGGAATGGAGGTTTTAACTACAATCACTTATTTACTATCTTGAAAAACTGCATGGTTGGACACAAAGTAAAGTTGAAACATTTCAAACTTTTTGTAAAAAAAATAGCTTTATATATTATACTGTTCACCCCTTTCTGCCTCTGTCTTGCTTGTAATGAATAGAGAGGATATGAGTTTCCGTAATGATAAGGATCACAGCCACAAACTACTTAGTGTCTGATCTCTAAGGAAGAAGTTGACAATACAAATGGGAGTGAAAGTAGAACCACATCTTGCTGTAAGTGCATCTACACTGAATCATCCTGCCCTGGGACACATTCTGCCATCCTCCTGCCTGTTCAGGGACATAATGTCTCTGTCTGTCTTTATGCGTTTGGACTTCCGTGGAGATCTGCACTATTCAAATGTGTGAATTTGTCTGTGTAGGTTTCTTATGAAGCAATATTATTTGTAACAAATGGGGACGAATAACTAGATGATATTAAAACCCACCCTTCAATTACTCCTTTTGGCAAGGCTGTGTTACATTCTTGACTCGGTGTGGATGTACATTTGTAAAAAATGTTGAGATGTACATTTTTCATTGATGGCTCCAGGCAATGGATTTCATATGCAAGCCTCGCTGCTGATTATTTTGGTATAATCACTCCATTACATGAACATGTCTCCAAGGCATAGTGTGTGTTGTGTGTGTTTCCTCAAATAAATTTATGGTTCTCGGAGCAATATTTGTTGCATCTGGGGTAAAATATGAATTTCCTCTTCTGCACTGAAGATAAAAGTTGTCTAAATGATAGTGCTAACAGACGAAATACCCACAACAATTTCAAACCAATATTATTTTTGGGTTTTGTTAAATCACAGCTAGAAGACATTGTTTCAATAATAATTGTTCAACCTCTGTGATGAAGTGATTAATGACAGTAAATGAAAACAAAGGTGGTTTAACAAAGATTTAACTAATTCTACTGATGTTGTCATAACCCAAGGGTTTGCTACTTATGAGCATCGCTGATGCTTCAAAGATTCTTCAACCTTTCTCTGATGCTTCAACCTAAATTACCTTTCATATTCACCTAATGGGTCTGCATGAGCTTTATCTCAACCAATTGTATGATTTCCAAGAGTCATGTACAGAATAAATACAAATCAATTTGCACACGAATGAGGGACAATCGTTGTGTTATGCGTCTTGGGAAAAAACAGAAATCAGAACAATCCAAAAACAACATGTGCAAGTAATTGTCTTCAAGGAACAGCATCAAACACACACATTATATTGCACTAACCTATACTACGGTACAAATACTGCATTTACTTGATTTTATCATGCATTGTGTTGTTTTTTATGGCTGTTCCAAAACTCTTGATCTGTCAGGGGCATAATTGTATCTGTTCGACAGTTCCATTTCACATTTTAATCTCTTTTTTGACGCTTTCTATTGATAAGGGAAGTAAATGAT
Source organism: Ophiodon elongatus (assembly GCA_016806645.1). Lineage (NCBI taxonomy): Eukaryota > Metazoa > Chordata > Actinopteri > Perciformes > Hexagrammidae > Ophiodon > Ophiodon elongatus. The sequence continues at coordinate 554,220 of JACSYO010002159.1, forward strand.
AGATGTTTGTTTAATCAGTGATTACTGCAATAGTGAGTAAGGTATATGACAATACTCTCTTAATTGTATAAGGAGGGTCAAATGTGTATATTATGCATGAAAAAAGTATTGATACATTTATATTTCTTTCGAGGAGACTCAGTGGAGCTGCTTTAGAACATGACAGGGGTCCACACTGGCTTCCACACACCGGCCCCAAATTGAAGCCCTGCTGGGATACAGAGATTGCGCTTATCACACAATCTCGTCAGCGTAAATGGCTCAGGGCGAGGACCCAGAAACTGGAATACAATTAATCGCAAATGCCACAGGTGCCCAAACAAGAATGTGCATGTCCCACTGAGGCCACTTGACGCAAATGGCTGAGCCTTTAATTTCTATGTAAAACAGGGACTGGGCTGAAGAAGAGGATGCTTAAAAACTAGATATATTTTATGAGCAAAACATTGAAAGGTCATGCAATATGGTTGCAATAAATAGAAAAGGACTCAAACTGGTTCAAACGGAGTGCTGCTTTCCATCTCTGTCGGGGCAAACACAAACCCAACAGTTCTCTATTCATGAATTAAAACGTATTCCTCTCTGTCCCTGCCCCATGTCGAAGGCTAGATGATGAATTGGCCAAGTGCGAACTTGTGACGGGAACTACATTGTTCATGGACGACCAACCCTTGCAGAAAAGTCTGGGGCAATGATGTGTTAGCACATCCTCCTGAGATGAGTCACCCTGATGCCTTCTGACAGGCCTCATTCCACTAGTGAGAGAGGCTAACAGGAGTGCAGCTTCGCCCCAAACACATGCTTCAGGGCAGACTCCATCTGGCCCAAATGAGACCAAGGGAAGGCAGGTTAAAAATAACCAACAGGGGAGGTATGGCAGAAAGACAAGGCAGGGATGAGATGAAAGCCTGCACGCACAGCAGTAGGCTGCCATTGAGGCAGAACTGTACGACAGCCTCGGATGGACAAACAAGCTTTATTGATTTGTTTTGTTTTTCTGACAGAATAAGGTTCAAATGAAAACATAATCCTGACGGTTAAGCCTATTCGAAAAAAATATACAAGAAATGTGTAGCAAATGCTAATCCATTTGTTAATCCATTGAATTAATAGTGCTATACATTTTACTTTTCACAGCTCATTTTTCTTATTTTCAGTCAGCTCACACAATATCATCATGCTGGATAGACATATGAATGGCATTTTCATAAAGTAACCCGGATTAATATCTAATCTGTCATTTTGAGAGGGATAAAAGACAGTCGTCATAATGGAAGTCTTTGTTGGTAGTTAAATGATTGCCTTTCAAAGCGCTTTTGTCAGCTGTTGTGGAATGAAATACTGAATTATCTCTTGAAAAGGGTGATATTAAAGAAAAGAATAGTAAATCACATGGTATCAGATTTAACTGAAGCCCCCCACTTATGCTGTTGTTTTATTATTCTCGATAGGAAAGCAAATGTTTATTGTTATGAACTAAATCGCGGAATCTGATCATTTAGAAAATTCTCCAAATTGTAAAATCGATTCTGTTTTTTTAACGCTGCTTTGTTTCTGCTTTCTGTGACACCTATCTTTTGAACGCGTAAATCCCAATTGCATTTTTGGTCCTGTGTCAAAGAAGCTCTTTCTAAAAAAAAGAAAACACTCTCCCCAACACTCTGCCCTGGCCTTTTCGCTCTCCCATGAGTTCTTATCATCTCACCAGACTCTAGGCAGAAAACGAACATCAGACAGAATCTTCATTTGAAGACCTGCTCTCTGCCGTCACAGTTCATTGTGGAAAGATATCTGTCCATTTCCTGTAAAAAAAAAAAAGAAGAAGGTTCACGGTTCAGTTAGCATTCGTGTGCCTCAAGCCTGGCATTACCCCCACACGACTCTCTCTTTTGGCCCCCTGCCTTTCTTCCGCATTCTGGTATCTTCATGGATGGTTAGCGGGACTTGGATGGGGGTAGTAGGAGGGGTGGGGGTAAGAGGGTTGGCTGGGGATGAACTGACAGGTTATTACTGGCTTTGTGGGGGATTAGTCCATAAAAGCCCCCTCAGCCCCATGGCCAGAACGGCCAGAACCCCAGCAAATAAGATAAAATAATCTCTGTAAAAATGGACTGAGAGACAGCGAGAGAGAATGACAGACAGAGAGACGGAGAGAGAGATACCCAAATACCATAGTGCTCTTTACCAAGAAAAAAAAAATCTTCTTCAATCTGTCCTAATTTTTTTGTTTCCGTTTTTTCTTTCTTTTTTTTTTTTTCTGAAATACCAGGCCTGGGGGTATGTCAGTTGGAATGAGATTAAACTCCCACAATGTAGAGATGGGAAAGCGGAGTGGAACACATCTAAAATGCTTGGAGCTCCTGTTTAGAAAAGCTGTGTTCTCTCCTCTGGTTCAATAGATGAGGATCTGACTCATGTGGGCTGTTGCATAAACAGGTGCAATCATTATCGGGGACCTAGTTTGGTTTGAAAACTTTGCACAACCTTGAATTTAAAATCAGCTTCTCAGAGACCTAATCATGTTCTCTCTTGACCTGATATGAGCAAAATGTTGGCTACTGGTCTTGTAGGTCCTTGGAGTGGTGGAAGTATTCACCAGATTATAAGTATAAAATATGAATATTAAATCCAGTATTTCCCTTCCTAAGATATACTGCCAGAGGCTATTGCCCTCTGGTTGACGATTTTACCTCCAACTAAAGAGAATCTCAAGTTTGATAACACCTGCGGAGATGAGACAAATAGGCAGTGGACAAAATTAGACACATTTTGAAGGAAAACACAGTTTAACACAACTCCATAACAATGATCTAATTTATTACAAGTTAATTGATATCTCTAGAACAAAGGAAACGTTTTTATAAAAAGTTTTTTTAATGTTGGAAGGTATTATGTAAGTTGTATGTTGGTTGTTTTCTAAACACTTGTCGTAAACAGTGAAAAGTCAGCAACAAATGCATCGAAGTAATTTGGGGACAAGTTTATGGACAAAAAATAAATATATATATCCTGCATGAGATAAGACATTGACATTAAAACTGCCATTGAAGAGATTTATTTTAGTGCAGATGGTCTCCCTGAAGGCCACGTGGTCTTCATGAAACAGTGTTGAAGTAAAGCCTGCTGCAAAGCAAGACAGATTTCTTCAGCCAATCCCAAAGAAACTCATCCAAATAGACTAATTACCTTGGAATGGATCCAAATTCCTTTTCAGACAATGCAAAACAGTCAGTGCTGAAACATGTAAGCCATTTTAAGAGGTTGATTTGTGTACAATTGTCTGTTTCTTTTTGAAAAAAAGTTGTTTCCATCAATCCTTTTACGGAGATGTTCGAATCTTTCATACGAGTGCTGAACAATCAAGCTGCTGGACAGTCATGCTCTAACTGTGCGTCCACTTATAGCCAGCTTTTACTGCCCAAAAACACTATTAACTAGTGATTTTTCTTTTAACCTTTTACCTGGTAATTTGCTGTTATGCATTTCTCAGTCAAAAGCGTCTTGAAAAAAATAAGTAATCCCTAAAATTCAATCTGTGCTGATGGCTAAGCATTTTCTTTTCACTTGCACTTATACAGTATGCAGTTTATTAACTGTTGGGAAATTATTCTCAGGCATAAAGCTTTTAACCAATTTGATGATGTACTGGAAATATAATTTCATATAATAATTGGACAGCAAATTCTTACCGAGAACAAAAAGATTAATCTATGGGGTGAGCTGTGCAATTTGAATTAAGAATATATGGACTGAGTGCCGAGAATAATAGCTATACAATATTTGACACTTTATTTAACCTAGATAACTGTATGACAAATTTTTTTTAAATACTGTCATAACAACAAAGTTATGTTTAAGCTGTTGTGCATTTTTTAGGAAAATGTTGACATTTGGACATGTGAAACATCATTTTTCCACAGTGTTTTCGTTTTTTTTACATGTGCAATGTCCGCACAGAATTCTGAGCACGGCAACATGAAATACAAAAGTAAAACTCATCAAATATCTTGTTTTGCCATAAACGATGTTGACCAAATAATGTGTCCTCAAGCTCCAAGTCCCAAATGAGTCTTAGAACTGAGGGTGTAGATGTCCATCTTACCCAGTGTCCCAAACTGATGGGTGTGGGTAAGTCAGCCTCTCTCCTTTTACTTGTAACACAAGCTAAACTCTTGTGTGGTAATCAGTGCTCCAAGATCTCAAACACATTGGTACCCATTCTTGAAATACATGTTAGGTGTTGTGGATGTTGCAGATAGCATTGTCAATTCCTCCTAACTTACAGTAAATCAACTGATGACTATGTCCTCATGCTAAATGGGATTATTTGTTCTACTCCCTGCATATCCACAGGTCTTTCCAACCTTGCTGTAGAATTGCAGCTCAGCCTAGATGATTGAGTCGTGTCTGGTCCCAGACATTACTAGTCTCACGTATATTTCCAAGTGACAGACAGTGTGTAAAATACTGTCCACAACTAACATAGAGTATAAAATATCTTTACGAAAAGAAGATGAAACGAAAACAACTGTACCTGATCTTTTCGATGAAGTAATCTAAAGAGCGTTATGCCATTCTCCTAGAACCAAATATTGTGGAAACCTTTGCCTTTGATTTGCTAACAATACATTATTGAATGCTTTCTTGTAGCCTCAATCAGGCAGCCCCTATAGCATGCTGTGTGTGTATATATATATATATATATATATATATATATATAGCTTCAGTGGAAAATATATTGCTGCTTGTTAATTGCCTTTCAGTTGTGGTCTGGTTGTGTTCGACAGCTAATATGGTGTGCATTTTTATTCAAGACAAAATGTTACTTTAGAAATAAATATATCTATATATTTAAAGCTGATTATTCAGGATAAGAGTGTTACAATATTCCTGTCCAGTATCACATTAGTTGAATACAATACACAATGGCTTTTTGATTTAATGGTTGATCATTTTCTCTGATATAAACCCCCTTATCATTTACCCAGTAATTTAATGGAGATTAATGCAAATCACATTAATATTTACTGCTGGCAAACTGTTATTACCTTATATGATTCCTTTTCTGAGACACATGATGTATTTTATGAGGAAAAAACCCTGACAATCTGAGTCCCAATTATGAATCTGGCCGAGTACAGAGAAGGAAAGAGTTTGATTAAATATCCTTGAAATGGATGTCACTTTACAGGTATGTATCATTATTAGAACTCATTAATCTTGATCTACTAGCTCGCGATAAGACTGTTTATTAATGAGTGCAAAATTCATCCCAGCCGCTAATTTCAGAGTGACCATCAGGGTCCACGGATCATCAGGACTAAAAGACAACATCATAATGTAGCTTTCAAAATAGCTCCATCCTCTATAAATATGGGTGGTAGAAGAACATAGTTGTACCTCTGAACTTTCATATTTCTATCTCAATCACAGTTCAGTTACCCAAATAAATAAATAAATAAGACATGCTTTATAAGAAAGTAGACTGACTATTAATGTTTCACTACACAGGGGCATAAAAGACTCAAAGTGCAATCTTGCAAGCTTAACATAAAGATGAAAAGCTTCAGTGACATCCTCATCGAGGTGAGAATTGTTTCCATTTTGCTGTAGGAGTGAAAGTCAAAAGTATTGGAGCTCATTGGCACAAGAATAATCAATTCCTTAATCGTGCTTCATTTTTTATTTTATTAAAAAGAGCGGAATAAACAAGCAGCAGATCATTGTTATTGAATTACAAATGGCTGAATCGATGAAATATTGTATTCAATGCAGTCAATGAGTCCGGGTGTGAAGGTGAATGTGTTTTAGAAGACTTTTACAGACTCATGCTGTACTTAATGTTTCCCTGCTGCAATATGACATTGACTTTTTCAAAACTATGAAGCGAGCTAAAGTACAACCACTTAATATCTATGCAAGTGAGCTCTAGAAACAGTTGTGGTTTTAAAGATCATCATAGTTTTGAAATGTTGGCAGATATTATTGCAAGACATTGCATTATTTTACACAAATGTCACATGTAACTTTGAGCACCTACCACATATGTCTGCTGATAATACTTGGAGGTGGTTTGAGTTAAGGTCTGCCTATACCCTGCAAGTATAATGTGTATAATGTGCTGCATTTCTTTCCATTTGACCCGAAAAGGGGAGAAGCATGTGGAAAATCATCTCAGCTTGAGCTGGCTGAATGACTGACAGAGTTATCAAAAACAACAATAACACCTGCCTGGAGAAACAGCTTGATTGCTTATTAAAAGGCTGCTGGAGGTGAGGCCTGATGTCTGTGACATGCCCCAAATGGCATACAGCCTTTGTCTAACGTTTCTGTCCGAGACGCTGTGCCACGAAATAGGTGACTATTCCAAGCAATTTCCTGTTATTGGATAAAGTTCATGCAACACAATACAAATCTGAGAGGCAGCCTCAGGTTAATGGTCAACTCCTTTAGTCATCATCAAAATGAAGTCAAGCGCAATTCTAGACGTATGGTAAAAAAAAAAAAAAAAAAAAAGATGAAGGAGGTGACATAAACCACCTTCTTCTCTTAAGTAGGCAGGCTGTTAATTCCATCTTTATGGTATATATGTGTGTGAAGTAAAGATTTGCAATTAACAGGTATGTGCCTAATCACGTTAACACTGATTGAGGTGTTGAATCATTTTGTGGTGTTTTTTTTGTGTAAGTATTTCACAAGTTAAGTCACTGCTACGAGAACAAAGTCTACACAAACGTCTCTATATCACACTTTGAAGACTAATAGTTGCCATGCTTAAGGGGCTGCTGTATAACCTTTGGTACACTGTAATGGTTAATATTGTTTCCCACTCTATCTTATACTCTTACTTTCTTTTCCTTTGTTTGCAATGTAACACCAATCAGTGAGTGGAGTCCATGTGCTTCTCCTTGACACAACGCCCCACTGTTCATCAGAGCAGGAAGCTTTTTTAGCACCTTAATGGGCAGCAAGCAGAGAATGAACTAGAATCTCTGTCAATGTCTCCCACTGCATCAAAGTAGTCATCTTGTGATTAAGGTGTGCATGAACTCCATTGACATCTGTGAATTCTGACATGCATTATCTTTTAATTAGACCAGCGAATTAGAACTGTCCCTTGATGGTTTCCTATGACTGGGATGAGCTAGTGATGGATGTGGGACAGAAATTGCCACACAAACTGCAGATGCCAAATTGACTTGACAATGAATAGGTGGGAATGTAATGGCTGCACACCGAGTCATGTCTTATTAGCTTTCAATTTAATCGTGTTCAGCCCTGCTGCAAATGAGGGAAATATTATAAATGTGCGGCCTGATTCATCACATTACACGCTCAGAAATGTGAGGGCAAAGTGTGCTTAGGGAAATTTGTGAAAAGAAGTCTAAAACTTGCCTTAATTTTCTTTTTTTATTTACTTTGCAACAACCTCTATTTTTTTTCTTCTCACTGTTCAGAAAGTGCAGCAGTATCAGAGCCGCATAGTGGATGACACTTTGTTTGAATGGTGGGCTTTTTTGAGTAATTACTCTGATTTTATTGTAGCATGCTCTCTAAGAAATTACTCCAGCCCACACTATCGTACGAATACAATGGGACTGGGTTGACTGGGCTTAGCAAGCACGGACCAGATCCATAGAGACACAAGTCCCACTGGGGTATCCATTGATCATCCACACCCCCATACTCTTCCAAAGAAGGGAATAAAAATAAATAATAAAAGAGCAAAACTCAATTGCACTTTGTAACACAGTAATACACATTTTTACCCACTAATTGATGAAACTTATTTTCCCTCCTGGCAACAGCAAGCAGTACAATATCCATTGCCTTTTCAGGCAACCATCACTTTTGCAGATTGGTGGCAGTTAGGGCTGGGCGGTATGGCCAAAAATTCATATCACGGTATTTTGTAAGATTCTGGCGGTTTCACGGTATATCACGGTATTTTTTTTCCGAGTAAACACATTCATTCATTGATGCCGAAAAGGACCGCCGGCCAACTGAACAGCTGTTCACCGCTCGCTGTTCACCGCTCGCGTGGCTGTCTTCCGTTCTGTCTCTTCCTGTTTTTTTCACCTACATTCCCCTGGGTCCTAAGTCTGCACCCAGCATGCAGTTCGGCAGGTGTAATTTTATAAATGTACAATTATTAGTGTTACAAATTGTTTATGTGTCACAAACTGTTGTGTCGTGGTGTTTTCCTGTTAAAGAGCATTAGTTATTAATTGTTGTTATAAAGTTATAACCATGACTCCATCTCAATACCCGTAATAAAAGTAGCTCCGACCGCTGCGCCCTCAGCGGTGAGCGGTGAACAATATATTTTGCTGCCTGCCGAAGAGCGACAACAGTTGTTACAGCTATGCACTGGGATGACGGTATATGAAAAATTCATACCGTATGGAAATTTGAAACCGGTATACCGGTTTCAAATTTCACATCCCTAGTGGCAGTTATATTATTTTAGGCAAACATGAGGAACAAAGACAACTATGCGGAGCGTGATGAAAACTGCATGGTATATAACGCACAATGGTATTGTCAGGTCTACTGGACTTCTAGCAGTAGTTTCTACAGATCACAGCAATTAAGTTGGTGAGTAAAAATACTGAAGCAAACTGAATTCAAATCAATGCACTAGAGAGAAAAAAAAGGTCGAGATAACTTTGAGCACAATCTTTGACTGGGAGACCAGCAAGGACTGAAGTTATTCTATTTTCTGATAAAAACTACTCTCTTCTACAGCTCCATCCTCAAAACGGAAAGCACCATGATTGCTTATCTGAGTTCCCACACCTTACAAATTCTCCTCCTCAAAAATGGGAGGAGAAATGTATTTGTGATTTTGTTTATTTCAGAGGTCAAATAGAATTGCATTTGAAGTCTTGTTTGGCAAAAACAGTGCATGGGTTGTACAGCTTTCAGTTCATTGTCTCTCAATCTCTCTATGGCAGGTATCCCGTGGCACATGTGATTGTGGGTGACAGTTCAGGCTCTGTGTTGGATACAACAGTTGGCAGTTTGGGAGCCTGATTTGCTCCAAGCTCTTTGAGTACAAGTATGCATTGTGAAGTGGATCTGTACTGAGGGCAAAATGAGAATAACTCGTGCTTTACAAAAGGAGCCTACCCAAGATGCGTAAGACCAAAAACAAAAAAAAAGAAGAAAATAGTTAAGTTAGTTTCGTGACCAGAGCGGGAATATTACTAAACAGAACAGGACACTCTTGGCAGTGAAATGAATCAGTAATATGTAGAGCTCCTAAGTAAGGCACTTAACTCTCAGCTGTTGCAGAGGACTTGCTCTGCAGCCAACACTCGAAGACTGTGGATGTACTGAGCAGTTGCAGGCTTCACAACAGTATGAAAGTGGAGCAGGGCATTACTGTATGCTCTTGCACATTCAGTAAGTCTTCCGGCATTATTAGAGGTTCTATTTCACACAGGCTTTACCTCCACACAGAACATTATAGGCTTGACCACACGTCTTTACAAATCCAGACACTGTACATTTGCTTACCCCCAATTGGCACTGTCGCCATAAAAGGGCCGCGCTCAATCCATTTTTTAAATCCATTTCTTCAGTGACGGCACTCCACAAGTTAGCCATGGATGGCTTATTCATGAGACGGCAAATCTATAGCTTCCTAACCCAGATTAGTTGCCATGATCGACCCACAGTGCAGGGCTCTATATTCCTCGACTGATCATGCAGCTTTGAGAGCCCAGGAAAACTCACAGCCGGGTGGCTCAAAGTGGTGGTCATTCTTTCTAAATATCTGTTCGCTATCACTGTAAGGATTCCATGTGTGGCACATCAGTAAGGGTGTCACTGTGTGGCCGAGTTGAGCGCCTTTGCAATTCAAAGTGTCACCGCGCGTTGATGCAACAGGACCTTTGCCAAGTGAGTGAGCCAGTTGAGGACAAAAAGACAACCTTGATGTGTCCTCATGTCCTCAGTCAAGTGGGGTTAGTAAGCACTGGGTTCTTGCGTTGCTTTCTGTAAGAGATAGAGTCCCGTCAAATGCCTTTCCCCCACAGAGTGGGAAGAGCGCTTAGGCCATAGTGTGGAAAGGTTCTATTGGCTAGGAGTGGAGGCTTTGTTTTCTCTTTGGACCATTAGCTTGGAGAAAAGTGATGCCTGTATTCCAGGTGACGGCCTTGTCTTGCAGCAGGTTGGAGTGTGCAGTGAGGCTATGCTACCTATCTTCTCAATGATATGGAGGAAAAGCAGCATATTCTGCAGCCTTCCTGCTAACACTGTTGTTGATTGGGGGCAACCTGCAATTCAGGCCTGAACTTTCTCCCATTAAACCCATCAGTTTCGCTATTTGGTGGTGTGAAGTTGTGTAAGGAGACCAGCTCACCAGAGTGAAAGTGGGACCAACACATTGCTATCTGCCATTCAGTTACTGAAAAGCCAAACTCATCTATTTAGCCAACACTGAGCCAAAGCTCTGCAGGCATACTGCACCTGCTGAAAGACTAGAGGAAGAAAGAATGCCAGTGAGAGGAAAACTAACGGCCCAACTTATTTTACCCTTCACCTTCACCTCATGGACTTACATAAGCCGGACCCAGTCAATTTATTTCATACACATTCTCATTCGAAACATATCCCTCCAAGCTTCCAAGATATCTGATGTCAGACTCTGCAAATTACGTGTCATTAATTTCAGTCACCAGTCAGCAATTTGTCTGACCTTGAGCTGCAAACTTGCAAGTCTAGCTTGCTCAATTCATTTTATAGATTATCTACATATGCTATTTGCAAAATTGAAAATGTGCACTAACTCATCATTTAATCTAACATTAAGGCTAGAAACTAAGGAAACCCTGAAAGCATGTGAATAGAAAATGAGTGCGGGGGATTGATTAGATGTTTGCTGTTGACAAACCTTTGAAGAAGAATTAATCATTCATGAGTCAAAGAGTTAATTTAGACCGATCTGTGATTTTTTACGTCAAGGATTAGCATTTGCACGAAAGGCTAAGATGAAGAAGTAGTAAAGCCTGGCCAAGCATGTGTGCATCATGGTTAATCCCTTATTCTTGCTTTTAGGGGTTTTAATTAAAGGCTGTATGGCAGAAACTGAACAGTAATCTCCAAAACTGTGCCTTTTTTATTCCAGCTTCATGTTTTATGACCAGTACCTAAACGACTAGCAATTCTGTCTTGGGTAGTACACTCTCCCTTCTTGACTTCCTAAAAAGTACCCTCCTTGAAACACACACACATACACACACACACACACACACACACACACACACACACACACACACACACACACAATTCCCCATCACACCTCCCTCCCAGTTCCCTTGCTGAACATCACTCCCACGTCACTTTCTTTCAAGCTAGCTCTTGAAGGTGTGATCTATTTTGAATTGATAATAGTTTAATGAGCATTTTTCTATTTCACTTGAGCCTTATTGTGTCATTAAAAAAAAAAAAAAAAGAAGATGAATAATAGATCTGACGGTGAGACATCCCTGAAAATATTTCATATAACTGTTGGTGATATGAGGGGGAAGAGACAAGGTGCGTTTGTTTAACAGGACTCCATTTCCAACTAATTAATGGCGCGTGGCTGATCTTGAATCACTCTGAAGGACAGCTGACAGATATGAAGCAGAGAGAATTAAGCAAAACTCACAACTGCAACACAACTGTTGTTTTTTTTTTGTTTTGTTTTGTTTTGTTTTTGTTTTGTTTTTGTTTTGGTCTGTTTTTTCCCCAGCACTAAAGGAGCCCTCCTTCGGAGCAGTGTGATGTCACTTCACACCCCAGCAGAGCTTGTGAGTGGGCTAAAGTGAGCGCAAGCCCCCCATCGGTTCTGTGTAGCTCCCGAGGCTAGCACGCCCTGCCAGTTTCTCTCCATACACAGCACTCTCAGCTCTGTCAGCTTAATTGGCTCGCCTGCCATCAGCAAGATACCCCAACCCCGTCGTAATTGGCTCCCTTTTAGCCACCCGGCCAATGCTATTGTTCAGGTACACAGTGTGTCGCTATGGATGCGGTGATCACTCACACATGAATTCTGGGACAAAAGGCCCATGGGCAGTCTCTCCACCAGTTTCCTGAACTGCAACTATATAACTGCCAACTGCAACCACAATGCAGTGAAGAAAAGTCTCCCACTGCATGCCAATACCGTATGTGCCTCCTTTGGTAAAAGATCATTTATTCACACTCTGCAGATCCTCCACATGATCTAGGACCCCATGCCAGCCGCTGTGCCAACACTGCTTCATGTGTTTAAGTTCATCCTCTGGGATGCTTACATAGGATTATCATAGTGCCCCACTGAATGTCAGTCAACCCGCAGAAACAAGAGTGAGGGAAAATTATTCAGAAAGGACGAGAGAGTGTATGCTAGAGAGAGAGACAGAGAGACAGAGACAGAGAGAGAGAGAGAGAGAGAGAGAGAGAGAGAGAGAGAGAGAGAGAGAGAGAGAGAGAGAGAGAGAGAGAGAGAGAGAGAGAGAGAGAGAGAGATGAGACTTCTCACAGACCGCATGGACAGAAGCCAAGTCTGGTTCTTTCTGCGTAAAGGTAGTCAGTGTTACCCTGATGAGTGCCACTTTGGCCCAGGCTGGGTCAATTCCCTGCCAGTGTGTAATGAGCTCCAATGAGGGTGAACTCCCTGTTCCCCTGTGCCCCGGCCTGTCTCCACTAATGAGCTTCTGAATAAATCAGTGTTGGTGCCCCCCTCCTATCCCCTGGTCCAACCTCTATCCCTTTCCAGTTCACTTATCCCCCTATGTCTCTCTGCAGTCGTACGCGTCACCTGACCTTGTCACCCTACCCACATAATGAGCCTTCAAGACCACCTTACATCCCCTTTCCAATATTCCCTGTCTGATAATTGTGAATATTTGTTTGTGGGGCAGCCTGTCTTTCCCATGTTTGAAGACTGTGATATCGAAATCTCTTCTTGTGTCAGTGTTGCTGCTGCCTGGAGCTGCGATTGCATCTCTGTGTTTGGAAATCTGAGCGATATTCTCGAGCTTTCGCAGCATCTTACTTTTTCATCATCGCTACTGGTTTTGGAGTGATAAATAAAGAAATGAAAGTACCTCTTGCTCCTGCACGCTCAATTATTCTGGTCCTAATTTGGTTCCCGTTGGAGCAAGAAGGGAACGTCTGTATTTGAAATCTGCTACATGAATTAGATTGCTTTCTTAGAGGTGATGATGAATATTGCTCGGGATGGATTATTGGACCACAAACCTGCCCACATCTCATAATAGTCCCAAACAGTTGGACTCTGACTGGTCTGGGCTGCATGGGAAATAAACAGGGGATATTTCACATGCATAGCTGGATAAAGTAGGCCACAGCTTCTGGTTTCGGTGAAGTCATACCAGGCGGGCTGACTCATAGAGAACATTGTCAATTCAATTTAGAATGTGAAATGAATAGCAAGTAGATATAAAAGCATTTGTTCTGAGAGATGGTAGTAATCCTAGGGAATCTAATACATTTCTGGGTCGTGAAATCAACAAACAGGTAAATGATACATTTGCCAGTAGAAATTAGGCTCTGTGCCATGATGGTGGTATTCCAAAAGAGGCATTATAACACAAGCAAACAAAGACAATCTCAGTCAGTGGTAACTTATTGGGAAACTCAAAGAAACAAGCCCTGCGGTAAGAGCAGTTACTTTACAGTATAGTCAGCACTGTTGTTCCCCACAGATTGCCTTTCCAAGGTGACTGACCCCTGAGCAAATGTTACTAGTCAAAGTATTGGCTGCCATGCATCAGGTTCAAACATTGTTTTTCTTTCACCTCAACTGATTCGTTTCTTTACAGATTGCCTACCCCAGAAAACTTATCAGTTGGCTTGGGGGAATCAATCATGGGGTGACACTATTCCGGACCAGAGTGTTCGTTTGCGAATCTGCTGTCTGTGATGCCTGCAAAACCACAGCTTTATTCTGTTGGCTTTGATTTCTCTCTCTCTCGCTCTCTCTCTCTCCCTCTCCCTCTCTCTCTCTCTCTCTCTCCCTCTCTCTCTCTCTCTCTCTTTCTCTCTCTCACATTTGCGCCTCTCAATACGAACCTTGGAGAGTATTGATGTTAGGAGTGCCAATGCTGTTTTTGGAGATGCTAACAAATAAGCTTGCCCCACAAAGGTGACTGCCAAGCAGGGATTAATGTAAAACAGCAAATATTAATATTCAGAGCCAGATCTGGGTAGAGAAACAGTGCCTAGTGTAATAGTCTCTCCCCCTCTTCAAGTGATTCATTTTCTCTTTCCCCTTCGTATAGAGTCCCTTCTCTGCATTTGGCAGTATGATTCAACCCATTCATGTTTTGTTAAGTCTCTTGGATTTGTACAGATTGGCATTATAATGCGTCACTTATGCACAAAGACCTCCAAAATCAATTTAGTCCTTCAGCATTTCTTCTACAGTATGTATGAAAATTCAAAATAACCTCTTCAACCAAACCCAAAAATTAATAAATTAATAGACACCTTTACGCAGCATTAATTGCAGGGGTTTAGGTGCAGGTGATTGTATGAACTGGTAACTTGATGTAATGTTTTAGGTTTTCATGAAGGCCAAACTCTTAATGCAAAAAATCCCTCAACAAGCACATGAGAAGTTGTCAGAAGTGGGGCAGGACTTCAGCTCTTTATTTCAATCTTCCTGTCACTCCCTGTCTTTTGTAGCATCGCTCATCCCAATATGTGCACTATACATGTCCACATGCTGTGAACTGTCGATGTCTGATATTACTGCTCTTTAATATTGCCATGTAAACTGCAGGCTGTAAAAACAAATTTCCTCTTGGCAGACAATAAAGGATTTATCTTCTTATCTATCTTACATTTTTTGAACGACTGTGTCTAAGCCAAACAATGACAATCTAATCCATCACGGACCAGAGAACGGGTGCAGTGATCCAAGAATAGTTTAAAAGTTTTAAATATCAGCCTTCACGATGTGCATAATTTAAAAGCAGAAGAGGATGCTTGATTTATTTATCGTACGTCACCAGCTCACTGATAGCAATATAAGATAAGTAACAGTGGCTATATTGGTCAGACGCGTCTTTGTGGTACAATTAGGTGCCTTATATCCATGTAATGAGGACAGATGCTTTTCTGAAATCATTCAGACTTATGGCTATGAGACGGTAAAATGTTGTAAGCTACTGACTTCATAAACTGTTTCCACATTGCATTGCTCTTGATAATTAATGAAAATGAGGCCTGTTCTATTTATTCTAACTGAACAATTACACCGCAGGTGAATTGATTAGTTGTGGCTCTGCAGAAGTGGCTAGCAAATGGCTTTTAATTAAATTAATTTTCTTTCCATCACAATAATAGAAGATGTAAAGACAACAGAAGAATGTGTGCGAGTTGTTGTTGAGACTTGTGCTTATCCAGAGTTACATCACAGAAATCATTTCCAGATTATCCATTGTATCTACTTTGCTCCAACTCTCAAATATAGAATATCACAAATTATTTTCTCCATCCCCTCTAGCTCTTTATTAGCATTTCTTCACCAGACACTCAGATATGGTTTTGGTTCAGTAGCTGCATACCAGTATTTCCATACATTTATATTTGTATGCATAGTAAGCCGTTCCACCAGAAAGACTTGGGACGGCAGCGGTTTTCATGCACATAGAATGTGTGTGGGCTGCAACATACTAAGTTTCACTACAGAGACTTTGCCTCAGGCTACATATGTTGTATCCACTTATGAAATTATACATATACGTATACGAGCCCAGTTCCTTTGCTCTTTGCCAGTTTGTCTTCATACATCCTTGTCTAGTGTTCCTGGTGTTTTCCTGGTGTTTAGATTGCCCATTAGTGCTCCTAGTGTCAAGTTTTCCCAGGAAGTTAATTCCCTGTTTCAACCTTGTTTCCTGTCTTTTGATTTTCCTGTTACTTGCCTGCTGGACCTAAAGTTTCATTTGGACTCTGTGAGTCTTAGTAATAATTTGATTACCTCCTCTCCTGCACTTGGGTCCAGTTCCTGTTGTCTATATTACCAACAGTAACAATTCTCATGTTGCTTGAGCCCTGAGTTTCACTTGGAGATTTAATGGTGACACAGGAAGTGCCAGGCAGATAACCCTTCACACAAGAGTATACAATGAGTGTGTGGTATGTTGCAAATATTTTTTTTGGCAATTATGATTCTGTCAATAGAAGTTGTATAGGTCATTGTGCTGAATCAATGCAGTAGCTATTGTCATTATGGTGAACAATTTGAAATAATACACTCTATACAGCAATGTGTTTAAATTCTGAGAGCAGTATTATAACTGACATGTCTTTCACAGGCAAATCTTATGCTTTGCTTTACGATGAGCATCAAAGCGTTTCAATATTTATTCCATTTTTGATTTTAATTTCCTTCATTTTGAATTTGCCTTTAATTAATGTGATGCTTATCAAATTAATTACTACACTTAAAATAACTACTGCATGGACTATAATCAGTTCCTGTGTTTCCTCTGTGTAAGATGGATTTTTAAGACTAGTCATGACACCATGAAATTAATGAGCCAAGATGTGAGAGTACTAGATCAAATTGTTATACAGCTTCTTTTTGGGTTCAGATTAACCTATTCCCCTGCAAAATCCTCAAAGTGTCAATCTCAGCAGCTCTCTGAGAAGCTGGGAGATGTAGTCGCTAGATCTCCTCCAGCTTCTTGCCCGCTACACCTCCAAAGGGACTTTCATATGAAGTTCATAGTGTAGGCTCAGGCAGGGAAATGAACTCACCCATATCTAACTCAATTTAAACTTCTGCTGCTAAACACTATTGGCATAAACTGCTATTCAGTGGCCAGGAGTAGTTCAATAAATATCCAGACCCTTTACAAGGGATTTTGAAAATACCAAGTTTATATATTTTTGATTAATAATACATAGATATTTTAGAGCACCACACTGATAATCTCCAATTTGATTGACTAGTTTAGTGCCTGTTAAAAACATGCCTTGAACCTTTCTGCTGACTGAGACAAAGCAGCCAGGAGGACATAGTATAGGAGGGCAGAGGACAGGCGGAATGACAGCTACTGATGTATGTCTGTCTTCTTAATTCTTTATAAACTTCACTCTGAAGTGTTATTTATTAAATAATATTTAGATATATTTAAAATATAAATTATAATCCTGTTCTCAATTTATTTTTCTATATATTTTTTAAAAGCAATTATTTATTCATGTAGAAAAGCAGCGTATTGATAAGAGTAGCTCCTAGTTGTACTAAACTTCTAGAGAAAACTCTCCTGACCTGAAGGCCACCATAGTTCTCTAACACGCTTGGAAAGGGAGGAATGAGCTGGGGGGTATTTAGTTGGTTGCAATCTGCAACACACCAGATGCCACTAAATCTTACACCTTTTAGGCATTTTAGTAAATTCAAGTACAGTGTACTGCTTTTACTGTGCAGTATTAATTGTTTTACTATTAATAGTTAAAAATTTTACTTAAGAAAAAGAAATGTTGAGTAACTCTTCTACCACTGGCAATACAAACATTCCTAATTAGAGAGGGTAAAAAGTAAAGCAAGACAGCATGTGCCTGAGGACTCCAAATCACTAAATCCGTCCATGAATAACACGAGCAAGTTGCGGTTACTTGCGGTCAGAAACATTGTTGAAATACACTTATGTGAGGTAATTTCTGAAGATTCGTATTAGTTGCTTGCTTTGATATTAATCACCGCTGCTGTAAAGCAGATAATTGATGGGATCAGCTGAGTTATTTTGCTGGCAATATCATTATTAGTGTTGTAAGTTGATGTTAGATCTTACTCAAAGGGTTAAAAACCAAACCCAATACTTTTTCCCCATACAATCAACATTGCTCTTTCCGGATCTGGAATTACACAATTGGCCAAATCTTTAATTTCAGCACGTTGGCCTATGCTTTTCCAGGATAGCCATATGCTTCATTGTAAGTTTAAATCATTTTTGGGGGTGGATCTGAACGCCTGAACATGTCAACCAATTCAAAGGCACCATTCTTGTAATCCATGTAAACTAACTCTTAAAATATAATATTCATCAGGGAGGGGTCAATAATTTATACATTTTGTCCTGTCTGTATGATGTAACATGATGATTTAACATGCAGAAGAGGCCCTGGAATTTCTCTTTGACATATTCATTTTCAGATTCTGAGCGGCAGGTGGGAAATTGGAGTCGAAATATTGTCATTTTGTACATTTTTAATTCTGTAAAGGTGATGAATTTTGTGGTCTTGAACATGACTGTACTCTGTGTGCAATTCAGATTTTTAAGGGGAAATTAATTCATGGTAATCAGTAAATAGTTTAACTTAGTTTTTATGTTTCTCCAGAACCTTTTTATTGTATGATATCAATATACTGAATCTAAAAGCCACAGCCTTGATTGCAATAATCAATGACCAGAAGATGCCGAGCATTAGTCTCCCATTAACTATATTACTGTAGTCAATACAGTATTAATGCATCATTACCTGAGCCATAGCTGCCTGAGTGAGAGTTCAATACTGGGGTCTATGCTAATGTCATTCTTTGTCATACTAAAATCCTAAAGATAAAGATATATTTGAATATGATGGTCCTGCAGAGGCAAGTTTAGTTGTTTTCATCCTAGGGTTCATTATTCTGCCTAATATAATATGAGTCAAGTGGCTATCTTTTTCTTTCCCTAACGTTTTATGTATTTCCTTGGTCACATGATTAACTGTTACAGGTCAACAGTTTCAAAGTTGTATTGCTGTTTCCGATCCAACTCCACTGTTTACTTTGCAGGCAGTCAGACAATTTTTTTTTTTCACTGAACACTCTTTGGCAGGAAGTACGCAACATGTCCCTTAGTCTTTGGAGAAGAACACCATTTTTAGTGACACAAGGTTTTCTGTCTCAGCAGGGTCACACAGATCAGTACGGTGTAAGCATTCAATACACATAGTCCCAATTCTCTTTCTTTAAGATTAATAGGAAAATGTTTGCTGAACTGCACAACGGTATGGATAATTACACCAGGACAAGATGAAATGTAATGGGCTACAAGTCAGCGGACATACCAGATGGAGAGCCCTTGCTGAGGGTGACTCACTCCTCTGCAGTACTCCTACTGCCACTACTTGCATCTCTTGTCCTTTCCTTTCCTCTCCACTCCACCTACCCTAACTGCTGCTACCACTACTGCTGCTTCCACCTTTCGGATTGCTATATTTGTGACTGTGCCCATTGATGTGGAAAAAGCCATCATCTGGGCCAGTAGATCTGGAAATGGAGTACTCGTCGAGGTCGGCCACTAGCTAGCTTTGTTCCGTGAAAACTCACCCACCCAAGGGTGTAGGGGGCAATGAGTTCCAGCTTGGGAGAGCTGGAGGTCTCTGCTGGCTATTTTCTCGACATTTGCTCTGGGGCCTGTAGTGTTCTGCAGCTAAGACAACACTTCCCACTGACTGAGGGCTGTTCAGGCCTTTAGGTCCCCATACTGCTACAGTGCTGTGAGACATGCTCATAAACACAGCATGTGAGAGGTTGCCTTCTGCCTCAAAATTAGAATTTCTAAATGAGTAGGTGCAGTAGAAGCTTGAGGCATGAATCAATAAAGCTGGCTAGATGCAGGGCACCCCAGCCAATTAGGCCAACTTGATGCTTTTGACAAATAGGCAGCAGAATGAGAGAGGTACTGTATATATGTTAGTGTGTGGTTTATTGGTGCTGTATTTTATGACATCTAATGAAAACTGCAATACTTTCATGCCTTTTCTTCTGCACTCTTTGTCATAAAATAAACCCATGACCTACAGTTTTTTAAACACTGACAGGACACTAAAAACTAGGGATCGATTCCAATGGCAAATTAAACCAACAATCAAGTTCCCATTTTCCCTAAATCGTCATTAATTTGGGTAGCAATATTTATCATTAAACAAACTAACTGATGTTTGATAAATAAGTTGAGCAAATCACCAATCTGAGAAGCTCCTGGTGCTGTAGGTGCAATTCCTTCCAGTTATTTTCGATCAAATGACATTGACCATAAAATCACAAACAAAAGTATATTTTCCCAGTCATATTTAATATACCAATATTTCCTAAACATCAGTTTTTTTTTCGCAATCTCGTGATTGCAGTTATGTTTTAACCCAAGAGAACCATGGGATCACAGCAGTTGGCTCATTGGGGAGTGAGCTAACCTCTCGCCTCCATCCCACTTTAAAATGGCCCCTAGGCCTATACTGTGGCATAGTTAATGGAGTGCGCCTACATGAATTATTAACAGTGCTTACATTCCCTTTATACTTGCTATCCTATCGATATTCAACCCTGAGCATACCCATGGGTATGTGGGCGAATTTTTACACAACAACATAAATTACCCTTTTCAAATACATGCTGGTCCCTCTAAGATAATGTGAGATGAGTAGACTATGTTGAATAAAACATCTGACTTGCAGAAAATAAAATAAAATGGAAAATATTTATCCTCCCACAGTAACAGTCAACAGATCCTAATTTAAGTGCTGGTGACAACAGTGAATTGTGACAATGCACTGCTCTCAGTATTCTAGTTCTTTGGGTTTATACTGCAGGGACACCTTGAGGTGTACATTATGATGAAGCATACTTGAATTTATAACATCATCTTCCATGGGGAGTAATCCAAGAGGTAAAATCAATGGCCGAAAAAACAGTATCCTCAAACTATAAAACAGCTCCTCTCTTGCAAAGTGCTTGTAAACCTTTTTGGGTTATCATTGCAGAACTCGGCAAGATAGCTCAGGGGAGATTCACATTAAGCAAAGAAAAAAAAGGGGAAAGCAACCTCCTTGAATTCTTTTAAGCGACACAAGGGAGCTATTACATTGACTTTCTCTCCTGGTATGGTGGGAACTATGACTAGATTGTTCCCAGTGCATTATATTGCTTTGGCATCTAGAACCAAATTCTAGTTATTGTCCCAAGGGTTAATCCCCTTGGTAGCTCAACTATTGATCGTATGAATATCTGTGTGGAAGGAGTTGTTTGTGTATTTGAAAGATATAGAGTCTCCAAAGCAGATGGCGACTCATTTACCATGGGCAAATGAGAGAGAAAGCCTTTAAGCCATTTCATGTAAACAGTCAGCCTGTAAACAGTCATGATTTAAGGCATTTCTGGAGGTGCCAAAGACACCACGGCATTGATTATGTAATTGATGGAGGAGCAGTGCAAAGGTTTTCAATCATTTGTGTCAGGTTTGGTTGTGTCCAGTCTGAATTTAGATTTCCCCAGCTTTGCAGAGACACCACTTTGACAGAAACAGTCTAGCGAAATTAAAAATAAATGAATCACTACAATGTTAAGAAAATGTATTCAGTGCACACTTCAAGGAACCAAGAGTAATGAGCAGAAATGTATTCCCATCTGTAATCATGAACATTTGGTGATCATTTCAAAGGATCTTTTTCCCCTTAACATTGTGATTGTGGTTGTTTGTGTACAGGGTAGATAGCATGGTGATAAAGTATACTAACTATCCTAACTTCAATAGCTGCTCCAAAATTATGAATATGTGAAAATGTATGATGTTTAAATTAAATAAAGCAGTTTTTTTCCTCCTCACAGCACTCTCATTCTCTTCACTACCTTCATTTGTTTTATTTATCTCTCCATATCTCCGTCTTCTCCACCCCACTCTTGCTCTTTCCTCCTGCATTTTCCAAACAATCTTCTCTTTGTGCTGCCAGCCAATGTTTTCTCTCTTTCAGACTCAGTCGGCTCATAACCCCCCGAGGGCTCTGAGCATGCAGGTCCTCAGTCTCCTTAGCCTCTGTGGTTCCCTGTCTGACTATGAAAATGAATTTCTATGGGTTGATAATAGACTGCCCACTCCTATACATCTCATCACTCTGTGCCATTGTGAGGTTGATTGCCCACGCTGAAAGCATTGGTCTTTGCAGTAACCCCGTCAGCGAGAGAGATCCCCTTCTCTTCCTCTTAATATCTAACAAACCCTGACTCAAGGCACACAGGTTATTGGGAAGTGTATTGTTTCTCCAGGCACTCATATACACGTCTATCAATGGTTCCATCTACAGTTTGCCTTACAGATTAAAGGATTTACACTTCCAGGCAGCTCTTTCTATAAGGGATTATTGTTATTATAATAACTGTACAATATTACTCTACTGTAGAAGGATTGCTCGCTGCCTCGATGTAAAGTCAAAAGTCACATAGCCTAAAGTATTTACAAAACAATAACAGTTTGCCTGTTTTCTGTTGATGACATGTGTTATGTGTAGTGTATTTAAGCTCCACAGTAGTCTTTAGGTATCTTGGTGTGGATTTGACCTCTAGCGTGGTTAGAGGACAGTGTTAATAAAGTGATGACAGGTCAGGAGGCTCTGGACATATGGTACTCAGTGCTTATTCACAGTGATCTAACATTACGTCCTCAGGGTTTTCTTTCTGCACTGTGCACTTCATGAGCCTCTCCTTCATAACACTCCCGAACAAAATGTTGTGTATTTAGTCCTTTACTGTTTAAACACTGTACCAAATTAATTTGTTACATGTTACACTGCTATTTGCATATGTCTTTTTGATAATCTGTAGAATATAACATTATATTTTGATAAATGGGAAGTGGATGAGGGTGCAGTTTGAACTCTTTAAAATGTATAATAGCAATGCAATGAAAAAAGAAAATCCTCATTACAAGTAAATGTCTTTGCCTTTTTCAAGAGTATAAACTGAGTTTCTGGGCCAAAACTATTCTTAACTCTGCACCCAACAGGGCACATTTAAGCTATTTCTGTTCTTATGCAAATCTTCCAGTAATTGTGGAGGCCACACACCGACATAGTAATTCAAGTGTCCATATTAATATGCCCTTACAGTAACAATTTCTATTTCCTGCGTGTCAGCACCTCTTGGCAGAGATTGTATCTTTGAAAAGAGCCGCTCACACTCATTATAGCACACAGACACAGAGATAGAACAACACGCTTTTGTGCAGCCAAAAGCAACTGGCATACTGACAGTTATTCCACTGATGAAATATTGACACTTTGTGTGGAAAAATGTACTGCAATGTAAACTGCTTTTGTCCAATATACACTAAATGGATCCTGACTTTCAGCATATTAATTGTTCAGCAGAGATTACATTGACTGATTATTACAAAAGACCTCAATTCAAACTTTTAAGCTAAGAGTTATAAATCCAAGGTCAAGCAAAACTTCCTTAAAGTGCAATTAGAAACTTTATGACATTATAAACCGCTTAAGTCCCTTAGTGGTAATATGAACTGTTACGAAATGAGCTCCTTCTGAACCATAGAACACGTGCAAGCTCAGGAGTACAGGCACATGTTGGTATGCCTAATAGAGAAAATGTTACCCTTTAAAAGTAACAACTATTTATAATTGCAATTAAGTACAGTGTTTGAGTCAATTTCCTTGGATTCTCTCTTTTTTGTTTAAACCCTTACTAAACTTCATCAAGGTGACTTGAGCTGTCCGGATGGCAGGCAGCTGCTGATGCCTTACATAGCCTCTCACCAGCAATGTCCATGTGGTCATTTTCAAAGTGATATACACTCACAATGATGTATGACTCATTACTTGGATGAATGATGGGGGCAATTTGTGGGCCCAAACACCTGCACTGGCACAATATTAATGATGTCTTTGGTATATGGAGTTACTCAGTCCTCCGCTGGGAACAAGCAGAGTCTACAAAACCATTTTTACATTATACTTTTATATTTTTACATTATACTCCTGACAAGTTGTTGCAGTCTTTGTAGCGTCAGGGAGCTGACAGATAGTTAATGTCAGGGGCCGTGCTCATATAAACAAGAAATGACCTGTCAGCAGTACTCAAAAGAGGAGTTGGGAAAGAGTTAATTTTGTATCTTCTTTGTCATCTGTTGGGTTAAGGGAGTTAGTGGCGGCAGAGTTACTGTTTGGTTTTGTTCACAATATTTGAAAACGTAACACAGAAGTTTTGAAATTCCCCAACTCTTTTAATAGTTTAATAAACATTAAAGGCATCAAAGGAGGCTGCAAACTAGATACCTTGACAGGTGTGCTTCAAAATGTGTTTGATTGTAGATTTTCACCTGAGAATGGGCAAAGCCCGTGTGTTCATTTTTAGTGAACACATGTAAGACAAATTCTAACTGCATAACTGCCGAGACAGACACTCTAATTTAATGAATTATGTGTATTTGATATTCAATTTTCAGTCATCTGCCAGCATAATCCTAGTAGCACTCAAACTACTTTTTCTCAGGTTAGGTCACTTGAATAACTTTCTGCATCAACTTGTAAGAGAATATTCTCATCAGGGATGTCATACAATGCATTGCATAGATAGAATTGTCTGTTATGCGCTGGATTGATCAAAGAGGAATAATTGCAGAGGATTATGATTTATAGGAAAACAAAATATTGGAGGCCTGTTTTCACAAAGCACACGTCACACATAGTATACAAAAGATCCCACCCATCTCACATTTTTTGTTTTATACTTCTAAAATAATTGGAGAGCAAGTTTATTCTTCATAGATTCCTTGAGATTTTTAAATTTATATAATATAATAGAATTATATAATTTATATAATTACACCTAAATTAATTTAGGTGTAATTATATTATGATAAAGTAGTATTTGACTTGCTTTAGAACTTGAAATTTAGATAAGAAATTTAAGGGTTACAATTTCATTAGATGATTGTTTCGCCAATATCTTTGTTAATTTCTTTTTTCTAAAATATAGAATTTGGTTTACAATATGTAACTGTTTTACATGTATTACATGTAATTATTTAATTATTAATACACATTTCCAGGCACTAAGTTGATGATAGTAAAGAGGTATTATAGAGGCATAGTTGTTCGTGCAGTTTTGAATTTTTTTCCAGGATAACAAATTTTCTGACCAAATATAAGCAACAGAACTAAAGACTTGTTTTTTTGCTCCCACTACACAATAAAGGATGGTGGGTGTTTTCTGCTCACTGCTGACCATTGTAAGCCCTTGAACACAGATAAGACATAGGCACCTTGACTGAAAAAAACGTACACAGTGGAGCGATATTGCCCTTCAGACTGTTTATAAGCCTCTTTTAGCTGATAGCTCCTGAGGTGAACAGTGTTAGCAATGCCCCTTCAGAAAATGTCTCAATCTGAAAAGGGCACCCTGTGTAAAAGGAAAGACCTCTATCCCAACCTCACCAAATACAATAACAACTCATAAAAGATACACTCATAAAAGGGAATGAGTTATTAATCCGTATCCCCCCACTGGATTAGTATCTGCAGACATTTTATTAACTTTATTTGGAGCACATTACTCTTACATCACTTCTTTGGAATACACCATATATTGTAACTTAATTGCCTCCATATTTCTACTTTGCCACTGTAATATTGATGAGTGGGTTTTAGTGGGTCTCTTAATAGAACTTTCCTCTGTGCACTGTCATTTCCAGAGATTAACAGATGTGTTTAATACATTCATTACTTTACTGGCACAGGGAAACACTGAACCTGCTAGTGTTTTGTGTGAAAACCACACCAGACAAGTCTTTGGATACCATTGACAGCATTTAACTGGGGGAAATTGATGCTGTAAGCAGAGCCACTGCTGCCAGATGGTAATACTGGAATGAAAAGCAGGTAGAAGAAGCCTCAGGTCATGATTAAGCGGACTGCTGAATAAAGCACACTGCTGCAAATGCATGTTGAATAGTGATCAACAAATGCCAGGCAGCTCAGGAACCATCCGTTCCTTCCCAACAGGTTTCAGGATTTGGATTAATACTGAGGATTTGTAAGACTTAATGTGTATTTGATGACTGCTGTAACCTCACAGAAACACCCTAGTAAATTCTGTAAGTAAACATGTCAGTAATCTTTACCTTTTGACCATTGTGTTGGTAGTGGGTAGATGCACTGCAGCTTCATCTCGCTTGGTAAAACAACACAAACAGAGCTTGGCCTGGAGCAAACTAGAGTCATCCGCTGCGAAGATACATTTCTATCATCTTCTGAGATGGAGAGCCTATTTCAGGCCGATGAATGACTGAGCACGAATCAAAAGAGACAGATTTTTAAACAAATAGAGATATTTCTTCTGCAAATATATCACACAGGTCAGCGCGGCTGCGGCTCATATTCCAATTGTTGCCAAGGAGAGAAAAAATACTTAGAAAGAGAAAGGAGGGCTGTATTCTAATACTACCAGCAACGCTGCTCTTAGTGATATGGTGAGGTATGTTAATTGATACGTAAATCATAACTTATCACTATTCCTTAGACTGGGGAACAAGAGCTTCAGAATGAGTGTCTGTACCAATTTGTGTCTGTGCGTTCGTATGTGTGTGCGTATGTGCACAGATTTTTGGATGACTCTGACTTTGGAATAGAAGAAGGAGGGAAAAACCTGCTGGTCCCCTCCCGTTCCTCACCCTCCCTGCCCACACCAAACCCCCGAGGAGGTGATCGGACGCGTCTGTTTCCCGGAGATAAAGGGCTGCTCACCACATCCCCAGAGCTGAGAGAATTTGGCACAGAGCACGCTGGCAGTCTGCTGGTGTAACAGACCCTGTCACTGACACTGGGAGAAAGACAGAGAGAGGTTGAGGGTGAGACAGAGGGGTAGGTGAAAGGGGTTGAGTTAGAGTCAAAAGGGTTGGTGAGATGTTAAAAGGGTCTGCACCAAAATAAATCAATGGAATGTATTAAGCAAAACACAGAATCCTTACGTTGAAATTCCAGGAATTTACCAAAAATAATAAATCAAAGTTTTACTTGCACCATAAATGCATCTGCATGCTCCGTCATGCATACACATCTATTTACTTGGAAGACTGCCAGCTGGTACGAAATCAATGTGCCTTCAACGATGCAGTGTTTCTACAAGAGAAGGTTAAAGTTGTCCACCTGAATTGATTGCGACTTTTACAATGCCCATTTACTGTCATTTCAGACGGTTCACTAAATTTGACAATCCAGGGTGAGCTCAATAGCCAAAGGGTAAGATACTAACAGGTCCTCTTACCTTAATGACGAAATTGCAGTTTTTCTGTGACACCCAAAACAATCCATAGAACCAATTTTAAAATGATGCATGGGGGCATTGTTTTGAACTTGCAGGAAAAGTTTGACTTTTTGAAAAATACTCTTGCTTTCGTGCTGAGCCTTAGATAAGGAAACTGATTCCACTCCCATGTCTGTTTTGTAAATATAAAGCTAGCGCCAACACAGTGTAGCCAACTTGGCAACTTTATTGTTAGATTTAGAATTAAAAAGCAATGAGTGACAAATGTAGTACTATGCAAGTAAGCATGTGATATTATCTAGTGACTGAAAGCAACTTTTGCAGCATTGTAAAAGAGTTGGAGCACCACTGGGCCGACAACTGGTTTACTAGCTTAGCCAAAGACCAAAAACCTGAGGAAACGGCTGACTTGCTCCGTCAAAACCAGCAGGTTAAGTATGGTTTGCTCAATCCAAGCAAAAACTGAAATGTAAAAACAACTAACTGTGGTCCTACTGGTGAAGGGCCAGACTTTTTCTCTATTCAGCCTTTGTACAAAGTTAGGCTAACTCGCTGCTAGCTCTGCTTCATATTTACCCTATACACATGAAAACAGTATCATATTTATTTTCTTATCTATCTCTTTGCAAGATGGTGAAAAAGTGTATTTTGCAACTAGTCCTTGAAGCAATTAGACTAAATCTATGTGGTTGAGGTCAGGGAACAGTCTCCTTCATAGCTAAAAATAAATCAACATTAACTGTTGATAGAAAAAAGCACAGTAACTACAGTCTCTGGTGTTCAATGCACTTATTTCTGATTAGTAAAAGTATCTAATAGCTATCGGCAATGCAAGAAAGACAGGAAAATCTATATTAATTAGTAAAATAAAGCGTATATGGCATATACGGCAGTCTCTTAGCTTGATTCTATAACATTAAAGTATAATGGCATTCCTCTTTTACTTAGTTTCCCATTTAAATGCTTCTAAAAACCTTGTACCCTTTTTTTTCATTACCTCGCAGCTATCCTTCATATCTTTTTTCGATTAACTTTGTTAGGTTAGCAATACACCCAAGTGCATGCTGGGGGCACATGAATCAAAATACAGATGGACACAGACATGCCCTTGTGGCATATGCACACCCAAACCCACAGAGACCAAGCTCGATATCAGTCTGTGTACAAGCTTTCCACTGCAGCATCTCTGCTTTCATTTTCCCAAATGTAGGCTGTCCTATATGATACACCACAGGGAATATCAATAGACCAACTATAGTATTCAAAGAGATCAATATAGTACGATATTGTCTCTCTCTCTCTCTCGCTCTCTCTCTTTCTTTCACCACCTTTGTCTTTCTGCTCAGATTATTGGATACTTTCATATAATCACTGTGACAAAGTCTGCATGCTGCTATTCCCCAAATCACTAAATTAGAAGTTCGGTGAGCAATGGTCTGTGTGACCCAATTAAGAAAAATACCCTTTTATTTGGTTTGAGGCATTTTGATTTTTAAGATATATAAATAATGAAACCTCTTAACAATTAAATATCAGAGGTTGATGACTTTCACACCTTATTAATTAATTCCTAGCAGTTTGACTGCAATTTTTAAACATTATGGTTCTCAGTGATCAGGCCACTTATTATTCAGGTCTTTGGAAAAAGACAGACAAAGGGTCAGTTAGTCAATACATTAATCAAAGCTAATACATAAGTATAATTGTATTAACATTAATAGTGTGCTATGTGGTTTTATTTTCTTGTTTTTTCCAGTGTTTGATAGATAGAGTGCTGTCCGTGTCACTATTCAAGTGTGTATAGCAGCCATATTTTCCTGCCACAAGGGTTTTGGCGACCGACTGTTTTTTGGCCAACCTCTTGTGAAGTGGTTCTTGCAGGGGGTCAGGAGACAGGGCCCAGTGATGCATGCCTGCACCCCCTCTCCCCACCTCCCCTCCCCCGCAATGGGAACTGCCATTGGTGTTTGAGGCCTTGATGAAGGATCCCTTTGAGCCTCATCCTCCATCCTCATCTCATCCAAAACAGCTTTACTGCTTGCACTGACCTCAACTAAGTCGGTGCAGCCCAGTATCTTGATGCTTCGTGTCAACCGCATCTGGGCTAATTGACCAAATTCCTCCTTTGTTCCAAGTACTTAAAGAGCATATTAAAGAACTTATATATTTCCATAAAAAATATGTTTATTGATAATGCAATTGTTTCTAAAAAAGCAAATTCAGTGTGTTAACTCTGAAAGAACCATCACTGCAAAATCATTACATGCATAATTCCAGATGGAAAAGTTCACCTTAGTTGTTTGAATGTTTCTTTTTTTCTTTTTGTATTTTGAATAAACCTTTAGCAGTTTCTCTTTTTTAACAGGTATCCTATATTAAAACATTATCTATAAGTCTTTGACAAATGGGAGAATCCATTGTCCACTTTGTTCTGTAATCACAAAATCTAATTTGTGTAGTCACATAATCCAGTTTGTGTCAGAATCCATATGTTCACATAATGTGCACCAAATGGAATTTGTGTTTTGGATCGGGTAAATTAGATTATGAATAATTGCATGTGATTCCAATGTTATTTGAAATGTGTTTTCATCAATGATAGAAAACACTAAATAAATAAAAAAAATATAATTTAAAAACGAACCTCTAATTGTATTAGATATTAAACCAATATTCTTGAAAATGTGTTGTCTCTGGTGGTCTGTATTTGACTCTATCTGTAATCTATGTACAACTGATTTGAGCGTAATCATTCAATACACAGCCAATCAAATAATCTCTGTGGGGCCTATGATGCAAGGGATACACATCTCCCAGCTAATTATTGATTGGTTACAACACTGTTAATGGGTGCTGTTTGTGCAGAACACTGATGATAGGCAAAATGTTGTTATCCACTTGGTTATGCTATTTTATGAGTTTGTTTGCTCCTTTTTGTTTCCCTTGTTAAAATGTATGTTGTAATTATGGAGATAGTCTTTAATATTTCATGTTGCAACTTCTATTTGAACTTGCTGCACTGGTTTGAATCAATACCCCATTAATTGAAACTCATTTGGAACCTATTATTGTTTGACAGTATACTCATTAAAATTGTGACCTGGGTTGATAATTGAATTGTGTTTCTTACAGGAGATGCATATAATATAATGTATTTATCTTTATTTTGTGGCTGTGCACAATACAACAATAAATGTTTTGCTTTATCTTCTTTTAAATACGTTTCTAATATTATTGTACACACTTTTTTTTCATTTCCAAGGCCACTATGGTGTTTGTTTTATTTATCAGTTTTTATTCTTGTATTTTGTTGTGTAACCTTGTCTTAAGTTTGAAACACTTTTGTTACTGTTTTTTGTAAAAGTGCTACGGGTGCTGGTCCAACCAATTGGTTACATGACACGACATTTAAAGGCATGCAATACGTTAGTTAAGGCATTCATGGACAGTGCATGTGTGAAATAACACATTTCTATTCACATGCAGTGATAATATCAGCATTCTGTGCAGGACATAGTCACAAGACAAAAACATGACAAGCTGTTGAGGCATTCCTTACCCCAGCCACTTCCTCCAGCTCCTCTTGATCTGAGGTTCAAGGGTATTCTGGGAAGGAGCAGAGGAATGCATCTCTCTTTCAATATGGAAAAGCAACAGCTTTTCACTCTTAATTTTCCAGTTAAATCTACAATATGTTTCAGCCAGACCGTACTGAGACCTCAAGTTAGGGTCAAAATGAATAATAAGATTGATAATAATAATCGTGTAATATGATAATAATAATAATCTCTGCTATGACTCAGCTATTTTCGGTTTACTACACCTATGGTGATTTTGTTGTTGTTTTATTATTTGCAATATCATAACTTAACAACACATGTGTGACTCTTTCAGTCATCTGTCTTTAGTTACAGTCTCACCTGGATGGAGGCAAATACATAGTATTTCTATCAGAACTCACCTGGATCAACTGGGGTAGATTGCTCTGCAGTGTTCTGCACGTTCACACCTCACAAGAGCAAGCTCAAAGTTCAGTCCACACAGATTAGAATGAACTAGTTCACATTCATAGCCAAGTGGTAAACGGACACATTCAGTTCACCTTTCATCAAAAACATGAGCACATTCAAAGCTCTTTAAGTGCATTCATGCACAACACTGACTGTTGGTACTGATGTCTATGAATGTATTGCTCATCTATGAATATAAAAAAAAAAAATAATAATAATACAGTAATTACATTGTTGACCTTAACTGTTGATCGATGTTCCAATATGTCTGACATGCCTGTTAAGTAAAAATAACATTGGTCCTGCTCAAAAGGTTTCTGACTGGCTCTATCGCCAACAAAAGCACAACACAGTTCAAAAGAGCATCAACGGAACTATTTTTTGATCACTGACACTGTTGGGGCGATCCAGAGAAACTGTTTATATGGAAAATCCGGACACATGACAGATGGAGAACATAGAAATCATCTCTTTGATTTGGCTGGGTAAATGTGCTTGCTGCCCATCTTATTGTACACACAAAGTACTTTTGATGCCAGCTGATGCTTCCTCCGAAATCTTCCTTGAACTAATCAGTTCAAATCACACTGATTACTCTCAACGAGAATGAATTAAATTTTCTGTCAAAGCGGCTGCCAGTTACTTAAGATCTGATCTATTTCATTCTTTCTCTCTCATTTCTACTCTCCCTCACTTTCCAACTCTCTTTAAGCCGTGGTTAATTAAAATGGAAAGGAAAGGATTTGCAGTCAGTAATTCAACTTATAGCGAAAGTTAATTACAGAGCCCAATGAATCATATGAAGACCATTTTTAACTAATGGTGAACAAAATGAAAACCCCAACCTGTTAGATGGGCTAAAAAAAAGTTACAGTAGCCACATGTTCAAACAACATAAAATGTGGCACTTTATCCGTTATCTCGATCATTGTTGTTGATTATGTGAACATATAATTGAATTGTATGTATGCACTGTCACAGATGTATCCCCAATACAAATAAAGGATTTGATTTTTTTATGCTATAAATCTAAATTAATACTTGTTTTAAATAGTTTTGTGGCTAGGTATAGGGAGATATTTGCATCGCTATTGTCCGGACTTTCGAACTGTTCTACATTTAAAGGGAAAATGCAGGTAAAACACAAATGTTGATTTTTCAAGGGAATTCCAATTTGCATCAACATGTGGAAGCATTTTATAATTTAGAAACAATTTGCTATTTTAATAATGTACAAGATAAAAACAACAGTTGCAAAATACTAATGGAACAGAAATTCTTTTCTCAAGAATGTTCAGATTTACTGGGGATTATACATGCACTCATTGTTTACACGTCCACATGTCAACCCATTTGCAGTCCAAAAGTTCATGCTTTGTAAACCTAACAACATCACCATACAAGAGTTATGTTTTGGGATAAGTCATCAAACATTGACTAAACTCTTAGGGGATCACGCAAACACAGAAGGATTTGTCATTTGGATGTGGCCAGCAATATGGTGCTACCGAGATTCTTTCCAAAGCTCTTTATCTGACCAAACTGAGCTCTGCAACATGGATCTTGATAAGAAACCATGATCCAATCAGACAATATAGAATATTTTAAATAAACTGAAAAGCGAGCTAACATTTTAAATTAAGTGGTAGATATTTACTAATGTAAGGGCATGGTGTCTGCCTCTGATGATCAGAAATTATACAGACTCACAAGGCAACTTGGCCAAGCTTAAAGAAGGAAAAATGTCATAAAATCAAAAACTCATACAGATATCCAAAGAGAAAAAAGTTTGACTCATGTAAAAGTGCAATTATTCAATTATTCATTGTACAATGGCACAAAAACAATTAGCATTACACAATCATTACACATAAAATAGTACCTCTTCATTGTGGATAAAGTCTTAGTAAGGCCTTGATCCACCAGCCAACAGCCACCAGACTCCTTGGAAGAGAGTGTCCAATTCGCTAAAACTCAGGTAGGTCAGGGAATAATACCATTCTCCATTCCATTCCATTATCCAAAACGCTTATCCTATTTAGGGCCGCGGGGGTGCTGGATCCCAGCTGACATTGGGCGAAGGCAGGGTTCACCATGGACAGGTAACCAGTTTATCGCAGGGCACATATATAGACAGACAACCATTCACGCTCACATTCACACCTATGGGCAATTTAGAGCCTCTAATTATCTTAAGCTGCATGTCTTTGGACTGTGGGAGGAAGCCGGAGAACCCGGAGGGAACCCACGCTGCCACGGGGAGAACATGCAAACTCCACACAGAAGGACCGCCTGGGATCGGGGATCAAACCCCTCTTGCTGTGAGGTGACAGTGCTAGCCACTACACCACCGTGCAGCGCATAATACCATTCTTCAAAAACGTATTCCCTCATTTAGTGCTGTGATGAAAGTGCTGTTTAACATGTCGCTCCCTAATCTCCCACAAATTAGGTTGAGACATGGTGGCTGTGAGGGTCTTAGCATATGAATGATTCATTTTCATACTCATCAAACCATTCAGTAACCCCTCATGCCATATTTACATTGTATACGTTTCGTCATGTGATCATCCAGGTTTTTCATTTGATTTGTCACTTGTCATCTTATATGTAGGTCGATCTGTATATCTAAATCACTCAGATCGGCTGAGTGTATAGGCCAAGGTCACAATAATAAGTACTGTAAAACCCGTTTACTTAGAAATCCACAATTATATGTTTCCTAGAATGTTTAAGACAAAGTCAAATGTATCCTCAGACCCTAACTTTCCACAAAAGCTAGGACCTTTCATGTATTTTTCATATTGTTTGCTCACTTCGGTTTTGTTCTTTAAAACTATTCACTGCAATCCCCTTTGACTATCTTTAAGTAGTTTATTTTTATATTAAATCAGACAAAGGAGATATGGAGACAGATGGTTATCATGAGCAGCATTGATACTTTTACTATTGTTAGCATATCTGTGTAAATTTTAGCTATCCCATGCTTCTTTTAGTAGACCCAGACCTTAATCCCATTGTTCGTCGCACAAAATCCAATTTGCACCAATTTCATACACTGCTGCAGTGATTTTACACTATTTTACAGTATCTACCTTGAGCATTTAAATCAATTTTGCACTTACTGTATGCCCTACTGTAGACTTTACTTGAAGTGCTGCCAATATTTGTATTTTTTCTTTCTTTTTGGACTGTTCAATGTATACATACTGTGAAATCATCACTGTTATAATGCATGTATTTCAGATTATGAATAAAACCTGAGACTGAGCGTTAATATTTCATTCGTCAACTCAACATCCACATAAATTGGTCGCCACTAAGGTGACACTAAACTGCTTTTTCCAATTATCAGTGCAACATATTCAAATTCAATGAGAGAGCACGGAAAGAGAGAAGGAAAATATTAACACAGAAATATAATTAAGTGCCAGTCACACAGACAAAAAAATTATAATATTACCATATAATTGTCACTGCAGAGAATACAGTGTAGTTGATTTCAAATAGATTTATATGGCAGCAACGCTGACAAAAGACGATGTGTATCCCCCAAAACCATTCAAAGAAGCCTAATGAGTTTCCCTATTATTGCTGCATGCCACTATTTCAACTTCTGTGCACTTGCATTATTGATGCTGCCAAAGTTATTCACACGATTGTGTCTATGTGAAATTTCATTATTTGATTACCAAAAAAGCATTTCCGTATTCTTTGTGTCAACATTCAGATAACCAAGGCAACCAACAAGCTGTATTGCCTTCTCTATGAACTGTTGATACCAACTCCAAATAGCAACA
The DNA here is from genome assembly GCA_016806645.1 of Ophiodon elongatus. Taxonomy (NCBI): domain Eukaryota; kingdom Metazoa; phylum Chordata; class Actinopteri; order Perciformes; family Hexagrammidae; genus Ophiodon; species Ophiodon elongatus. Next base: position 589,079 of record JACSYO010002159.1, read on the forward strand.
TGGAAGTCAATGAAATAAAACCAGATGTGTGCTTCTCAAGTGTGGAAATACATGTAAAAGTAAATTTAACATTCATTCAGTCGATGACTGCAAGTTTCAATGTGATGACGCACACTTTCAGCTTTCATTGATTCATTGAAGATACTGCTTGTGGATGCAGTCAGGGTCCATTAACTCTGGTACTTTTCTAGGATGCTTGTTGTGTGGCCCATTGTTAAACCCAGTTAACAGCTGCCAAACAGAGCTAAACAGATATTCTTTGTCCATGACACACTCCCACATTTCAGCCCAGCAAGAGCACTAAGAGACTTTCTGCCATTGGAAGACATCTGCTTTCAAACATTAACAATGCTTCATAGCCTCTAATAGAGTCTCCAGGGTAAATAAGTCCATTTCTGTGAAGTGTTACATGCTAACTTCTCCACATTTTATTCATTCTTCATTTTTTTTTATTTCAAAGAATTGTAATACTTAGATTTTTATATGTACACATACTGTTGTGCTGTTGATGGAGTCTTATGAACTTTGTCAGCAAGTCAGTATGTCGAATAAGCCCACATTTATTGGCTAAAGTAGCAGTCTCACTCAAATGAGAACAACATGCTGATCATCTATCTGGCTCAGGTTGCATTGTAATATAAATGTGAAGTAACAACTTTATTTTAAGCATGATTGCTGCTTCTCTCTTGAGTCAAAGACTGTGCTGAAAAAAATACAATACTTCAAAAATCAGATGTGCAATCATCTATATATCAACTAGTCCTACCAGCAGGAATAGAAAGGATGTGAATATTAATAATACCATGGCGGTATTGTGTTATCAGAGTGCATGTATGGTGTTACTTTCCACATCATGGCTCCCTTTATTGCAGTACTGGCACATGCTGAATCTCCCCTCAATAACTATGGGACTTTTCTCATTACAGGATTTGTGATCATGAGACAGAAGTGGGAGCTGTAAGTAGAAAATAAAGAAAAACAGAAGCAATACAGTTAGATAAGGTGGTGTTGATCAATAGCCTCAAATTCTAATAAGATTGACCCCGCGGCAAATTGCATTGATTTGAAAAGAAGAAGAAGAAATAAACATTCGGCAATGGTTAACCCTCTGCATTAATGTTCCTATCCAAGCGAATATCAATCACTGGGTTTTTGTTGTAGATACTTGGTGCTTGTCAGATATTATATGGCACTAAGAATGCTTTCAGGAATGGATTAAGAATTCAATGACATCGTAAAATGGGGATTATATTGAGCATAATGCAATATTTGCATTCTTTGTTTAATGGGAAGTCATCTTCCTACAACACCCCTGAAAAGCTATTCCTCAGCCTCAGTAATTTCATAATCTAACAATAAAAAATGGGCTTCTTAGCAAATCAAATTTTGCATGCTACAGATAGGTCCACCTTGATTTATACAGAATTCGGCCATTACATTTATAGTTAAGAGTTTAACCGTAGCAGATGTGGAGTAATAGTTGTGCGCTCATAAGCAGACAGAAGGCGGTTTTATGACGTCTTTGACTTCTCCCTTTCAATACAACAGGAGAAAACTGAAAGCACTTTCTACAGTAGATGGGGGAGTTCCACACCAATCAAATTCAGTGGATTTATTTTGAGACTAACCTTTAAAGTCACCCTGTTCTGCACAGTTAATTACAGAGCTGGCAAACTCCAGTAGGGCCAATAATTCTCAAGATCAGGACACAGGTCATTGGCTTCATACAGTTGAGGTAGTGCACTTGATCATCACTTTATGGCTGGCCTCTTCAGCTGTAGATGAATATGTTACTTAGATGAGACAATTTACAGGCATGGCAATGGGATGCTAAAGACTGCTCTCTCAACAATGTAATGAACACAAACATTCACAGTCTCTGAATGCCTCCTATATTGTACAGCTTCAATTTATTTGTCTGGATGGATTGTTGGATGAAATGCCAGACTCGCTTGTTTACCAAGTGAAGATGCGAGACAATGCGGAGTGAGTCTTTCACTTCAAGTCTGGCAGTCAGTTCTAAATATTATTTCTTACAGAGTGTTAAAAGTCCTTTCCTGATGCAAAATGACCCAGTGAGACATATCGACTGTTTGACGTCAAGGAGTCAGACGGAAGATGAGCTTCAAACCAACTCTGTCTCCTCTTCATTCTTTTGCCAATGTTACTTATGAACCTGTATTATAAAGCCTTTACTTAGAAATGCAAGTTTTATTTATTATTATTTATAATATCTGCGTTATTTAACTGCCTCTTTGTATTTTCTTCTATTCTGTTATTTACGGAAACCTTTCGCTTTTCTATTTTGCGAACATCAATACTCTGAGCCTATCATAATGCTTTGTTCAACATTAATGTACCATAGTCTGTTAGTCTAACAAATGATATCCTTATCTTTTGGTTATGTGTGGCATGTAATCTTTTCTAAATAGTTATAATAAAACAAAAGTAGTCAAAGGTGTAAAGTCCCCTAGTCCTTGACAAGACAAGATACAACATTTAGACAACACATAAAACTCAGTGCAACACTGGCTCACTTTATAGTCTTCCCCTGAAAGCACCTTTGAGTGCAGTGGTGCCATAAACAATGACCATTATTTGAGCGATAAGAAAGGATGGCATGGAAAAAGCAAAGTCTCTCAGTGGCTGTGTGCACTTGGCTCATTTATTAATTTATTTCAGTATAGAAGAAAGCCCTGGGGAGCAGAATGTTTTAAAAAATCCATGATTAATGAAACATTAATCATGAATTTTATAGAGGAACAGGAAGAGTTGTCACTCTCTATTTGGGCCCATTAGGACTTGAATGGAAGGAGGAGACAGGCAAAGGGAATAAGGGTGGCAGATTGTGTGGTGGAAGAAGTTGATTTGGGGGTGGATGTCAAGGAATGAGAGGAGGGAAAGGGAACAGCAAATGAAAATGATGGGTGAAAGCTCTTTGGTATTCAGAAGATGTTGTGATCGCAAGAAGCCTTTGACGATAGTACAGTGTAGGCCTTTATTCAATGGCCCAAGTGGGCAGTACTAGCACGGAGAGGAGGCACTCATGATGATACTTAAACAGTAGATGATGTTGGTGTAATTAGAAAAAAAATCAAATCATGAATATATCAAAATGTCACATCTCATGCTGGTACCCATGCAGTTGCGAAACAATAAAATACAAGGTCATAATCGCAATAGTAAAAAATCTACTTTTTCTTAACCTCTTGACTCTCTTAACACTACACTTTAAATCACTTGTGTCACCCTCTCCCTGTTATTAATTCATTGCGGCATCCATGCCTTTGTGCTCTGTGTGTAATATATCCTCCCATGTGCATGCAAATCATGAGGCTTATAGAACTACAATAGCACTTGTCAATATTTGTGCCAGGTACAACAATCCCCTCCTGCCTAACCTTCTGCTGAATGCTAAGTGCCAAAATCAAAGTGAGAGACAACTAAAACAGGAGACTTTTCAACAGTGATGCCTTTGAGGCAAACATTTCTATGTTGAATAGATGGGTAGGGATGGGTGGAGTGAAGGGATACAATGAAATAAACATGGCAGCTGCTTCTGTTGGGAACTTCCAGTGATTTCACAGCTCTCGGAATTTGACAGTGGCGGCACCATTGAGTGACTGCTGATAACAGTGGTGGGGGTTTTGAGTGAACAACTCAGTTGTGTTAACCCTGCATACTAATTCAGCCTCCAGACAGTGTGTTAGATCTGACTTACTGAGATCTGGATGTAAATTATGTACTATTTATTATGCATTTAGACTGAACTTAACTTCACTCGCAAAGATCAGCTAATTGTATAGAGTGCAGGTCAATATAATCTAAACACTGCGGAAAATTACTTTTCTCTTAAGCGGGTTATATTGGATTTATTCACAATAACAGAGGTTGACAGCCAGCACTTTGGTAGGTGAGTTTCCAAAGCAACACAAGTCAGCTGCCAGATAAAAGACTAACAGCAGTCACAAGTTGAAACTAACCAACCAAAATACTGGACACACATACAGTGTATAAAAGGCGAATGTGGCCAAGACTTAAATATGGCTTAAATAGCATGTATGTAGTTTGACCCACTTTTGTAGCAGGGTATGGTAATTTAGTGGTGATTAGGTTACTCCAAATGTAAGTACTTTTCTGAATGTTTTCAACACAGAAATACACACATAAAATAGCAATCTGCACAATGCAAGGATTAACAAAGGGAGAAAATGAATGGATCGATATATACCAAAGCACATCATTGAACTTGTTTTATAAAATAAATAAAATAGCAAGGTCTTTTAAAAATTTAGAGCAATCGTTACACATGCACTGCTTTCACACATCCATGTGCATAGGCACACACATTTATTCACTCCGAATTGTAAATATATGCACAATATAAAATGTGTTGCTTGATATGAAATTTAAATATGTAAAAGTAGTCCTGATATTGCAAATTAAAATGAAATACGGTTCTGATTCATTCACAGCAGTGGTGACAGGTGAAGGAGAGGACATGCCGGGGAAAAGCGCAGATGGAACTAAAGGTGATCTAATGGTCTCGGGGAGCAATCAAGTGGTCCAGAGAGCCGGAATGGATGCAGGGGTGGTTGGTGGCATGTGCTAGAGTAGAGTTTTCCTTTCTGTATTCCTGCCATCACTTGCCCTGAGGGCCAGGGTACAAAGACATACTGAGGCCAGGAGAGTCAAGTCATTTCCTCCCTCTGCAACAATCCCGCCCTTTGGCATAGCTCACATCTGACACTGATCCCACATCTGTCAGAGGCTAAAACCTGCCTGGTGTTTGATAGCAAACCTCTCACACTCTGTGACCTACTCCTGACTGGAGCGCTGGCCATCTGGGCCATGCATAGCTGAGCAACATTAAATACATGACCGGATCAGTCTCCTATATCAAACCCAAAAAGAGACAAATTATGAGCTGGCGTGATTGTGAGAACGCTCTGTAAATACTTAATGCAATCTAACAATACTGTAGTCTTGAAGTTAATGTAACAGAATAACAAACATGTTTGGACAGGGAAATGTCAGAGTGTTAGATCCCCGATGTATGGCAACTGAATTGTTGTGTTGGTTTATCAAAGGCTTTCCTCATGTTTTATTAGAGGTGTTCACAGTCAGATGTATGCCCCCTGCTCCCACTAGCAGCCCCCCACTCTCATGTTGCTCCATTTATCAAAAGCTGAAATAATGTGGCAGGGATTTATTATCTTATTCAGGAGCCAGGCTTCATTTGCTCAACAGAGGCCACAATCCTCATCTGGCATTGATTTCTTTTGATTAATGTAGAACAAGCAGTGTTAGGAGTGCATGTTCATTGAGCCTGGTGCCCCTCTAGTCTCCTTTGTTTACAGTGACAGTGATATGGACTATGATGAAACAGGGACGCAAATCAACACAACTAGCTCTCCTCATTTTGGAATTATGTTGCTCAATATTAATTCATGGGGCGAACAAAATAGATTTTTATAAATAAATCACAATAAAATAGAGCAACTCAGAAAATAGACGATTTAACGTTGCGTGAGCAACAGGAAACTGGAAATTAACCACTAACCATTAACCATTAACCAAAATGATGAACTGGTTAAATACTCTTGGAAACAAGCAAACAATCAGTTCAAGTTAGTAATGTAATCATGGCTTGTTAGATAATTCAGAATATATATATATATATATACCTAACAATTTAAGTATATATATATATATATACTTAACAATTTGATATTCTTCTCTAAATGCAATGCAATAAGTTTAACTTTTTAAAAATATTACTTTATTGTCTTACAGTTTGTATTCTAAAGGGGAATGTCTGACTGTACCTATACAGTGCCAGACAATGCTAATATTCTGTTGCAAAGCAATTGATATGTTTAGCATGTTTGCTACCTTAGTTTGGCATTTTAACTTGCTAGTGATTACTAATTATCAGTATTTCAAAGTATAGTCTAATGGGAATATTTTGCAGGTATTTAGTCAAACACAAAAAAAACAACAAAAAAACAATTGACATGATGATTGCGCAAGATGAAAGGTTAAGACAGTAGTAGACGTGAATGTATAGGCCTACCAAAATTCATGGCAATCCATCCAGTCGAAAAAAAAGTTATATCTCTTTGTTTTATTTACTGTATTTTATTTTTACACTGTCGTTGTCTATTTCCGAGTAAAACCTTTGATTTAGTGTGAAGAACAACCCGGCTATGATAAATCACATCTTAACTTATCAAATCATCCATTTGCTCTGTGAAAAAGATGCCATAAAGAAAATCTGCCACAATGCCGGCTGTGCTTTTTCACACTGAACAAAAACACTTCTATCCGTCCATACTTACTCTGTTTAATGTCAGAATGTCCTATGCTTGGAAGGTAATGAGCCCCCGGTGGTTAGGGTACACAAAAAACATGTAATAAATAATAATAATGATAATGTCCTGACCAGACTGTGTAAAAGGGGCTTATGTAAATTAACTTAGACAGACTTGTGAGTTGGGTCTCTCTGATGCCCACCCACTGAGACAAACACTGAATACTCGTCTTGGATGTATTCCAAGACGATAGTTTTAATGTCCCTTTTTTGAAGATTAGCCTTTTGTTTATCTTGTTATTTGCTGTAGCCCTATAATTATGACCAAAACTCACTCTGGTCAGAGAGAATTCTACAGCGTTGTTGTGAACTTCTATCTCCACTATACAGTGAATTAATCTCATGCGAACCAGCCAAAGAATTGGACCTGAAAGATTTATTTTTTTCTTCAAAATTATGCTAGATGAAAGGCCAGCCGATCAAGTATCTATGATTCATCATCATGAATGCCAGAACGAAATTTGATTGAGTTAACTTGAAGCTAAATGGTTTTAAGCTTCAGTTATATTTTGTGAGCAGAAATAAAGTGGTTCAATGAAGATGTGCAGGTGGCTTTTTGCTTTTGCTATTTATTCCATTATTTATTAAATACAACCCTGTGGCTGTCCAATGGACATACAGAGGCCAGCTTGGAAGCAGTATGAGCTCTAAACATGGCTGATCATGGCAACACCTATGATTCTATAACACCAGTGAACTATCCAGAACACCACAGACCATAAGAAGGCAATTCTGTTGCCTTTCAGGTTTGATTTGAGGCTGTTTACATCCACAATCAATGAACCATGTAGAAAAAATGCTGCCCTCTATATACACATACTCCCCAAGGGTAAAAAAGGGCTGTGACTCCTACTCTGTTTATCCAGAATTGATGTGAACACCTGCTGAAAGTCAGCACTTTGCCCTCATAGGCATTGTTTCACTTAAAATCCAGTGTGGTGGAAGAGAGCCGAAACAATGAAAAACACATTACTGTCCTAAAACTGCATTGTATACTTCTGAAACCCAGTAATGTCTATTGTCTATTGGCGCTCATTGGATTCAGAATATCCAATAAAATATCTTTATCTGCTATTCAAAAGATATAAACTATTTTATAAATAATATTTTACAAACATGCTTTTGTCTAGCCAAGTGTAATACAGTATTAGTGGAAAATACAACTAAGCTGTCAGGATCTATTGTGTGTGTGTGTGTGTGTGTGTGTGTGTGTGTGTGTGTGTGTGTGTGTGTGTGTGTGTGTGTGTGTGTGTGCGTGTGCGTGTGCGTGTGCGTGTGCGTGTGTGTGTGCGTGTGCGTGTGTAACAGCTTGAAATGTTATGCCTAATAAAGTTATGCCTGCAAAGTCAATGGTTAGAATAACAAGACACAATTCTGTAGCTTGCTCATTGAAGTCTGTTTCTATTTGGATGGTAATCCTCTTGGTGCATGAGTGAGCTTAGAGAAGTTGTTACACGTCATGTGACATGCTGGGTAATCAAAGTTTGGACATACTCAATTTTCTCGTGGAAGGTCAAGAAGGTTCCTCTTACCCTATAGTCTTCCTCCCACTCTCCACCACTGTAACAGCTGTCTATACATGAGAGATCACACCTATCATCGGAATCACTGCTCACTGATCATGCTTGACATGAATTGTCAGTGTGCTTTTGACAATATTATTCAGAGTTAGAGGCTATGTGCAGGGTTTGAAAACAAAATTCATGAATTATGCCGTAAGACAGATACCGGGTATACAGTCAGACGGGGTGTAGGAAGCAGCAGCACACAGATCTTGGATCAAGATTATTGAACCTTGTATTGATTTGAGCAAATACCATTGGAGGCAAACTGTGGCCCATGTTTTCAAAGGCTGTGTTTTTTTAGCCACTGATTAAAATGCTAATAACTGTGGGTGGTGTGGACATATATTAGTAAATTGTAAGATTAATGAAGTACAGCTCCTGTACAGTTTTAATGTTTTATCATTTTCATGATGCAAAAATATTGCCAACCCAATATCTATTAAGACCACATTTAGCATGCAATATAATGCAACACTTGTTCACCACTACACTTTAAGGTGTGTGTGTGTGTGTGTGTGTGTGTGTGTGTGTGTGTGTGTGTGTGTGTGTGTGTGTGTGCGCGTGTGTGTATGTGTGTATATAAGTGTGGTCGAGGGTTTCCCTCAAGCTGTGTCAATGACAAATAAAAAAAAACACACTTCCTTTTATGGTAAGTACATGTCAAAAATAGTTATGTATTGTGTGAAGTCATAGGGGTCACCCAAATCTAAATATTATTTTTACTTAATAATCTAAAAATCAAATTTTTTTAATTATCAGATTATTCTCATCATACTATTCTTTTCTGTTTAGCTTTACTAGAGGGGACAGGAATCTGTACCAGCATGATTTTGGCAAGAGGCAGGGAAACGCCCTGGTGCACAGTTACTGTCATGTTATTGTCAAGCTAAGTGACAACAGACAGTCTGAGACAAGAGAACAGGGTTCTATTCCTGAGATCAAGTGGAGACTCTGGCCAAATCTGTCATAACAATGCATCTTTCTCAACCACATTTCTTTACCAGGTAATGCAGCAATGCACAGTTATTTTAAAACCAAAATATTTTACCATGTTCCTTGATTGGTTTAGATTCACAGTGAGCATATTCAAATTTAAAATGTATTCACAAGAGTGTGGGTATAACCTCTGTCTGTAACCTTACAGCCTGTGTTCATCACTGTCTTATTTGTTTTTAATAGTATTGCAATTTGTAGCTTTTCAGCACTCCACCATCACACTGTTAAGTCGCCTGTCCTATTTCTTGTCACTTTTAGTCTTAGTGCAAGCCTGAGTTACTTTTGCTCAACAGTGACCACTCAGGCCACCAGAGGTCATTACATCATGATGGCACATTGGGTTTCTCTGTGGTGTCCCTACATGTCCCAAGATCATCAGTAGCTTAAATTACATCATCAGTAGGCAAAATGACCGAGATCAAGTGGAGCAGTACCACAAGCATGTGCGAAGGGAGCTCTCAAGTTTGTTTACGTCTTCTATTACTTTAAAACCTTTGAAATGTTTATAAGTGATGTGATAATGTGATAAAAGGTAAGAGAAGTCCAGCCAATGGCAAAGTTGGCCAGCATCAGCAAGCACTGGCAAATGGTTGTCAACATATGAGACTGAAGCAGCAAAACCTCTTGAAGTGTATTAACCTTAATAGGAGTGCTTATTTTGCTCATTTGTACAGAATGTCTATTTTTACAATAAATGTCACATAGGCTTGATATAATTTCTTGATTACACTGCACATTGCACAATCTGTTGGTTAAGTTTCCATTGCTGAAATACATGTACATGTGGACAGTGTTTCACTTGCTTAATAAATAAATACTGAATATATTTTTAATATGTTAATAATAAATACTTAAGATGCACTATCAAAGCCTTTTCATGTTATATTTTGTAAATGAAATTCACCAAATAGCAGGAGTCGGAGAAACTTAAATGTGCTAATCAATCCAAATTGAAGAAGACCTCCCTCTAATTAGCATCCACATCCATTCACTTGTATTTAAATCACCCAGGCGCCTAAAGGCATCACAGTGAATATTACGTTAGTTTAAAGACTTGACATTTGAACTCCTCCCCTCCACTGCTGCACACACAACAGATAAAAGAAGGTATTAAATTCACTGTGTCTTGCAACGTGAAGGCGAGCCTAAAAGAGATTGTGAGAACTCCGCGCCACACCTTGCAATTCTATTACCCCTCTCCCCTATCTTCAAAGAGGGAAGGAAGTCTTCAAGAACAGGGTTTAGGTCCCAGGAGACACTCAGAGAATGGGATCTTCTGACTATTGCATGTACATTTTCACAATTTAATGATTGTTGAAGGTGGATTAGAGCACATCATTATTAGAAAGATAGTGATATTTTTATTTAAATGTAAATCAGTCTCTTTCTTTCAATTATTACTGTGCTGCATAACTTTAGGTGTTGGAGCAATAATTGATATGTCTCAAACTTGGAAAGGACCCCTGAAAAATTCAGATAAGTCTGTAAAGCATTAGATTGGGGATGTATTGACATGCTACTGACACTAGTAAATTGAGATGTACTGTACTGGAATTTCATCTGACTTCTGGATACCTGAGAAAAAAGCCTTTAAAAAAAAGCTACATCCTATTGATATATTTTACAACAAGCACACGTAAAATCTAAATTATGTACTGATTAATCCTTAATAATTATGTATGGGTTTTTCAGAACTTGATATTCAAGAATTTTAAGGAGCAAAATAAATCTCAATATACAGCCTTACATCTTTCGACAAGTTTCAGATGTCTTAAATCTAACTTCTTAAGTATGTTATTGCGAAGAACAATTCTGACTTTGCATATGCATAGCCGCTCAATCAGAATGTGCCTACCCAAATGGGGTAAACCCCACCAAATATAAGGCAGCACACCCCCCATGCTAAGCTATCCTTTTTTTCTTCAGCAATCGGCAATTTGCCCACTGATTGCCTACCTTCATGAATGTAGTCACCGCTTCAAGAACAC